>CM077034.1:195450088-196156704 GCA_039090855.1 Macrothele yani | reverse complement strand
CTTATCCCGTCCCATTTAAAACTGTTCCATATCCTTCTTCGGGCACCATACTGATGTGTGGAAGTGGATTTTAATAGCCAAAGGCAGTTATTTCTGCAAACCAAATTGCAGTGGATATGTGCCCGTATGTGTCAAATTTCGGTGAACACCGCCAACGTGGGCATTCAGGATTTGCATTTGTTGAGTATGTTCCATAATCGAATGTAACTGTGAGCGACGAGGATAGTCGCGTACCAAAATACTGTACATAGATGTCCGAGAAATGGAGAAAGGGTTCTTTTCTTTTATCGTCATATAGGGCTAGTTGGTAAATTGGTTAAAGAGCTTATCCCGTCCCATTTAAAACTGTTCCATATTCTTCTTCGGGCACCATACTGATGTGTGGAAGTGGATTTTAATAGCCAAAGCAGTTATTTCTGCAAACCAAATTGCAGTGGATATGTGCCCGTATGTGTCAAATTTAAGTGAACACGCCAACGTGGGCATTCAGGATTTGCATGTGTTGGTATGTTCCATAATCGAATGTAACTGAGCGACGAGGATAGTCGCGTATGAAAATACTATACATAGATATCCGAGAAATGGAGAAAGGGTTCTTTTCTTTTATCGTCATATAGGGCTAGTTGGTAAATTGGTTAAAGAGCTTATCCCGTCCCATTTAAAACTGTTCCATATCCTTCTTCGGGCACCATACTGATGTGTGGAAGTGGATTTTAATAGCCAAAGCAGTTATTTCTGCAAACCAAATTGCAGTGGATATGTGCCCGTATGTCAAATTTCAGTGAACACGCCAACGTGGGCATTCAGGATTTGCATGTGTTGGTATGTTCCATAATCGAATGTAACTGAGCGACGAGAATAGTCGAGTACCAAAATACTGTACATAGATGTCCGAGAAATGGAGAAAGGATTCTTTTCTTTTATCGTCATATAGGGCTAGTTGGTAAAATTGGTTAAAGAGCGTATCCCGTCCCATTTAAAACTGTTCCATATTCTTCTTCGGGCACCATACAGATGTGTGAAACTGGATTTTCATAGCCAAAGCAGTTATTTCTGCAAACCAAATTGCAGTGGATATGTGCCCGTATGTGTAAAATTTCGGTGATCACGCCAACGTGGGCATTCAGGATTTGCATGTGTTGGTATGTTCCATAATCGCATGTAACTGAGCGACGAGGATAGTCGCATACCAAAATACTATACATAGATGTCCGAGAAATGGAGAAAGGGTTCTTTTCTTTTATCGTCATATAGGGCTAGTTGGTAAATTGGTTAAAGAGCTTATCCCGTCATATTTAAAACTGTTCCATATTCTTTTTCGGGCACCATACTGATGTGTGGAAGTGGATTTTCATAGCCAAAGCAGTTATTTCTGCAAACCAAATTGCAGTGGATATGTGCCCGTATGTGTCAAATTTCGGTGAACACGCCAACGTGGGCATTCAGGATTTGCATGTGTTGGTATGTTCCATAATCGAATGTAACTGAGTGACGAGGATAGTCGCGTACCAAAATACTATACATAGATGTCCGAGAAATGGAGAAAGGGTTCTTTCCTTTATCGTCATATAGGGCTAGTTGGTAAATTGGTTAAAGAGCTTATCCCGTCCCATTTAAAACTGTTCCATATTCTTCTTCGGGCACCATACTGATGTGTGGAAATGGATTTCCATAGCCAAAGCAGTTATTTCTGCAAACCAAATTGCAGTGGATATGTGCCCGTATGTCAAATTTCAGTGAACACGCCAACGTGGGCATTCAGGATTTGCATGTGTTGGTATGTTCCATAATCGAATGTAACTGAGCGACGAGGATAGTCGCGTACCAAAATACTGTACATAGATGTCCGAGAAATGGAGAAAGGGTTCTTTTCTTTTATCGTCATATAGGGCTAGTTGGTAAATTGGTTAAAGAGCGTATTCCGCCCCATTTAAAACTGTTCCATATTCTTCTTCGGGCACCATACAGATGTGTGGAAGTGGATTTTCATAGCCAAAGCAGTTATTTCTGCAAACCAAATTGCAGTGGATATGTGCCCGTATGTGTCAAATTTAAGTGAACACGCCAACGTGGGCATTCAGGATTTGCATGTGTTGGTATGTTCCATAATCGAATGTAACTGAGCGACGAGGATAGTCGCGTACCAAAATACTATACATAGATGTCCGAGAAATGGAGAAAGGGTTCTTTTCTTTTATCGTCATATAGGGCTAGTTGGTAAATTGGTTAAAGAGCGTATCCCGTCCCATTTAAAACTGTTCCATATCCTTCTTCGGGCACCATACTGATGTGTGGAAGTGGATTTTAATAGCCAAAGCAGTTATTTCTGCAAACCAAATTGCAGTGGATATGTGCCCGTATGTGTCAAATTTCGGTGAACACGCCAACGTGGGCATTCAGGATTTGCATGTGTTGGTATGTTCCATAATCGAATGTAACTGAGCGACGAGGATAGTCGCGTACCAAAATACTGTACATAGATGTCCGAGAAATGGAGAAAGGGTTCTTTTCTTTTATCGTCATATAGGGCTAGTTGGTAAATTGGTTAAAGAGCGTATCCCGTCCCATTTAAAACTCTTCCATATTCTTCTTCGGGCACCATACAGATGTGTGGAAGTGGATTTTCATAGCCAAAGCAGTTATTTCTGCAAACCAAATTGCAGTGGATATGTGTCCGCATGTGTCAAATTTCGGTGAACACGCCAACGTGGGCATTCAGGATTTGCATGTGTTGGTATGTTCCATAATCGAATGTAACTGAGCGACGAGGATAGTCGCGTATGAAAATACTATACATAGATATCCGAGAAATGGAGAAAGGGTTCTTTTCTTTTTATCGTCATATAGGGCTAGTTGGTAAATTGGTTAAAGAGCTTATCCCATCCCATTTAAAACTGTTCCATATCCTTCTTCGGGCACCATACTGATGTGTGGAAGTGGATTTTAATAGCCAAAGCAGTTATTTCTGCAAACAAAATTGCAGTGGATATGTGCCCGTATGTGTCAAATTTCGGTGAACACGCCAACGTGGGCATTCAGGATTTGCATGTGTTGGTATGTTCCATAATCGAATGTAACTGAGCGACGAGGATAGTCGCGTACCAAAATACTGTACATAGATGTCCGAGAAATGGAGAAAGGGTTCTTTTTCTTTTATCGTCATATAGGGCTAGTTGGTAAATTGGTTAAAGAGCGTATCCCGTCCCATTTAAAACTGTTCCATATTCTTCTTCGGGCACCATTCAGATGTGTGGAAGTGGATTTTCATAGCCAAAGCAGTTATTTCTGCAAACCAAATTGCAGTGGATATGTGCCCGAATGTGTCAAATTTCGGTGGTCACGCCAACGTGGGCATTCAGGATTTGCATGTGTTGGTATGTTCCATAATCGAATGTAACTGAGCGACGAGGATAGTCGCGTATGAAAATACTATACATAGATATCCGAGAAATGGAGAAAGGGGTTCTTTTCTTTTATCGTCATATAGGGCTAGTTGGTAAATTGGTTAAAGAGCTTATCCCGTCCCATTTAAAACTGTTCCATATCCTTCTTCGGGCACCATACTGATGTGTGGAAGTGGATTTTAATAGCCAAAGCAGTTATTTCTGCAAACCAAATTGCAGTGGATATGTGCCCGTATGTGTCAAATTTCGGTGAACACGCCAACGTGGGCATTCAGGATTTGCATTTGTTGGTATGTTCCATAATCGAATGTAACTAAGCTACGAGGATAGTCGCGTACCAAAATACTATACATAGATGTCCGAGAAATGGAGAAAGGGTTCTTTTCTTTTATCGTCATATAGGGCTAGTTGGTAAATTGGTTAAAGAGGTTATGCCGTCCCATTTAAAACTGTTCCATATTCTTCTTCGGGCACCATACTGATGTGTGGAAGTGGATTTTCATAGCCAAAGCAGTTATTTCTGCAAACCAAATTGCAGTGGATATGTGCCCACATGTGTCAAATTTCGGTGAACACGCCAACGTGGGCATTCCGGATTTGCATGTGTTGGTATGTTCCATAATCGAATGTAACTGAGCGACGAGGATAGTCGCGTATGAAAATACTATACATTGATGTCGAAGGAAAGGAGAAAGTCTTTTTCTTTTTATCGTCAAATAGGGTTAGTTGGGAAATTGATTACAGATATTCGTAATACGTAACCTTCGATGAAGGAATGTAAAACTCTCGACGCTCCTTTCAACCTTGGTAATGAATGTATTGACAAGAAAGCAAAAATTGAGAGGCATTCAGCTTATGATAAGATATTATAGATTGAAAATTTAAATTTTAAAATGGCAGCTGCATACTTTCAAAACCTTTCTTGCATACTTGCAAAAATGACAACTCTCATTATTAGAAGCTCTTCAGGAATTGTTATACCATTTGTAGAACTAACATCGATATGCATAAATACGTGTTTCATCGCACGAAAGGAAAGTATATGTTTTAATTTAGCTACAACATACCTTAATAAAAGTGTTCGCGAAAACGGAGAAACACAGGTTTCCTTCTTGTGTAAAGAAGTAAACTAGAAAAACGCACCGACCTTCTTTGTAATATTCCCTTTTTACTAATGTAATTCAATTGAGAAGTGCCATTTTGGAGGTTTGCGTAGGGAGTCTTCATCTCTTTCTGATGCTACGAGAAAATAACTAAATACAATAAGGCTGGAAGGCTACTTTAAAGAGAGCTTAAAAAAGGATGCGCTTATTTTGAACATAATGACCGCGTGCTTTTGAATTACTTCTCAAGACATTTAAATCATAAAACTTACGTTTGGGAAAAGAAAAACAATGCAGGTCACAAGCTACCTGCTGGGGTTGCAGAGAATAATGTGAACATTTAGTTAAAGAAGTTTTTGCGTACCTAATAGGGTTTCGGACCACCTTTCGCATTCAAAAGCACCTGAATCCTCCTTGCAATGGGCGCAAACTGATCCTGGGTGGTGGTTTGTGGGATGCTGCACCATTCGTCATGCAGAAACTGCTGCTCGTCTTT
This sequence comes from Macrothele yani, assembly GCA_039090855.1. NCBI lineage: Eukaryota > Metazoa > Arthropoda > Arachnida > Araneae > Macrothelidae > Macrothele > Macrothele yani. The sequence continues at coordinate 196,151,701 of CM077034.1, read as the reverse complement.
AGGAGACGCAGGAGGAGGATAATGGGATCGTACTCTGTTTTCCATCACAGACCAGAATGGCTAGATGGTGTTTATGTCTGGTGATTGGGGAGGCCAAAGAAGGTGTGAAAGTCTTTCCTCATCTAACCATGATTGGACATTCCGAGCTCTGTGAATTGTAGCTTTATCAGCTTGATAGATGACATTCCCTGCAGCAAACAATACGTTCGCCATTGGAAGGACTTGGTCGACCAAAATGGTTTCATAAGCCCTTCCAGTCATTCCTCCTTTCCAGGTGATCAGCAGATCTGCTGAAAACAACAGTATGACCTCCTAGATCATGGCCGAACCACCACCATGCTGCACTGTTGTTAAAAGACAGTCTAGGTTGTACGCTTCTTACGGTGTTTTCCACACGTAAAACACGTCTTGCAGTGGAGAATAGTGTGAATGTGGATTCATTCGACTACATTACACGCTTCCTTGCACCGGCGACCACGTTATATGCCCCTGGCAGCAGTGCTGTCGCCGTCGTTCATTCACCAGTTCACCAGATATTTTGCAAGAGAAGCTTTGCCATGAAGCTCTTGTTTGTGCAGATCCTTCTGCACTGTTTTCGTTTACACTGCGCTGTATAGATGCAAATTGACCACCGCACGAATTTTCTACGCCGTGGTCTTCTTATTACGGGGAATAATCCTTTTTAATTATCTCTTTTGTCTATCAATCAGGAACATTTTTCGGCCACTCTTGTGTTTCGCAGACGAGTTTTATCCACGAACACAGTATGCTGTCATGATGCTAGACACAGTAGCTTTTGTTACTCCCCCTCTCCTGGAGTCTGTTGTCAGGAAGGCACCAACTAGCTGGTCACCAACAATTATCCCTCTTCGGAAGTCCGTTAGGTCACTTATTTCGTCTTCACCGAGAAAGAAATTTTACATGACAGTTCAAATGAATTTAAACACGACCTTGAGGTTCTAAACAAAGCAATTAAAACGAAAAACTGTTGGATACCTTTGCGTATTGCAACGTACGCTGCTGCACTAAAAGTTACACCTCTGAGAGTGGTGTTCACATTATTCTATCCAACCTCTGTATGTTACAAGAAAATTCAAAGTAGGCATCTGATTTCCTATATTTTTATTAAATTTTAAAATCCTCAATTATATAACTTACTGCCGCATAGCTCATACAATGTTAACAAACTCAAGAATCGTGTGCCCAAAGGGAACTGGGAATCCATCCTTCCATTTCGAAAACCTATTTTGGGTATGCAACAGTTTTTGCCGCCTCCGCTAGCTGGAGCTGTAAGGTTTCTAACGGGCCGGCTACCCATGCTGTCAGTCCGTATATGAACCCTAGCATGGCGGACGATAAAGTGCATTTGCGGCGCTGTTTGTTATCTATATTTAATTTAGGTAAAGGTGCTAGTGAAGCACACGGATCAATATGTCAGGCCTATGGCGAAATGGTTGTGGGTGAGCTGACGTGTCAAAAAGGGTTTGCCAGGTTTAAGAAAGGTGATCTAAGCTTGCAAGACAGGACATATGCAGGGAAACCGCAGGAAATCGCAGACGAGGGTCTGGAATCGCTGCTGTACGAGGATTTCACACAATCGACCACGCAACTGGCGAAACATTTGAAAGTGGCTTAATGGACGGTGGTACTGCGTGTACAGGCATCGGGAAAGATTTACAAGATTGGTAAATAGGTTTCACATATTTTAACGGAGCGTAATATTGGTCAAAGCTTATGCATCTGCATGTCGTTGCTGAAGAGGTTTAAGGGAAGATTTTCTTGTGGAAAGGTTGTCACCGGGGATGAAAACGGGTCTATTGCGAAAACATAGTATGCAAAACGATCCTTGATCGACCCAGAATGGACATCAACATCCACTGGATAACTGGATATCCACGGTTGAAAAGCGTTGTTGTGTGTGTGGTGGGATAAACATGGAGTGCTGTACTTCGAATTGTTGAAACCGGGCGACACAATCACTGCACAATGATATATCGATCAGTTGATGAAACTGAACGCCGCAAGCGAGCAAAAACACCCATGGACAGGAAAAGGACGCCTCCTAGTCATCCTGTTACACGATAATGCAAGACAACATGTCGGTGCCACCACGAAATCAACCTTTGAACAATTACACTGGTCGGTTTCACAGCAGCCGTCTTACTGCCCGGACATTGCACCGTCAGACTTTCATCTGTTTCGATCTATGCAACATTCCCTAGCCCAACAGCAATTCACCACAGTTCCAGAGGTGGAAAATTTCGTCACTGTGTTCTTTAGCACAAACCCTGAGTCCTTCTACATCGAGGCAGTCATTTGTTGCCTGAAAACTGGCTAAAGGTCATTGATGCTAACGGCCAGTATTTGCTTGAATAAACGTGTATTGGTTCCCTGATCGTCCCTGTCTCCTTTCTCCTTAAAACGGCGGAAACTTTTGCATAACCCTAATGTTTTCTCTTCCATAAGTTCCGTTCCGGACACCGTCTCGTGGAGTAATAAAAATTGGTCCACGGAAAACGTGTAGATCCGCTTTGTAAAGAAAGCTTTGCGTTATTCACTATAATAGACAAAGAACACTTGCTGAAAGCCTTTAAGGGATCTGACCTTACCATCTCTAATCTGGGACAGATTTTCGAAATTAAATCCAATGTAGAGTTCTTATCCCACTCTAATCTTCCAGTATGTAGCATTATACGAGACTAAAGAACTACTCCTAACGTTTCAGTCAGTCTCATTATTTTCGAGTAAAGAACTGACAAAGTTTTTGTGTTGCGATCAAGGAACATCAGTGTGTGGAGAACAAATTTTGGGAAGCAAATTTTCATTTGGTCACAGCGACGTATACACAGTTGTGTCAGACTAATATGGCCATCCTAGGGATCACAGTGTGCCCACCCAGGCGCGTCGCAGAGTGCACGTGACAAGGCAGACCACATGGAGACATAAGCAGCTGGGTAGGACAGTTGAGCCATAGTTCATTCAAATCACAACCTCTGCCCATTGAGCCCAATCGTCAGTGGTTGTGATTTGATGGACATTCAAAAAGCAATGATCATTGGCTACCGCGTAAAGGGTGGAAGCATCTCAGAAACAGCAGACTTCGTGGGCTGTTCTCGAGGCGCCGTAGTAAAGGTGTAACAAGGATGAACCGTCGAAACACCGAGTACCTCCTAGCGTCATAACTATTGTTCTGCAAAGGCCTTCGAACCCAGAGGAGAACGTCGCTCTCGTCGACTGGTGAAGGGCAATCGACGCGCAACACTGCAGCAATTGACCACTCAAATGAACGCTGGGACACCTAGGTACGTGTCCCCGATAACAGCAGAGCGAAACCTGTTACAACTCGATGTCTGGAATCGACGGTGCGTCAAGGCGCCCATGTTAACCCTGGTCCATCGGCAACGAAGCCTGCAGTTCGCATGGAACTACCGTCATTGGACAGTGGAAGAGTGGAAAAAGGTTGTCTTCTCCAACGAATCGAAGTATCTACTCCACAAAAGTGAAGGGCCGCGTCGGATACGGCTATGAAAGTGACGGGCGTTGGCGTATACGACGTCAGACACATGAGAAAAACAACCAGACACCTTCGTCTGTCAAGTACGGCCCTGAGGTTTCCGGGGACATGTCTGGGGAATGTTTTTCTCATATGACTTGGAATAGCTGGTACCACTGAATGTGTCCTTAAAACGCCAGTGGTTACACGCCCATCCTAGCTGTACACATGCGTTCCTTCATGTTGGATATTTACCCTGGTTGTGATGGTGCTAACTAACAGCACAACGCTCCGCGCCACGTCGCTAAAGAGTGTGTGACTGGTTCAAGGAGCACGACACGATGTCTCCGTTCTCCCTTGACCGGCGATATCAACCGACCTTAATAAGATCGAGCACTTTGTGGGAATATATGGTTCGGTTTGCCGACCCTCAACCGCCTGATCTCCAGGACCTCCGGAATATATATGTTCGGTTTGCCGACCTTCAACCGCCTGATCTCCAGGACCTCCGTGCTCTTCTGCAGTCCGAATGGGCACGTGTGCCTAGGGCAACCTTCCAGTGCCTCATTGCATCCATGCCACGCCGTCTCGACACTGTCATCCGGGCCAAGGGTGGTTATTTCCATTATTAGATAAATGTTCATATTATTCTGATAAGGCTGTGTAAATTCAGTTAAGACGCTTTGAGAGGCGAAGGTTTGTTGGTCTTTAAATTGAGTGAATGGTTCACTCGCAGTGCAAAGGAACAATCGGACCTGGTAAGCTTCACAGTCCATTGAAACTTGCAACAGCAGTCACAAACTTTGTTTAACAGTCCATTGAAGTTGGCAATAGTAGTCGCAATCTCACCAGCTAATTTCAGATTCGGAGACGAGGAACAGATACACCACGGACTGTAGGATCCTAAACCAGGTACTCACCGGCCAGTGGCGTATATTCCAGGCTAACTAGGCTAGCTGCGAAACCCGAAGAATGCACAAATAGAAATCATTTAGATATACACACATAAGTCAATTATCAACGGTATTAAGCTATGTCGATATTTCCCTGTGATAAAAAAACAACAAAACATGGGCTGATTCACTTCTTTAGATTAAGAGGATCAGTCTCGCGATCCGAGACCAACGGTCGTCCTAGTGGGAGGGATCGTGACGCAACCAGTCGCTCTACCAGTCTTCGCCTGAGGCCTTCGCTCTGTGATTCGAAGACTGGGGATACGTTCGCCATCTAGGTTTTCCATGAAAACATGGAGGAGCAGATGAAGTGTGAATGAGCCATTGATTTAGGCAACGGTTCGCTCAGAAAAGAGAAGATTGACTACCTTCGTGACTTGCATGCTTCCGCCCGTAAATGACTGTGTTTCGTGAAAGTTTTTCAACTGTGCGAAATGTCAAGGAATTAAAATTGGTATTATTATAACTTAAATTTGTGTCTTTTGCTGGATTCGAATTGTTTTGAAAAAGTTTTGTGAAAGCTTCCTTGATCATCTACTGTCAGATCTTAAAGAACTCTATGCTTCAAATTTTGACACAGTTGGCCTCAAAAATAAACTGCGTGTGTGTTTGTGTATGTGTGTGTGAAGGTGTTTATTATTTCCATTATGAATACAAAATGAAATTAGTAAGAGACATTACTAGTTACATGAAATTGAATAACTAAGATGCTGTGTTTATTGAATTGTAAAAATTAGCAGACCTAATATTAAAATTACCATCAACAACTGCAACTGCCGAAAGAAGTTTTTCTGCATTAAAATGAATCAAAAAATAATATACTTTAGGAAACGACAAGGGCATGTACACTTGAGCAAATTGGCTGTTTTTTTAATCGACAATAGCATTCTTTTTAAGGGTGATAAAGTACTCGGAAGAAACTTTTACGGAAACGTAATACACAATTTCACCAAAAGGAAAGAAAAATGTAGTGCATGTACAAATAAAAGGTACAGAAGAAGAATGGAGTTCATGTACAGGTAAGTGTTAAAATCCTAATCCTCATAATAATTTTTTATCATGATAGCAATAGCATGTACCTAAAATTAATAAAAAAAGTTACTTTTATTAGTTAGCAACTGAAAAATAAACTTTCCAATTTAAAAAAAAAAAACAGTACTAGGGGCGCGCAACTCTCACCGTCCATAGCGTGTCGCCGGATTACTACCGCCGGTTTGCGGTTCCGGAACTTATGTGCGGGGCAGAGACCGCAAATGTCGTACACATAATGTTTGATTGTGTATCTCTTACAGGTAGGAGACAAGCCTCGCCTTATGCCTGGGTAGGACGGTCCTGCTCGCGCTCCCTAAGTAGCGAAAGGAACTCTCCGAGTTGGTCAAATACTTCGTTGGGATGCAGTCTTCGCGGTATTTTCAAGTTCTGCTCTGTAAATACCGCGTAAATATTTTTATTTTATCTCTGCGCGGGGAGGGGAGCGGGGTGCTTGTGAAACAAAAGGGGTTTTTCACATCGCACGGGACCCCCAGTGCATATACAATATATAGACAAAAGTCACCGGACACCTAGAATAGAAACACAACATAGCATTAATTGACATACATTAGTACAGTGTCGATCCATATTTAGCCTTAATGCATGCACTGACCCTTCGAGACATGCTTTCGACAAGATTGTGGAACACGGCAATAGGTATGCGCTTCCATTTAGTACATAATGCTGCCGCTAACTGTTGCTTAGTAGTAGGCCTTGGTTCCAAACTTATTATGCGGCTCTCTAATTCATCCCATAGGCGCTTTATGGGATTAAGATCAGGGCTCTGTGCTGGGCAGTCCACACATGATACGGAATTATCATCAAACAACGCCGTAAGAGCCCTTGCATTATAGCTAGGTGCATTATCCAGCTGGTACTAACAAGGCTCGGTTCCATTGCATTGCCACAGAGTTGGTAGGGCATAATTATCCAGAATATCGAGGTAGACTGATGGTTAACAGGTTTGTCCACGATAACCAAATGGCGTCGACCATACCGCAAAAAACACATCTACACGAGTACACTGCCAGCTCCAAACTTGACCGTAGGTACAGTTCACTGTGGTAAATAACGTTCTCCTGGCTGCCACCATACCCATACACGGCCATCAGACTGATGGATCGCGTATCTGCATTCATCAATCCATAGGACTCGTTTCCATTGATCTACAGTCCACTATAAATGCTCTTTTTACACCATGCTAAACGACGAGTATCATTCCTAGTGGAGAGTAAAGGCTTATGAGCAGCCGCACGACCACTGTAACCTATGGAATGAAGTTCTCTGTGAATCGAACGTGTACATACCGAGGTTGCATTATTTTTACTCAATTGTACACTGAGGTCTTGAGCTATACTCCGATTAGTTGTAACAACTCTCCTGAGGTTCGTTGTCCTCTTCACTGATTTTCTTTGGTCTTCGGTACGTTTTGCTGCTTCACGCACACAATGTGTGTTCCACTAATATAGTACATCCAAAACATTTAACTCGGGTATATGGCCGCCCCGGTGGCGCAGTGGTCTAAGCGATGGCTTCTGATCATTCGTCCGGAAGGGGTCCAAGTTCGAATCCCGGTGAGGCATGGATGTTGTGTTTGTCTTACGGCACTGGCTCTCATCCTACCCTGGAACCAGTGACCCTAAATTAGGGACGGGCGACTGCTTATAGCCCATTGAGTTGCTCACGGTGGTCGTTAAACCTCCAATAAAAAAAAAGACTCGGGTATGTTTAAACGCCTCCCGGTTTCTCTTATGGTCAACCCACTAATATAACACCCAATAATCTTTCCTTTGTCAAATCCAGTTCTCTCGCGTTACGACATTTTCACTTGAACCTCACAGTGCGGTATGATCGCGGTCAGCTGCAGGCTTGTTTTTTATATTTTTTGCAGCTGTACCGCGTACCCTAGCAACGCAGCGGAACCGTTCGTTTGCTTTGGGGAGGATGTTCCCTGACTTTTGTTCATATAGTGTATGTCCTGATGAAAATGTTCTCCATGCTCATCGCTTTACAGCTCTTACGTTGTTTGGGAAAAAGTCCATATGCGCGTGAAGGAATTGCATTTTAAGAGACATATTGCATCCCATGGCCTTATAGTTCTCTAGAAGCTCACTAACATGTTCTTTATAATTTTCTGCCTTCCGCTTACCTAAAAAGTTCAGTACCACACAGTGGCGCCCATATGAGTACTTTTAGGAGAGGGGGGGGGAAGAAAATCCTTACCTCCTTCAAGGCTGTCAAACATTTTAGTAAATGTACAAAATACTGGAATAGAACAAAAATAATTAATACAATCAATCATTTAAAACTTAAAATTTTTAAAAAATGCTTTAAAAAAAGGTTTCGCCTATTTTAGTGTTTTAAATTTATCAAACATTTGGCTGTACCAACGGCTAGGGGGTGCTAGATGCTCCTATTATGGGCGCCCTTGGACACAAGCATATTATGATGGTAAATTACCACGGTGAGTACGTAATATACTGTCTCGTTTACAACAATAAATGATGAGTACGTAATGTATAGTTTACAACAATAAATGATGAGTACGTAATGTATAGTTTACAACAATAAATGATGAGTACGTAATGTATATCGTTTACAACAATAAATGATGTTCTTTTCATAGCAGTTGAGTAAAGTAAAATGTGTGTGTATATGTACAGTATACAGTAACAGAAACATACATTGATAATACAGAAGAGACAAAATATCGCATTTTCTATTCAGTGAGAAACATGCCAGGGATTTTCTCTTTCGAAACATGTCACAGATTTTGTGCTCCGAAACATTTCAAAACATGTCACGGATCTTTTGTGTGCTTTAATGGAGATGCTCGTCGATGGCACATTTTGTCACGCATTCGCTTTACTACCATTGCGTAGTTAACGCACTTGTCTGGCTGTTGCATTTTTGTACTGCAGAAAGATTTCCACAGCTTCGGCGCCAACAGTGAGAAATCTTCGTGCCCTCGGCGGTGTCCCCTTCCTCGTGCCTCTCATCTTTTTCTTCTTGCACATTCTTGATAATTTCTTCACACGTTAAAACCTTGTCTATTCCACAATTCTTCTCATTCAGCCACTTAAATGTGTTTCTTATTAACATCTTCTCGAATCTTGTGCAACATGTCAACTAACACCGCACCTGGAATTCATGATTCTGAATTGATCGGCTGATAACTGTCACTCGATGCTAAAGCCAATTCAGTGTCAATCGATGGTCACACTTTTTCAAACACTTCAGTACGGTAGGGCTCTCCACAGTGTCACATGCTTCTGCTGTTCGGAAAACAACACGCATGTTGACAGGTTTCTACGCCTTCAGCGTTGACTCTGTGGAAACGTTTTCACATTCATCAAACAGGAAAGTAAGAAGCATATTTTGGTAGCGGCACTTAATTAATTCCAAAATTTCATGATCCATAGGCTGGATCATAGCTTTCACATTGGGTGGAAGAAAGACAGCTCGTATATCACCTGACCTGAGATAGAAGTCGGAGGGACGACTGATAGCGTAATCAGGTAGGAAGATGTCTTTTGATGGAAGGTCTTTCTCTTAATATCTTCCCTCACGGCAGGAACGAATTACTCCTGGAAACACCGAAAGAAAACTTCTGAGTCCATCCACGTTTTAATTTGAGAAGGATAATCAACAGGTGGTGTACTCATCTCGTTGTTCTGAAAACACCGTGGCTGTTGGACTTTCCTTATCACCAGGAGGGGAGTTTATGACTCCCATAGGCGTTACAACATGCCATCAATGCGACATATTGTTTATACCCATGAGTATCTTTTTTGTTCTTGAAAGTAAGGGTTTTTAAAGGCAGCATTTGGAAAAATAGACCGGTCTCATCAGCATTAGCAGTTAGTTTTTTGCAGCAGGAGTTAGTTCTTCATTTATCATTTGTTCCAACTTTTTTTTTTTACTCTTTTGGCATATTTTCCGTTTGCTGAGTGACCTTCTCCAGTGACTGATAGCGGCCGCACGCCGTGTCGTTTGTTTGATATCCAGTCATCACTTGCTGTAAACCGTTGACGGTTGCGAAGTTCTTTGTTAAACGCCAGAGCTTTTTCTTTGATTATCGGGTCACTGACAGGTAGTTCTTTTTCATTGCTGTATGAACCATTTTTAAACGGCTGCATCAAGTTGATCGTTCGGACCCTTTCGCATAACATTTCGTTTTCCAAAATCAATGCCCATTTGGCTCTTTTACTGTCGAAATTGATTCTCTTCCATTTTTATATCATAAACTGCGGAACGTCCAACATTGCACTCAGATTCTATGGCTTTTTTGGAAACAACCTAGTTTTATTTTTTCTGTAAAATTCCAATTTCTGTGCCAGTTCAAAGGCGTCATATTTTATTTTTTAAGCCGTAATTGAAGGTCATTGACGAGCCGACCATTTGTCCAGCGCTTTTAAATGCAAACTAAAGCCTTTCACACGTCGCCCGGTGACGTACCATCGCAGAACCGCCTGGGTAGCAACAAATTTTCTATATATAACCCACTCACGTGACTTCACAAGGATGCGTAACCCGCCTTCTTTACATCACGGCCGAAGGCGGACTCTCAAGAACCAACTATCCTGAGAGATCTCAAGCCATGCTTATGTGTCTGACATTATCCGCAAGGAAGATTTGTAATACATTCATACAACGCTTGAAGAAACGTTAAAGGATTTTAGAATAAATTATCAACGTTCTTTCACAATTAAATGTTTTATTAACATTGACTATAGTTTCGCAGAGCGTCTGGCTCGGCGTCATCAGGACAAATGGAGCGTAAACATTCAAATCATTGTGACATCATCAGAGTTCTGACGGTCACGGTTTTTGGTGAGTTGTTTCCACGCGCTTGAAAGAAATGGCGTAGACGGCATGTCATTGACAAGTCGTGAAGAATTCCGGTATATGTGGAAAGCTTCTAATACATTAAGCTTGTTAGTCGAATGAGATTTATCAATAAGAATAGCCATATGCTGTTTATTTACCTCCACATGCAAAATCAAATCACCTATTGAACAAAAAATGTCTGCTTTCTACACATACGTATATCGTGCAGTACATATGTGCTCAACTGAGGATTCCTTACAGAAAGAGCTTGATTTTCTTAAACGAACTGCAGTACACAGAGGATATAGCCCTTCCGTGATAGAAAAAGCTGTCCACAAATTTAGGAAACCGAAGCCCGTCTGATCGCTCACGCCAATAGACCTCCCAGTACGAACGAATTGGGCGGTTATCGCATTTGCTCCTCAGATTTGCTTCAGAATTTCAAAAATTCTCAAACGTTTTAATTTCAAAGTGATTTTCAAACCCATAAACAAGATGAATTTTTACAGATCAAAACACTACGTCCAAGACATGAATTCCTGGGTAATTTATCAGATACCTTGTGAATGTGGACTTTCATATATAGGACAGACCCGCAGGGCTTTAAGTTTCCGTGTGAAGGAACGCAAGACTTATGTACGTAACTATGAACTGAAGAAGTCATCAATAGCCCAACATTGTCACGAAAATAACCATAAATGTTTGTTTGGAAACGCTATTCTTATTGATAAACCTGATTTGACTAACAAGCTTAATGAATTAGAAGCTTTCCACATATACCGGAATTGTTTACGACTTGTCAATGACATGACGTCTACGCCATTTCTTTCAAGCGCGTGGAAACAACTCACCAAAAACCGTGACCGTCAGAACTCTGGTGATGTCACAATGATTTGAATGTTTACGCTCCATTCGTCCTGATGATGCCGAGCCAGACACTCTGCGAAACTATAGTCGATGTTAATAATACATTTATTTGTGAAAAAACGTTGATAATGTATTTGAAATAAACATCACAAGGGTGTAGTCTTGAATTATATATAATATTCTAGGTGTCAACCTGACTTGTGACTACATTTGGTGCGTAAGTATATTGATACAACTTGTTTTGGGAGCCGCAATATAACATCCTGCTTTGCTTCAGTCTTGTGGACTCATCTAATACCGATATAGACTTTGTTTCAGGAACTTTAAAACCTAGTTCCTATCTTGATTATGACGAAATCTCTATCGGCGACAATCAACCGTTTTTTGAAGATGAGGATAAAGAAGTTCAAATTACTAAACCACTTAAACTTCTTACTTCGAGGCAAGAGATGCCATATATTGCCAAATTTTATTTCCGTGAAATTCAACTTGGGACCTTCCCATAACATCAACAAAGCAATCTCTGATGCTTCATTTGCACTATTAAGAGCTATTGTTATAGATACTAAGAAGGATATTGCAAACGTTGAGATTGAACTGTATGACCTACACCTATTGCTGGCCAAAACGTTACCATAATTTTCTGACCTGGACCGCAAAACTTGGTCTAGGTGTTCCAATATGTCGTTTACTCATAAAATGACATTAGAACGAAAATTTGAAAAACTATCGAATAATAGCAACAATAAAGGAAATTCTACTTCTCAAAGTCATGACGTCTTTACGGATAACGAAGTAATATCTAACCTTTCTTCTTTTAACCCGAGCAAAATTCAAGAACGAGTTTTACATTACAATTTAAATTTCGCAATTTCAAAAAAGATACCAGTACCAATATCGTTGCGTCAGTTGAAGATTCCCTGACAAAAAACGATCTAAGCATTGATGAGAAAGAAACGATAAGACATTGCGTCAGCCTTGTAATAACGTCAAATTTCTTTCCATCATTCAAACCCAATCTCAATAAGGAAGAATATAAAGCTTTAAAAGAATTACAGTCAAATCCTGATATCATCATTACTAAAGCCGATAAAGGAGGACAAGTTGTTATTCTGGACAAAAAACATTATGAGGCAGAGGTCGAAAAACCTATTTCCGAGGGACCGTATAAAGAAATTAAAAAGGATCCATCGGAAAAATATTTAAAAGAAGTTCGGAAAGTAGTAACAAGTTGCGTTACTCTTAACCAAAGCTCAAAAATTTATCTGAAACATTCGTATGCCCGTTGTCCGCGTTTCTATGCACTTCCGAAGATACACAAGATTGGCGTTCCTTTCCGTCCCATCGTCAGCAATATCGGCTCTGCTACTCATAAGTTGGCCAAATTTCTATCTTCGAAACTGTCCACCATAACGACTTTTTCAAACAAAAGTGCTGTAAAAAATGACACTGAATTTGTAAATGTGCTTAAAGAGCATCCATACAACGATCGGTTCATGTTATCCTTCGATGTGAAATCCATGTTCACAAGTATTCCACTAAATGGAGCAGTCGAATCTTTGAAAGCAAGTCTCATTGAACATCATTTCAGCCAACCGGAAGTTGAAAAAATTTTAAGATTAGTGGAAATTTGTATCAAACAAAACAGTTTCTTATTTCGTAGCAGATTTTTTCAACAGACGGAAGGCCTTGCAATGGGTAGCCCACTGTCGCCTGTTTTATGCAAAGTCTACATGCGTCACTTTGAGGACAAACTGTTTCAGCTCGTTACATTCGACCTGTGGATTCGATATGTAGATGATACTTTTGTCCTCTGGAAAGGCAGGAATTCGAACTACCTAAATTAGTTAAACTTATCAATTCAATTGATCCTCATATACAGTTTACATGTGAGACTGAAAATAATGGCTTCTTATCAATCCTAGATGTCCTGGTGCTACGCTCTGAAGGATCCTTTAGTACAACAGTTTATCGAAAGTCATTTGCCGTTTCCTTACCTCCACATGCAAAATCAAATCACCCATGGAAACAAAAAATATCTGCTTTCTACACATACGTATATCGTGCAGTACATATATGCTCAACTGAGGATTCCTTACAGAAAGAGCTTGATTTTCTTAAACGAACTGCAGTACACAGAGGATATAGCCCTTACGTGAGAGAAAAAGCGGTCCAAAAATTTAGGAAACCGGAGCCCGTCTGCTCGCTCACGCCACTAGACCTCCCAGTACGAACGAATTGTGCGGTTGTCCCATTTGCTCCTCAGATCTGCAGTTTCTTTCACCAAAGGGGATCTTGTCAAGGCACTAGAACAACATCCAAACTACAACTGTGAAACGTAAATATAACAAGAGTTTAAAATTCAAATAAAATGAAATGAACAATGGTTGCGTGATGTTGCATAAGCATAACATTTCGCGATGCACACACACATATACCACATCTATCTCTCATCACACGCACATGCAGAAATTAAAAGAAAAATATGATCCATTTTCCTGAAAATGAAGTAAGCAGCGAAATTTTTCTGATCATAAACTGTAAAAGAGTTTACATATCAATGAGCCACACGAGAGTAATTTGGATTGTGGAATCTCCTTGCATAACACAGACACAAGTTCTTATTTTCAATATTGTCACTACTTCTGGACATGTATTTTTCAAGTGGAATAACTACAGTAGTAATCCAAATTTATTGTCGTAGGGTAGATAAGGAAGTTTCCAAACTTTCGCACATAAACCGAATGGCATTTTCAAGGAAGCAAACTGCAAACTGGGTAACGAAATGCTTCCACAAATTTCAACGCTGTAAGTTGACTTGACAATAAAAAAACAGATGCGAATGTAATTAATCATTGAAGTACACGACGCATTAAGTTCGTTCAGTTGTCGGGATTATGTGAGGAAAAAAATGGCATTAAATATTTAAAGAATTGGTACTAAATTCTTGGTAACCCTAGCGAGACGCTATCATTGGAGGACTCACTATTTTAATGATCTCGAAAGTTTCTCGAATGACAATGGACTTAGGCGTGGAGTAGGAAGCTAATTTCTTTATGTCATACCACATAGCAGGGGACTTATTTAGACTTCTCTGGATACGGCCGTGGTTAATATGCCGTTCTTTGTAACCCTCTCATGCACGTTGACTCAAATTCTAAACGAACGTTCGGTCATTCCCATGCAGTATGGATTGGAGCCGTCCGAATACTGTAGAAGGATGGCATAAACACCTACTTTGTTGGAAAGTGGGGTCTTGTCAGTCTTTCCGTTGAGCATGGCATGTAAAGATGTCAGTGATGTTATGCGGGCACCAGGTTCATTTTTTTTAGTGAGTTCTTGACTTGTTAGGAGACATTTGGCATGTAGGGAATTAAGCCTAGGTAGTGTAGCTGTGGCCTTGAAAGACCTTTCTATGCCGCAGTTACACTACCTATGCTATATTCCCTGTATTTAAAATGTTTCCTATCAAATCGAGAATGCTCTAAAAAAGTTTTAATGATTCAAACACAATTTCAGAATAGTGGAAAAACGTTTCTGCAAATGAAAGCGAAAAAAAACGTTTCTGCAAATTGTAGTGGAAAAAAGTTTCTGAAAATCCTTCCCATGGGTGGGATGTATTTCGGATGAGAGTAGCTAATGTCATTCTGGGACGTATATCATTCATTTTGATGGTTGAACGTGAGCACAACCGCGAACTTATAATAATTTCTCACCTGACATGTAACAAAACAATACTTTTACTTAGGTTTTCAAAGGAAGTTTTCCAATCCGACTAAACAAAGCAGAGAAATGATGTCTACATTCGGACGGTCGGATATAAATACAACATAAGAAAGTATCTTTTAAACACATTGCGCCTGAAATTGTTGGAAATCTGTATCTAATGCAAAAATTCATACTGATAATAGGGCCGACACAAGCTCTTTACTTAACCTGCATGTAGTTCTCATGTCTCAAAACACTTATACCATTTCTTTTAAAAATTATATTTTCATGTAATAACGTGCATGTAAAACAGTTGAAAGTTCTAATTTATGTAATAAAAAGTTTTGCAAATGAAATATCCTTTATTTTGATGTATAATACATCCCTGTATTTTACATACATCAAACGTTACACATAGTATTGTAGGGGCCAGTTAAATTTAGCATACACATATTTTGTATCGCTTATTTCTATCTGTTGTGAACATTCTTTGTCTTTCTCATGCAATGTTACATGGGTACATGCATAGTTTGATATACAATGCAATTTAAGTACACATAATATGGGTAGCATTTTTATTTATTGGCTATTGACATGAACAAATTGTTCCAAAACTGCAGGAAACACACATAGTTGAGAACTGCAAATAAATTCCATCTCTTTCAATATAAGGTTACTGTTGTTTGAAATTTGTAAAGAGAAAGTTCATTAAAAATCTGCAATTACGCATATATTAGAAATAATGCACTTATTTATATAAAGGGGACGAGAGAAATTTTAATATGCTAACGCAATACTGACATACCATTCTCATCATCATCACCACTGCTGTCACTTTTATCCTCCGGCTTCCTGTTTCCGCATGAAATCTTTCTGCAGTCCACACACACTTCGTGCCAAGAGAGTTTTGAATATGCAGAGAACAATACTGTATTTAGAAGATCCTATGCTTCTACACGATCCAAAGTGGGGATGATGTAGAGTTGCACACTTTTTCCTGCCATATGAATTCACTTAGCATCTGCTGCAGACTCTAACCTGCCGTTGGTGGTGAAACTGCAATATCAAACTGAATTGCAATGACTGGGGTCCTAGTAGTTTCCTGTATGTGAAGTATCGACAGGAAGCCAGCATTTCATTATGTGCCCCACAGGAGCATAACAGAAAGTGTTCTGCTGCTTTAATTAGCTGGTTAAGATTTGTAGCAGAACTTTTCAATATACTTACGACCTGTTGCAAGTATCTGTCTATTTCTAACAGTTTATAACATATTTCCTTTCTTTTTTGATGCTGAGAGGACGTGGTGTTACGTCCTGAAACAGCGAGTATAAACAGCAGCACAGTGCGCATTCTTCCCATACTGCCTTGTAAGTGCTGTATGTTGAACACGTTCATTGGTTGATGGAGTTTGCCCTCTTTGCGAAAGAATAAGTTTAGATGATACGGAGAAACATCGAGCAATATGATCAGGATGTCTGTGTCTTCAGCCATGTCTGCAGCATGGTTGTCTGAAGTAGATAGCTGGATCGCTGTTATATTAATCATGTAATCAGCATCAGGGTCAGTAAGGACTGTTTCGATCCCAGACAAAATTAGGCATTTACTTAATGTGTTGAATGAAATTTCAGTCACGGTAACACAGACACCGTTCTTCAAGAACCGTGTCTGTGTTACAGTGACTGTCCTCAAAGATAATTTCTGTTTGTGATGTTCACATACTTCTACTGTGTTCTTCAGTTTTTGTACTCAGGGATGATGTTTCATATCAATTAAATACTACTGTCACTCAGGTTTCATAGTGGTTATGAATGTACAACATGACACGTACACACAATATAGATCACTGTTTGTCATATTTCTAGGACAAACAACCTTTTGACGAAATGACCCTGCATCAACCACTGTAACGTCGTAACGATTTTTTTGGTCTAATGGAGACGACATTGTTCAAACATAAAGACAATACCAGACTTGTTAAATTTTCTCATTTAACCCTTTTCAAACACAGATGGTATCTATGAAGCCAGTTAAGCAGCAAGGAAGTTGACGACTTCTTTATCAGAACTCATCGCTCACAAAATTCTGTTGAACATTTGCATGGAATTTACTGGAACTTTTTCACCACAGAAATTAATGGCTTGATTCACAAGAGACAGCGGTTTAACTTTGTAATTTCATGTGAGCTGCACAGTGAAGATATTCTTACCCATTATTATTGAAGATATGGCTTCAAATCCGCACTCACAGGAAAAATCGCAGTAAACCTCGTGACGTCCTAGAGTTCCTGTGGAGTTGGGTGCGAACGTATCTTCTGTATTTGAGAAAGGGGGTTATTGTTGTAACCATACGACAAACTTATCAATGACTTTAGCCTCATGACGCTTCCGTGACTATCGCATTTCAGTGACCTGCTAAAATGCTGCTGTACGGATTCCAATGTATTCCTCCAGGACATTTACTTCTTCTGTGCTGCATGCATACAGATGGTTCATTTCGCTAGAGAACATTATTTAATACCTCTGCTATGAGTCAGATCACTAGTTGTTTTCATGGCTCTCATCAGTCCTTGATCTATATCGATGTCACTCCAAAAACCTAACCCCAGCTTCTACGTCCTATGAATGGCAAAGTCTCTTGATGTGGCAAAACACTTCTGGATCAGATTTACGCTTATAGTACCACTATGAATTTAAAATGTGAAAGACTGTGCCTTTTAAAGTAACTATACTGATTTCTGCCGGGAATGTCTGTAATGAGGATTTTGTCACCCTGATAGGGTTTAAGTTTCATTTTCAGATGATTTCCGAGTACAAGTAATCCTGTCCACATTACCACTTTATTTTTCCAAATCAGATCTACACTACATTGACATTCGTCATTTTAATCAAAAAATGCACACAACATTTCAAATGCTAAAAGATTTCACTCATTTACAGGTCTACCAGATTTATGGAACGGTTTCTGCATGCATGTGCAGAGGTGCGAACGAATTCACATTTATAATCCGTTGGAGACCTTCGCGGTAATATTCAATCTTATGCTGCTTATAAGTCAATAGGGTTGTCTCGTCTGGCCTTCACAACTTCTCCCCACTTGCCGGAATATGCTTCAGCATACGAGGATATGTTGCATTTTACTTGCAGAAGGGTTACTACAGTAATGCTGTTTTGGTACGCTGAAGGCATTTTCTTTTCAGCCTAAATATCATCTAGCACACAGCAAAAGACACAGTTCCATTTAAAGTTGAAAGGTAATGATTTGATCTTGTACTTCTACGGATTTAATTATTATATTCTCCAGTTTGCACGAAACTTTTTTTATAACATGTTGTGCATGGGCGTATCACTGCTGGTGAAAAAAGGTACATTCAAAATAAAGTAGAAGAATGACTCCCGCAGACAGCGAAGACGTAAAAACGGAAACAGAGCGCATTTAAAATATGGTGAGTGAAAAAGAATGTGTGTCAAAACGAGCCTTTTTCTAACAATGCCAGAGCACTAGGTTAATCAACCACAAATATTTAACAGGATGGTGTGCTTTCCTGTGGTTGATATTTGCAGTACAGTTTATGTGTTTGTAAGGAAAGCGACAATTCTTTAAATTAACAGGTGCGGAAGTATGGAGAGATAAAGTGAGCTAACGTGTGCCATTATGTCTTTGCATTCTTACAGATGCATTTTCCGTAATGTCAAAGAAAGGTACGTTTCACCCTCTCCGGTTCGTGGGTGATGATATGAATAAAAATCGTTATGAAAAAAGTGAAGAATCGGGGAAGAGATGTCTCAAAATTTAGAGATGTTAAATGCAGGAGCGTGTTGCTCAGGATTCTGTTGTTAGACAAATGCTGTTACCAATATATCTGCACGACTTTCCCGTGTCGTGAACGGGAGGGTAATGATATGGGCCGACGATGGAGCAGTTGTTATCAGGTCAGTGCAGAAAATCAAAGCAGTGCCTCATTTCCAGGTCTTCTTTCCTGGGCAGGGCAGTTACTTCTCGACTGTCAGATCTCAATCAATACCTCAAAGAACAGTGCACTATTTGTCGGCGGATCTTTCGAATGATTACTAGAACTGGTCATAAGACGTAATACCGTGGGCAACTTTTGCTAAGTTCTTGGTTCTGAAAATATATAGTTCGCATTTGTGAATATCTATCTCCAAATGCCAAACAAAAAGAACAAGGAACAGCACAGAGCAACAAGCTCCGTACTCGACAAGCGGCGCTTCTTGACAAAGAGACGGTGATCCCGTGTGAATTCGCTTGATGGTTATTAGACATACCCCCAGAGAAATATCATGACATGTTTATTCATGTTATTACAGATTTTGGAGCGGCGTAAGATAATGAAAGATGTCGCGGCAATGGAGGTTTCGAGGAGTTTCGTTCACCAGGCTTTAGTGTTTTGGGATTGTTTTTGTAAATTCCTGAATTTTGTGTTTCCCCAAGTTGGCACTTTGGCATCTTTCAAACTAACCGTGAAGGCGTAATTGCTACAGGAGTCTTGTTTCCTGACTCTGATTCTAACATTTCGGTTTCTCTTGCATATTGATATCATTTTCTGATATTTTCTAGCTTCCAATTACAGCTAGAACAGTTTTAGACCTAGTGCCAAACACTCCCTTCGTAAAGCTGATGTTATATAGATTTTCAAAGCATCCAGTGGCATTTCATTTGTCTTTAAGTTCCTTATAATTAAAACTACTCCTTACAATAGAAACGGATGTCGGAGACAGAAATATATATGATTTTTCGCCCTTATTTATAAAATTAGGGAAAGACGCCGCAAATTAAAATTCGATCTGCCTTTTGATTTTGCAACTCTAATTGTTTTTGTTGCAAAACAACTGGGCAATATGTGACAAATTTTTCGTACGCCACGGACTTGTAACAGCCAAACATTTTATCAAAATAATTTTTATCGGAAGATTTGGTTAACGGAAAACATTATTATTGCACTACAACACATATAAAAATAACGAATGTTTTTTTTTTAAAGTTGGACACACCGTAAAAGTTCCTACTAATAAAATAATAATAATACAGAAAATGTATTCATAACAAAAAATATGTCGAAAGTTTGCATTTGATATATCGTTCATTGAAGAGAAGTTAATTAAACTGTGAAATCATTCTCTCGGAGACAGATTCCGTCCTCCCCTCATGTGTCCCAGATATTTACAAACATATGATTAGCTTATATAATATCTGATATCCTTTCAATACAGAAAGTTCACCGACGTACTTTCTGCTTGATGTTGCTTTTTTATTAATAAAAAGGAATTTGAAAAGCGTCTGTTTATCTACAATTCAGGGATTTTCAGTTATGCCATGGATTCGGATTTCATGTTTGTCAAGTAAACATCAAAAACCATTATTATTTCTCGTATACAATATCCGACATGGGGCGCTTAACACATCAAGCGCAGGAACACACTCGCAAATTAACTCCCTGTGCAACAGAAGAAAGCACAAATTTACCCATTAGTTAAGGAAGATGCATGAGTTAATTTCACAAAATGTTTTCAATTATTGGTTTTTATTTAAAATATCGTACTCCACATTGTGCGATTACAAGGATATTATGTGGTACATTTGTAAAACAAACACAACGCAACTTTATTGTGTTATCAAAATACAGAAATGTATAATATCACCAGTTGGCATGGGTTGCTCCAGAATGCTTGTACGAAATTATTAGAATGGTAAATACACTATATCATTATATATGTCCATACGTTTCAAATATTGCAAGGGAAAATAATACTTCTTATCATCGGAACTTTCAAATATTGTCTTTCAGTAAATAACGTGGAAAAAGAAAATAAATATGAGTGCTACACTGCCGGACAATTGCTAAAGTCGGATGACAATAGCAGCGAAAGCAACCATAAAATGGAAGGCAGGAAAATGTGGAAATTAGCATTTACGGCGGTTACAGTAAGACGTGCTGTGCGTATGCAAATTTTGGATTGCCGAAATTGTTCGTGACGTCATAGTACTGGTAAGAGATATAAAGGATTTGACGCGTATTGACCGTTGTTGTTCAAACGCAAAGTTGAAAGGGAAATAATCACTTGACGAACTTGCAATTTTCAGTATGTTTTCCCGACATCACCTAGATGATTTTACGCGTGGCCGTATTATCGGCAAGATTGAAGAAGGTCGAAGAATAACAGATGTTGCTAGGGAGTTCGACGTCAGCCACAGTGTTGTTTCAAGGCTTTGGAAATCATGTCAAACAAATGGAGAGTGTAGCAAACCTCACGGGGAGGTCGTGTTCGCAGTACGGCACCTGCAGAAGATCGGTACATAGTGCTATCAACAAAAAGACACCAACGCAGTACAGCTAGTGAGGTAGCAAATAAGTTTATGGCTGCAACTGGCAAGCGGATCCCCGGAAAAGTGTCGCCAGACGTTTGCATGAAGGAGGACTATACGCCCGCCGTCCTGTTGTGTGCATCCCATTGTCCAGACGTCACCGTACCGCCCGTTTGCAATGGTGACATCAACATCGCTATTGGACTGATAACGACTGGTCTGCTGTCCTCTTCTCAGATGAGAGTAGATACAGTCTATCGTCTGATTGTCGACGACAACTGATCTGGCGTGATAGTGGTACTGCATATTGTCCAGCAAACATACAGGAAAGGTACCGATATCCGATATGTAGTGTCATGGTATGGGCAGGCATCATGATCAATGGCCGTACGTCCCTCTATGCACTTTCAACTGGGACTATGACTGGCCAACGATACATTAATGATGTTCTGCTACCTCATGTTTGCATGTTCCGTTGTGTTGTCGTTAATAGATTCATTTTCATGGAAGACAACGCAACATGTCCTCTAACAGTCGCCGTCCAGGAGTGTCTTGAGAGCGAGGATATTCAACGCCTCGTATGGCCAGCACGTTCTCCAGATCTGGATCCCATTGAAAATGTGTGGGGCGCTTTGGGGAAGAGTCTTGCTGGTCGCCAATGCTCTCCAATAAACAAGGAAACCCCCATCCGTGCACTGACAGAGGAATGGGATAAATTACCCCAACAGCTGCTTGATGATGTCGTGCAAAGCATGACACGACGTGTGGAATCTTGCATCGCCCTCCATGGTGGCCATATCCCATATTGACATCTTACGCCGGAACGCCTGCGGACGGTAATTGCATTTTTTTTACGTTTACGTATTCTGCACAAAATGGCCTGTTTGTCCCTTGAACACGTTCCAAAGCCTTCTGGATTTCAGAGCACAATAAATTGTCTTTCTTGTAATGTCCTGGCATTCTGACATTATTTTATTTCACTTGGCGTCCAACCACACTTACTTTTTCTGCGCTATATAGCCGTTTATGATCCGTCCTTAGCAGTTGTCCAGCAGTGTATAATGTCATTAAATGTCTCTAAATAGTTCCTTTGAACAATTTGAAAATGAAAAAGGGACTACCTAGTAATGCCCTTAAAATAGATTGTAGTTATTTTTTTTGACACCTGTTATATTTTATCTTTGTTCAAGTTCACTTGAACACTGTACATTATTTCCTACATCCTAATCTATATTCCCCCTTCTTTTCTTAATCTACATTCCCTCTTCTTTTCTTATTCTACATTCTTTCTTAGAGAACAATACATTTCATTTTTCTCACTTATATGAAAATCGAATTTCTCACAACAAAACAAATGCTTTTTTTTCCAGTAATAAAAATTATTTGTACACAGGTACTATATAATTCAATTATTAAAGTGGCCATCGAACACGTATTTTGTTTATATCATATTATGGAACAGCTAAAGGAAAGAAAAAGTTCTACAGTGTTTTCAAATTTATATTACTTCTACAACTCATACAGTGCAAATTACATTGTACTTACATTTTCTTGATTTCAACACCCATCACATAAGTCAGATATAGACGAAGTACGTGGGGTCTTCATAGCGCAGATCTCACTCACATAAACCGAATATCCAAATAAGTATCATTTAGTTAAGACCAACGTAGGTGAATTTGAAATGTTATGCCCCGTCGAGTCACATTATTGTGACCACTAGCTAATATCCAGAGAAACCGCTGTGTTCATCCCGGACATCAGCTTGACGAGCTGTAAATGACTCAATATGATGCTGGAAGGTGTTCACAGGTATGTGGAGCCATGCTACCTGCAATGAATCTGACAGCTGCTGGAGGGTGCGTGGTGGAGGATCCATAGAGCGAACAACAAGATCGAGGTGGTCCCACGGATGTACAATTGGGTTTACGTCTGAGGACCTAGTGGACTAGGGAAGTACTTTGAAGACTCCATCGTGCTCTTTCAACCACTCTTGGACATTTCTAGCTGTGTGACACGTCGCATTGACGTGCTGGAAGATCCCACCCGCCCCGGGGAAGACAACCAGCATGTATGGATGCATGTGGTCTGCAAGGATGGATGCATAACATATTTTGTCCATAGTGTCTTCCACAGGTATGAATGGACCAAGGAAATGCAACGAAAACATTTCCCAGACCATAACGCTGCCCCCACCAGCTTGAGGTCTTCCAGCAATGGTTGCAGAGTGTTTGTTCTCCGCTAATCCTTGCCTTTTACGCCAAAGTCTATCCGTTTGATGAAGCAAAAAACGTGAAACAACGGAGAAGGCAATCCATTGCCAATCAACGGTGGTTCAATTCCGATACTGCAGTGCAAATGTAATACTTTTCTGCTGATGCACCTTCGTTAGCATAGGTGCACTGACCATCCGTCTGCATTGGAGCCACGTACGAAACAGGGCTTGTTGAATTGTCGTTTTTAGACACTTGCGGTAGCCGCTTGATTCACTGGGCCAGTGAGTTGCTAAAGGGTAGCGTGTCGAACGGTCCTCATGCACCTTCGCATCCGACGTTCACCCCTCACATCAAAAGCACGTGGTGCTCCGCAGTTTCCACATCGATTATTATTTATGGTATCATTTCTCCAATCACCATACACTTTATCCAGAGCAGCACGCTAACAATCCACAAAGTTCGATGTTTCAGATATAGTGCCACCCTTGCTCCGAAAGCTGTTATTCATCTATTTTTACAAATCTGATAAATCGCTCCTTTTATCCATGACAGCAACGAGTGATATGTTTGCATAATGCCTTCAGCACAACTTAAATACCTTCCAAGCGTAATCACGACACGTGCCTTTTTACATTAGCTACTCGCTCTTGGTGAATTATTTATTGATAAAGAATGTTTGTTTGTGACATCTCAGATACACAAAGTACTGAAGAGTTCGATTTACTTTCTTATACTTTCACATTCTCCTTACTATTCAGCTTTACATATTTGTGCAAAATTCCGGTACGAATGAAATTCCATAGACGTCTGGCAGAGAGGAACATCGTTTTCATTGAAATCTAATGACGCACATAATACCTTGAAGATGTACCTATATATCCCTCGTGATTCTCATTGCAACTAAACAGGGCACATGTTTTCTAGGTTCACATCAGCTATCCACTTTTTTCTTAACTATTGGGTTGGTGTTAATTGAATGGCCGCTTTGACAGGTAGAAAAACTTTGACACCTCTATCGGAACGATGTCACCAAGAAACGTCACATGTCTTACATCACACAGTCGAGGTATGTTTAAATTACGCACAAATATATTCATTTACTAAACAGACCCAAACACAACTGCACAGCCATTGGTAAAAACAGACCATGAATATAAGCCAGTTGCGCTTGAGTTCGAATTCAGATATTTTGCGGATATCGCACCCAAAGTATAAGTGCGGAGTTTGAATACGACATGCAAACGAGAGTACAAAACGCTTATAAATTTCAAAATTCCAGATAGAGTACAAAACCCTTGCAAATGCGCTTCGATGTCGTCCAGGATTAGGTAATATTACAGGTGAGGAGCTAAAGAATATACTGGAATCTCACTCACGTCAAAATATCCGTGAGGTCATCGACAGTTATGTGCGTCTTCGACGGTTTCTTTGTTACACGAAGGCCCAGAGGATTGTGAAAACTATTGACGTCTGAATGTCCTACGAATCTGAAACGGCTAATAAGATTCCTCTTCTGCAGATATGAATTTCCCCCATTGCCGGGCACTGAAGAGAGTTAACTCAAACGAAATATGGGCCTTCTAAAACAATCAAAGAAATCAGCAAAGTGTTTGGATACCATGACTCCATGTAAACGCTGAAAAAGATCCGAGCAAGTATAACTATCAATTCGGACTGCTGTTGTTCAGAAATGCAGCAGATCCATAAAAATGTACGCACCACGCGGTTACTTTTGATTAAAGGAATTTCGTCCCTCTGGTGAACTAAAAGCTCGCCCACATTCACTGAAAAATGACATTCTAACACATACACTAGTTCAACTAAGAAGTTCTTTTCACCCTGCATATTACACAAACCCCGATTCCAAAGATTTCCGCCTCTTTCAGGGCGTGGACCATTTCCTGCCAAATATATCTTTCGCTAACAACCAGGCTGTGTGTGAGACCATTGCTGATTACTTTGCATACCATACGCCTGAGTACTATAGTCGTAAAACCCTGTTTCCGGTTGGAAATGGTATATTGGTGGAGCCGAGAAATATTTTGACTAGCTGGCCAGGAATGTCCTATTTTTTTGAGGGTTTGAAAGTGGATCTCTTGTTTTAGACGTTTCATCTGCATCAAAAAAGTAATTTCATTTCTGTTATGCCATCAGCTATCAATTAAACCGGTTTCAACTAAAAATTAATTGTGAAAGACGGAGAGTTTTTTGTATTTAGTCATCAGTAAAATGTTTGAAAACTGGATTAAAAGGTTAGATTTGCTGATCTCGTTTCTTTTGAGATTGTTTGGTTGCTGTGGAAATGTAGGAGACGCCTAGTTTCTGCTGAAAAAACAGAATTACAAGAAATCAAAAGGTCAAAACCTATTAGGGTTTTTATCACATGCAATAATACATAACATTTAGAACAATTGCGCTCTTAGAGCATAGCAGTGTGCAAATTAAGATGAGCAGTTCGAGCAACTTCTTCTTGAATCATATCCAATGAAAACAAATGTTCAATTTAATCTTAGGTGCTAACGACAAACACGTAAATTATTCAAAACCCATCGGGGAAACTAATTAAGCATTGTAAATGGCAGGATTTATGTTAAACGCTCTTAGAGCTGAAATATTTGAAGAACGGCGACACCATAGCGATATGAAATTATTACAATTGGCTGTAATTTTGAATCAGTTCTTTAAACCAATCACCATCTGGCACGAATTTACTGTTCGTTAGCAACATGGGCTGAAACCATCTCCTTCGAGTATAGCTCTTTCTAAGAAGTCGGCCGAATGCCGAAACAACGAGTGAACGTGCTCACCAGAAAGGTTTGGCTACCCGTCTTGGTGTATTTTTCTTTATTTTAAAAATTGTGCATTTAGGGAGACAAAGATCATCTATATAATTGTTATGTGACTGGTTTCTAGCTAATCTCAGAAAGGAAAGTTATGTTTGTGGTACTTCTAACTACCCAGTTGCAGAATATCCGGGTCATTAAAATTGTCAGTTTCCAATTAAGCCTTGGAACATGGAGAGGGGCATAAAGAGGAAGAAATATGCGTTCATCATGAGTAAAATGTTTATCTCTTTTATCTTATGAGAGGAACAAAGGAGTTACTTTGCCGTAGATTAGATAAAACCCGGCCTCTATATAAAAATTTTTGCTTTTTGAGCGCATAACATATTGATTCCCTTTTGGTTCACCTGCATCGTCCGTTTAAAGTCTTAACAAGAAGCATTTATATTTTAGCTAATATGTTCCCTTCAGAGTACACCATCCATCACAAATGGAATTTTCAAACTCAATAATTAAATTGAATTGCTGAGGAAAAGGAAGCGTCTACCGTTATATTGCTTCTTTGAAATATCGTGCATCGTAGATTGTGAGCGGGTAGCCCTTTCTGAGAAATGAGTCAAAAGAAAAATTTGAAATAGCTTTTAAAGGGACAATTTCGTTCGATTAAATTCACGTTTGAGTCAATATAATTAACTTCCCAGAAGTACAGAGTATTTCATTACAATCAGGACGAAATGAATAAATGTTTAATCTTAGTGTTTCAAGAAAAAAATCTCAATCTTCCAGACTAAACCGTACGACTAACTCAAGTAAACGCGTGGGCGATTAAACGGATATTTTCTAATCTCACGTCATTTCAAAACTGAAAACTGTCATACATTTCTATAGCTCCCCCTTTACTGAAGTTCTATTTATTTTAGCATTATTTGCTCTCAAAGTTAGAGCACATATAAAACAATAACTAAAATGTTCTGTCATATCATTCGTACTACAAAGTACGCCTGGGAACTTTTGTGAAAGCGAAAAGTTTCGGAGTTGGAAAACAATCTTCTGTGATTCTTGAGGCGTGGAGGATAATGTACTTTTGAATTAAATATAGCAAAACTCCAATTAAAGGAATCGACGCCAAAAATAAAGGAAAGTCAAATCAAATGTGATAACGTCAGCTTTTATTTGATGCTAAACTTGACTCACATTTTGAATTTTTGTTTTCAGTTGCAAAGCTGTGAACCACACTACTTACAAATAAATTCTGAAATTCCTTCCGGAATGTCTTAGGGGGAAATTGTGAAAACAATGAGGGCTTCGTTGTTTCCAGTTGCGTTATGATAATGTATCTGTACGTTGAATAGCAAAGGTCTATGTTTTCTTGCTGAAACACAAACCTCAGGTGCACGACGCCAACATTTTCCGCCTACATTGTCTCTCCTTGGCTTGTTTTTATTCCCAGTATTGAACAAATCTCTTTAGATAGAAAGATTAAACCTTTCGACAGCGTCATTAGAAATACATCTTAAGCGCTGAACCTACTTCGAAGTGAATATTTCCGATCACGCTCCAAGAAGTGGCAAGAATCCTGGAACAGCTGCATTTACCCAGAATGAGAGTGTATTGTAAAATATTAACTCAATATACCGCAAAGGGTTTGTTTACGGAATAGCAATTACTATTCCCGCTAATTAAAACAGCTCGTACAATGTTAAACCCTGCGGTTAATAGCAGGTATCTAAAACAAATTCTGTCTCTCTCTCTCTCCGAGAGATTATTATAGAAAAAGTTTCATTCTTAACATGAGCATTTAATCAGTAAGATTTGGTATTTAAATATCAAATCTATAAATTTCAGTGCTCTTTATAAAATTTGAAAAACAGGGAGAGGAAAGAAATCTGTTATAACGGCAAATTCATTTTCTTAACAGCAGCGATACAACAATTATACAGTATAATCGACTTACATCGATTGGGAGAAATAATCTACATTGACGGAAAAAAATCCCAACACCAAGAAAGGGTTGTGCTAAATAAACGACAGTTGGTAGGCGGTGAGAGTGCATCTGTAAGATGACGTCTATGCAAATTTCGCGCTCGGCGCATACATGTGACGGTAGTAGCGCCCCTCGGAACATGTAAAGCAGGTTTGCTGTAAAAACGCGCTGTAAAGTTCGTGAGCGTTAGTTATCGTTGAGATTCGACGTAGTGTGTTGATGTTAGTCAAGAATGCCTTTAAGAAGACGAAGAAGCCATTATCAACAGTTCACGGAGTTTGGACGAGGTCGTGTAATAGAGCTATGAGAAGGTGGATTTCCTTTCCGCAATATTGCAGAACGACTTGGCAGGAATGTAGCCACTGTGCATGATTGTTGGCAGCGGTTGTCAAGGGAGGTACTGCCTCAAGAAGACCGGGTTCCAGTCGGCCACGTGGCACTACTGAGAGGGAAGACTGCTGTAGGGGCGAGAAATTACGCCCCTATATAAATTATGTGATGGACTTTAAATCCCATCGATCATTCTGGATATTAACATTTCAGAATAAATATTTCCATGTATATTATTTGGAAACGAGTGTAACACGTGTAATGCACGTGAAACGAGTGTAACACGTGGTAATGCACCAGACTAGGTGACATTTCGATGCGCCTGTTTGACAGGTCTATTGTATCCACAGAAGGCACAGCTATTGTTCCTGGCCAGAGGGAAATTTAAGCTGCAGGGCAATGTGAGGTTGAGGTCAACGAAGGAATTAGGTGTAGGTCAACGAAGGGATTAGGTGAAGGTCACCGGAAGAAGACACGTGTCAGGAGAGAAAGGTAGTATGGGGGTCACCCAGAAGAGCGAGGGGGGCGCCTGCTCTTGGAGGGCTCCGACTAGGGAGAGAGAGGGAGCCTCAGGCGAGTGAGGTAGGAGCCAATCAGAAGTCTAGTGAAGTAGGTGGGAAAACTTCAGGGTGGGAGTGGAAGGAAAAACGAGGCAGTTGACGGGAAGCGAGCGTGAGAGGCAGTGGACGGGAAACGAGCGTGAGAGACAGTCTACGGGGAGCGAGCGTAGAGGACGGGTGACGACAGCGTGTGCTGTGGACGGTTGTATAGTGCTGGGAGTTAGCACTGGGTAAAGAAATGTTCGTGATAGAACGTGCCAGTTAGAGCACGGGGAAAGCCAGCGTAGTTGGAATCAGACACGTGTGTCTGGAACGACGTACGGAGAAAGCGTTTGGAGAGAACACGTGTTCCGCACAGAACACGAAGCATAGCTTCCGGAACAAAGGAAGAGAGACGAACGGAAGGTTACGACGATTGAAACATGTCACGTCGGTGATAGAAAAAGAACGGGCCAAGAGTATTGGCAGGAAAGGGTATTCTGGAATAATTAGATACCCGGATCATTTTCGCGTGGAACTGCAGTTACAGGAACTCGAGGTCAAGAACAATAGCTGCCGGAACAATTTACTGTTGATTAAATGTTTTGTTAAGTTTGCAACAAGCCTGAGAGTGAATTTATGCTTGGAATTGTTTTGCCATTATTTTTACTTCCCCTCTCCTGAATAGCAGATTTATAGTAAAGCTGGGAGAGAAAGAACGCCGGGCTGTCTTCAACTACCGTTGATAGACAGTCTCTAGACAACGAACCTTATAAATGGTTTTCCTTCCTGCTGTGGGGAAACTTTGATCAGCGCTTGAAGCTGTAGGGGTGGCTTGAAGCCACCCCTACAGCAGATATATAGGAAATGGCGCAGCCGGCAGGATTGATATGTTAGGCGAGTTCAATGGAAGTAATTAGGGCAATTTTATTCAGCGAAATGGAGACTGTGTTCGAGGACTCGGACAAAGAGGACGCCTAAGTGTAACAGACGCACGTGGCGGGAAAGTGGTGAAACAACGTGAACTTCTGAGTGCAACAGCAACACGTGGCAGGAAAGTGGTGAAACAAAGTGAACTTCAAAGTGTGACTGTAGCACATGGTCGGAAAACGGCGAATGAAACAAAGGACTGTGCTACCATAAAGGACTATTGTGCAACGGAACCGTTTAACCAAAGAAGTCGACAAATAACGCTCGTATTCAGAGCAAGAATTGGAAGTACCAAGAAAATCTCGTAACCAGGGACGGACAATTACGTCTCGCGTGGCCTGCGAGACGTGGCGACATTCCTGTTTAGGACGCTCCGTCGCGGTCGAAGCCGCTACAGAGAAGCTGAAGCGGGCCCGAGATGCTCCGGTGTGTACCACTTTGTTGCCGAAATTTATATTCCTGGGTCGATACCGAGTAAAAGGTTAGGATAGAAAAAATTTTGTTGGCAGTTAGGGGCCAAAAGGCCGAGAAAAAAAATATGTTGTCAGTTTTGTAAAAGAATAGGTTACAGTAATTTTAGAAAATTCAGTGTCAGTATTGCAATATTAATGCTTAAAGTGAATAGGAATTGTAAAGTGTTTTGTTATGTAAGGAAAGGAAATAAGTAATATTACTAGGAATTTATTGAATTACAAAAAAAAAAATGTTAGGTAATAGTGAGAGCAAAGGCTATAGTCGGAAAATTGTAAAGTGTCATTATACTAGTGCATGTGTATTGTATATATATATATATATATATATATATATATCATCATCATCATCATCATTGTCAACCATTATCAATCCACTGCTGGACGAAGGTCTCCCCAAGTTTCCTCCACAACGGTCTGTCTTGTGCCAGTCTCCTCCATGTCACCCCTGCATACTTTCGAATTTCATCCACCCATCTCCCATGTGGTCTTCTTCTGGGTCTTTTCCTGTCCCTTGGAATCCAATCTAAAATTTCAGCTGTCCATCGATGATCTGTCCTTCTGGCAGTATGTCCAGCCCATTGCCATTTCAGGGATTTAACTCTGATCATGATGTCTTCCACTCTTGTCATTTTTCGGATCCACGAGTTCCTCTTCTTATCTCTCCTGGTTACACCAAGCATGCACCTCTCCATGCTTCTTTGAGTTGTCTGCAGCCTTTGTACGTCTCTTTTAGTTAAGGTCCACGTCTCCGCACCATACGTAAGCACTGGAAGGATGCATTGATCAAACACTTTTCTTTTAAGACATAATGGCATATTGCTCTTGAAAATTATGCTGTTTCTTCCAAAAGCTCTCCAGGCAAGTTTTGTACGCCGATTAATTTCTTCATCAATGTGACCCTCACTTGATATCTGCTGTCCAAGATAAACGTACGTGTCTGTTATCTCCAGCTTTTCTCCATCAATCGATAAATCTTCATTTCTTGTAAAAGCATTGAACATCACTTTTGTCTTCTGAAAGTTCATTTTTAATCCCACTTCTTTACTCTTGTCAGCAAGTTCCTGGATCATACTCTGCAGCTCTGATGGGGTAGTTGCAAAAATGACTACGTCATCAGCAAAACGAAGGTGGGTTAGATAATCTCCATTAATCTTTATCCCCTTGTTTTCCCAGCTCAGTGACTGAAAAACACCCTCCAATGTGGCATTAAAGAGCTTCGGAGATATGGTGTCACCTTGTCTCACTCCCTTTCCAATTTTTACGTGTGTTGTATTTTCAAACAGCCTGAACTTTGCACTTGCATTTTCATAGATGTTATTAATAATATTAATGTATGCATCTTCAATACCGCAGGTTTTCAGAGCCATTGTAACTGCTGATGGTTTCACCGAATCAAAGGCTTTTTCATAATCGATAAAAGCCATGCACAATGGAAGTTCATATTCCCTCGCTCTTTCAATTAGTTCTCTCAGCACGTGGATATGATCTATTGTGCTGTAGCCACTCCTGAATCCAGCTTGTTCTCTCGGTTGAGCCATGTCCAGTGTTACCTTCAAGCGGTGTGAAAGAACTTTAGTGAAGATTTTATAAACTACTGATAGGAGGCTGATAGGTCTGTAGTTTCCGAGATCCTCAATGTCACCTTTCTTATGTAGCAGGATCATTGTAGCGGTGTTCCAATCCTCAGGAATCTTTCCTTCATTAAGGCATCGAGTGAAAATTTGGGCGAGTACTGTTTCGATTTCTCCACTTGCTTCTTGTATGATGTCTACAGTAATTCCATCTTCTCCTGGAGCTTTTCCTCGCTTCATGTTCTTGATTGCATGTGCAACTTCTGCTGGAAGGACTTAAGGAACTCTGGTACTGGTATCTTTCATGATGTCTGGAGTGCATATATCATCCCTTTCATATAATTTGGAGTAGAAATCTTTCACTCTTGTCAAAATTTCGCCTCTATTTCTTGTTACAGAACCATCTTCTTTTCTCAGTGCCATAATCTGTTTTCTTCCCTTACTGAGATGTCCCTTTGCTATCTTTAGGCTTTGGTTGTTTTCAATTGCTTTCCTCACTAGTTCACAGTTGAATTTCCTTACGTCTTCAGTGATACTTTTTCTTACTGTCTTGCATAGCTCTATATATTCCACTTTGCAAGTCACATCTTCTTTAGTTGTCCTCATCTCTCTTCTTTTTGCATCAACATTTTGGTTTTTCCAGATAATTTGTTCACATGCAACTTGTTCTTAGACCCAGCTAATTTTGTTGCTGTTTCCATAAGAGCTTTGGTTACTTTTCTGTTAACTTCAGAGATGTCCACTTCTTCCGATGTTAGGCCTTCTAAAGCAGAGAACCTGTTCTTCAGTACTAACTTGAAGGTATTATGGTGTTTTTTAAGGTTGGTTATGTCAATAGATTTTGTTTGTCCTATGAGCTTGCCACGTTCAAGTTTAGTGTTGAGGTGCATCTTACATCTCACCAATCTATGGTCACTACCTGTGTTGAACTTGTTTAGCACACTGCAGTCTTCTATGACGAATTTTTTGTTACACATAATAAAATCAATTTCACTTGTCGTCCCACTTGGATGTCTCCATGTCCATTTCCTGTGTGGCTTTTTCTTGAAGAAGGAGTTCAAGATGAAAAACCCTTCTGCCTCTGCAAACTCAACGAGAGTATTTCCACGCTGGTTTCTGTTGCCATGACTGAATTTACCTACCGAAGTTTCATTCTGTTGCCGTTGCCCTATTTTTGCATTGAAATCTCCCATAATTATTTTCAAGTGCTGCTTACCTTTATTATTTAGATGACAAATTTCCTCATAAAATTCTTCAATTTCTTCTTCAGGATGACTTGTGGTGGGTGCATAAGTTTGAATAATCTGAGCCTGGTATCTTTTCGAGAGTTGGATAACAAGTCGTGCAGCTCTGTCAGAGGAACTTTCAACTTCTACAACTTTATCCTTCAGTTTCTTGTTTATTATAAATCCAACACCACTAGTTCTGCCAGTATCTGTCCCACGATAGTAGAAGAGATGTCCACTTTTCAGTTCGATGAGATCTTCTCCTTTTCTCCTTACCTCACTTAGCCCCACGATGTCCCACTTGATCCTTTGTAAGTTCCTCTTCCAATTCAAGAAGCCTTGAATCAGAAGATAGGGAGCGTCCATTGTAAGTAGCCAAGGTCAGCATCAGATGGCAGCCTAGTCCGGTCCTCCGGGGATTCTTAGCACCCTCTGCCTTCATGTCGCACTGGCCGCTGCCTTGGCCAGGTACATTCCAGCTGCCGGAGACTGAGGGCCAAGATTTAAGTTGTGGAGTCATTTTGGAGGGGTTTGGCCATAACTCACCACGCTGGCCAAGCGGGTTGGTGAGTGTGGGATAGCATTTCCTCTGATCCCGATGGTATAGTTATACCGCTATGGGCGGATATATATATATATATATTTAGTGCATAACAATGGATGAGCTTTTGGATGGGAAAAAGAGTGAGGAAGCAGAACACACGTGGTCCGAAGGGAATTAAGAAGAAAATAGTGAAGGGGAAAATGAATTAAATTCTAGTAATGAAGTGTCTATTAACGTAAGAAAAACGCAAGATAATACAGTTGATAGGGAATGGCATTTTAAACTTAAAATGTTAGAAATGGAGGAAAGAAAATTAGCAGCAGAGCGAGAACAAAGGGAACTAGAAAAAATGAAATTGGAGATTCAGCTCTTAGATAAAAGGGAAGAAAGGGAGAGTCAGCTCTTAGATAAAAGGGAAGAAAGGGAGAGTCAGCTCTTAGATAAAAGGGAAGAAAGGGAGAGTCAGCTCTTAGATAAAAGAGAAGAAATGGAGTTCCAGCTTAAGAAACTACAGCTAACTCAGGAAAAGGAAGAGGCGTTGGCACAGGGAAGAAATCAAATGAAGTTAGCCGATTATATGAGGATCCTAGAAAAGACCTTACCCAAAAGTCCTAGTAAACCAGAAGAGGTTTTAGACTTTTTGATTCCTTAGAAAGAGCTTTTATTTTATATACAGTCCCAGAAAACATGCAAAGAAGATTAGTCATAGCACTATTTAATTCAGATTGTGTCAATCATTTATTCCGGAGGCTTACGGTCGAGCAATATGATTGCTACGAAACCGTCAAAGAGGCCATTTTAGGGGAATGTCATTTAACCCCGGACATTTATCTACGAAAATTCGAGGCACTCCGTAGGAATAAGGGAGAGAGTTACCAGCAATTGGCGGGACGCATGATAAGAACTCTCAAATATTATGTAGCGAACAGTGGGATAAGTACCTTTGATGAACTATTGAATCTTTTAGTTTGTGATAAGTTTAAAGGATTGTTATCACCCAGTTTAAAAACATATCTACTACATACAGGATCCTTGGGAAAGCTAGTTCTAGCGAAGGATTTAGGGGAACTGTGTGATCAGTACGAGTGCCATGTGGAAGCGTTAGAGTGGGGTGAAGAAAAAGCGAAGGGAAATTTTCAGGTAGACTCTAACAGTAAGGGGCAGCATTATAGCTCGGGAGGAATGGGAACTGCGAAGAAAGAATTTAGTGGAGTTCCATTTCAAAAAGAGGAAATTTCCAACGACAGGTCAGGAATTCCAAAGTAGAGTGGGAAACAGTAGACCATCAGGGAAGCCGGGAAATTCCTATTTTGACGCAGGAATGAGATGCTTTCGATGTGGACAGATGGGTCACCGAAAATTTGACTGTAAGCAGAAGATACCCCAGGGACAGGACAGTAAACACACTCCGTATAATTGGAGAAGTGAGGCAGCTAAGAAGGTAAGCCGGGTATCGGCGAAAGAGGAGGAAAGCATTGTAGAGAAACAAGGGGAACCCAAGCAAAACCTTGTCAGGATGTGAGAAAGGTTAGTGCGAAAATGGGGAGATTATGGTGTCCCACGGGCAGTAGCATGGAAATAATAGACGGTAGGTGAACAATTAGTGGTAGCCACAGAGCAAGGGCACCAGGCAAAAATTTTGGTAGACAGCGGAGCGGAGTTCAATTGTGTGAGACAAGGCCTATTAGGGGAAGAACAGATGGAAGAAGTGGGGAAAGTGACTTTGTCATGGTTTGATGGACGTACCGCGGTTTTTCCAGTTAAGAGGTTACAGGTTAGGATTGTGGAGACGAGATTGGAGAAGGCCGGGGACGCATCTTTAGGGACGAGTGAGATGGTTTGTGCTATTGTGCCGAATCTCACCAACGAGGTCATAGTTACCCCAGATGATTATGTCAAGAGGAACACGTGGAGATATTCGGAGTGGGCCACCGATAATGGGAAGGCGTTATGCGAGGATTATACAGTCCAGAAGGTGAAACCGACGAGACCCCAGGAGGTAGGGACTCAAGGAGTTAGCGCCAGTGTAGGGGCTAACCAGATTAAAGGGAAAGCTAGTGGAGAGACGCCGGATACAGGAGCAACGCTGGGAGAAGTAGGCGGAGCTTTAAGAGTGGAAGGGTCAAGCAGCCAATCAGGGCCAGGCGCGCTTGATGAGGAGACCAGCGGACAGGAGACAGTGTTTGGAGGTAATCCATGCCGCGAGGATGAAGAGAGCAGCCGGGAGGGCGAGGCGTCAGACCACAGCAAATTCAAAGTACAACAGGAGGAGGACGTAACCCTAGCAGAGACACGCGAGTAGGCGAAGGAAGAAAATGGAGGGTATGTCTATGTGGAAGGATTACTATATCATAAAGAAAAAGTGTTAGGGCAAAACACCAATCAGTTAGTAGTTCCCGAGAGTAGGAGGGAACAAATATTAAAGCTAGTCCATGATTCTGTGTTCGGAGCACACTTGGGATATAGGAAGATATTAGAAAGGATAAGATGCTCTTTCTATTGGCCATCCATGAAGAGAGACATACTTACATACTGTGATGCATGTGAGGCGCGTCAGTTACGACGCCCCATCACAAGAGGTGACCGGGTACCGATAACTGCGGTTAGGAGGCCCGCGCTACCTTTTCAGACAGAAAATGTCAATCTTATTGGGCCGATAGATCCACCATCAAGTAAGGGGCGTCGGTGGAAAATAGTTACGATGGACCAGCATACGAGGGGTGCGGATGCCGTATTTTCAGAAAAGTGGGAGGAACCCATGCAGATGGTCATGAAAAGTTTGGAGGATGCGGGGTTCACAGGAAATTTGGAAAAATGTTGCTTAGCCACAGAGGACTTTGATTATTTGGGACAAGTGGTCGGCTCGGGGAATCACCAGACGGACCCGGGAAAATTACAGGCGATCAGAGACCTGGATCCCACCAAAACCAAGAGGGAGGTACATAAGTTACTAGGGTTATGCAACCACTATAAGGAGGACGTACCCAGATTCGCCGAAATAGCGAAGCCACTGTCGGACTTGACAGGGGAAAAGGCAGCAGAAAAAGTTGAGTGGAAGCCAGCGCTCCGGGAGGCTTTCGAGTCGCTGAAGCAGAAATTATGTACAGCACCTGCACTGTGCACACCCAAATTTGACGAACCGTTCGTGTTACATACGGACGCGGGTTCTTTGCAGTCGCGTGTTGTCTAGGTCAGCGGGATGATAGGGGGAGGATCAGGTCCGTGGCTTACGCGAGCAAGAAATTAAATGACACACAAGCAAGGTGGGCAGCTAACCACAAGGAGGCATATGCCATTGTTTGGGCTCTACAGAAATTTGAAGGGTGGGTTTTTGGCCACCAAGTAGAGATCCTGTCGGACCCTAACCCTTGATATTTTTAACTGGTGCGGCTTCACAAAGTTCAAAATTACAGAGGTGGAGTCTAGCCATTGCCCAATTCAACCTCACGATTTCTCACGTCGCCGGCAAACTGATTCCTCATGCCGACGCTTTATCCAGGTTGAATTTTAAGGAAAATAGCACGAGCTGCTAAAGACATAATTACCACAGAAAGGTAGAGACACAGTGAGGCTACTTAGTGGTACTGAGAGTGTATATATGTGTGTATAAAGAAGTGTATTAATGCAATTAAATCTTGTGTGTAAAGGAAAAAAAAAGAAAGAAAAGAACTGAACGGACACTGACTCATCATGCGAGGGGAAGATCCCGCATGTTTCGTCCAGCAGGCAGGGGCGAGAAATTACGCCCCTATATAAATTGTGTGATGGACTTTAAATCCCATCGATCAATCTGGATATTAACATTCAGAATAAATATTTCCATGTATATTATTTGGAAACGAGTGTAACACGTGGTAATGCACGTGAAACGAGTGTAACACGTGGTAATGCACCAGACTAGGAGACATTTCGAGGCGCCTGTTTGACAGGTCTATTGTATCCACAGAAGGCACAGCTATTGTTCCTGGCCAGAGGGAAATTTAAGCTGCAGGGCACCGTGAGATTGAGGTCAACGAAGGGATTAGGTGAAGGTCACCGGAAGAAGACACGTGTCAGGAGAGAAAGGCAGTATGGGGGGTCACCCAGAAGAGCGAGGGGGGCGCCTGCTCTTGGAGGGCTCCGACTAGGGAGAGAGAGGGAGCCTCAGGCGAGTGAGGTAGGAGCCAATCAGAAGTCTAGTGAAGTAGGGGGGAAAACTTCAGGGTAGGAGTGTAAGGAAAAACGAGGCAGTCGACGGGAAGCGAGCGTGAGAGGCAGTGGACGGGAAACGAGCGTGAGAGACAGTCTACGGGGAGCGAGCGTAGAGGACGGGTGACGACAGCGTGTGCTGTGGACGGTTGTATAGTGCTGGGAGTTAGCACTGTGTAAAGAAAAGTTCGTGATAGAACGTGCCAGTTAGAGCACGGGGAAAGCCAGCGTAGTTGGAATCAGACACGTGTGTCTGGAACGACGTACGGAGAAAGCGTTTGGAGAGAACACGTGTTCGGGACGGAACACGAAGCATAGCTTCCGGAACAAAGGAAGAGAGACGAACGGAAGGTTACGACGATTGAAACATTTCACGTCGGTGATAGAAAAGAACGGGCCAAGAGTATTGGCAGGAAAGGGCATTCTGGTATAATTAGATGCCCGGATCATTTTCGCGTGGAACTGCAGTTACAGGAACTCGAGGTCAAGAACAATAGCTGCCGGAACAATTTACTGTTGATTAAATGTTTTGTTAAGTTTGCAACAAGCCTGAGAGTGAATTTATGCTTGGAATTGTTTTGCCATTATTTTTACTTCCCCTCTCCTGAATAGCAGATTTATAGTAAAG
Organism: Macrothele yani; assembly: GCA_039090855.1. Classification (NCBI taxonomy): domain Eukaryota; kingdom Metazoa; phylum Arthropoda; class Arachnida; order Araneae; family Macrothelidae; genus Macrothele; species Macrothele yani. The sequence goes on along the minus strand of CM077034.1, from coordinate 196,113,085 downwards.
CTGGGAGAGAAAGAACGCCGGGCTGTCTTCAACTACCGTTGATAGACAGTCTCTAGACAACGAACCTTATAAATGGTTTTCCTTCCTGCTGTGGAGAAATTTTGATCAGCGCTTGAAGCCAGTGGGTGTTTGGCCGAGGAGCCATTAATTAACATAATGAGCTTCCACCCCTACAACCGCCGTGTACGGCGTATGGCCGTTGCGCATCGTACTGCGTGTGCAGCAGCAATTCGAGCTGCAGTTGCCACCACAGTGACACAACAAACTGATACAAATCGGTTACTTGAAGGACAGCTCCGACCCAGACACCCTGTAGCGTGCATTCCACTTATTCCAAACCACTGCCGTTTGCGACGTCAGTGGTGTCAAGCTAGAGCTCATTGGTGGACGGAATGGAGATCTTTGGTGTTTTCTGATGAAAGGCGGTTCTGCCTGGGTGCCAGGGATGGCTGTGTGTTGGTTAGAAGGAGGCCAGGCGAGGGCCTGCAACCACCCTTTCTGCGGCCGAGACACACTGGACCTACACCTGGAGTTATGGTCTAGGGAGCAATTTCCTATGAAAGCAGGAGCACTCTCGTGGTTATCTCACGCACCCTGGCGGCACAGTTGTACGTCGGTCTGGTGATTCAACCTGTTGTGCTGCCATTCATGAACAGCATTCCAGGGGTGTTTTCCAACATGATAACGCTCGCCCGCATACCGTTGTTGTAACCTAACATGCTCTAGAGAGTGTCGACATGTTGCCGGGGCCTGCCAGATCACCAGATCTTTCACCAATCGAGCACGTATATGACATCATTGGATGACAAATCCAGCGTCACCCCCAACCAGCATTTACCGTCCCTGTATTGACCGACCAAGTGCAACAGGCATGGGACTCCATCCCACAAACTGACATCCAGCACCTGTACGACACAATGCATGAACGTTTGCGTGCTTGCATTCAACATTCTGGCGGTTACACCGGTTATTAATGTACCAGCATTTCACATTTAAGATGGCTCTTCTCGCGCTTACAATAAGCTGTGATCTTGAAACCTTAATCGATTAAATATGTTACCTATACAAATGTATTGCCGCCATTTCATTCCTCTACAACTATTTTTTCGTGGTGTTGGGATTTTTTTTCCGTAGTGTATTTTATATTACCTATTTTATTTTATATTATGTACAGGGTAAAATCTTAGAGCAATTTTTATCCCGCAATGTTTTACAACATACAGTTGTTTATACCGCAATTAAAAATAAATAAAAAGACTATTTCAAAAGCAAAATACTTCAAACTCATAATTCTATATGAAAATGGTGTAAAATCTGTACTAACAAAAAGGCGAATGTTTAACCTAGAAGAGAGTATTTAAACGTCTTCCCTTCGTATTGGTAGAACGATTGTACTGACGAACAGGTATTTGATTGGCAGCGATTCACTGCCGAGCTTAACCAAAACAAAGTACAGTCCGTTGTTATCGAAAACGTGCATTTCGCAGTTTTCTCAAAAACAGCACAAACACCTTTCAGAGCATGACTCCCGGCCGCCATGGAGGCCCCAACTCCCACTGGAAGTCACACAGATTGTGTCTCGGAAGACTCTTCTCTGTATATAGACCACTTGACTCAACTAAAAGCAGATATTTTCCACTAAAAGTGGTGCACAGAATGCCATGATGAAAAATTACAGCATTCGTATCGAGCAACGAAAATACGTAGAAACGATGATGATTAAAATATATTTTCTAAAGGATAATGTCTCAGAAATGAAAGCAAAATCCGGTGTTCTTCGTAGGTATACTGACTAAGAAATCGGAGGACACCTATGTAATTTAAAAATTTTCGACATAAAAACCAGAGTGAGACATGTGATTGACCATTGTACTGTAACCTAATCATTTAAACAGTAAACCGTGATGCGAAAAATTATAAGCATTTCTAACAACATAGGTGATATTTTTTTTAACAACATAGGTGATAATAGCTGTGGCAATCTTAATTTAACTTGAAAAGACTCTCTATTCTTTTTTTTTTTTTTTTGAAAATATAATATTTCCTGTTATGTGAAGGGCATACATGCTGGATTTCATCTTCCCAAATACAAGAAATATTTTGATCTTGCAAAATAAATTTACTCTGTATATTTAAACCTTAGGGATGAAAATAATGAGCAATAAAATTCAAATATTCTTCAATTATTTTTAGCATTAATTTCTGTCAATATTTAACGGAAATTATAAAGATGGTAACTAAGTTTATGCTCAAATTCAAAAATTATTATCCTTGAATTTAATCCTAATTGACATTTGACCTTTTTCCTAAATTTAGAAATTATTAAAAGGCTTCTCCCTATAAGAACAGCCTTAATATAATTCCATTGTTTGGAAACATTCGTAAAACGACAAGACTTGAGCAAGACTAAAAACACTTCACTAACTTAAATACATATCTTTTAGAGGCTTTAACTGAATTACCCTATTTCAAAAATATTTTGGTACCACAATTTTGCATTAATAAAGGGAATTATCTGCTGAGTTTTACCGGATTATCAATTATCTAGCGTGTCCGAGAATTATTGGACATATTACAAAATTATGTACAAAAAAAACAAACTATGAGCGTTGTCTGTTTTTGTATGTCACGTATTACTGACACGGTTTCTATATTTTTGTTTTGAAGAATTGTTCTTCCCATAATCCGATAGATGGCGCTAGTGTGTGGCCTGATGAGGAATGTATGAGAAAAGTGCAATCAGTAGTCATGTCATTCATACAGCAGAAAGCGATGTGTATGTTATGGCTTGCGGAATTAAAGTCTGTCATTAAATTTAAATGACGGTACCGTTTAGAGTATGGTCGTAATCCTCCGTTAAAGAATTTAATTAAGCGGGGGATGAAACAGTTTAAACAAACGGGCAATGTGGAACATCGTGTGGAAGCCGGTAGGTCTAGGGTCAGCGGTGCGACGGTTGACCGAGGTAATGAAAGTTTCCGACGAAGCCACAGGAAATCCGTTCCTAAAGCAAGCAGAAAATTGTGCATTCCAAAATCGACAGTTCACGATATCTTGCACAAGAAATTACCGTTCAATGCTTATAAAATTCAAATAGTAGTCCAAAAGATGCATATAAATGATCACACTCTGCGATACGATTTCGCTGTGGATATGCTGAATCGAGTGGAAAACGACGAAAACTTTCTCAGTACTGAGATTTTTAGTGATGAATCCACATTTCATGTATCATATATTGTGAATCGTCACAACTGTAGGATATGGGGCAGTGAACCGCCTCATGTTGCTATTTAACTGGAACGTGATTCTCCAAAAAATAATGTTTGGTTGCACCCTATCAAAAAGAGAAGTGATTGCCCCTTTCTTCTTTTGTGAAAAAAACATAAATCGTGACATTTACTTGGATATGCTTGAACATTTCGCTAAACCCGAGATCAAAATATATGACGTCGTTTTCCAACAAGACGACGCGCCTCCGCATTGATCAACGTGTGTAAGTAAGTGCTTAAATGAGCATTTCCCCAAAAGATGGATTGGGCGAGGTGGTCACATTCCCTGACCTCCTCGCTCTTCAGATATAACTACATTGAGTTATTTCATGTGGAGTTATGTGAAGGATCGTATCTAACAAACGCCTTGTACTGATTTGCAGGAACTGAACCAGCGTATCACAGCTGCTATTAATTCTATAACTCCTCAGATGCTCGCCAATACACGGCATGAAATCGAGTATTGCTTGGACGCACTACGAGCAACCAAGGGATCTCACATCGAAATTTATTAACTTGTGTAGTTACATTGTAAAGTAGTACAGTCAGTATCTTTCTATCTGTTCAATGTTTTGCTTTATATAATTTTGTAATGTGTCCAATAATTCTCGGACACTGATTTAAAAAAATATTAATTGAAATTTGTGTGGTTTTCAGTTATTTGTTGAAAACATTTTATATTACTAAAAATGAAAGTTTTGAAATTTGATGTTAAAGTTACAAATTTGCAAAATGGAATGTACCTTTGTTAATGAACGGACAAAAACAGTGAGTACTTTGATTTGCCTTACAATGTTTAAATGCTTGGTTGGCAGCAATCGTTCTTTTACAAGTACTAATGTACTTTGAATTTCGAGCTGTATCCGTAATGTGTTCTTGAATTTAGTTTTTTCTGTCGAAAAGTAAAACCATTTTTATGCTGTTGTTTATTTGTATCCCTATTATTTTCTATATATCAAACATTTACTCTGCCCTGGTTATATATTTCGAATTCGATTATGGTAAACAATATTAAATTGACAGTGGTCTAGATGTATAATGATAAATGGTATTAAATTGACAGTGGTCTAGATGTATAATGGTAAATGGTATTAAATTGATAATGTTCTTTATGTTTATTCAGAACAGAAGATTTATTCTTAATAATCACATCTTATGGGTCACATTCCGGAAGCAGGCTTTAATAAAAAAAAACTGCTATTTATCTTGATCGGTCTTACATGAATACAGTATGAAACAGTTTCTTCATTCTACTTTGGCAGGTAATTTCGATTTGAAAGCTCCATTTCCACTGATGCATGCATTTGGCCACATTGGAGTATCAAAATATTAGAAAAGTTGTGCTCATATTTCGTGTATGTTATACATCGTACACTGCATTTGCGTTTCACTAGTATATTATTTGCACAGGAAATTTACGACGACAAAACATAGAGCAAGATTAAGGAAAGCTAAATTCCATATCCAATAAAACATCTGTATAACAAGATATCTCCGAAAGCATGTATACAAGATTTTAGGTGTTTTCTGCAAATATCAAAACACAAAAATTATGGAACCGCATTTGCATTAAGTATGGCACTCGCTATACAAATATATATTCACTAGTTGACGTTGAAAATCGTTAATGTCACACTCCCTTTGAACTACAATACCAGGGAATCTTCGTAAGGGAGACTTTTAAATTTGAGGACATATGTTGGCAGCTGGGTTATATACAAGTACATGATCGCGGTTGCTTTTTATTTAACTCGAGAACAAAGGAAGATAAAAGGACGAAACTTCCCGATGCGGCTAAAATTGATTCTCTTTACCTCAGAATATGGTCATCTACGTCGGTCTGTAAGGATTTAAGATACCTTAAAGACATCATCTGGAATCCTTCCATCACACAGATACTTTTGCAAGAGTCTTCATCATACGACTATGTGTAACAAGTTAATCTTCGCTTTGCATCACGGAAAAAATGATGTGGAACTTCATCTGATGGGCGAATGTGACAAAACCTTTTGGAGGAAAGTAACATGATCGCCGTAATGGAATTTTTAAAAGTTGCAGACCTTTGAACTCTTCGGTATTCGCTTTCGACTACAAGCGTAAAAACCCGACGATCTACAGAGGATGACAACAGACAAGTCCCTGTGATTCTCGTATAGACACGTTTTCTGGACAGCAGATTGAGCCCGTTTCTTGGAGAGCAACTTGGTGCTAACATTCCTCTCTTCTATATTTTTACCAGGGAATTGGTAATCCTTCAGTGTCCGGTAGTATTGCGTAGTGTCCTGGAAATCGTTGGGGAATATATATTAAAACGTCAGCTGTTTAGGCATATTTTAAACTTGTGAAAATAACGTTAAATTCACCTTTCTTAACTTCCATGAACTCAAAAAATACACTAATGCAATGCTTTGTAGTATTAGGTATTAGGTAAAGCTTAAATTTTAACAAAAGTCCGTTCCACTCTGCGCTGAGGATGCTCGTGTTAACTGCCCATCATTGTTCCTCGAATAATTTTGTGCCCTGAATGTGTATCTTCTTTGCTTCAAATTCTGACCTATTTTAGGGGATATTCAGGGCCTCTCGCGCTGTAGCTTCTGTTTCCCTCAGGAAATATAATGTAGCCTCCAAGCATATCGTACCTCTTTCTAATTCGCAATCGTGTGAAATACACATACACACACCATCCGAAAAGCATTCACTCAATTCAAAATATAGTGCTACATATCTATTTGAATGTGAATTATTTTTAATGATTTTAAGGACCTTAGTCCATTTAATATGTTCTTAAGCTGCCAAAACATTATGCAATATGTTTATTACTCTTTCTGCATAACACGGATAGCTAAGATTCATTCAGATGTTTTTTTTAGTTTGAAAGCTATTTTCTTTATCAGTGAATGAAATACGGAGCACGTTGCGTTCTCTAGCTTATGGATTTCATGCTTCGGCAAAACTGGAATGTTAGGACCTTTATTGAAAATTTGAGACTAATGAGGAAGAACGTGAAAAATGAATAATAATTATGGTACCTGCATTCCTCAACAATGTTAACCTGTATTCGTTCAGAATTATATTTTTCCGGGCATGATTTTACTCAAAGTCTTCTATTGCTTTCAGTCGCTATGAGTTATGCATTGTAGTGCCACAAGAAATTTTCGTTTAGGACCTTATTCATGTTCATCAAAAATATCCTACTTTTTTATATTACAACGATAATATTAGGAATGTCTGTAATTGAAAAAGACAAAATTCCTACGTTGGCAAGTGTTGAATTCTACACGGAAATTCTTTCTTGTAAAGGAAAACTTTAAAAGGGAAGGGTCAGATGCATTTGCAATCGGTCATTTTGAGCTGTAGATATGATTGCCTACATCAGACAAACGAATAAAAACGTGACAATAAGGAATTTAATTTTATCCACATCTGCCCTGAATTTGGTTTCAAAACAACAATGTATATATGCCGATAGATATACTTCACATATGCATTTAGAATAATAATAAAGAAAATCCTCAAAATCCAAACTTCTTGATCAATACCTGTTATTATTTAACCTGAAAAATATTATACATATAGTAAAAACAAAGTTTTCTGCCGAGTTTCTCTTAGGGTCGTCATTTTTTTTGAAAACGCCATTGGGTTATGTAAGAACGTGAAATGTTAGATCATGACAAAATCTCATTAATCAAACTGCGGTATACTTTGTTTCCTGTTGAAAACACAGCATTCAAAGGAGAATAAAAGTGTTTGAAATAAATGCACACAAATTAATAATGTTAACATTTCAGTAAATGAAAGCAAAGAAAATTGCATTTCTCTCTTATTACAAAGAATGTATACCGTTTTCCTCGGTAACAAATACCATTTCGTTTCATGAAAAGAAACGATATTTTTTACCAGAGTCAGCACGCATGGTAAGATTAATTAACAAGAAAGATGGCACAGAATTTTTGGGTGAAATAATCACGTCTTTTGAATCCGTTCTGACGCAAATTAAATTTATCAAAGCTACTCAAAGTCATAATCGAACCGGTATGGAAAACAGTAGTATCTGACGGAAGAAAAAAGTTTTTCAATCGGGTTTCTTATCCCGCCGATGTTACTGTAAACGGAATCGTGTGCTTACGCCCTCTGCCTCCAGACTTGTACGTTAGGAAAAATATGATTTATATGAGAATAATTTCGCACCGTAAACGCTCTCCAAAGCAGAAAACGTTTTTCAAATCGGACTTGCCAAAACAGAGATCGACATAACTAAGATCTGACTTTACGCCTCCTGATTGGAGAATCATCCTCTGCGACAGTCAGCGACTTGCATCAGTCTTGCACAGAACTAGTAGCAGTGTTTATAGTAGCCTACAAGTTTTATGTAGCCAGCTTGGAGGCCCTGGGGTAATCGTAGAAGACAATGAGGCAAAAGTTGAGAAGCGGATGAATAATCGCGGTCGTCTCGTTAAGGGCACCAGGATCCTTGAACGAGATTCTAAACGATTCAAGGTAGCGATCTGCCCGGAGAATAACGGCTCTGCTCAAACATTGCTGCAGCTCATCCAGAAATATGTTCAACCTGGAAGTACTGTAATGGCGGATCAATATGCTGCGCACCGCAAACTCCCATCCTATGGTTTCCAACATCTGTCAGTCAACCACTCGCTCAATTACGTTGATCCGACCACTGAGGCTCATACTCAAACTGTTGAGAGCTATCGGCGGCCCCTCAGTATTCTATCTAATGGAATTCACAAAGACCACTTGGCAGACTATTCTGGAATATACACTGGCGTGGAAAAATTAAGGACGAGACGGTTTTTCGAATGCAACGTCGTGCAGATGTGCTCCACATCGACTCGAATCATGCCATAAGATCCCCAAGTTGTTGGAATATGGTACAAGTGAGCAAAACTGTCCAAACAAGGAATCCAAAGGATACAAAGGAACTTATTGGAAAGGTAGCTTCGAGCACAACTGGACAGAAGACAGAAACGTCCATGTGACAGGCGGCTGCCAAGAAAAATCCAGTCTTTAGTAGGGGATTTGATCACACCTGACTGCGTTGCCGGATTTACAACGTCTGTTCATGCTGAGGACGAGGTCGTCAAGGAGCTGTTGTACCGCCAATCGCAGCTGCGGAATCGTTGCTGGTGGCTGGTGCCGTGTCTACCGAGAAGGTCCCACAAGTGTTCGATTGGATTTAGGTCCGGGGACCTTGCGGGCCAATCCATGTGTTGAATATATTCACTCTCCAACAGCTTTGCGACAAACACTGTACGCTGAGGTGTATCGTTATCGTCCATGAAGAGGAACTCAGGACCCACAACACCTCTAAACAGGCGCACGTGAGGCAGGGGAACATCGGTATAATAGAGGACACCAGTGACTGAACCTCCTTGGAAGATGTGGAGGTTAGTACGGCTACCAAGCACGACACCGTCCCAAACGTGAACTCCGCCACCTCCAAACCAGTCCCTTTCGATGATGTTGGAAGTGTAGTTGCGTGTTCCCTGCTCTCTCCAGATGTGTATACGTCCAGAAGCGCTCGTCAGACTAACTCGGCTTTCATCCGTAAAGAGAACTCATCGCCATTGCTGATGTTTCCAGTTCAAGTGTTCCTGGCACCACAGAAACAGCCGTCTCCGATGAGCAAGTGTTAATGGCACACACCATACTGGTTGTCGTGCATATAGACCACCTTTGTGCAGCCTCCTGGCCACGGTAAAACGCGATAACGGACCTCCAGTTGTCTGTTGTTGTGCTTTGTGATTTCTACGGCTGTCTGTCTTTTCTCGCCTGTAGGACAATATACCGGTCGTCCGTCGCCGTGGCTGCTCGTGGACGACCACTGCTAAATTCTCGGACAGCTGTTCCTGTCGTTTGAAATGATCTCCAAGCTGGTGAAACGATGTTGTGAGCGATCCCGTACTCCTCGGCCACACTAGTCACACTTCGACTTTCTTCCATCTTTCCAATGACGCGACCTCGGGTAAAGTCATCCAGATGTCATCTACTGGATTCCCTGTTGGCCATATCACACGGTGGCGGCAACTCGACGTGGTTAAAACCGATGTACACCGTGCAATAGCTTTCACCGAATTGCTGAGCGTACACCATTCTGTAGTCCCATAGTCGACGTTCGCCAGCAAAAGAGGTTGGCGGATTTACTCTCGAACTACGCGCAAGGCATCCATGCATAACTGGGTAGACTCCTTAGTTGCAGGTATTTGGACATAACCAAAAATATTACGAAAAATCGTAACCGTCAAACACAGCCTAATGAACCAAATAAACAGGTTACTCGGAGATTCGATTCTACTGCACCAAGCTGCCATATACTGCAACGCGTTGATGTCATACCTATATTAACCAGCAAATGCAACGGTTAGTGCAAATCTTTGGTTAATCTAATGACGGATCTTTTTTGCTCTTTTACCATTTTACGTGTTTACTATTTGCAGTAAGTGGGTCTCATGATTGTAAATCATCTTACTAAAGAGAAAATTTCTCATTTCAAATTTCTCAGTAAGGATTAAACATTCTGTTGTTTATTGCTTTGCACTGAAATCTTCTGGCGATATGGAGCGTCAGGAGATTTGGTATACATGAATTATGATCGCGGACAAAATCATTATACTCGTAAACATTAAGAAATTCTTGGAAAGTGAAGTCTGGATCAGAGCAAAATGCCAGTAAGTAAGAAAAAATTATATACATTGTGAAACATTTTGGCATGTCAATCCAAAAGAAACCCATGTGATCATTTTGTGCAAAAATGCCTTCGAGAAACAACTTTGGTATCCCATGAACATCGCATTAGAGCTTTAAACCAAAAAATTTCAATCTAACAGTAGCACAAAATTTAAATAAAAAGGAATTGTATACCAACAATACTTAAATAGTATAATTGTACTAGATATCCGAAAGTTCTTGGTCAAGAATATAAATCAAAATTTCCAAGCATTCGCATATCAAACAGAAGGCTTTTTCAAGGAAGGCAATCTGTCTAACTTACTTGAAAAAGCTGTCTGGTTGATGTGCAAAAGCTTAGAAATTTTGATTTCTATTCTACACCAAGAACGTTCGGATATGTAGTACATCTTAGCCTCTCCTTAACAAATTTCAACCCCACCTTCTCGTGGTGCATCCTGTTTCCACTAAAGGGGCTCTGACGACCGCCAATAGCGGTATCACTATACCATCGGGATTAGAGGAAATGCTATCGCACACTCACCAACCCGCTTGGCCAGCGTGGTGAATTATAACCAAACCCCTCCAAAATGACTCCACAACTTAAATCTTGGCCCTCAGACTCCGGCTGCTGGAATGTACCTGGCCAATGCAGCGGCCAGTGCGACATGAAGGCAGAGGGTGCTAAGAATCCCCGGAGGACCGGACTAGGCTGCCATCTGATTCTGACCTTGGCTACGTATAATGGACGATCCCTATCTTCTGATTCAAGGCTTCTTTAATTGGAAGAGGAACTACAAAGGATCAAGTGGGACATCGTCGGGCTAAGTGAGGTAAGGAGAAAAAGAAAAGATCTCATTGAACTGAAAAGTGGACATCTCTTCTACTATCGTGGGACACATACTAGCAGAACTAGTGGTGTTGGATTTATAATAAACAAGAAACTGAAGGATAAAGTTGTAGAAGTTGAGAGTTCCTCTGACAGAGCTGCAGGACTTGTTATCCAACTCTCGAGAAGATACCAAGCTCAGATTATTCAAACTTATGCACATAACACAAGTCACCCTAAAGAAGAAATTGAAGAATTTTATGAGGAAATTCGTCATCTAAATAATAAAGATAAGCAGCACTTGAAGATAATTATGGGAAATCTCAATGCAAAAATAGCGCAACGGCAACAGAATGAAACTTCAGTAGGTAAATTCGGTCACGGCAACAGAAACCAGCGTGGAAATACTCTCGTTGAGTTTGCAGAGGCAAAAGGGTTTTTCTTCTTGAACTCCTTTTTCAAGAAAAAGTTACAATGGAAATGGACATGGACACATACAAATGGGACGACAAGTGAAATTGATTTTATTATGTGTAACGAAAAATTCGTCATAGAAGACTGCAGTGTTCTAAACGAGTTCAACACAGGTAGTGACCACAGATTGGTGAGGTGTAAGATGCACCTCAACACTAAACTTGAACGTGGCAAGCTCATAAGACAAACAAAATGTATTGACATAACCAACCTTAAAAAACACCAGAATACCTTCAAGTTGGAACTGAAGAAAAGATTCTCTGCTTAGAAGGCCTAACATCGGAAGAAGTGGATATTTCTGAAGTTAACAGAAAGGTAACCAAAGCTCTTATGGAAACAAAAACAAAATTAGCTGGGTCTAAGAACAAGTTGCCTGTGAACAAATTATCAGGAAAACCCAAAATGTTGATGCAAAAAAGAAGAGAGATGAGTCCAACTAAAGAAGATGTGACTTCCAAAGTGGAATATATATATATATAGAGCTATGCAAGACAGTACAAAAAAGTATCACTGAAGACGTAAGGAAATTCAACTGTGAACTAGTAAAGAAAGCAATTGACAACTACCAAAGCCTAAAGATAGCGAAGGGACATCTCAGTAAGAGAAGAAAACTGATTATGGCACTGAGAACAGAAGATGGTTCTGTAACAAGAAATAGAGGCGAAATTTGACAAAAGTGAAAGATTTCTACTCCAAATTATATTACAGGGATGATACATGTATTCCAGACATCATGAAAGGTACCAGAGTTCTTCCAGTCCTCCCAGCAGAAGTTGCACATTCAATCAAGAACATGAAGCGGGGAAAAGCTCCAGGAGAAGATGGAATTACTGTAGACATCATACAAGAAGCAAGTGGAGAAATCGAAGCAGTGCTCGCCCAATTTTCACTCGATGCCTTAATGAAGGGAAGATTCCTGAGGATTGGAACAACGCTACAATGATCCTGCTACATAAAATAGGTGACATTGAGGATCTCAGGAACTGCAGACCTATCAGCCTCCTATCAGTGGTTTATAAAAATTTTCACTAAAGTTCTTTCACACCGTTTGAAGGTAACACTGGACTTTTCTCAACCGAGAGAACCAGCTGTATTCAGGAGTGGCTACAGCACAATAGATCATATCCACGTACTGAGAGAACTAATTGAAAAAGCGAGGGTACATGAATTTCCATTGTGCATGTCTTTTATCGATTATGAAAAAGCCTTGGATTCGGTGAAACCATCAGCAGTTACAGTGGCTCTGGTATCCTGCGGTATTGAAGATGCATACATTAATATTATTAATAACATCTATGAAAATGCAAGTGCAAAGATTCGGCTGTTTGAAAATACAACACACAAAAAAATTGAAAAGAGAGTGAGACAAGGTTTCAACATACTTCGAAGCTCTTTAATGCCACATTGGAAGGTGTCTTTCAGTCGCTGAGCTGGGAAAACAAGGGGATAAAGGTTAATGGAGATTATCTAAGCCACCTTCGTTTTGCTGATGACATAGCCATTTTTGCAACTACCATATCAGAGCTTCAGAGTAGGATCCAGGAACTTGCACACACGAGTAAAGAAGTGGGATTAAAAATGAACTTTCAGAAGACAAAAGTGATGTTCAATGATTTTACAAGAAATGAAGATTTATGGATTGATGGAGAAAAGCTGGAGATAATAGACACCTGCGTTTATCTTGAACAGCAGATATCAAGTGAGGGTCACATTGATGTAGAAATTAAGCGACGTACAAAACTTGCCTGCAGAGCTTTTGGAAGAAACAGCAAAATTTTCAAGAGCAATATGCTATTATGTCTTAATTGCTATTATGTGTTTGATTAATGCATCCTTCCAGTGCTAACGCATGGTGCACAGACGTTGACCTTAACTAAAAGAAACATACAAAGCCTACAACAACTCAATGAAGCATGGAGAGGTGCATGCTTGGTGTAACCAGGAGAGATAAGAACAGGAACTCGTGGATCCGAAAAATGACAAGATTGGAAGTCATCATGATCAGAGTTAAATCCCTGAAATGGAAATGGGCTGGACATACTGCCGGAAGGACAGATCGTCGATCGACAGCCGAGGTTTTAGATTGGATTCCAAGAGACAGGAAAAGACCCACAAGAAGACCACATGGGAGATGGGTGGATGAAATTCGAAAGTATGCAGGAGTGACATGGAGGAGACTGGCACAAGACTTCGTCCAGCCTTCGTCCAGCCTTCGTCCAACAGTGGATTGATAATGGTTGACAATGATGATGATATATATAAATATACACTGAATGAAAAAATATCCCAACACCAAGAAGGGGTTGTGTTAGATAAACGACAGTTGGTAGGCGGTGAGAGTACATCTGTAAGTTGACGTCTATGCAAATTTCGCGCTCGGCGCATACGTGTGGCGCTAGTAGCCCCCTTAAAACATACAAAGCAGGTTTGCTGTAAATACGCACTGTAACGTTCGTGAGCGTTAATTATCGTTGAGATTCGACGTAGTGTGTTAATGTTAGTCAAGAATGCCTTTAAGAAGACGAAGAAGCCATTATCAACAGCTCACGGAGTTTGAACGAGGTCGTGTAATAGGGCTACGAGAAGGTGGATTTTCTTTGCGCAATATAGCAGAACAACTTGGCAGGAATGTAGCCACTCTGCATGAATGTTGACATGCTGTGGGCAATTGAAGGTACTGTCTCAAGAAGAACGGGATCGGGCCGGCCACGTGGCACTACTGAGAGGGAAGACCGCCGTGTACGGCCCAAGGCCGTGGTGCATCGCACTGCGTCTGCGGCAGCAATTCGAGCTGCAGTTGCCACCACAGTGACACAACGAACTATTACAAATCGGTTACTTGAAGGACATCTCCGAGCCAGACGCACTGTAGCGTGCATTCCACTTACTCCAAACCACTGCCATTTGCGACGTCAGTGGTGTCAAGCTATAGCTTATTGGAGGACGGAGTGGAGATCTGTTGTGTTTTCTGATGAAAGCCGGTTCTGCCTGGGTGCCAGTGATGGCCGTGTGTTGGTTAGAAGGAGGCCAGGTGAGCGCCTGCAACCAACCTGTCTGCGGCCGAGATACAGTGGACCTACACCTGGAGTTATGGTCTGGGAAGCAATTTCCTATGACAGCAGGAGCACTCTCGTGGTTATCCCACGCACCCTGACGGCACTGTTGTACGTCGGTCTGGTGATTCAGCCTGTTGTGCTGCCATTCATGAACAGCATTCCAGGGGGTGTTTTCCAACAGGATAACGCTCGCGCGCGTATCGCTGTTGTAACGCAACATGCTCTACAGAGTGTCGACATGTTGCCGTGGCCTGCTAGATCACTAATTCTTTCTCCAATCGAGCACGTGTGGGTCATCATTGGAAGACAACTCCAGCGTCATCAACAACCAGCATCAACCGTCCCTGTATTGACCGACCAAGTGCAACAGGCATGGAACTTCATCCCACAAATTGACATCCAGCACCTGTACGGCACAACGCATGAACGTTTGCGTGCTTGCATTCAACATTCTGGCGGTTACACCGGTATTAATGTACCAGCATTTCACATTTAAATTGGCTCTTCTCTCGCTTACATTAAGCTGTGAACTTGAAACCTTAATCGATTAAATATGTTACGTATACAAATGTCTCGCCGCCATTTCATTCCTCTACAACTATTTTTTTGAGGTGTTGGGATTTTTAAATTCTATAATATATAGATAAATTTGCATGTTTCCTGCATTTTCTTTTTATTTTCTTGGGTAAATAATATACACGCGGTAAAAATTTAGCGAAAGAATTCCGAACAGCATTTTAACAAGCGGCAGGAATTTATGCCTCTCTTTATCTACTGGTTTATTGGTGGACATGCAATGCTAATCGTTTGCATGTCCTTTCGCTGGCGACGCATGCTGTGAATTTTAGGCCAATCGGATGCTTCCTTCTTGGTGTTGCATTTTGGGTGACCAGCAGTGTAGTTTCAAAAAACGTAAGAGAACTCAAAATATTTTAGTTAGGAAAAATCCCAGATTCTGAAATTTATCTTTCAAATGACAAATATTTCACTTTGTTATTTGTAAAATTGAAAGTTAATAAATAAAGAAAGTTCACTTTCGTTTTACAACAATGTTGTCTTTAACTAATACCAAAGGCGACGGTCGTAACTCGCATGGTTCCCGTGGATACACTTTTACGGGAACTTTCATACCCCGAATTTACGTTTTCCCGTTTCAAGCGACGATTTTCTACATTTTATCTGATTGATACGATTTTCCAATCACACGATTTCCTGCATAGAACGCTGTTTAAAATTTTTGGTTCCTTACCTAAGGTTCCATTAATTTAGTACCTTTCTTTGTTTTCGTACATGTAAGATTAGTTTAAATAGATTCTTCTCCCTCCTCCCACATTTATCAGCGGAGTCTCATTACAACGTTACCTCGAACCAATTGTTTCTCTCTAGAATTTGTCGAAAGCACGTGACAACCAGCTAGGGAAGTGCCGCATTCACCAGCTTGTGCGTGTCTGATCTCAGCAATTTTGCTGGAGTGTCACGTCCAGTTGCGCAAATTTCCATGTTGAACGGAGCTGCGTCTCAGCTTGGCAAACACGGTGTGAGATCTTGAGAGCAATTCAGTCAGTTTGTTGTTTGTTTAAATCGCACTTTTTAGACGTGAGAGTAAAGTTGGCAGGTATGAAGTGCTAGTGTCTTTCCTTAGTTGAAAAAGTCTCAATTATACAAAAAGATAGAACATTTCATGGAATTAAAGTTGAATTAGCCACGTCTCTTGGATTACCAGTTTCAACCTTGAAAACAATTTTAAAACAAGGAGAGTCAATCAAAATTACTTCGGAAAGGTTAAGTCATTGTGCTCATAAGAGAAGGACTTCGAAAAGTTCGCCTTACAGTTAACTGGAAACCAATTTAACAACATGGTTCAGGCAAGCTCGAACCGCAAACGTACCCCTAAATGAATCAATGCTGAATGAAAAGACCTTAGAAGATATTGTTGCTCGGCTTGTTTTAAACGACTTTACTGCTTCAAATCGATGGTTTGATAGACTAACAAAATGTCAATGTACCGATCAATTTGTGGTGAATTTGCAAGTGTTGATCAGATTGCAATTGATGAATGGAAGACGAAGAACTTACCTACTTTAATCTCAAATTATGCTCCGAAAGACATTTCAACGCTAACGAGACTGTCCGTTGAATTTTTAAACCTCCTGCCTGATAAAACATACGTTGTTAAGGGAAAATCATCCCGCAGTGGAAAATGTCAAAAATACGATTGACTGTCTTGTTACGTCAACGAGAGTGATAAATTAATACTTCTGGTGATCCGCAATTCTAAGAAACCACGTTGTTTAACAAATGTAGATACATTTCCTACAAGCTATGAAACAATAAAAAGGGCCTGGATGAAGCAAACTATATTTCAAATTTTTTTACATAATCTTTATAAGAAAATGCGATTGCATAAACGTAACATTATCTCATTTATTTATCAGTGGTCGGTTTATGTTGATTTGGAGCTTCGAAATGTGTGCATACACTCTTTTCGTCCAAACTGCACAAACAAATTTTAGCCGCGGGTGTTGGGGAATATCCGCTACTTCAAAGGGTTTTGTCGGAAACTGTTGATTAAAAAGACACTGGCTAAACTTGATTCCGGAAACCTTGAAGATGCGTGGAAAAAGAAAACCAAACTATTGGAAGCTATACATTTCATATTTTCTTCATGGAAAAGCGTGACAAATACTTGCTTTTCTCATTCGTTTGAGTAATTCGGATTTCCACTGTCTCATGAAGGTCCTACAGAATCACAGGATAATTTAAAGGGACTTGACGTTACGATTGAGCCAGAGGATGATTACGTTAATAAGCTTCCAATCGATTGAGCCAGAGGATGATTACGTGAATAGGCTGCATGTGATGAAAAAGTGATAATTTCAGAGTTTCGAAGAATCTCCTATGTAATGGATTGTTCGTCAGAAGAAGATAATGACAACAACAAGGTAGCTTAAATTTCGGAACCTATGCCTTCTTCAAAGCGTCAGTAAAGGGATTAAATAGAACTTGGGAAAAACTTTATCCTTGGCCTCGATTCAGAGTAAAAACACTTGGAAAGCATTTCCACTATTTAGGAATAATGGAGGCGTTAGATGTATAAATTTTGCAAACTGTGATAAGAATATGAACAGTCGCCATCTTGAAGAATGACGTCAATTCAGCGGGTACCGTGTTGCCACATAAAACTTTTCGCGGTTAATTTTTTTATGCTGCAGGAAATTTGATTTTTCGGTTACGGTTTGACTATGTCAGCCCGCGGAAAAACCGCCAATAATATTGAACCACGCTGCATGTTAGGCCGCTACATGCCATAAATTCGGACATGGAAACCCAAATTACCAACTCATCCTATTCGCAGTTTAATTTTAAAAATGCTAATATTTAGGCAGATTGCCGATTTTTAACAGGGACCCATATTTCAAACATCCTGGAATTTAAATCATATAAAAAGCCTTTTATGAACTCATTGCATATATTATATATATTGCTAAAAATTTTCCGAAAATTACGCTTATTTATTAAATTCTACAAATGAAATACTGAAAACTAAGTATTGATGGTATTGATAACTTCAGTTCCATTAATGTTTTATGTTAAATAGGAATTACTTTTGCATTTATGAACCATATGAATTCTTGCTTTAAACAGGAAGAGAGCGTTCTATATTATTTCGATTATTTTCCTTAATACATGAATTAAAACTTTCAGGAATTGCAAACCAATTACATGCACCGAGTATCAAATTATTAGAATCACATCTTAATTGAATTCTCGGCCGTCTTTCTTCTTCAAAGTGCCTCAATGGGATGTCGTGGGGATGCTTAGTGGTACTGACGTGGTACTTCTTTAATATTCAGCTGCGGTGTTATGATTGCTTCCGTGAATTTCTGATTGTTGGCTAGAGTAACCCTGCGTCCAACAGTTTTCTCAGTCCATTCCACGTGTAGTCAAGTGGTGCAAGATGTCCGGAACATGGGGTCCGTTTAAAAATTTAAAGACATACATAAAGGACTACATGTGTTCAGCCTACAAAGTTTGAACATGACTATTGATATTCTATTGATTCCTTTTCAGGGAAATTTCTTTTTGACATATATGTTTTAAGATGCAAATTACTTCTCACTGTTTCATAACATTTGTAGCATTGACCGAAATTACATACACTGAAGAGCAATTGTATTAGAGACAGCTGGCGTTATGCAAATGTGGCGCTGTGGGCGGCCCTGTAAACGGAAACGACATGACGTATGCAGCGATCCGACAATATAAGATGTGATGTGACGGGAATCAGTAAGAATCGGACGCAGTATGGGTAAGACGAAGGATCTAAGCGCATTTGATCGCGGGAAAATTTTCGGGGCCCGCCGAATGGGTTACTCCATCTAGGAAGTCGTGCATGCACTGGGATTTTCACGGACCACTGTATCACGGGTGCACCGTGAGTACATCGAATCCAGTAAATGCATCACTGCAAGGGCCAACTGCCGTGGACAACAGCGTGTGGATGAGCGGGGTAATCGTCGGCTAGCTCGCATTGTAACAGCGGATAGACGGGCCACAGTGCAAGAAGTCACTCGGCAATTTAACGCTGGTGCACAAAAACGTGTCAGCAGCCACACAATCCAGAACCATCTTCTCGCTATGCGGTAGAGAAGCCATCATCCCACGAGGGTACCGCTGCTGACCGCACATCACAGGGTACAAAGATTGGCATGGGCGCGGGAACATCCCCACTGGACCCTAGACATGTGGAAAAATGTTGTCTAGACTGCTGAGTCGAGATTCACTTTGGTACATGCAGATGGCAGGATACGAGTGCGAGGCAAACCACATGAAGCATTAGATCCTTCTAGCCAGCAGGGTACTCTTAAAGCTGGTGGGGGTGACATTCTCGTCTGGTGACTGTTCACGTGGACTGAAATGGGTTCCCTGGTACGTGTGACATCGTCCCTCACAGGTCAACGTTACCGGAATATCCTGGGCGACCATTTGCTCTCGTTTGTGCGTCTTCAACATCCCACTGGGGACCTCATCCTACAACAAGAGAATGCACCGTGCCGTCGCTCCCGAATTGTATGCGAATTGTTGGATGAACACTTCACCGACGTAACTTCGCTTCCTTGGTCAGCTAGGTCACCTGACCACAGTCCCATCGAGCACATCTGTGATGCCATCGAGAGAGATGTTCGAGGCTCTGACCGCCATCCATCAAGTCTTCGTGAACTGTGGGAGCTTGTTCAGAGGTCATGGATCCGTGTGGCTTTCCAACGCTTCCGGAGTCTTGTCGAGTCCATGCCAAGACGAATCGCTGCCGTCATCCGGGCGAAAGGTGGTGCTACACGTTACTAGACAGGTATATCTATTTCAATTGCTCGTCAGTGTATATGGATTTAGAGACATTAACACGGCTTTGCATATTTGTTTCTCTAAAAGATATGCAGTAATTGACCCTCACATTGCAGGGTCATTCGCCAAATACAATGATGGACATTAAAATTGTTATCCGCCCAGAAAAAAAAAGGAAATGGAAGAGCATTTTTGCAGCTTCGTGGTTGGTGTCTTTAAAGTGTATATACAATACCTCTATTACGGGTTATTTATATCAAAAACTACAATCTTGTGACGATTATATATATATTAAGATAATACAACGTAGTTATCACAAATGTTTATTTTTTCAGGCCGACCATGGTTTCGCTGGGTATTGACCTAGCTTCATCAGGACGAATGGCACGTAAATATTCAAATTGTATATGACATCATAAATGTTGTTTACAGTCACGTGTTTTGGTTAGATGCTTCCACGCGTTGGATACAAATGGCGTGGATGCCATGTCATTAACAAGTTGCGAAGACTTCTGATATATATGTGAAGCTTCCAAAATATTAAGTTTGGTGGTTGAATCTGGCTTGTCAATAAGTTTTGCTTCTTCAAAGAGAAATTTGTGGTCTATTTCGTAACAGTGTTTAGCCATCGATGACTTCTTTAGGTCACAGTTCCGAATGTAGATCTTATGCTTCTTCAATCAAAAACGCAAGGCTTAACGTGTCTGTCCTATGCACGAAGCGCCCCATTCACATGGAATTTGATAAATTCCCCACGTGTTTTTATCTTCAACATAGTCCTTTGATCCTAAAAATCTCATTCTGTTTATGGGTTTAAAAATCCTCTTAAAATTGAAGGTTTTGATATTTTTTTGTAATTTTGAAAGCAATGTCACGGGCAAATGGAATAATGGCAAAATTCTCTCGCAATGGGCGCATCACAGGAGTTATTGTGGAGATGGGCGTCAATTTCCGGAATTTTGTTAGCGCCTTGTCTATAATAGAAGGGTTGTATCCTCGCTGTACTGCAACACGTTTAAGGAAATAAAGTTATTTTTCCAAACTGTCCTTATCTGAACACATATGTATCGCTCGATATACGCAACTGTAAAAGGCACTGAGTTTTTGTTGATAAGGGTGATTAGACTTGGAATGTGAAGGTGAAAAAATAGCGAAAGGCTTCGGATAAATTGTGGTTGCGAGAGATGGATTTAAGCGAATTACCAGGACGTCAAGGAATGGTAGGCATCCGGTATTTTCAATTTCGTAGCTGAATTGAATGTGAGGATCAATGGAATTTATAAGTTTGACTAATTCCGGAATTTCAGAATGTTTTCCCTTCCATAGAACGAAACAACCGTCTACATATCGTATCCATAAGTCAAATTTCACGAGTTTGAAAAGTTTTTCTTCAAATCGACGCATGTAGATTTCACATAATATAGATGACAGTGGGCTGCCCATTACTTAACCTTCCGTCTGTTCATAAAACTTTCCACGTAAAGTAAATGTGTTGTGTTTTATGCAAATGTCCACTAGTCTTGTTATTTCCTCAACTTCAGGTTGGCTGTAATGATGCTCTACAAGACTTGTTGTAGGGATTCCAGAGCTCCTTTTACTGGAACATTGGTGAACATAGATACCACATTAAAGGATAGCTAAAAATGAAAATAATTTGCCGCGTTTCCAAGTTTCCACTACGCCCAGAGCTTGTGAAAATGTTCTGGCAGAAAATATTATTGTATGTACTTCGATACGAATTTTTCATATTGTTACGTATGCCATGTGATAACATTTCAATCAGTTTCTTTTAGATACTTAGTTTGTCTTTTAAAATATTAGGTGTTCGACCTGTAGAAAAATTCATTTTAGGACGGTTTTGTTCAAACGAAGAAATGCCAAATGTAGTTTTTTTATGATTATTCAACACAGATAAAAAATAAATAGTGAGGAAACGGAGAATTTGTGTTACGAAATGAAACTCAGTCACCTGCTAATTGGACGCATGTTCTGTCGTTTTCATATGGCTGCCTCCATTTCAAAACACAATCAGAGAACAGCACCACACTGAGATATAAAAAGAAGAGAGAGAGGACAGCGAGATGTAAAAAAGTATTTGAATTGAACTCAGGAAAAAGGACAACAATCTCAGATGTTTAAATGTCATAAAACCTCACATAAACTCAAATTTATCTCATAATATTATATCGCAATAGATTTGAATTTGAAAAATTTATATTTCCTAAACGGAAATGCATTGCATCGGGAATATACAATTAACTAGATAAGATATTCATAGCGCAATACAGTTGTAGGCTATATTGTCGAAAAGCAATTGATTTATTAAAAGAAATGTTTTTTTTTTTTTTTTTTTTTTTTTTTTTTGCATAGCCAGTATACGTAATATAATGAAGTCGTTGTCCAGCGAATAACATGAGTAAAAGGCTTATAATAACATCACCAAAGGTGGTATTGATCCGTCAGGTAAAAAAAATGTTAAACAAAATGTAATTGCCCGAGAAATTTTTACTTTTTCTTTTGGAAACTTGTTTTTGGATAACAATTCCCTCTACTAACTCAAAGACAAGCTACAGTGATTCTTCATTAATCCGGACCGCATTAAACCGTACTTCTCTTAATCCGGACAGCCCTTTTAAAAAAAATGCTAACAAACGCGAATAAAAAGCTGAGTTACGGGTGTTAGACTGCAACTACGTATCTGTCGCGCAGGTGCATCTGCCGTGACTCAACCGGTTTCTCTACGCATTCATAAGGCTGCTCTATTGTCTGTGCTGGAGGGTGCGTCACTCTGTCGGTCGCTTTGCATGATGTGCTGCGCATTACGTCTTGGGATGCACCGTGTCTTTATTTATTGTGATTTTAGAAAAGGTTCACTGTTTTTCATTTCGGTGCAGTGATGTCGTTAAGTAATCCTAAGGAAGGTAAAGAACGAAAACATAGGGCTCTCTCTTCACGATAAATTATGCGTGATAGAAACATCGAAAAAGTAGCGTCTGTCGCGAGCATTTGTGTGAAATATGGAATAGCAAGACAGTCTGTTCCAGACATAAGGAAGAAAAAAGGCGACCTACATATATTTGTCCTGAAGATTAATGTAGAAAAGGAAACAAATACTGTGAAAAGAACGCGAATGCGCACAGATCAATCTCTAGACGATGCTGTTCATAAAGGTTTTCTCAATTTAGATCTTCTGGATTAGAAAGAAGGAAGCTGAGTAAACCATTATCAACCAAGGGATTGAAATTCCGGCTCCAGTGGAAAGATTACCTAAACAGTTGAGCATTAGTGCTTTTAAAGCAAGTTCGGGTTGACTGTTTATGTTCAGAAGGCATCATAACATAACAAATAAAACACTATGTGGTGAAAGTTTCAGTGCAGACGTTAAAGATGTTGAGCCGTTCAGGAAAAAATTAGACGATTTTTTAAAGGAGGGAAAAACACAGCCTTCACAGCTAAATAATTATGACAAGACGGGCTTATATTGGAGAGCCTTGCCGAACAACACCGAAGCGTCTAAGGCTGAAAGAAAACCACCTGAAAGGAAGATTAGTGAGGAACGAGTTTCCGCTTTGCTATGCGCAACTGCTGAAGGAAGTCACATGTTGGAGTCTGTGATTGTGGGCAAAAGCCAAAATCCACGGGCGATAAAGATATAATGGAAAATTTACAAATACACTACTACAGTTTGAAAAAATGCATTGTTCACTTCATATTTCACAGTGGATTGGTTTCACAAAAAAGCTGTGGGGAAATCAGAAGATACCAAATTGAGGCTTTAAAAATTTCTAAAGATGAAGTGAAAGCCCTTGTTTTATTCGACAATGCTCCAGCACATCCAGATGCGGAGAAGATGACAAGTGATCATAAAATATTACGTTCATGTTCATGCCATCAAACACAACATATCTGATCCAGGTTATGGACCACGGCACTATCTAGGCAGCCAAACTTCTATACAAAAAAAAGGTTCTAAATAAAATTCTGGAAGTCTAGGAGCTGGCTGCAGGAGGAGAAGACAGAAGATGTTACAAAATCTCAAAGATTACAATTTCAGTTCTATGATTTTTAGCCCGTCTTTTGTAAAAAAAGGTCGTGCTTCTGTTTTCGGGGTGTCCGTCAGCCCGTCCGTCCGTCTGTACCCACGGTATCTCTGCAAATATTAGTCCGATTTGAAAAATTCTTTTTGCGTTCGGAAGCTTGATATATACAAATGATGATCCTTCCTTTCGTTTTTTTTTACGATGTACAATTTTGCTGCTAGGGGGCATAAATGCAGATGATGTCGAATTCAAAATTACGTTTTAATCCACAAAACATCCGATTGAAAAAAATATTTTATCTTTCGATTCCATTTATGTCGATTAGTGTTTTAGATATAGTTTCCTTTTCAAATTACGCATAGATTTTCAGCTAGTAAATTTTATTTTTCGAATAACTCGCATAGATTTCAGTAAAAGTAAATTGCATTTGCGTAATATTTATAACATAGATATTACGCATAGATTTTCAGTAAAAGTAAATTACATTTTTTCCGATAACTCTTCTCCTAAAATCCCGATTTGAAAAATCTTTTTTTTTAGCGGATACATCTCCTAATGGAAATTCCTTTGCATATAATTTCGAATTTTTGGTAAAAAATATTTTGGCCACCAAGGGGCGTAAGTGTTAATTTTTGCTTCTGATGTATTTGTCATAAAATTTGAGCTTCTAAATTATCGATTGAAAAAATTATTTCGTGGACTGATGCCACTCACATCGATAAATCTTTTCGGAATATTTTCTTCCTAAAATATCCCACAGTTTGTCAGCCAGGGGGCGTAGGTATTATTTTTTTCAATATCTCTACTTCTAGGAGTCCGATTTCAAAAGTTCCTTCTTTGTTGGATAGTGTTTTCCGTGTGACATGTCTTTCATATAATCTCAAAATTTCCAAGTAATTCATAGACTTTCCGCTAGGAGACGTAAAGGTAAATTGCGTTTCGCCCTATATCTATGCTTCTAAATCTCCGATTTAAAAAATTCTTTCTGCACCGGATACAGCTCCTGGTGGGCAATCGTTTGCACATAATTTGTAATTTAAAAAAAAATGGTTTGGCCACCACGAGGCGTAAACCTTAATTTCCGCTTCTGATGTATTTGCAGCAAAATATGAGCTTTTAAATTCTCGATTAAAAAAAACGTCGGTAATAGACCGATACTACTCATGTCGACAAACCTTTTAGGAACATTTTCTTCTTAAAATTGTGCATGGTTTCTACGCCACGGGGCGTAGATGGATATCTTATTTTTGTCAATATCTCGACTTCTAGGGGTTCGATTTAAAAACTTCCTTCTTTGTTGGATAGTGTTTCTAGGGTGATATGTTTTTCCTATAAATTCAAAATTTTCAAGTAAATCATAGACTTTCCGCTAGGGGGCGTAAAGGTAAATTGCGTTCCCTACTATTTCTCTGCTTCTAAATCTCCGATTTGAAAAATTCTTTCTCCACCGGATACAGCTCTTGATGGAAAATGGTTTGCACATAATTTCTAATTTTTGTAAAAAAAGGGTATGCCCACCAGGTGGCGTAAGTCTTAATTTCCGCTTCTGATGTATTTGCAGCAAAATATGAGCTCCTAAAATCTCGATTGAAAAAAAGTATTTTGTTGACCGATGCTACTCATGTCGACAAGCCTTTTAGGAAATCTTTCTTCTTGAAATAATGCATGGTTTCTACGCCAAGGGGCGTAGACGTATATCTTATTTTTGTCAATATCTCTACTTCTAAAAGTCCAATTTGAAAAATTCCTTTGTTGTTGGATAGTGTTACCGATGCGAAATGTTCTTATATAAATTCAAAATTTTCACGTAAATCATTTAAGATTTTCCGCTAGGGCGCATAAAGGTAAATTGCATTTTCTGCTCCTAAAACGTTGATTTGAAAAATTCTTCCTGTATCGCATACAAGACCTGATGGAAAATATTTTTCACATAATTTCTAATGTTTTGTAAAGAATGGTTTTGCCACCAGGGGTCATAAGTGTTAATTTCTGCTTCTGATGTATTTGTAGCAAAATCTGGGCTCCTGAAAACTCGACTAAATTTTTTTTCTTGGACCGATGCTGCTCATATGGATAAACCTTTTGAGAATACTTTCTTCCTAAAATTATGCATGGTTTTCTCGCCAGGGGACGTAAAGTCACATCTTATTTCTGTCGATAACTCTGTTTCTAAGAGTTCGTAAGCTCAAAATTCTGTTTACACCAATATCTGAGGGAAAAAGAACCCGATTGAAAAACTTCTTTCTTCCGTGAGATACTATTGTTTTCCATACCGGTTCCATTGACTTTGAATAGCTTTGATAAATTTAATTTGCGTCAGAACGGATTCAAAAGACGTGCTTATTACAGCCGAAAATTCGGTGTCATCTTTCTTGATAGATTTGTATCTGCTGAAAATGATATAAAACCCTCAACTTTGGTTAAATCATTGAATTTTTTTTTATAAATGAGTAGGTTAAAACAGATACAGCTTGGTTCAAAGTAAAAGATTTTCAAGGCATATTTCCGCCAAAGTGGTGGAAATGTTGTAACACCGGAAGACAATGACTTGTGGCTAGCCGACGACAAAGAAAATCCGGGTTATAATTTTTTGACCGTGGAGAAGATTGTTGAAAGTGATGGCAGCAGAACGTTCTGAATGGGATGAAGACGACCACGATGAGGCAGAAGATGTTAGTGAAGCAAAGCCAAAACTTAGTAAAATCAAAGAAAACGTGACTTTCGTGATCAATTACATATGTCGAAGACAGCAAATATGAAAAAATCTAGATATTACGAACATTTGGGGCACCTGCGTTAATTAATAGCTCTAAAACTTGACAACCAGTAGTTTCTTCAAACCAGTTAGCGTGTTAAGTGACGTGAGTATGGATGAACGTGGAGCGTTGTGTTCTAAGAATTGCAATACTAACATAAAGTTATATTGTAGTACCTAAATATGATGTAAGACACGTATTGATTTCTTTCCTGTGGATTAATTTACATTTTGTATTACTTGAAGTGTAAAATAAAATGTTTTTTGTTCTTGTACAGGGTGTTCAACTATACCTTGTCTCATTTTATAGGTTATTATGTTTAATACCACAAGTTCATAGGTTATTATGTTTAATGTGGCAAGCTCATAAGACAAACAAAAGGTATTCACATAACCAACATTAAAAAACACCATAATACTTTCAAGTTGGAACTGAAAAACAGATTCTCTGCTTTAGAAGGCCTAACATCGGAAGAAGTGGTAATTTCTAAAGTTAACAGAAAATTAACCAAAGCTCTTATGGAAACAACAACAAAATTAGCTGGGTCTAAGAACAAGTTGCATGTGAACAAATTATCAGGAAAAACCAAAACGTTGATGCAAAAAACAAGAGAGATGAGGACAGCTAAAGAAGATTTGACTTACAAAGTCGAATATATAGAGCTATGCAAGACAGTACGAAAAAGTATCACTGAAGACCTAAGGAAATTCAACTGTGAGCTAGTGAGGAAAGCAATTGAAAACAACCAAAGCCTAAAGATAGCAAGGGACATCTCAGTAAGGGAAGAAAACAGATTATGGCTCTGAGAAATAAAGATGGTTCTGTAACAAGAAATAGAGGCGAAATTTTAACAAGAGTGAAAGATTTCTACTCCAAATTACATGAAAGGGATGATACATGTACTCCAGACATCATGAAAGGTACCAGAGTTCTTCCAGTCCTCCCAGCAGAAGTTGCTGATGCAATCAAGAACATGAAGCAGGGGAAATCTCCAGGAGAAGATGGAATTACTGTAGACATCATACAAGAAGAAAGTGGAGAAATTGAAACAGTACTCGCCCAAATTTTCACTCGATACCTTAATGAAGGGAAGACTCGCGAGGATTGGAACAATGCTACAATGATCCTGCTACATAAAAAAAGGTGACATTGAGGATCTCAAGAACTACAGACCTATCAGCCTCCTATCAGTGGTTTATAAAATCTTCACTAAAGTTATTTCACACCGCTTGAAGGTAACACTGGACATGGCTCAACCGAGAGAACAACCTGGATTCAGGTGTGGCTACAGCGCAATAGATCATATCCATGTATTGAGAGAACTAATTGAAACAGCGAGGGAATATGAACTTCCATTGTGCATGGCTTTTATCGATTATGAAAAAGCCTTTGATTCGGTGAAACCATCAGCAGTTACAATGGCTCTGAAATCCTGCGGTATTGAAGATGCATACATTAATATTATTAATAACATCTATGAAGATGCAAGGGCAAAGATTCGGCTGTTTGAAAATACAACACACATACAAATTGGAAAGGGAGTGAGACAAGGTGACACCATATCTCCGAAGCTCTTTAATGCCACATCGGAAAATGTCTTTCAATCACTGAACTGGGAAAACAAAGGGATAAAGATTAATGGAGATTATCTAACCCACCTTCGTTTTGTTGATAACGTAGTCATTTTTGCAACTACCCCATCAGAGCTGCACAGTATGATGCAGGAACTTGCTGACAAGAGTAAAGAAGTGGGATTAAAAATGAACTTTCAGAAGACAAAAGTGATGTTCAATGCTTTTACAAGAAATGAAGATTTATCGATTGATGGAGAAAAGCTGGAGATAACCGACACGTATGTTCATCTTGGAAAGCAGGTTTCAAGTGAGGGTCACATTGATGAAGAAATTAATCGGCGTACAAAACTTGCCTGGAGGGCTTTTGGAGGAAACAGCATAATTTTCGAGAGCAATATGCCATTATGTCTTAAAAGAAAAGTGTTTGATCAATGCATCCTTCCAGTGCTTACGTATGGTGCAGAGACGTGGACCTTAACTAAAAGAGACATACAAAGACTGCAGACAACACAAAGTAGCATGGAGAGGTATATGTTTGGTATAACCAGGAGAGATAAGAAGAGGAACTCGTGGATCCGAAAAATGACGAGAGTGGAAGACATCATAATCAGAGTTAAATCCCTGAAATGGCAATGGGCTGGACATACTGCCAGAAGGACAGACCATCGATGGACAGTCGAAATTTTAGATTGGATCCCAAGGGACAGGAAAAGACCCAGAAGAAGACCACATGGGAGATGGGTGGATGAAATTCGAAAATATGCGGGAGTGACATGGAGGAGACTGGCACAAGACAGACCGTTGTGCAGGAAACTTCGGGAGACCTTCGTCCAGCAGTGGATTGATAATGATTGACAATGGTGGTGGTGATGATGATGATGATGTTTAATGCCGACTTTCATCAGTTCGGACGACTTAGAACCCCAATTGGTCCGCAATAATGAGGTTCTACTGTACTTCCAACACTTGACAAACACAAATCATCACAGATTTTCGAACACATTTTTATATTAAGGCATTTCGTTGGAAGTATATTCAGCACTGGTGCTACCCTACCGAAGTGCTACGTGTTGGCGGACTTTTCTAAGTTTTCCATCGTGACACTCCCTGTGAATATGAAAAGTTTCACAACGAAAATAATAGACATTTGAAAAGTGCGAAGTGTCTTTTTATTCGTTAATACGCAGTTGGACTTTCGATACTTGCTCCAGTTGTGAACGACACAGATCATTACTAAATAGCGTTTTTGTTGCATTAGACGCTTTACCGGAAAAAAAAATCATTGGAGTGCATGAGGAAGTTTTATAGCGCAAGTACGTTTATATTGCTGGCTCCATATTTTTTCCGAATTATATCGCCACCTGGCAGTGGTGGGGAAGGTACAGCTGTGGATACATATCTTCACATAATTAATCATCCGTGTTTTAAATCGCAAAGTCACGATGGCATACCTAAACAAACAAGTCGGCATAAATCGCGGAGGGATGCGTGTTGCGCTTCAGAAGTGCTTTTAATATTATTCCTGCTTGGAAAAGAAACTCATTTTTTAGATAAATAAGGAATTTAAATTTGTTATGCGTTACTTCGTTCAGTCACTTAAGTAAATTAGATTCAAATTAGAAAAATAATATAATTATAGCAGTAATCCGAAATTATTAGCATAGAACTGAAATCACTTTTCAAAGTTTTCGCACATCAACCAGATGGCTTTTTCAAGGAGGACAGCAGTCTCTGTTTATCTTCTTTGAAAAAGCCATCTAGTTGATATGCGAAAGCTTGGAAAATTAATTTTTAATCTACGACAATAATTTCAGACAACTGCTATATTTATATTATTTTTCTTCATAGTTGGTGAATAGTTCCTCTTTATTAAAGAGATTCGAATTTTCATTTAGATGAAAAATATTGTGTTCAGTACTAAAACATCTTTACAGGGAAAACGCTTATAGGAATTAAATGGGCTTAGCTTTTATTAATAATGGCGATTTAAATGATAAGCTTTTGTTATTCTGCGATTGCGAAATTAGTGTTGTGAGATGTCGCTGGGTTTTTTCCAAGGCGCCATAACCCTCCCATTAGCAAATGGAGTCCAAATAGAGAATGCGATTTCATATCTTTCTTGCAACTTTTGAATTCGGGTAGGACTGCTATTGTCGCCGTTTATCGATATATCGGTATTCTAATACACAAGATACATATGTTTCTAAGGATCGGCTGTCAATTGAGGGCAACACAAAAGTCGATGCAAAAACAAAAGGTTAGCTACAAAAGTAATTTTGACATTTAAATCGCCACTGAACTGCGTGCTCTGCACATGAAAATCCAAGAAAGTTGTTGTGTTTCATTTCTAAATATAATTACATGAATTAAAAGCTCACTATACATTCTAGGTACTCTGTAAACACAACTCATGGTCCGGAACGTCGGAACGTACATTAGGTAAACGACGTTGGAAGTAATGGGTGCTTTGATCTCTAGTATGCCTTGCGATACAACAATATTAGCACAAAACAAAACCCAGAACGACGGAAATAACCCTTGGTGAAGGACGTTGAAAGTAACAGTTGATTTGAACGCTAGTACAACTTAAGGGCACCTCCCAGTGACATTTCCACAACTACACTCTCCATGATACAGACACACCAAGCTTCCAACTTCATCAAGACGCAAACACGGTTGCTCGCTGGTCAAACAGAACTCGTTCACGCCACCTAGCGGTGGTTCAAAACACCGGTAGCCATCTTCAGCCAGGCAATCAAACGCCACTATTACCTGTATGTAAAGAAGGTAGTCATGGGCAAGCATACACCTGCAACATGCAATGACTAAGTCACGTTTCCCAAAATATCTATCATCTACAATTTCCACACATGCTGCTTACCCAAAGAGTTAGCAGCGAGTTTAAGATTTCAGCTCGAAGAGGACAGATACAAATTAAAAAACAATTTCTTCGCACAATTCCCTCTTTAAACATCTATGTAATAATAGAATTGGTGTGCTGGCTAATTCATTCCAGATTGCAAATTCAAGTCATAATGCTCCAGTCATAGATAAGATAAAATAGGGAAGAAAGAAAATCATACTGGTCATCTTAAATGAGTGATGAAATTATAATAGAAAACGATTAGGAAGCTCTAAAAGGAAGTGAGTACTACACTAATATATACGCTATGCGGCAGTAATCTTCAACAATAGGTCCAAGAAAAACCGATTAAAAAAAGAGTTCCGATTAACAAGTGTAGACATCTTAAACAATGATTTTCATATTAATGATGTAAAACACTAAGTTTGTGGTAAATTATTTAACAACAAAAATTTATATATCTAATTCTTAAAAGTGTTTCAGAACAGTCACGTGATGTCAATTTCAGTTATGATTTTGAAGAAGCCCGTAGAAAGATCGTAGTGTTAGAAAAGAGTTGGACAAACGGGATACAATTAAAGTATTAATTGTTAAATTGTTCAGATTTTAAAGCGCTTCTAACACGCGCATACTGTAGGTGTTATCGGCAGCATTAATCTCACGATGGGTGATTGGATCAATAAACATTGATGCAAATATTGCTCAAAAAGTTAAATGATTTAGAATATCATCAAAGTGCGTTTCAGCATAATTAAGTGCAAGACTGCCGCACTAACAAAAATAATCGAACAGTAAAAATTCATCTCGTTGCGCTTCGTTGTGCAACGCATAACACACTGAATATCCGCGGAAACCCCTAAACTAGGAAACAATGCTCCGCCGCTGAAGAGTATTTCCGATCTGAAAATACCAATTTAGCTAATCAACCTTCAATGACTTGAAACGATTGTTTTATGGAATGTACCCATGGGTAATAAAATAGCAGAGGGTAGTTTTTCTGAAAGAAGGTGTTGAGATTTATGATAAAAAATATGATATTTTTGCTATTTCTTTTACATTTCAGTTACCGCAGCAATGATACAGCTATCAAATATTATGCCTTAATAAATTACTATAGACGCAATGCAACTTTGGTTTAAAATGGGCCCCCAAAATTGCTTTCGGTAAATGGATTAGCAGCATATGGATTTCCAAGCTCACAGTTGTCGTTATGTACATGATCAACTTTTTTCAATAAGTTACTGCGAGTAATTTGGAAATTTTGTTTTTTTAGTACTATATATACCTTTTGTGTTATTGATCCCATAAAAATAAGCTCAAGTACAAAGATTACATAAATCACTGTATGTGTAGGAAACGTTTAAAAAAAAAGTTGAATGAAAAATTAAAAATCTTACAAATTATGAAATACAGTTATTTGAAACATCGTTTTATAATATTAAACCGGACTTACATGACAAAACGATAATTCAAGAGGGTTCCTTTGATTTCCTGGGCGGATTAAAATTTCATCATGTTGCACATTCATTGATTTTCTGTTTTCTTTCATATTTTTTGTTACTATAATTCCATTTATTTGAAATTCGTTGTTTTCAAACGGTGTGAGTAGTTTAAAATCTTGTTATTTTGCCTGATTTACGAATATGTTTCTCCAGGACAACGTTTCTGAAAGTATGGTCCTCGGATCACTGTTGTCCGCGGCGTCCTATTAAATGTACCGCGGGATGATTAAGAAATTTCAGAAGATTAATTAATGAAATAATATACAACGTACGTTCAATAAATTCCAGGACTGAAAACGTAAATGATGTAACCGGAGTGGGATAAAAATATCACGTGTATTCCAGAAGGCAGCAGTCCTTGGGAAATCAGCGAACAGATGGGAAAAGTTTATACCGGTGCCGACAGGCGGCAAACGGGCATTAACTGCAAGCGTTCGCGTGCCATTTTATTTTAGCCGCGGAAGAGCAGCGTGGAAACATCCGTTTTCGTTAAAAACTTCGTAAATCAGCTACTGAAACTTACAGAATATTCAAAGAAGCATACGATGACGAAGCTTTATCCTGCAGAAAGATTTTCGAATGGATGCACGATTTCACGACAAGCCCCCACCCTCTGATGGTAATCTACTATCTGGGCGTTCTTCAGTGTGCGGACAGCGGAGAAACTGAAGATGTGCGGAATCAATTAAAGAAAAGACGCCGAATTACAGTAAGGCTTTTGACATAGCCCGTGGACATCAGTAAATCTATTTGTTATGAAATTGTACGCGTGGATCTGAGTTTATTCTCATAAAC
Organism: Macrothele yani; assembly: GCA_039090855.1. NCBI lineage: Eukaryota > Metazoa > Arthropoda > Arachnida > Araneae > Macrothelidae > Macrothele > Macrothele yani. The sequence goes on along the minus strand of CM077034.1, from coordinate 196,079,903 downwards.
GGCAAACTGTGACTCATACGATAATAAATGCTGTTGACGTGAAAAAATTTATTTTCATTTAAAATTGCAATTGAAGACATTATATGGTATTCTTAATTTAAAATACATTCGCGTAGAGTGATCAACGAAGTTACCTGATTTCCGTTCGATTTCACATTGCACACAAGATCCATGTCGCTAAAGAAAAAGTAAAACGACATGTTGCAAAGGTTTTAACAAAAACACATTGTCCTAAAAACTGATATTAGCGAATGTATTATTTTAGGTAAAATACACAAAGTAATTTTTTGCCTCTGCAACATATTTATTACCTTACAGTTTCATGATGAGAAATTTTGAATTTTCTCACTTTAATATTCACGAAATTTCTTAATAATAAAATATATTTCCAATATCGACTTTTGTTGTTGGGAAAGTATACGATAGTCTCCAATTTATACCTCAAAAAGGGAGTCATGCATAACTGCGGAAGCGTTAGTTGTCACAGTCTGCATTTAGAGAAACTAAAAGAACCTTGCAACTTTGGCATTCCACTATAATTTTTTTTGTTACGGCAGTTTTGAGCCAGTCATGTTGTCTAAAAAGTACTGTAACCTATGTTTATGCCCTAGAACAGAAAACTGGGCATAACCTCAAACCTGAAATTAATGTAAATTGGACATTGTGAACCAAACTTGACGATACAAAAAAAAAGAAAAACATTTAATGGCTCTTTTTGAAGCAAACAAATGCAAGAGAATTGGTTTTGATGTCCATTACACAAGTTTTGCGCCGTTTGATACAAAATAATGTAATGTTATCCTTTAGGAAACGCCTAGTCAGATGAATTTTGAGATGGTGGATACAGTGATAGATGTACCAGGGTTCTCAATAAGTTGTAAGCTTGATCTTGAAAGTAACGTTTGGCGGCTGACACAAGTGTTGGAAAGAATTGAATCTTCCTTTAGTTATGTGAAAGCGACGCAACGTCGCTGCGTCCACATTTAAACGACGCCATAGTACATTGAAGTCTATAAGGTGAAATGCATGAGCTATAGATGAAGCTTGAAACATGCAGTGATTTAATTTTTAAGAAAGGATGTTGAAACGCTATGCAGAATTAATGAACGATATCCCATGTGTACACCGATAGTCTACATAGAATATCTTTGGAACGTGAGAATAACCAACTAAAACAATATTTATTATTGTGGATCAACCAAAAATAGATTTATAAAAAGAAGAAATCAACATATTAAAAATTGGAAAAAAGGAGAGAATGTTACAGTCAAGGTGCAGTACTGTATTGAAGAAAAGGCGAAATCAAAATTTCATGATATTCAAATCAAGAGTGGATTTAGGGATGAATGGGAGTGGAGGTACTCCGGGGTTCTCACCGCAGAAAAACATAAACACAGAGCCTCTAATGATAATGAACCAATCATCATAGCAGAACCATGGAAAGCATTAATTAAAGAGAAAGAGAATATAAATAACAGCAATGGAAAAAGGAAGGTGGGACAAAAAGTAATGAAGGAAACCTAAGAGAGTGAAACAGCGAATAAATATAGATGGCAGCACAGTATCAAAAAAGCACAAAACTCAGGAATGCAAGGAGAGTCACGTGATACTTTAGCCCTTTCGCACACGTAGGAGACCCCATAGGCAATCATCTAGTGCCCTTTGCCGGTCTGAAACATCGTGTATCAGATGTAGGTTCTGATAATGGCTCTATATGAGTGGAAAAGCTTTAACCACAGTTTAGTAGGAGTTTGATGGTGAAATGGTGGTGATCTCATGCATGCTGTGATTATAAACTTTTATTGGATTTTAATGAGGAAATATTTTTAAACTTCAAATTTAACTGCTAATGCAACAAGTACAAGTCAACATCCATGGAATGGGATATTTTTTCAACATGTATATAGTGATTTTAACATGTAAGATGTTGAAACCAAAGTGCAATAATGTACATAACAGAAAAATTAAAACCAGGTGTGTTTCTTCTCCCAATGGAATTGTAGTAGGAATAATCACGACATGTGTTGATAATCGTCAATGAATCCTCAAATAAAGGGAATGAGACACCTATAATGTGATTCGTATCGATTAAGGATCAAGAGATACGTAATAGTGTTTAGACCCATCAGTGGATATTTATTTCTTACTTTAAATAAATTGTATGTAAAGAACAAGGTTTCACAACAGTTTTTAAGTTATTCGAATACCTGTGTTCTCTAACAATTACTTTTAAAAATTCAGTTATTAAATCTGCTTACATCTCTGGATTCACAGATTTAATCAACTGTTCTATGCGTTCTAAAATTTTTCATTATTTCCCTGCACTTCTGTGAGGAGAGGAATGATAGTTCCTTGTACCATACATTTTACAAGATTTGGTGTTATTTTCTCAAACATACAGTTGTTTTAGCGAAATGTTATGATACGTGAACTCTGAAAATACAGTATTGTAACTCAGTAATGACACTTTTCAGTTACATTTGCATCCGCAGCTGTTTTTGATAAAATTTCTCTAAATCTTGATAAAGTACTTCAGAAGAAAGTACATTCAACTGTAAGTAACCCATTTTGTTACTTTGGTTTGCTTTGCTTTTCAATTTTGTAAAAAGATTTTGTTCAGTAGAAAGAATTTACGATCTTTTGTAAAAAAAGAAACTAAAATCTGAACTCTAAATTAGAATTTCACAATTCTAGAAATTATTGTTTCTGAATCCATTTGTTTACTTACATTCGACGTATTTTATCACATAGTTCACTCTAGATCATATCATATGTAAGGAAATTAACTTTCTGAATTTAGATATCAAACCATACTACATTATATCATATTCAGCGATAAAAACATTTCAAACTGTGAAGAAACGAATATAGTTTCTAAAGTTAATATAGAGTAAAGCGTAGTTTAGAAAATACCTCATTTTATCTGTGAGTTTTCAAGAATGGGTTTACTTTGCAACAAAAAATATTTTCTCTTTATTATCTGCTACATTTGGTATTAATATATTGCATTTTGGAATGAATCTACATTAACAAATCCAGTCCTTTCCTAAGTTTCCCCTTTAATGTTTGCAAGTTAAATTCCTTTATAAATGTTGATAATTACGTTAAAAACAAAGGTATTGTAATATTATTCATTCATTTAATTTCTGAATGTTTCTAGAAAAAAAAAATTAAATATTTGTTCAGGACATAATATCGCGCATTAAATTGCTTTGAAGTTTGGGAAATTAATTAATGTCTTTCATTAATTACCAGTATACAAACCAAAATGTTTGCTAACAGAAATTTGTAAAATTATTGTACTTATCTGATTTACTGCCATAGGAATTCATAAATCGGCGTTTCCAAGTTTCGCAAATCAACCATATGGCATTTTCAATGAAGATAGACTGAAAAAGGTACTTTCTCTCTATCTTCCTTGAGACAGCTTTCTGGTTAATGTACGAAAGCTTGGAAACGCTTATTCATGTATTAATTCGACAATAAATCGATTTCTTGTATAGTTTTACTATTTTCTACACAGTTGGGGTATAGTTTTTCTTTACTAATTGGTTTGTTCCCAATTTATTATCTGGGAAAATATGTATAATAAAGTATTTATTCTCAAGAGGTCTTTTAGCTTCTACACCTAATTATTGTTAATTTGAGCCTTTAGTTGGACTACTTTAAAAATGTGTGGTTCTGAAATTTATTGTTACCAACGTTGCCAATCTACAGAATTGCCCATACGTCTACTGATAAATTTTAGTAATCTACTGAATTTTCTATATTTTAAGGTCACTTGCATACACCGTCATGGAAATGCTGTCTAAGAATGATTGCATTCTTTCTGTGTCACCACTTATTGATCCAGTGGACAAGACACCCCAGATTCGGTCTGAAAAGAAAAAGCTGACCAAGACTAACATTATCCAACACCCGATACCTACGCTGGTGTGCAAAAATTAAGGACGAAAATCAGAAATTAGCATAACAGCGGAACGAGAATGCAAAGCGGACCGAAAGGCCACTCAGGAAATAGAATAGGGTCCGGTACGGTAGGGCATGCGCATATATGCAGCATGACGTTGGTGGGTGGAAAGGGGGGTGGAGTGTCGGAAGTGTATAAAGCACACAGGAGGGGTACGCTCAGAAATTCGGTGAAAGCTATTGCACGGTGTGTATCGGTTTGAACGACGTCAAGTTGCTGCCACCGTGTGATATAGCCAACAGGCAATTCAGTAGACGACATCTGGATGACTTTACCCGAGGTCGCGTCATTAGGAAGTTGGAAGCAGGTCGAAGTGTGGCTTGTGTGGCCGAGGAGTTGGTGATCGCTCACAGCATCGGTTCACGAACTTGGAGAACATTTCAAACGACAGTAACAGCTGTCCAAGAGTTCAGCAGTGGTCGTCCAGGAGCAACCACGGCGGCGGACGACCGGTATATTGTCCTACAGGCGAGAAGAAACAGAAGGCAGACAGCGGGAGAAATCGCAAGACACATGCAACAGACAACTGGACGTCCGTTATCGCGTTTTACCGTGGCCAGGAGGCTGCACAAAGGTGGTTTATTTGCACGACGACCAGTACGGTGTGTGCCATTAACGCTTGCTTATCGGAGACTACGGTTTCTGTGGTGTCAGGAAAACAGGAACTGGACACATCAGCAATGGGGTGAAGTTCCCTTTACGAATGAGAGCCGATTTAGTCTGACGAGCGGTTCTGGACGTAAACACATCTTGCAAGAGCAGGGAACACGCAATCACACTTCCAACATCATCGAAAGGGACCGGTTTGGAGGTGGTGGAGTTCTCGTTTGGGGCGGTATCATGCTTGGTAACCGTACTCACCTCCACATCTTCCAAGGAGGTTCAGTCACTGGTGTCCGCTTTTGTACCGACGTTCTCCTGCCTCACGTGCGTCTGTTTAGAGGTGCTGTAGGTCCTGAGTTCCTCTTTATGGACGGCAACGCTACACCTAATCGTACAGTGGCTGTCGCAGAGCTGTTGGGGAGTAAAGATATTCAACGCATGGATTGCGTTGAATATCTTTACCCGCAAGGTCCCCGGATCTGAATCCAATCGAACACGTGTGGGGCCTTCTCGGGAGACGCTTAGCAGCACATCACCAGCCGCCAGCAACGATTCCGCATCTGCGATTGGCGCTACAAGAGGAATGTGCCGCGATGCCTCCACAGCTCCTTGACAACCTCGTCCTCAGCATGGACAGACGTTGAAAATCCTGCAACGCAGTCAGGGGTGATCATATCTCCTACTAAAGGCTGGATTTTTTAGCAGCCGGCTGTTACATGGACGTTTCTGCCTTCCGTCGAGTGGTTCTCGGAGCTACCTTTTCAATAAATTGCCTTTGTGTCCTTTGGATTCTTTGTTTAGACGGTTTTGCTCACTTGTCCCATATTTTTACATCTTGGGGATCTTATGGTATGATTTGAGTAGATGTGCAGCACTTCTGCACGACGTTACATTCAAAAAATCGTCTCGTCTTTGATTTTTGTACGCTAGTGTATTATGAAACGGAAAGCCTGGCTGAGATACTACGTATTGAAGACGGCATGGCATGTAAAGAACTTACCAGAACCAGCAGAGCAGAAAGAAAAAAAAGGAATAAAAAACAATGTTCGATTGACTCGTCGGTCAGAACCAAGTACCTGTCGATACGACGATCTGACACACACACACACGCGCGAAGCGTCACCTCTCAGCCCAATTACGCATCCGCTTGTAAACTCCCTCAGCTGCTCGTATATAAGCTGTACATTCGACGCGGCCTTCTGTTCTCCTTAAATCTCAGTTTACGTAGAGATATCTGCCCTGTTTTATGTTATATTTCTGTAATATGCATTCCCAAAACAATATTAACCAAAGGAATAGAATCCGCTACAGTTCATGCCCGCAAACACCTGCAACGTAGCGCACAAATTCGATTTGGTAGCAACAAAGGAGGAACACACATGTGACATTTTCAGTTCAACAACGAAACGTTGTTTGCACTAGTTAACCTAAAAAATGTTGATACTGAGTTAGTTTTGCTCAACAAGTCTTCATTTGTTTTGAGTAAGTATCCTCTATGTACGACTTGGAGTTTTTAGTGTTCTGTTCACAGGAATTTTAGTTTTAGGGCTAATGGTAAAATTATAAAGGAAATAATTATTTATTATTTAAAAATCATTTTTCATAATATATACTGCAAGTTAACATTATGATTCAATTAGGCAGTAAATCTTTCTCCGTGATTCTGTTTGTAATTATATGAAGAAATTAATTCGTGTACCAAAAGCTATTAAATTGAAAACAAATGCCGTCTCCTGCACGATTAACTTTAATGATAAAAAACTATGTAAAATTGAAAAAAGTATATGTTTAAGAACTTTCAACGCCACAACGGCGTCACCTTCAGAAACAATGCAGCAGTGAGCACAGAAGTGATTAGCCTATGTACTTTACAAGACAAATAATATTTAATGCGCATGTGCAATTACGGCAAAGTCAAATTCAAGTTCGGTGGGTACAAGCACGGTTGGTGGGCGTGACCTGGCCCAAAAATGTTTTCCAAGGAAGGGGGATAACCACGGGGGCTTCATCGTTACATGATCTTTCGCCATTGACAAATATGTGAATACTTTCACAGAAAAGTGTTCATCGGCGATTTCTGGAAGAATCCAGAATAATGATGTCAATCCAACATGGTAGTAAGAAACGTTTAAACAGAGTCTCGACAAAGATGTTCCACCAGAATTCGTCCTGAGATTATACTGATCTTCGCAAATGCGGCGCCCCAGATTACGAGTGGTACAGCCCACATAACATAAATCGAGCTCTTCAGGGTTAGTAGATTTTAGTGGAACCAAATATACACCGTGACGGGTCACACAACCAATACAGTCTCTCTCATTTTTAACAGTGTTAAATAATGTTTGAGACCTTACATCAAACTAGAGTTTGTATTTATGACATATGTTATTTAAGATATTACATACAGATGGTATATATATCATGGATCCACAAATTGGTAGTCACATTTATCATCTGCAAGTACAGCTGTCTGTTGTTGACCAATTGATTTCTTAACAGCCAACAGATTAATGATTTGACGAGGGCATCCGAAAGTCAGGCCAAACTGTTTAATCCTAGTTAACTCTTGGCCCAGAAGATCCTGTGTGGACGAATATGTGAATGCACGATTAATAAGAAAATGAAAAGCAGGTAATTTTTGCAACATTGGAGGAGGAGAAGTAAAAGGTACAAACATGACAGAAAAAGTTGGTTTAGGGTAAACAGAAAATGATAAGGAGTTATCGAAGGATTACGAAAAAGGCAAATGTCGAAAAAAGTTAAATTTTCTAAATTCTCGAACTCTATCTCGAACTTGATAGAATGATGTGGTGAAGAAAGTAAATTGGCAAAGGAAAGAAACTCATCGAAACCTAAAGGCCAAACAACCAATACGTCGTCGACGTACGTGACGTAAAGAAGTGGTTTTATGGGGGAAACAGGAATGAGGGTATTACCTAAGTGCTGAAACAAAACCTCATCAAGCAATGGAGACAGGAGGACCCCATAGTGGCACCTGCCAACTGCCTATAAACGTAATCAATAAAACGAAAATAAGATATTTTCGAAATTAATCGAAGAGTACACATTATGGAAGAAATTTCATCCGAAGAAAAAATACCAACGAGTTTAGCTTCAAAATGATCATGAACATAAGAAACGAGGGTGTTCGGAAAAAGAGCAACTACAGCGAGTGAAACCAAAATGTAAGTGGAAGAGTTCGCGGACATAAAAGAACTATTCCTAGAAAGTGCTTCGGTGGAACTGGAAACAGATTAAGAACAAGATTTAAGGAAGAGAGCCAGAACTTTGGCTAAAGCTCCCTCAAGATTGCGGGTGGGTGCAAACAAAGATGAAACCAAAGGTCGGATAGGGGTTCCCAATTTATGTAGTTTTAACTGGCCACATAAGGAAGGAACCCTGTAACCAGGTACAGCAGACTATCTCTACAAGGTACCGCAGGCTATCTCCACAAGGTACAGTAGGCTATCTCCACAAGGCACCGCAGGCTATCTCCACAAGGTACAGTAGGCTATCTCCACAAGGTACAGAAGGCTATCTCCACAAGGTACAGCAGGCTATCTTCACAAGGTACAGCAGGCTATCTCCGATCTTAGTACCGAAATTTGTCTCAGGGATCCTACTATGGTCACCGTTGCAGCTTTATCAAAATTAAAGTCTCTTCCAACTTTGCCCATGTCTTTGTTCAACAGTTTGCACCCTCCCCTTGGTTACAGGGTTCTTTCTTTAATTGGTCAGTTAAAACTCTATAAACCGGGGGCACTTATCCGACATTTGGTTTCATCTTTGTTTGCATCCACCCGCAATATTGAGGCAGCTTTAACCAAATTTTTGGCTCCCCTCATTAGATCTTGTTCTTACTCCGTTTCTAGTTCAAACGAAGCACTTTCTAGGGGATTCGTTTTTTTATGTCCAACAGCACTTGTACTTACTGTTTGGCTTCACTCGATGTAGTGGCTCTTTTTCCGAACATCCCCATTTATTATGTTCATGATCTTATTGAAGCCAAACTCGTTGGTTTGTACACTTATTCTTCCGATGAAATTTCTTCCATAATGTGTACTCTTCTATTTATTTCGAAAAGATCTTATTTTCGTTTTAATGGTTCCATTTAAAAACATGGAGTCCCCCCTGTCTCCATTGTTTGCTGAGGTTTTGTTGGAGCACCTAGAGGATACCCTCATCATTGTTTCCTCCATAAAGCAACTTCTTTACATAAGGTACGTCGACGACGTATTGGTTATTTGGATTTCAGGTTTCGATGAGCTTCTCTCCTTTGCCAATTTGCTTTCTTCAAGACATCATTCAATCAAGTTCGAGGAAGAGTTTGAAAATTTAGTAATTTTGCCTTTTCTCGACTTTGGCCTTTTTCCTAATCTTTCCGATAACACCTTATCATTTTCTGTTTACCGTAAACCAACTTTTTCTGACAAGTTTATAACTTTTACTTCTTCTCATCCAATGTCGAAAAATTATCTGCTTTTCATTTTCTTATTAATAGTGCATTCACACACTCATCCACACAGGATCTTCTGGACCAAGAGTTAGCTAGGATTAAACAGTTTGCCCTGACTTTCGGTTACCCTCGTCAAATGATTAATCGATTGATTATTAATAAATCAATTGGTCGACAACAGACAGCTTTGCTTGCAGATAATAAATGTGACTACCAGTTTGTGGATCCATGATATACATACCACCTGTATGTAATATCTTAAATAACATATGTCATAAATACAAACTCTAGTTTGGTGTAAGGTCTCATACATTATTTAACACTGTTAAAAATGGCAGAGACTGTATTGGCTGTGTGAACCGTCACGGTGTATATTTGGTTCCACTAAAATCTACTAACACTGAAGAGCTCGATTTATGTTTTGTAGGCTATACCACTCGTAATCTGGGGCGCCGCATTTGCGAAGATCAGTATAATCTCAGGACGAAATCTGGTGTTACATCTTTGTCGAGACTCTGTTTAAACGTTTCTTACCTATCATGTTGCATTGACACCATTATTCTGGATTCTCCCAGGAATCTTCGATTAACACTTTTCTGTGAAAGTATTCACATTATCGTCAATGGCGAAAGATGCTCTAAGGATGAACCCCTTACTTGGAGAACACTTTTGGGCGAGGTCACACAAACCAACTATGCATCTACCAACTGAACGTGATTTGGACTTTGCCGTTATTGCACATGCGCATTAACTTCTGTTAGTCTTGTAAAGTATATAAGCTACTGACTTTTGTGCTCACTGCTGCATTGTTTGTGACGATAACGCCGTTGTGGCGTTGAAAGTTCTTAAACATATACTTAGATTAATTGTACATAGTTTTAAAATAGTATAACTATATTAGTAATCCGAATTTCTTGGCGTATAATACAGATCAAGGTTTCCATGCTTTCGCACATCAACCAGATGGCTTTCTCAAGGTTAAATTATTTATATAGTTGTACTATTATTCTATTTTAAGTGTGATTGGTGTACAGTTCCTCTTTATCTACATAGTTTATTATCATTAAAGTATATCGTGCCGGAGACGGCAATTGTTTTCAGTTTAATAGCTGTTTGTAACTATTTATTCTAGCAGTATTCATGGGAAAGTTAAAGTATTGGACAGTTCCGATATTTCTTCAAATAATGCATGTTTTTATTTTATTGCCTAAAAATAGTTTTCAGTTCCTTATTAGTAAAATGTATTACATATATAATGTGTGTTGTAGTTTGGTTTCGAACTTTACCAATATGATTTTGAACAGGCGAAGAAATTGCAAGTAACCTCTAAAATAAAGTAAACCATATCTCATTAGTTAACTCACGTACAGTGGTGTGTAAATGTTCAGAAACCACTGTTAATTGCGACTGTATGATCTGAACTCCTATTCATTAAACTGGAAAGATATTGAGTTTCAAAGGTGTTATATATGATACAAAAAAATTAATGTTTATTTCCATCAATGATTCGATGGTTTTATTAATAACATACAATGCAAAGCGCATAAACATAACCGAACCTGGGAGAACAGTTGATTATGTTCATACGCTTTGCAGTAAGGAAAATAATTAATGCTTCGATACTCCACTTGGAAATCTATAATAATGTTATATCCGATTTTTTTGGTACTTTTGGTAACGTCATGTCTTGTGAAAATTAAGTCAGGAATTACGATGTACCGTGTTTTAAACGTACTCTAATTGGTAATACGATTTTAACTATGGATATGCAACCGGAAATTCCCACTACAGTTTTCGTTGAAGGTTTTGGAGCCTATTTTAATTGTCCTGGTGTTAAATATAAATTTTGTTTTTGTAAAGAATTTGAATATATTTCTTCAAAGCGCGAAAGGAAAAAGTTCATAAAAATGGTGTTCCACTCCCCATTCGTATTTCTACTTCAACTCCTAATATTCAGGTCTCCCGGCCGACAGACTTGGTGGTTCACGCATTTAGCCTGAGTTCTCGGGTTTTTCGTAAAGTGAACTCATGTTTTATGGCTTGAAAATCATCTCATATGAAAAATATTTGTTTTTAGTACTGCTTGCTCTGATGATATTAATATTTCGGGTACCTTGGAACATAACGTTTTTTGCTCTCCATCCTCGGTTTCGGAAGTTGCTCCGTGCGTGTACTTTGTTATTGAGGATTCTGATGATAATGTAGAAAATGATACTTCGGAGGGTAACAGTTCTTGTGTATCGCTTGGGAATGACTCGCGAGATATTGTTGGTAACTTAGACACACTCGAAGATAAACTATCTAAATCTGTACAAGAAACTATAGACAGAGCTGAAACTCCTGATGCTACGTAAAATAAAGGCAAACTTACTGATAATAAACGTGGTGATGGTAAAGAGAAGAAAGGAAAGACTGCTGAGAGAACTGCTCAGGACTTGATCATCAGCGAAATTTCTGCAAGAAAATAAACGGCCCCTTCAGAGACAATTTTCATTTATGTTTCTTATTTTATGTTTTATTTAAATTTATCTTATTGTTTATTTATTTTTATCATTTTTACTTTTACTTTTTCGTATGTGTTAAAAAGCAAAGTTTTGCTATATATATTAGTTTTCCCCATTCTTATCATTTACGGTGGGAGCTTTCCACTTCCCTTTTTTCTTTTCTTGTGAACGTATGTTTGAATTTATATTATTGTTATTATTATTATGGCACTTATTTTCTCAGAATGTGGTCATTTTAATGCGTAGGTTTAGTATTGTAGTTCTTATGTCGAAAGTAAAAATTTGTAATCACAACTCTGAAAATTATTGCAATTTCGAAATGTATACCTTTGGCAATTTTTTTCGGGAAGGGTAAAATTGAGCGTGTGCAATTATTCCCTTTGCGTTAAATTTATTAATATTTTGTTTTTGTAGGAACTCTCCCCTGTTCATAACTGAATTTTATTTTACTTTGCATTTGGAACGAGTTGGAGGGTCTTTTTCTGCACAGCTTCTCTCTTTCTTTTGTTTTTACCCCTTTCTTTTCACGGAATTATTGCTCAGGGATTTCCATAATTTGTAATTGGTATTCTTGTAAACTCATTCTTTATATAGCAAAATGGTGATTGGTATATTTATCATAAAATTTTATTTCATAGTTTACTATCAATATTCTCTCAACATGACGCTCATTTGGAATTCTTGAAAATAATTAAAAACTGGGTGTGTATAGATAATAGGCAAATGGTTTGTTGTAAATTTCAATTTCTTACATTTTTTATTTGGCAAGCTATAATATGCTGGAATTTGTGAACCTTACCTCGTGTCTTTAGTATGCAAATATGATTAATTTTCCCATTTTGCCTCTTTACGAATAAATTTATTTTTCTGTTGATCTGGCTGCTTTAAAGTTAGAATATAAAACCAAAACGTTTTTGTTCTTCATAATGTAAATTTAAAATGTCAAATGACTTTTGAAAATTGTTGTGCAAATATTGTTCGCATGAGATCATTCGGATGATTTTTTTCTTATTTCTTGGAGGAGGGGCTATTTTCCCATTCTTCTATCTTTACGCGTCTAACCAACTTTGAATCTGGTGTATTTTGAGAAAGTTTCTGTGCCTGCTAGCCCATCTTCAGATAGGGTGAAGAGTGTGTCTCTCCAGTGTTTCAGTTTTGTGTGAATGTATGTGCCATAAGTTTTGAGTAATGTGAAAGAGGTTGTGGATAGGAAAGTGCGAAAGTATGTGTTCATTTTCAGAGTTTGATTATCGAGGTCGTTCAAATTGGTGAATAGCTGAGAGAGTTGTACCTAAATTTTTGAGTATTAATGTCCGTGACTTCCATCACCTTCCGGGAAGATGTATACGAGGACTTCTGAGATCTTCATTGAGCCACAACGTGGTGTGGTTCCAGTGGTTGCTTGATCTTTAAAGACAAGGTACGTACAGCCTCTGTCATAAATAAGTTTTAGACACAACAATCGATAATATCAGATCAGATCAGATCATAAGAAGGGAATTTTAGGAAGGTAGTATCTGACCCCAGGTCCTAAACAACCCTTAGAAACATGAAGCTAAGAGAATTTTCTAGAATGCCCGATAGGAAAGTAACGCGGAAGAGCGGTAGAAATGGGGAGGAAGACACCCTTATTCATTACCGGCTCCATTACGCGGGGTGCGATGGCTTAACTTGCGCACTGGAAGCACGGTAGATGTTTAGTGATTCGAGCGTTCGTACCTGCCTGGGATCGAATCTGACGTTTATCCGCGGTAGTAAAGAAAGTTGACCGCTTGGCCATCCGCGACCACACTTCATGATAAGAAATTCAAGGCAATATATTTATACCAAATTTTTACGGTTATACTGTGGTTCAGTAAAATTGGCTGACATCAGCTCGAAAGGATGTCTAGCCTATGGAATGTATCGAACGCGCTGCAGAGCGTGAACCTGATAAATTTTCAGTCACGCAGGTTCACTGTCTCTACGGATAAAATAATAACTACGAATGTAAGAAAAAACGAAAAAATAACTAAAATAATTATTTCAATGTACAGACAGATATGTATAACTTGAATGAGTCAAGTAAGAAAATCCGGAAATGTACAATCATATGATTCAATCTGAAATTACCGATATTATGAGTTCCGACTATTTCCATATTGTTTTTTGGATTACCTTAAATTATTCATAGGTACATTTCAAGACAGACCTCTTCTCGTTCACTGTATTAACCTTCGTACAGGGAAATGTTTTGCAACAACTCAGATAAAATTGAATGCACACAGGGACGACCGAGGGGAAAGATATCTCTTATCACTCCCTTTAATGGAAATTAATAAACAACATACTGTGGGAGAGTTTTAGGAATGTGTTCATCCTATTGCAGATATGAAAGCAAGAAAAGTGATTCAGTATTATTACTACAGATATTCACAAGAAACATTATAGAACTTGTGAATTACCTTATTTAATTCCTCAGAGGAAAGCAACGAACGTTGATCAGAGAACGGTTATCCGGTTTTTAACCATGGAAGATGTCAGGAGTACAGAAATACATTGATGCATGAGTAACGTGTACGAAAACTGAATTCTTTGTTACGTGTTTTAACAAATGATAAAGTAAAGTGATGTTATTATCTGACGTTTTTATTAACGTCATTGAGTAAGCGATTCGGAGAGCGGCGGTCATCGCTGACTAATGATTTGAGGCCAAATAAATCACTGAATATTTCGATCAATTTTTTTGTTCAGTTGAAAATGCACTGCGTTTCTGAAAACAAATCGTTAATTTTAGTTTGAATCGCTATGATATCACAGCTCCGCAGTGAGAAATATGGTTAGGATGGAAATGGTCTGCATTAAGAAGACGCATGTTACATCACTCGTATTTCCGCCTGTTTTCTTCAACCGTAATATGTATTGTAATGATAAATCGTAAGCTTTAAAGATACCGTCAGGAAATAAACGTGAAAATGGAAAGTGTCAAGGCAAATGTGACAGACAACTGACGGCAGATCCACATTCTGAGCGTTACGTAGAATTGGAGTGAGGATATTACAGCCAACGATTACCTTACTGGGCGAGGTGGTACTCGCGTCACTATGTACTTTGCAATTCGAACAGAGAATACTTTAAAATGATTTATTTATATATTATTTATGATTACAGTTTTTTATCGAATGCTTTATATCCAACATTTAATTTTTTTTCGTAAATCGTAACACACAAGTTCTTCATTAGCATTTGCGTGAATGAGCACATGTGCGAAATTTTAGATGGAATTTTAAATTCACGGTTTTCTGAATGCATACATGAAACTGAGAAATATTGCTATTTCAAAGCTCTTATCAAATTCAGTAAAATAATATCAGAGTAGGAATAGTTTAAATTTTACATACACGATTTTGTAGATCTCAGATTTTGCGGGATTGCAATGCTGATAATCTCATTTTTCTCATATTACTATGTCTGGAAGCACAATGTTTTCATTAATATTTGTGAATTCATTTTTGTTTACAACATTTATGTCGGAGAAAGTGAGACAACAATTTATCTTTCCTTGATCTTCAGGAAAGCTTGCTCGCACAGTAACTATGCTGAAGATATTGTGACTATTCTGAGGACAGTGATTATGCTGTGAATATTTCGATTTCATTTACTAGGGTTAGTCAAAATTTCGTCCAGTTTGGAGCCATACATAAAGTTAAGACACTCCTGCCAGCGCAGATTTTGTTCCGTGATGACCTAGATCTCACGTGACTGGTGCCACGCATTCGGCACGGAGCTGCATTGAGTGGTCAGATGAGCAGAGGATGGAAGTCGGTATATGTGCTGTTCATTTGTTTCTTCGTCTTTTGAGGGAAAATTTTTTAAATTTGGCACAGGAATGAGAAGAAGGTGGTATCGAACACCGTACTCCGTACAGAGTGCATTTTACCCCATTCAATAATTGCGTGTTTCTCTCAATTCATTATTTACTTCGAGGACATCACTTCATTTCAATTTTGGATATAGAATCTGACATCAGCGAGTTTTTGGCAGCAATACCTACAGTGCATTAAACCTGTGAGATCGTATCTCCCTGAGAAGGACCACAGAAATCAAGTGTCTGTTCTTGTGAAAAAAAACAAATTACGGGTGGCCGATATCGATCGCGCATCCTTCGTTTCCGGAGCTGAATGATTTACTTATTAAACGATGAAGTGGGAATTAATAGCTGCAAAATTGCAGCCTCGACATGTTTTTCACCTCTGCAGTATGCCACATATGTCCGCTCTTTAAATAGCCGGGGTTAAGAAATCTCAGTCTTCGGGTAAGCCGCAAACCATGTTTGAAGAATTTCTCTGTAGAAGAAAATCTGTCTAATTCCGAACGGTTCAGTGGAAGAACCATCACACTGTTTTCGAATCTCGGAAATAAATCTCATTAATTCCAGACGATGTGCGGAAGGAACATCACACATATTTCGAAGAACTTAATTGCCAGTATATCCATTTTCACAAGCGGGCAACAATGTGACTACCAAATTTAGCCGGTGGCGAAGATCGTACCCGCATTCTTCTGCTCCGTATCCGAATACTTTCCAAGTTAAGCTAAACCGACGGAATTTTCAGCTGCAAATTTCTCTCCTTGATATGTGCTTCACTTCTGAAGTGCGTCATATACTTATAGCATGAATAATTAAACAATTCAGCAGCAAAGGAAGGTACTTTAAACTCACCCTTCTAACATTTGTTGTAATAAGCGTATTTTTTCTTAAACTTAATATTTTTTTCATCTGCAAGCAAATATCCAAAGTACTTAAGATTTTAGTTTCACATTGGCTTCGAATATTAAATGTTGTTGGGAAGCACATGAATTTATGACACAGAATTGCCCTATATCTCGCATTTCGCCTTCGTATTGTTTTTCATGTTGATAATTCTGAAACATTTAGCACAAGCGGAAATTTTATGCAGTGATCGGAATAGCCATATTGCTGGAGGAATTTAGCCATTATGATGAATGAAAGTAGTTCTGTGTTTGCCAGCACGAAAAATATTCTCTCCCATCTTAAAGGTTTAAAATTGAAGTGAAATGAGAAAATAACTTAAAAGTTCCTTTTTGTGCTTTTATAAAACTTAGTAATTCAGCATACAAATTGCCAATGCAAATTCGTGAACGTTGGGAGAACTTTAATAACATGATTTTAAATGATCGCCACCAATAAGCTCATAATATCGATTACGACAGATAATGTGATACACAGAACAACGCTTTTTTACGCACAGTTCCGCATTTCCCAGTTCAACAGATGCAAGTATTTAATTGCAAGAACTTCATCATCGATTTTAACGACATAAATATATTACGAAATATATTTTTGAATTATCACTTGGAATTTATCAAAAGCATCATCCATTTTTTTGCATTATTAAAAATTAATCATTAACATTTCCATATCAGTGACAATTTTTTCCGTCAGTGTTCGATCTTCCTCTACCTTCTGTGGACTTTTTAAAGTTATTTGTCAGATAATTATCCCCTATTGTTAGATATTTTTTTCATGGAAAGATTGGGATATTTTTGTTGAATATAAATAGGAAGAAAATTACATCAGAGGAATTTCAAATCAGAATGGAAGTTGTGTTATTGTGTTAATTGTTGGATATGACCACGGTCTTCACAGGGGTTTGCATTTGGACAGTACAATAATTTTCAGGAAATTCATTTGAGAAGCTTATTTATATCGGTATTCAAAATCGGAAGCTTATCAATTGCTTCATTTTTTCCAAGGTAAAAAAGGTCTTTGTTCTTTTTTTGTATTTGTTCACCAGAATTACTTAGATTTTAGTTTAAATCAAAGGGCAGCATTTTCGGGTGATGATAGAAATTCATCTTCCTCACTATTTGCAGCATTCATTTCTCTGAATATTTCTCAAACAGTTTCGTAGGGTCTCGTTCATTCATATGCCATTGGTAACCAAAGTGAAGTACATGGGCTTTTCCTGGTAAAATGCAGTAGTTACCTTTTTTAATGTACTTAGATTTGACTGTATGGCATTGGTGAGATATGGTGCAATACTGCTAAATCCAACTCTTTCTTTATTTTAAGTAGCACAATGATTTTCAGATCTACGGATTCACCTGAAACAATTAAAGTTGATATTCTCTAAATATTGAACGAAACACCAATGTGACGTTCATAAGCAGTTTACAGCAGAAGAAGATTCGTTTCGCTTTATGATCCAACTAATATTGGAACAAATCAGGAATACGGGACTGTTGAATTTTTAAAATGTTTCTACACTATAATTCAAGGAGAAGACAAAGTTCCCACACAAAGAAAATAAAGTTCTTTCATGTGCGATTGTCAAATCAACATTTCTAAATTTCGCGAGGACGGATGTCTACTTTTTTTGACAGCCATGTTTTTTAGATAATTGTAAACGAGCATTCAAAAATAAAAAACGAAAATTAAAATAATCATAGAAATGTAAAACTACTTTTTTTTTCTGAAATCATTGTTTAAGCTTAAAAAAGTACATGCAAATTTACATAACACATGGCATGAAGGAAATGTTGGATATACGAAATTATTAAATTGAATGAAAATAACTCATAAAGTATTTTTACATTTTATATCAAAAACAATTGTTTTCATTGTTACAACTTTGCCATGATTAACGAGATAGCACAGAGGCCGTGCCCATCATTTTAACTGTCAAGCAATTAAAAGTTCCTTTAATCGGCAACTAGAATAATGATAACAAAAGTAAGATTACGCCCATTAAATGGCCCCTCGAACATTGTAGTTTCTCTTCTTTTTTGTGGTAGAATACATTGAGGGAAAGATGTAGTGTTCGAGAAATTCCTGCAAGACGATTTAATACATTTGGCTGAACTAAACATTTGAAAACTTATAGCGAAAGGGAAGTTGTTTTAATTCGAAATGTCACTTTCATATGACAGAAAATAGTAAAAGGTGTTAAAAAATATCATTGAGTGTGTTCGAAGTAAGCGATAAACCGTCAGCACGGATACGGTTTGCCCATCCATCGTAGGCTTTTGAGAAATAAGACCAGGAGCCATTACATGACTGGAATAATCTAAGGTTTTGCTTATGGGTCGGAAAAGACGACAGTCGTCTACATCGCTGTGTTGTTTGATATACCGTGAGTTTTACTGAAATTTCGCCGGTCACCAGGATAAGAATATTCCATGGAAGCTGTGTGTAAGTTTCCCCGCACCGTTAGATACGCTAACTTGATTAACAGGAAGAAGTCATCGCTCTTTCCACGTTTATAAGTGAGTCACGGAAAAATTACCATCGGCCGCCACCGGGAATCGAACCCTGGGTCTTCCAGTTAGGCGTCGGACATGCTACCATTTCACCACAGCGGCCTCGAAATTCTTGAGACTCACATACGACTAACTGCCGAACCACATGGCAGGTTGATTCTTTTGTAGCACCGCACGTCAACTGTGTATTTATTAAAATTATCAGGTGATCAGTGATTCACCAAATATCAACAGCAGCAACTGAACAAAAAACTAGAAGGCGAATGAATAATAAAAAATGAATAATAGTTTTATTAATAATTCGCTTTCTATTTATTGGTTGAGTTGCTGCTGTACATCTTTGGTGAATCCACAGCAGTTCGCGGGGCTCCAGAGAAAGCAATCTGCCAGGTAGTTTGGCAGTTTGTTTTATGTGAATCTGGAGAATTTCGATGCAGCTGTGGTGGTGCAGTGGCAGCATATCCAGCGCGTAACTGGACGACCCAGGGTTCAATTTAAGGTGACGGCCGATTATAATATTTCCGTCACTCAATTATAAACGTGGAAAGAGCGAAGATTTCTGTTTGATGTTCTTAATCCACGTCAACTGTGTATTTATTATGATTATTAGGTGATCAGTGAAAAATAATTACCTCTATGATGTTCCTTCGTGCCATACATTTCCAAATCCAGTGTAATGGAGGAGATAATTCACCTCCATTCATTTCCCTCTTAGAGCAGAGAAGCACTCTGGCCTTGCAAAATAACGTATATACATTGACTTGTTCCAATCTCCATCTTCCACACCAAATAAAAACCGATACCGTAAGATGTGTAGTAATGAAAACTAGACATCACCCATGCTATCACTTATTGAGCAGTACGGCAACAGGTATTTTAACGCTAGTTGGTTATTGGTCACGAGTGACACAATTTACTGCGTGCGGAGGGAAAACTAAAGGGAGTGAGAAGAGTGTTTCCAGAAACACTGCACCAAAAATAACAGGGCCATGTCCCAGCAAAGATCACTCTTTATAAGGAAAGAATTCCACTCCTTTTCCTCAAAAAAATTTGACAATAAAGTAATCTTAGCAAAAAATTGCACATCCTTATTTAAGAAACCTATTTTTCATATAAAATGTGTTGAACTTATGCTTTATATTTCGCAAGTCCTTTTTTTTTATTTTGATAGCCAACAATCCCGCTAGCTAACATTACCAGATATTAGATTATCAAATAATAAGAGTCATGTAGAAAAATTCTAAGATACAGGTCAAAGCTTAAAAGTGAAGTTAAAGAAATTGTTTTATGCAGTGCAATATGTGTTACGTTTTCAAATGTCAACCCTGAAATGACTTTGAACATTACATTTGAAGATGCTTCCAGAGAGCCTAAGAAACTGTTTTTCTGATAAAAATTATGAAAGAATAAGAGCAAAATATGTACCTTAAGGTTTGCTTCACAAAGATGATAAGTCATTTTTATTCGCCTCACAATGATATATTAGGCGATGAATTCAGTTTCTTAAACATCTCTGCTAAGGAGATGTACAATGCTAGTTGACGATTTACGTACAAGTGATGATGATTTTTAATGTACATATATGAGTTACTTAAAGGTAAAGGATGATATTTCCTATGCAAATGAGAGTTACTTGTTACCGAAGTGTTCCCTTTTCTCCCAATTACTAGAGTTGCTGGTTTAGCGAATACTTTCTAGTTTATAAAGCGCAATGTAAAATCAGATATTTATTGATTAAATGGTATCTAGATTTCAGAAGACTGCTTCGTTCTTAACTTATATCGAAGTGACAAAACATTAAGCAACGTACTGTTATGCAAATGAAGAGCAATTGTTGGTAAACGACGGCCGTATGAGTATCGCTAAGCTGTATAAATAATACCGAACACTGAGCCTTGTTGATGATTTCGTCCCTTTTCATGAAATGGGAAACACAGCGGACTTAGCTGCCTTAACAGAGGCCAAATTGTAATGGCAAGACGACTGGTTCAGGGCATTTTCTTCCGAGACGTCAAGGTTTATGCTGAGCTCACAATCAATCGTGGTTAGTACATTCAAAAAATAATCTGAGCAGGGAAACGACAACAAGGTGTGGGCCGACCATGTCTCATCAAAGCTAGGTGTGAGAGAAGGATAACGCAATGGATATTGTGGCGTGACTTGCCTCTTTCATGAATGTTGGTGATATCAGTAATATGTTACGACACACAGTACATTGAACCCTGCTGAAAATGGAACTGTGTAGCCACCGGTGGGATCTCTAAATATAAGGTCACAATAACGAAAATCGCATTTATTGCTAATAACAACTTCAATTTGATTTGTAGTTATTTTAATTTAAATCATAAATCCTGAGAACTTAAAGAAATTGTTATAAGTACTACTTTGAGGTGCATCCTTTTAATTCTGGTAGAAAAGGTAATGACATCCCAAATGCAATAGGAAGACTGTGGACCAGAATATTGTCTCTTTTTTCTTTTTTTTTTTTTTGATTGGAGGTTTAACGACTACCGTGAGCAACTCAATGGGCTATAAGTAGTCGCCCGTCCCTAATTTAGGGTCACTGGTTCCAGGGAAGGGAGAGAGCCAATGACGTAAGACAAACACAACATCCATGCCTCAGCGGGATTCGAACCCGCACCCCTTTTGGACGAATGATCAGAGGCCATCGCTTCGACCACTGCGCCACCGGGGCGGCGAATACTGTCTCTGGATATTTAGGTCAGGTATTAGTTTTTCCGGAATGTACCAGTACACAATTATCCCTGGGTACGTAGTAATGCAATACAAAATTTAGAACGCAATGCGCCGAGCATGTTGGTTCTTTTTTAAATCACGAATCGATTGTCAATTGGTGATAATGTTTCGTAACAGAAAATGAAAAAAAAATTAACTTTTTGTTACTTAACTAATGGTTTCAGAGCCGCCCATTAGAGGGTTTTATTCGGCGTAGGAACATAACCTACGTAGACACTACCTATGTATCTGTATGTATTTGATTGCATCGAAGAATTATTATGTTTCATTTAATTAAGCGTGTTCGAAGAACGGAGTTGATTATGACATAAAATAATTTCCATATAAAGTATGTTTTTGCAGGATCAAATATAACTACTACTATGCGAATTCCCCAATTATTCGACCTAAGGCCGCTAAATAGTATTTCGGATAATCGAGGTTCGGGAGTACGAGCTAATGAATTCAACATGTTCTCCAAATTTCAACGCATTCAATGTGTGATGGCATTTTCGACTTTGTAAGTCTTCTGCTTATCCCTTGTTAAAAGTGCTTTAATACATATTGTTTTGCAGCTGTTATTAGATATTTTACAGCCTAGTGAAAGGCTTTCTTAACATATTGACCGCAGATAATTGTTCAGTAAATCATTTTGTAATTATACATATTTTTTTTTTTTCATAAAAATTACCTAAATGTTTGATAGTGCACAAAGAATGGTAGACACAAAAGAATGAACTGCATCTATAATTTTCTTATACACTATGTAAACAAAATTAATTGGACACCGTAAGTACATAGATACATACAAAAACAGCATTGTATTTACATCAATAGTTGGTACGTTCTCCATTTGCAGAAATAACAGCAGCCACCCATCCAGGTACACTCTCCCCAAGTCTGTGGAGTACGGACAGCGGGATATTCAAACATTCCACCTTGTGTACATCGACCATCTCTGTCAGTGAAGGAGATCGTAATGGACCAGACACCCGAAGTTCAAGATCATACCATATGTGTTCAGTGGAATTGAGGTCTAGACTCTGAACACGCCAGTCCATCCGCGAAACATGATTTTGCTCACGCCACCTCATTGTAGCGCTGGAAACATGACAAATGTCATTGTCATCCTGGAAGAAACAATCGCCGTATTGGAGCATTGGGTTATCCAGGATACTTCTATACAGCACAGAATTTCATGTTGCCGTGAATAACAACTAGTGGATCCACACCATTCCAGTGGAACGATATCTCCACGCTTGCGTGCTTAACTGTCGACACTAAACACACGGAAACCAGACGTTCTACGGCAACTTCTCATCCAAACACGTTCAACCGATCGGAATAATGTGAAACGGGATTCGTCGCTCCATAACACCTGACGCGATTGCTACAGTGTCCAATTATCGTGCTGTTGATAGCAACGTAGCTGCGTAGATTTATTGGATATTGTGATGAGAGGATTACGGGCGAATGTTCGGCTATGATACCCGAGTGCATGGACCTAGATTCCAAGTGTCCTGGTGAAGACAACAACAGCTACAACCATCTGGAACTTATGTGTTATGACGTGCATCAGAGGCGACTGACAGGCCAGTCGCATAGCTATCACTTTCAAGACGTGCTCGATCGGGGACACATTCGGCATACGTGCAGACCAGGAAAGAAGCGGTATCTACCGTTCATGGGAGAGGACATTGATTTTCCGGGATAC
Organism: Macrothele yani; assembly: GCA_039090855.1. NCBI lineage: Eukaryota > Metazoa > Arthropoda > Arachnida > Araneae > Macrothelidae > Macrothele > Macrothele yani. The sequence continues at coordinate 196,056,657 of CM077034.1, read as the reverse complement.
ATGTGGCATTGAACGGTCATGCTGGAATATAGCATCAGAACGCTACCGAAGGAAAGGTGTGACCTCTGCCACTAAAACATCCCTGATGTAACACGGGCTTTGTGATAACCTCATTTCGAATCAAGTGTTATCGCGAATTGAACCCAATGGCTTCCCACACCATGACGGTTTTGTTAGGCAGTAATGACGATGGAAGATTTCGTTCACGCCGTTATCTTCGAACACGTATGTGACGACAACGGTGCATAAAATCCGATCGTGACTCAACAGAAAATACTGCTCATTAACAAGCAGCGCTAAAATATCAGTGTTCTTGACCATTGTATCCTGACGCGCCTATGGTTGAGGGTCGAAGCATTGCATAGGAACGGGCTGCTGGAGATCAATCGTCAGTTAAGCAGACGACGTTGAACTGCGCTGGAGTACAAATCATGACTTATGACGGAGCTCTACTGGTGCGCACAGACGATGATATCGCTATGCAATTAGTCACTACCGTGCAGTAAAGGAGTATGTGATCCCATACTGTCGTGCTGTTCTGCAGCATATTTCTAGAAATTCTGTGTGCCTTTCCCTTATATGGCTCCTCACGCCATCATCGCATCCCTCTACTGAAGTTTCGTCCCTTACAACTGGAAATTTTGCTGTAGGAAAGTCCAGCATCTGTCCTTACACTAATACTTCCTCGCTGAAAATCGCCAGGTATTCTAAATCCGAAATTCGTAGGTGACAGAGCATAGCAGGCCGAAGAGGTACATTTTCGACACAATGCCGGCTCTGCACCGATTTCAGCAACTCGTGTGTTTCAGCTCTGAAAATACGTGCGTATTTCACTGAAATTCTAATGATTTGCATGTCCCAAACTATAGTACATAGACAAAACATTTCAAGGTAATACCAGCAATTCTTCACGGCGCTGCAATTGTCACTAACGAAAGAGCATATGAAAATACTCGAAACTTTAAAAATCAAGGAACTATAATGTTCAATAACTGAGAAAGAAAAAAATTCGTTAGATCCAAAGCGAAAATACTCCAAATACGTGGCGTCGGTGAAAAATAAAAACATCGCTCTTTTCACGTTTTATCAGCACGTAGCAGATGTCATTGCTTATTAAGTGACAACACGTATTTAGAGGAGTTTCACTTTGGCTCTCGCACTTTGGATTTAACTGCTATAATTAGTATATAGCCAGTGCTGCTAATACTCACTAGATGGAGACAACTCAGTAGCTAAGCAGATTTTACGGATTTATGATGTCAGAAGTGGCAGAAAAACATACATAGTGCCGTTTGAGCCTCGGTTACATTCGAAAAACCGTCTCGTCCTCAATTTTTGCACGCCAGTGTATATCGTTTGCTTTAATACTGTAGCCCATGGATTATTAGAGAGCTCCAGACATTTTAACTGCAATGTATAGGAAGTATGATACTTTTCAAGCACAACCTTCTTAAGGCTTCATGATTTGAATCATCACTGAATTTAACTACGCCTTTGTCACTAATTTCCAAATTATAATAAATTTTAAATATAACTTAGTGGCAATATACATAAAATTAATAATAATTCATTCATTTGTAATACTGAAGATGTGTATAACAACAAACCATTTTTAATTTCCTCTTAATATTGTGGATGCAAAACAAAACCTTCAAATATATTAGACTTATATCGTTTCTTTATTTGAAATATATAAAATGCTTTAGGGATTAAATTTAGCACCAGTAATTTCATAAGCACAGCCCAATATGAAGGAATGTATGATGTTGTTTTTAAAACTATACAACCTGCCAGACAAATGATAGGTTGTATAATTTTTTTACCCATAAACGTATTACTGAATATTTCTTCCCTTCAAATCAATTTTGTTATTTTTTAGAAAGCATAATGCGTAATTTTTGCTTTTCATTTTATCGTAGGACTTTGCAAAGGAAATGACCGTTTGTTATCCCACTAAAATTACTGAATAGGAGAGGAAGATGTAAAACTAGAACGAAACAAAAATTATTGTGAACCATGTATTCCTTGCAATTTTATTCCATAGGAATGAAATTATTACTAAAATATATGAATACCCACTTCGGGTCCGCAAAGTAAACACATGAAGTACACCGCTTTTGCGGATGATGTGTTGCTTCATTTACGAGTTGAACAAGCACTTTAACAGCAATGGAAGATTTTCTAGTATATGAAGCGATAACTGGTAATATGAAACGATAAGGATATCACATCAGTCTTTCCCTCCTTCTCAAAGAAGAGATTGGAATTTCGATAAATGTCCGAAATTGCAAGCTATTCTTTGGGAGAGTGGGAAAGACAAATGTGACGTCAAGAGTTATGCAGAGGTTTACATATCGAGCTTAAGATCTCTCAATAGGGTCTCAGCAACTCAACATGAGAATACATGTTAGTACAGTTAGAAAAAGTTAACCAAAGTGGAATTGTCGACATTCTATGTCACACAGAGCTGAGTTGTCCGGTTCTCTTATTGTTTCTAAATAAATATATCTGAGGGTAGTGGCATTACCACCAAGGGCATTGCTGGTTAAAATAACGCATTTTTTGTTCAGATCTCAGTGAAATGGGAAAATAAAACAAAATACTGAAAGATTTATTCTGTGCTAGAAAACCAAAAATGAACGTCTGGAAGTTAAAACCTGAAATCTGAAACAAAACATTCAGATTTTTTTACACCAATAGTTGGTAAAATAAGTAGGCGTACGTCGGAAATTCCTTTATTTGTTTGGATTAATCTCTGAATTAGAGACTTCCACAGATGTGCAGTGGAAATGTCCGAAAAGAGAGAAGTTCCATACGTTGTACCATATAATGACTATAGGGAAATGTTTTAGAATTTTATGTTAAAACAAAATTTGAGTGCAAAGGAAATACTATTTTTTCAATATTACTAAATGTAGAACAAAAAATCGCGGAATTTCATTTGGCCAGCGTCCTACTGTAATGAGAAAGTCCGGGGAAACGTTGTAAGCCGTTCGTTATATTCTACAAGATGGGATTTTGTATTCAAGCTACTATATCTACCAACAAGTAATTGGACACCTGTGATAGCAAAGGAAAACGAAGTTTATTCACCTTCAATAGTTGGTGGAGCCTCCACGAGCGGCGATTACAGCTGCGACCCTCCGGGGCATACTCTCAACCAGGCGTTGTACGACGGCTAGCGGTATTTTCTTCCACTCGGCTTGGAGAAGACAGGTCAGTTCCTTAACCGATTTTGGACGGTGGGGGCACTCCTTAAGTCGACGCTCCAACTCGTCCCAGAGGTTCTCGATAGGGTTAAGATCCGGGCTCTGTGCAGACCAGTCCATTCAATGAATCCCATTGTCACCATACCAAGCCATGGTGGACCTCACAACATGACCGGTGGCATTTTCATCCTGAAAGTAACATTGTTCCACCCTGTAAAACTTCCACAACGTAGGAAGCGCATGGTCATCCAAAATGGTGCAGTAAGTCTCGGCGTTGAGTCTACCAGGAATTACGACCAAGGGTCCCGTGCCATACCAGGAGAAACACCCTCATAGCATAATACCGCCGCCGCCGAACTTCACACTTGGCACAATACATTCCGGCAGGAAGCGTTCAAACCCAGACTTTACCATCCAAACGATAGAGAGTGAACCTTGATTCGCCGCTCTAGAGAACCTGTTTCCACTGTTCAACGGTCCACTGTCGACGTTCTTTGCACCACGTTAGCGAAGCAGCGCTATTGGACTTGGTGATCAAAGGCTTGTGGGCGGCAGCATGTCCATGATAACCGAGCAGATGGTCTCCCTTACGAATGGTATTCATCGAAAGAACACTCTCGGATGCCTGTTGAAACTAATCGCGGATGTGGCCCACCGATTTGGTGCGGTTCTTCCGAACTTCTCTGGTCAGCACCCGTCGGTCCCAGTTTTGTGGGCCAGCTGGGTCAGCGCACATTCCGACAGTCACCTCTCTTCTTCCACTTGCCAATCACGTAGGCCACTGTAGATTTTGGGTACTTCAACTCGCTGGGTATGTCACGTATGGATCTGCCATTTCTGTGATAACCGACGATTACACCTTTCTCGAAATCAGAGAGCTCCAATTTGTGTGGCACCTTGCATGCGACTGGTTGCGTTGTTGTTTCCCACACGATATTTAACGGCGGCGGCCGTGACGTGTATCAGGACCGCTCCTATCGACGATTGCAGGGGTGTCCAGTTACTTGTTGGTAGATAGTGTACCTTACGATGCGCTCCCGACTAAACAGAGAACCTGACATTTGTAAGTTTGTAGCAACTTTCGCGGTTGTTGTTGTGGTAATTTGCAAAACTCAGTTCAGAGGCACATAAAATAAATAAAGTAAAATTCAGACGAGTGGTACCTGAGTTTTGAGCTTCTCGATATCAGAATATTTTCATTATGTTTTATACTTCTTTTGTTGACATTTTGTCTGGCGATTTAAAAAAATATACTTACACTAAGTTAACTTCACATTTCTGAACAATGTGAAGTTAACTTAGTGTCAGTATGTGTACGTATACGTATTTTTAAATGTTAACGATCGCTGTTCATTTTCTTCGCATTAGTTAGATTTTCATCACCCTTGACAAAGCCAAACGTTTGTGCGCGAAAGTTTGGCTGTACCAATTTGTTTCCTACACCAATAAAAAACCAACGTATCCCTTTCGAAGTTCATTAACTTAGTGTATTTTAGTGCGTATCTCTTATTGTTTATCTTAATAATATTTCAGATATATTATTTATAATGTACTTTTTCACAAGTCCGAAAAAGTAACAGAAAAATCACCCATGACTTTGCTTACTTGTTTTAAAGTCAAAATGTAGGGTTTAAAAACATGGATTTTGTAATTGCTAACAATTGAAAGATCGAAGAAAAATTATCGTCGATCGTTCAATTGTTAGCTATCTCTTGTACAGTTTTAAAGGACTTTAATCAAGAGATCTCGGAGAAAAATTGTGGAAAAATCAGGACAAACTTTTTAGACCGGTAAAAAGGAAATTGGGTATTTTCTTAAGCAATGGTGCTGATCTTCATTTTTTTATCTCGTTGGAGGTTTAAAAACCACCTTGAACAACTCAGTAGGCTAAACAGTCACCCGTCCATGAATTAGTGCCACTAGTTCCAGGAAAGGGAGAGAGCCAGCGATGTAAGACAAACAAAAGATCAATGCTTACCGAGATTCGAACCCGGACCCATCTCGAAAGAAATTATCATAAGCCAACGCTTAGACCACTACTTCACCGGGCTCTCCATTTTAAGAGGTGTGGTATTTCTGTGGGGAAATTTTTGGGAGAAAATAAAACAGTCGCATATCTTAGAAGTTCGTCGAGTGGTGTATGATAAAGAGAATTGTTTTCAACGTGGCATCATCATTTATTATTATTTTAAAAGTGCAAGAAAAGTAATTATTTAAATTAAGATACTCATGTACACAATTATTTTTTGATGCACTCCCGAGTGCCAATATGCTCAGATATATCAAACATTTTCATTATATTTTCCTTCGTAATTCAATTCACCGAGTTATGACGAACACCTAAGCAAACAGCATTAATTCTAAAGAAAATAAATGAATTAGGCGGAGGTTTCTTTTTTAAAAAATGAAGAAAATCACGAATTATTTTGCATTTCTATTGAAATATAAAATGTGATAAAGCTCCCATCCCGGGATATTTATTTCTTACATCGGTAATGAATAATTGGGCTTGGGAAAGTATTGCATGTTTTATTAGCATGTGCATACGAGAGTTTCTTTTTAAATTGCACATCAGAACGAATATCATCACATATTGTGTCTAAAATCATGCTGTAACGGTTCCTGTGAAAATACACTGATGAGCAATTTCATTATGACCACCCCCATCCTAGTGAGATGAGTGCGCCTAAAGACCGAACAGTGACTCAGGTGAAGTTCTGAGAGCATTATATATGCAACCCGAGGGCCGGCTTTCGGTTAGTAAAGTGTTACGAGTGGGAATGGGGAAAGCTACCGATTGATCGGATGTTGACAACGGACTAATTGGGATAGCACGGCGCCTCGGAACTACGATCTCCGAAACGGCGCGGATTTTTGGATTGTTCACGTGCCGCTGTAGTGAGTGCGTATCACAAGTGGTGCACAGATCGCCAAAGGACGAAGCATAGTCCAGCCGTGGGTCGTCCACAGATCATTGATGCCAAAGGGGAGCGGCGACTATCGCGCATAATTCACAGCGACTGCATGGCAACAGCGTGGCAAATCACCAGTAGCTACAACAATGGTGATCAGGGCAATGTGTCACAACGCACTGTTGGTCGCAGCCTTCTGCGCATGGACCTGAGTAACCGAAGACCAAGCCCAAGCCCCATGCTCACTGCACATCATCTTCAACAACGCATGAAGTATGCCCAAGATCTTCGAGATTGGACCGTGGATGATTGAAAGAAAATGGCCAGGTCTGACGAATCAAGAATGTTGGTGCGTCATGTAGACGGCGGAGCGCGGATACTCCGATCACCAACGGGGACTATGATACCTAGATCCACGGTTGAGCGGAAACAGGCCGGCGTAGACGGTGTTCTGCTAAGGGCGATGTTTTCTTGGGACACTTTAGGCCCCATTAATCGAATAGCACAACCCCTGACAACTGGGATGTATCTGAACACGTTCTCCTATTTATGGCAACTTTTTCCTTCCTGGTGATGGCCATTACCAACAGGAAAATGCTCCATGCCATCCTGTCGGAATTTTCATGGTATGTTTCGAGGAACATGCAGGTGACTTTCTGTTAATGCTGTTGGCTCAAAATTCACATGACAAGAACCCAATGAAATATTTGTGGTTAGACTTGGAAAAGTGGGTTTCACTAAATCTCCACAACCTCGACGTTTACGGGACACGGAGAATCTGCTGTTGATATAATGGCGCCAGACACCCCAGGATACCAATCGCCACCTCATCGAATCGATGCCTCGCCGAGCGGTCGCTGTTTTGCGGGATGAAGGGGGCCCTGCAGGTTATTAAGTACGTGGACATAATGTAATAGTTTATCGGTGTATATGTTCAGAACCTACATCTTGGATGCACGTGATTTCATGCTGCGCACTGCTTATCTATTATATAACATTTCAGCTTGTACGCGAAAATAATAGAGTCTGATCCGTTGCTTCATAAAATACTGATATTATTTATCAGTTGCAAAATTTCTAAGACTTGTTGCGAATATTTATTTCGTTACTCAGCAAAATCCTTCTGATTTAAATGCTATAACATGCTGTAAAGATTTAAACCTGGTTTAGCTAAAAAGGGACTGAAATCAGCCCTAATTGATTTATTTTCTGTCTGAAATGTGCAGAAACACGTCCTGCGCATCAGGAAACTTTACTCTGCCTTTCTTTTTGGATTTCAAAGAAGTCACTTGAGGGTATGATTGACACCTAAAATGTATGACAGATTATCTGCTTATAGGCCTATAACAATTTTGGACAGAGCTAAGAAAGGGGAGGGAAATGTATTAATAGATTGTTTCTACTCGTGGTACGATGTTCGTCCCCAAATAGCCGTGAGTCATCGTGCTGAGCATGAAGTAATACAATGGAGTCCTTGTCAGGCATGACCGGTTTATAGACGTTTCTGCTGCGATTTAGGTGTAAAACTTTTGATGTTTTCTGGTTCACGTACATCCACCGCTTGAACGTTTAAAAAGTATTGAACTCATATTTTAAATTACTCCAAACCACGTGCAGAAATGCATAAAATGTTTGATGTACTACGTGTACATAATTTGAAATTATTAACTTTTCATGTAAAATTCTGTGTTTGTTTTTCTATTTAAAGCAATCAAGTTACGAATGCTAATCTCTATGAAAAAAATAATTTTTGAATTTACTTGAGATGGTGAGTTATAATTATTCTAAGGAAAACACATTCTCAAAATGTCATTTAAGGATCCAAATTTCAACTCATACTTCAGTTTCTAGGAGTGCTAGTGGTTTACCCTTTATGCTTCAATTCTATATTATTCTAACTGCTAATATATATGTGGGCATAGCAAAAGAAAGAAGCTTGAGGGAAAACAGTTTGCATTTGTCAAATGATGAGCGTAATGAAACCATTATACTATTTTGCTGATAGTAGCTTATTTATGAAAGTAGAGATTTCTTTAGCAGTAGAATTTGGAATGAAAACTGATCCCTTGACACCATTTATGATTAATTCACTTCCTTAAAGTCAAGTACTTTGACATTTGTAATCCGAACCTATAATAAACGGATGTCCACGAACTAAGAATTTATCATGCGATCTCACAGGTCTTAAGAAAAGCTTTTCAAATATTTGCAATTTTCGAGATATTTTGAAATATGCTTTATCCAATGATTTCCCAAACGTTTTCTCATTGAAGTGTATTTAAATTTTGCGCACATACTTTTGTCTAAGCGACGTTTTGGCCCAATTGTATCTACTGAAAATTCTGTAATTCAAAATTTGAAATGGGATTCTAAATCCTGCGGTTATTTAATGCTAACATCATATATATATATATATATATCTTACATCATTCCCAGAGTAAACTTACTATTACGTTGGAGAGAGCATATTGATTTCCTTTTGATGTAAACCGCAGCAGAAGTGAAAAGGTGTAAGGTTATCCAAAACTTCTCTCCCATCAAATAGGACGAACATTAAAATAAATTCCATAGTGAAAGTGTTTCACAATTACACATTTTTGTTTCAAATGAAGATAATTAATGCGGAACGCATTAAACATTCTATCATTTTTAAGAATCACTTGTAGCCAAAATTTTAAAAAAGGAATGCAAGTTATACCTATATTATTTTTTTCAACTTCATAACGCAAGGTAACGCGTTATGAAAAATTTAGTTGTTAATTAATAGCATCCAATACCTTTTACTTGTTAAAAATATGAATCGTATGTTATAGAAAATCAAATTCTAATGTTACTGAATGACGTGTCGTGATAGGAAAATAAAAAAACTGTTAAATTTTGGACATACGTATTCGATAAGGCTAACGTAAAAGTATTACATCTGCTCATATTTATGAATCTGGCTTAACATGGTGAGACAAAATGCAATCAAAGTTTCAAAAGTATAATTATTTCTTTCCTAAAGCTCTGTTTTAGGCAGTTGTGGAAAAACTAAATTGATAATTTTACCGATGAGTATATATTTTAGATTTGGAGAAAATGGACTATTTAAATTCCGCAGAAGTGTGTATGTTAACAGACACCATACCTGAGAAAATGTAGAAAGGGATAAATTCAGGACCGAAATTCTGTAGGAGGACCGAACAGAATAAGATATGAACTGATTGCTTTCTCTAATCGTTATCTAAAGGAACATTAAGACTCTTGATTCTGAGGATAAAGAATTAAATGCGTTATGCAGATCTGGCGGAATTTCATTCATAATGGCTAAAGAGACACGAATTCTAAAAACGTTTCTTTTTAAGCAACGCATTCGACGAAACAATTCCAATAGAGTTTTACCAAATTTAAAAAATAAAAAAGTGGTATATTACAAATGGTGTTGTTTTCGTAATTCTCAGGAAGAAAATATAAGCCCCCTTTTTTTAATTATTTGAATTTTCTTTCATATTCATACATACATCCATGTACATCGTAAAAGTAATTCTCTGGGTCTAACGTATTTCTTTCTTGGATGAAAGGAATCCGAATTCCTCTATGAAGATGCGAAAATAAAATAAAGTGCTGTTTCCTACATTTGTTACTGCGAGGCTGTCAAAGCCACCTATGAGTCATACAGTTTTGTGGACTATTAGGCCAACAATTGTTTGATAATCCCTTTCGGGAAGTACAGTAAAATACTTAGACAAGAATGATCGAACTTTTGGTCTCTAATGTGTAATACAACAAAAATGAAATATGATGAGACAAAATAAGAAAACAGGAAAGCAGCTAATTTTTTAAGGTCTGTCCTGTATAGATATCATGTGGCAAATTAATTTTTCCGTGGAAATATCTATGTTGCATTACACAGAGCAATCAGGATCTCATGTGGAGCAGTAGTTAGCAAGTTTTTGGTTCTTATTATTGGTACGCGATGGGTTCCAGTTTGAATCTGTTGGGATTATTGGTTTGTTTTACGGAAACTCTATGTAACAATGACCCAAATTAAGAGGGGAAAATAGATTTACCCCGGGTATTTCAGAGTAGCAACTAAAAAAAACAGACAAACGTTTCAGTAGCAGTATAATGTCAATTAAATGACGTACAAAAGTAAGAAAACGCATAATTTCAGAATAAAGGGATCGTCTATAATGGCATGCTAATGCCTTTTAATCGGCATTTCAAAGAAAGTAATTACACTGTTCAAAATAATTACGGTACACGTGACTTCTTTGAGGATACGCTAGAGATATGTTGTGACATAATTATTACCAAACATGGAAACGCGAGTCGAGTGCAACGTAGGCAGTAGATTGAAGCATATACGTATGTAAACAAATCAGGGTCTGTGACATCAGAGTTTATGAAGCGCAGATTGAGTTATAAACGTTGGTTTTCCGCGAGCTCTGTTATTCCATCGCGTTTGTCGTGACATTTGATTTTCCTTGAATGCGTTGGTCCAAAGCATGCCTCACTAGCATAAAATACCGAAATCAACGGCGGACAGCAATGAGCAAGATGCAAAAAGGTCAGAAACAGATGAAGTAACAGAAGTCATTTGAGTGTTACAAAGTTACATTTGCCGAATGTTGACACAATTCCAGGATACAGAATGTGTTCTTAAAAGGAAAGGACAGCATCTTCCACGAAGTATTGTAGCACGTGACGACACTGCTTATTTTTAACAGCCCGCTGTTAACAGCGCCGAAATTCTGCTCTGCTCCAGCAAGATAGTCTAGTGTCAACAAGGCGTAAGTTAACCACTCACGGTATACTCAATAATCATTACCCAAGCCGCCTTTATGGACATAGACCAGAGGTGTGTGTCTGTACCTTTAACCGCACGACATCACAGGTGCGGTATTGATTGAGTTGAATAATAATGTGGTGTGAGAAACGAGGAGTGGAGCCTAGTTTTCTTCTATGACGAGTTGAGATTCTGCCTGGATTCTGACTAGGGATGGGACATTCGAATCCTTGAATTCCGAGAAACTTGAAAAAGATTCGATATTCGAAATCTCGAATATTCGCGCTTATTCCGTCATTCGAATTTTTCGAATCTTGACCTAAAAAACTTTGCGTTTGGTGCTTGTTCTAGAGCGATATTTGTTCGCATTTTTGTCAGCATGATGAGTTCTGATATTAGAAAACAATCGAAGGAGGTCGTCTACAGTGTGTACACAGCTATTTGAAATAGCTCATTACTTCCAAACCGGACGCACTAGTGAAGGAATTGTTCAACCGAACATAGATAGCAACCACCGCAGTGATTGGCGTCTTCCATCGGACAGTTCCTTAGCCACCATACCTCAAGTATAGTGGGTAAAGTGACTTAGCCATATTTTTCTCTTTCCCGGCAGCCGTTACCGTGATAACGAGCATGAGAAGGGGGGGGAGGTAGTGAGGCCTTGAGTCACGCACATGACTCAAGTTACTCTCTCTACAACTCAGCGTTTCTAGGTCTACTCAACCCTCTGCATCGTCTCACTTGCACACGCTAGTGAAGACTCTGGCGTTATCCGGTCTGTAATTCTTGTCTCAATATCAGCGTTTCATAAGCTTTATTGTTTTTGTTCCTACCTAGGTTTTTTCGCTAACCACGGCATTTACGCATACTTAGGAGCGATTTATCGTGTGCCTGTCACACAGCCATCCAATCTCCTATAACTTGCAAGGAATGTCAACCCATGAGATGAAACCATCTCAAGCATCTTCTAATATCTGGAACTATTTTCAAATTTTGGATAATTACAATTGTGCGAATTGCAGTTTGTGTTCTGCAAAACTATCCAGAGGGAAAGAGTCACATACTTCTTCAACAATGTGGAAACATTTGAAAGCTGAACATTTATCCATCCAAATTTCAGGAACTGAAAGATAGAAGTTCACTGTCACCTTTTCTGACGCCAGTTTCATCCTTAAGTTCTTTAACTGACCGAGTTGACTCCCGCTTGGAAGACAGTAATGAACTAGGTGATCCAGCTGTTATTGGTAGTCTTTCATCAGTTAGTTCAACTCCTAGTCCAGGTTCAGCAGCAGCTTCTTATGGAGAACAAAGCCCATTCAAAGCAACTCCAGTAAAACGCAAAGCAGTATCTTCTAACCAACGGACTCTGAAAACGCTTATTGATAAAGTGCAAAATTTCAAGCATGGAGACAAAAGAGCTAAAACGATTACCAGATTATTCGCCGAAATGATTTGCAAAGGTAACCAACCATTTTGCATAGTAGAAGATAAAGGTTTTAGAAAGTTAACAAACCATTTTGAGCCAAGATATATAATCCCAAGCAGGAAACACTTTGCCCAAAAGGTAATTCCATAGATGTATGAAGAAGAAAAATAGAAGTTAAGAATCTTTCAGATAAAACCGAGTTTATTGCAGTCACAATTGGTCACAACAGACATGTTGACATCAATATCAGCTGACGATTAACTGAGTTTCACAGCTCAGTTCATAGATGAAAACTTTGAGTACCATCACTTGTGCTTAGAATGTATTCCCTTCCCGGAAGTTTCACATACAACACCTGCAACAGAAACTTTCATTACCAACGTTATGAAATATGGAATCTCACACAAAAAGATGTGTGGTTAATGAGAGACAATGGTCGTAATATGGTTGCAGCTTTAGAATGCAGTACCTTTGACCACCTGCAATGCCTTGCTCATTCATTTCAATTAGTTATCAAGGATAATTTATTCCACAAGAGTGAAATTAAAGGAAATAATGTCAACCTGCTGGAGTATTATGGAACATTTCAAGCAATCTTCTAAAGCCATGGAAATCTTACGAGCTTCACAAAATATTCTAAATCTTAAACCTTCGTTTGATACAAGACGAACCAACTAGATGGAGTTTTCAGCTCCACATTCTCAATCGTCTCATGGAACAAAAGTAAGCTGTTTTATTATCAGCTTCAGATTTAAATTTTCAGGTAGATCTTAATGCTCGACAGTTGACAGAAGAAGTGATACGAATTTTAGATGTGTTTGATAGAGCTACATTTATGACCAGTTCCAGCGAAGTAACAATCTCAGAAATAATTATTTCAGCGAATAGCATCATTAGTATTCTACAAAACTTCAAATCAACTTTAGGTTTGGTACAGGGTTTTCGAAATCACGTGCCTACATTTATAAAAAGGCGCTATCAATCTCTTAAGGCAAAAACATTGTATGCTCTTTGAACTATACTGTATCCCCGATTCAAAGGAAGTGTATTTTTGAGCAAAGAAAACCTTGAGGAAGTAAAGTCAACACTTACCATTGAAATTTCTGATATTAGTATCTTGCAAACAGAAGACAGTGATCTGCAGTCATCAGGTTCTTGATATCCATCAATCACATCTATCATTTCTTCCTCCAGAATATCGAGCAAGCCTTCACCTCCAATCTGCTTGGCCATCTGAGTAATATGTTTTGCTTCATCGTTGATAGTAGGAAAACCTTTACAATTATTGACACAGTCACACAATAGTGGTTGCCAGCACGCATTGATTGCTTCTGGCTTGATTGTATCCACTGTTTCTTTAACGTAAACGATGCAGTCCAATATGCGAAAAGACTTCCAGCACGCTATCACATCTACATTAAGATCCTTATTTAGAGCGCTACGTATTCGAGAGAATATAAGTCGTGCGTACGATGCTTTCAGAGAAAGAATAACGTTTCGGTCAAGAGGTTGAAGAATGGCGGTGGTATTGCGAGGTAGGTTGATTACCTCAACATTTGGATGTGCAACTTTAAGTTATACAAGATGACCAGGTTCTTTATCTACTGTAAGAAAAACTTTGAAACGAATTAATTTTTCCTTCAGACAACTTGTTACTTCTGGAATGAAACACTTAAGAAACCATTCTAGAAATAACGCTGCAGGACTGCCAAAAACATGGGAAGGTTGTTGGACATGATAATTATTGGACTACCAAAACATGGAAAAACTATTTCTGTTTTTACCTTTTAGAGCACGAGAATTACCTGATTTGTGTGTACCATACCCAGCTTAAATAAGTGTCCAGCTGCATTTGCGCAGAGTAGATCTGAAACCTTGTCTTCTGATGACTTGAAGCCAGGCACCTGTTTTCCTGTTTTCGAAATGTATATACGTTTGGACATCTCTTATTCCAAAATAATGCAATCTCGAGTGCATTGAAGACTTTTTCTGGAAGATAGTTGCCTTCTTTGACAACCTTCTTGAAGATCTTCAAGAAAACTTTTGCTGCTTTTTAGTCAGCAGACGCAGTTTCACCAGTCATTTGCATGTGTTTGAGGTTGAACCGTCTTTCGAAGCTGTGAGACCAACCTATATTGGATTTAAAGCCCGTTTCTTGAGAAGCAGAAGCTTCTCTCTCTTCAAACGGAGACATAAAATAAGCATGCGATTCAGGCTTGACTAAAATGTTATCTCGCATGTTATGGGAGCGTTGGATTCGATGGTTTCGCGAATCAATTTCTCCTGAACCTTAATGGCGCGGATGGTTGACTCGTTGTGACCGTATCTGCGGGCCACATCTGCCAGAGACATGCCTATTCGCAACAAATTTAAAATGTCTACTTTTTCATGCACTGTTAACATACGTCTCTTTCTTTTGCATAGCAGCAGGTGAAGCAGCTGTCTCATGTTTCGGGGCCATGTTCTTTTTTCTGAAAGTCGTTGGCCGTAATTTAGGTGCTGAGGTACAATGCTCATTGCCACTAAGTGGGGTGATTGTGCACGCATTCTGTAACTGGCAGCCACTGACTGGAAGAAGAAGGAGGAAAGTTTGGTCGCCAACGACAACAGTAGGCGCCGTCCATCCTGAAAACACAGGTGAAGGTTTGTTGTTAGTATATACATACGTACTGTTGCTCTACTAATTTATGTGCGAAAACCGAACCGTCTTATCCATTGTCAGCGCCTTTGATTACTTCAGTAGAGTTTACATTTCACATATATTTCTTAAGCCGTTTTTCAAACTCTAATTTGCTTTCGTAGCTCCATTTTCAGAGAGATATGAATCTCGCAGTGGGGCTGACTGCATATAATTGGACTCACGTAAAATAAATCAGCGTAAAATAAATCCGTACGAAATGCGGCACCACTGTATGACGTTCTTGCCAACAAATAAAAGTGGCCAGAATATGAATTAATAATAATTTATCATTTGCATATGCTTAGCATGTGAAATGCAGGTTATCAACAAGCATCAGTTCTACTTTGTATGTTGTGAGGAATGTAAAACAAAAAAGAAGTAGTGGGAAACAGCAACAACAGTCATCTATTGCCAACAACAAAAAGCATGACTCATTAGACTGGGTCTACTGAAAACCAAAAATGACACTATTGATTTTTGCGTGGTTGGGTTTACAAAGAGAAAATAAATTTGCCCTGGTTGCTAATCTGCGCTGGGTTACGTACAAAAGTTAACACATCTTATTTTACAACAAGTTGAGTTTTGGACGCACACATTTCACCACGATGCACTTAGCCATGCAGCCTGGCAAGCAGTAAGCCAGGAAACTATTGCCAGTTTATTCCATAATGCAGGACTGACATATTTCAGCTGCAATATATTTAACTATGTAGCCTGGCAAGCCGTTAGCCAGGAAAGCATTGCCAAGCTGATTCAGTATGCAAGATAGACATATTTCAGCCGCGATGTTTATAACTAAGCATCCTGGAAGGTAGTAAGAAGGAAACGATGGCCGATCCGGTGGCGCAGTGGTCCAAGCGATGGCCTCTGATGATTCGTTAGAAAGGGGTCTGGGTTTGAATCCCGGTGAGGCATGGATGTTGTGTTTGTCTTATGGCACTGGCTCTCTCCCTTCCCTGTAACCAGTGACCCTAAATTAGGGACGAGCGACTGCTTATAGCCCATTGAGTTGCTCACGGTGCTCGTTAAACCTCCAACCAAAAAAAAAAAAAAAAAAAAAGGGAACGATTGCCAATTTATCAAACATATGTTTTTCTAACGGGAGAAATTCTTGGAACATAATGTGCGATCTCGAGCTCAACGGGAAGGAAACTCGTCTCTTTCGTTAACGCATAAAAAAAGTGCGAAGCGACGAGACACTGTGACTCGATAAGCAATATTTTTTATTTGTCTCCGACCTGCACGAATGATCGGTAAACCAGAAAAATGTTGTGGTAAGTAATTTTAAATTCACCAATTATGTTTTTATTTATCAGTGTATACATAGTATTTGTCATTTTCGTGTAGGACTTCCATCCACAGTGAGTAAAGTTTAGGTCCTAGCCACCTATAGCAAAATCGCCTTTTGGGCAGGACACAGAAACGGAAGGAATGAGAGCAATTCTAGCGACTTTGACAGAACAGTTTGTAGTGAGATTAGAGTACAGTAGATGGCACCACCGTACAAGTACGATGTTGCACATAGAGGGGTGAGAGAATTTCAGGGGGTCATAGGAAAGGATACCCAATTAACCAGTAGGCCGTCACTTAACGTGCTCGTCCGATGCACTGCTGATATTCAGCGATTGTTAGTAAATCACACCATCTCTGAAAGATAAGCCCAGGTTCCTGAGGACCTTGAAATCTTAGTCTGACTCGCTAACCACTAATCCATCAGTGGCTATCAGCAATTCGGCTGCAATGGTTTATATTAATGTAATTCATTTTCGAACTTTTTACTGACTGTATTTTTATTGCAAACTTACGTTTCCTTGCACAATAATTGCTTGGTATCTTTTCCAAGTTCATTCAATTTCCATTTTCGATATTTCCCCGTAACCCGAGACAACTGTTTCAATGACAGTCAAATAGATGTTACGGAAAGATTGATGCCAAATTAATAAAGCGAGTATACATGTTTCAGAAAACTTGAAAATTACATTGTCCTGGAAAGATTTTCCAAACCGCATCTCCCGATTTACTTACGGGAAATTAGGTTCGGAACCTACAAGCAACAGAGGATGTGTCTGAGTCCCAAACACATCCCAGTTGCTTAGAAATTCCTAGTTTTTAGTGGTATAATCGTAACGTCCTCCAACGTAAATCGGGAGATGTGCGTTCTATTCAGTTTCCAGGATGATGTAATTTTCACGTTTTCTCAGGTATGTGTACTTGAAACAGTATTCTATGTTGATATTAAACAGTATCTTAAAATTCACCCTGCTTCACATGTTACACTGCATTCATTTATAAAAAGCTTTTCAGAAATCCCATTTCTTTTCACAAATTGTTGCGGAAATATTTTTCACTTTCCTCTGTGCTTTTCAAAAAGTGTATGTGATTTTAACAATATGTGTGAATTATTTTTCTTTAAAAAATACCTAAACAATGCGGTTCAATATTCCTAATTACGTCTTTTCAGGTAACGTGGGTGCTTCGTGAAATCACGGGAATTGTAAATATGATCGTGCCGTCCAAACTGGAAACAAGCATTTATTGCCTTCTCGTTATATTTCTGCTACATGTAATTTAATCTTAAAAATACCAATATCGCAAATGCTTCCTATAGATCTGAATGTGGAGGATTTGTGTTACCTGGTTTGGTGCAAAGCTTTGGGTATGAAGCACGAAGCATCGCGAATGGATACGTGCATCTTTCGACAGTTTTCAAAGCGGTACATGTTGAGCACCACTGACCAAATATGAAAGCAAAGATATTTTAAATATACATCCACTGCCCGTGTCGATATGTTTCTGTATCGTTAGGGACTTGCTGAACATTTAGATGTCACTTCTTTGAAAAAAGTTACTTTACCAAAACACTAATTCCGACTTTTATTGTTTCTTCCTTGACGTAGAATGAATAAAAAATGAATTGTAAAATGATCCAGTTGTTGATGTAAGTTACCTATACTAATACCAAAAACATCAGCAAACGTTCCAGGAATCTTTCAAACGACAGAAGAAATGCAGTTGAGTAATATGAGAGAAAACAAAAACTTTGTAGGAAATCAAAAATAAAATAAAAGTAGGATAGAAAGCGCACGAATGTGCAGTATTCGGAACTGTTTATTGATAATGTTTCACTACGTGAGCTTTTAGCGAATCCGAAACTAATTTTAAATCGAAATTCGAGTAGTAAATTTATGGAGAAAATATCTCTATTACTTTGTACCACCAACGTGCAAATAATATCGACTGGCAATGCGCATTAGATGTTGACCTGATCAGTAACTCATAGAAATTGCTTCTTTGTGGTGTGTACGAGCAGCGGTGCCTATGAATAGCACGAAAAAATATACATACCTGCGCTTTCCTGTGGTAATTTTTATGTTAAGGAACCTCAGGAATTGTATCCGTAACATTGTTCACAATGACCCAAATCAGATGAATCAGAATTTTGTAAAACGCAGAGTTCGAACTTGACATAACAAAAAAAATTATGATACAAATTTCGCAGCTTTGCAAAAAAGGTTTGTATGATTAGGGCCGGAACGTGTGCAAGCTGGTTTTCATTGTGAGAGGTACCTGTCACCAAGTGCGGAAAAAAACCTTCCAAAGAGAACCATGAGGATGCAGCCCATGTAGAAAAATGTACTTATTCCCTATTTCTGCAGAATTGTAGGGTATAAAAAATTAAAATTATGTGCAATATTTATAACACGAGAGTGTTGATTTCCGTTTAATTGGAGTAAGAGTACAAACTTAAAATCTAATGGAACGCTAGCTTTCCCCGCCGAAGACGGGCGACTTCATTATGCTAATGCTTACAAGGTTGAGTACAGATCATACTGAGTAAATTTAAATTAAAACGAACAGGAAAACCACGTAAGAGTACGTTATGAGGACCTAATGTTAAACAATAGATGACAAGTGAGATGATGACGTTCGTAGACGTATATCTAGGAGGGTACGGCAAACAGCTGGTAGATCCATGGAAAGATCAGAACTACGAGCGATTTCGAGTGTTAGGATTTCCAAGGATTTCCTGAAGGCGGCGATTCTTGTGTGTACAGCATATATGGGGTTAATTTCATGAGGTCGTACCATTGAGGAATGTCGCCGTGGTTCGCAACTTCCTTAGCTAGAGCTGTTGTAAGCTTTTGTTTCTTAAATCTCGCTTGTGCTCGTTAATTATCAATCTAAAATATATTTTTTTTCATACCAATGTAATGTTTAATGTAGCGATCTTGATAGAGCAGAGGGATGGAGTAGACTCCTGCGTCTGAGAACAGCACGATTGGACCCCTGTTCTGCATTAGGATAGCTGACAAAGACTTCAGAGGCTTTAGATCGACATCAAAGCCGAACTTTCTGACTGTGTTCTTGATGAAAAAAGCTAGGGCAGGGATGTATGGGATTGAGCCCAGAATTTGCTGGGTATTATCTCTTTTGGGGACAGATAATTAACCGGAAATCAGCACGCTCGTGTTGTAAATATTCTTGGTGCACTTACAGCCCATTTGTCAAAACCTTGATATTATGTGCTGTAGTTGTTAAAAAAGGGCTGTGTAATAACCAAATGAAAGTTTTCAAATGTGGCATATTGGACACCTGATATTTTAAAAACAATGGCACACATTTGCGCAACCCAGGACAAAAACGCCTGGTGTACACAGTTTTACCCAATTTAAGAAGAACTCGCAAAATGGTTTTCATTGTTCAAAGCGTCGAAGGAACGAAAAACTTTTTGCACGGATTTTTGGCAGGAATGTTACCCTATAAGACATTTTTGGATCCCATAGCACCTTCTTTTCCTCTCGATAGCGTCAAAGTGTATTCAAAGAAAATCACCGAAATGGGATATCATAATTCACACTGTCCAAGAATCTTTTGGGAAAAAAGATTTTTTGCGAAAATCGTACAGATACAACGTATACACTGAGTGGCCACTTTATTATGACCACCCTCTTAGTACTTCGTTGGGCCACCTTTTGCATTTAATACTGCGTCGATTCTTCATGGCATGGACTCCACGAGATGTTGATAGGTGGCTTGTGGAATCTGAGACCATGCTTGATGAATAGCACTTTCCAGGAATCTGAGATTTTAGGGTTGTGGATCCAGCTGTCTGATGGCTTGATCAACTTCATCCCACAAATTATCAATGGGATTGAGATCTGGAGATTGTGGGGGTCACCTAAGCAAAGTAAAGTCACCGGCATGTTCCTGAAACCAATACTGTACAATACGAGCACTATGGCAGGACGCATTATCTTGTTGAAGGTAGCCAACGCCATTGGGATAAACTATCCACATGACAGGGTGCACTTGGTCCGAAAACGATGTTTAGATATGATGTGCCAGTCAGACGTTGAACAACACGAATTAAAGGGCCCAAAGCATGCCAGGAAAACATTCCCCAAACCATAACGTTGGCTCCACTAGCTTGAAGGGTTGTAGCAATGCACTTGGGGTCCATGCTTTCGTGCTGTTTCCGCCAAATTCTCACTCGGCCATCGGCATAGTGCAACAGAAAACGTGATTCATCGGACCACGTAATTTGTTTCCAATTATCGAATGTCCAATCCTTGTGCTCCTGTGCGAACTTGAGACGTTTTCTCGTGTTACCTGTAGACACCAAAGGTGTTCGAACAGGCCTTCGGCTGCCATATCGCATCTGATGCAGTGTACGGCGAACAGTGCATGCAGAGATCATTTGAGGGGATCCTTGATTAAGATGGTCTGTAATTTGCTGCACTGTTGCCCTTCTGTTGTCTGTTACCAGTCTGGACACTCTCCGTTCCGCCCGAGCAGTCACTAGTCGATGACGACCACACGTTGCACGTAGAGACCCAGTCTTTTGGCTGACAGTCCAGTCTTTAAACACTTTAACAACAGCTGCTCTGGAACATTTCACGAATGCGGCGGTTTCGGTTATGCTCGCTCCATGGCGCCGAGCTCCTACAATCATCCCAAGTTGAAAGTCTGTCAAATTGCATTTTTTAACCATCTAGTCACCCAAAAATCATTACTACTACTGTCGCAAGCACTAAGCTTTCCCGTTTTATACTAGCCACGCCCTCTGGTGGCAACAGCGTACATCCATAGCTCATTTGCTTAAAACTGTCAGGTGGTCATAGTTAAGTGGCCACTCGGTGTATATGTCTGCAGACCGAATGCCATGAATAGAACATAGGCTCATTTGTATTTTAAAACCAATGAAAAGTATCACAAATCCAGATAATATTGGCAATCTTGTCATTGTTAACTGCAAATATCCGATATAGAAGGAGAATTCCGGAAACTTTCACATAACTATAGCCAAATTTCTTGACCAAGCACAAATAACTGCTCATTTTTTAAAATGCTTTATTACAAGTTTAGTAGATGAAAAGGTAATGCTCATCTTACACTTCCGGAGATTGCTGTGGGACATTACTGTCCGAATCGCTATCGTAAGATTACCTAATAGAAAAGTTCCTTTGTATCTGCACAATGGGGACGTGTAGGACATTTTATTCCTAAACAAGCTGGAATAATCTTCATAAATTCCACTCGAGTTTTTAATGTATACTGTTTTCAACTTTTACTTTAAAAAAAATTGGGGAATGTTACTTTTCCTGTTCCTCAAAAAGAAATTACTTATTATATGACAATAATACGTCCTGCTGTGGGTCCGAACATTACCGTTGTAACTATATTAAGATTTAAAAATGTAACTGTATTCCCTCCCTTTAGGTAACAAACATGTGAGCGAGGTATTTTTGAAATCCCCGTTGCTAAAATATTCCCACACTGCGAATTTATTCTGTATTTAATGTAAACATTCTTTTGTATAAGCTTTTGTTCTGTGCTAAAGTTTTAAAAAATGTTGACAAGACATCTTCCTCCATAGCTACAGGACGGTATGCAAAAAATGTTGACAAGGCATCGTCCTCCATAGCTACAGGACCATGTCAAAAGGGCGCCAGTCGGGCTGGTGGCCTGTAAACTTCCTTTATGTAGAAAGTATGCTGCTATTGTTGAATGCATTCATGTATCTGTAGATAGTCTGGTTTTCAAGCGGAAGGGCCAATAGAGGAATGCCACGAGTTGATTGCGGAACATGAAAAGGATAGCCAGGGGGCAGGTTAGGAGGGTCAGCGAGAGTCACGTTTTCTAGGGAGAAGCCTGATAGCCTAAAGGATGGAGTCCGGTGCTATCTGGTACCTGAGAGGGCAGAGGGCGATGCATCGGAGCAACGGAGCAAGTGCAATGGTGGGATTTTCGGAAGAAGGGCGAGGAGGTAGAGAGTTCGAAGTACGTTTTGGAAGTGTCCAGACGTTGGGAGCAGGAGCTCTCGGGAAAATAGATCGCGCGTTGAAGAGAAACCGAGTGCTTCCGTAGGAAAGCGTAGAGTCAGGATGACTCGAGTGTGGGAGGGGTAAGAAGGCACCGAATTATTCAACAGGAGCAAGGTTATGTCTTTTTATGTTACAATGGAAATTCGCGAATAGTTGAGTATAGTTCAGCCTCTTTTTTTCAATCAATACGGTATTTGTTTTGTGACAATTGATTTATATGCAAACTTACCGAATAATGGCAGTAAACTAATTTATTTATACAAAATTTTCATTTGTATCATAAAAAACATCTACACTTATTCAATCAGATGTAAGCCTTTTAATAGGCATTTGTGCAATGTTGCTTTCCTGTAATAATTGGCAAAGAACCAATGATTCAAAATCTCGAGTGGAAGTGAAAAGAGAAAATTAGATTACATAATTATTAATGATTTAGTCCCCAATAAAAACTGTTATTCCGAATAAACTAACTGAAAATGAAAACTGTTATTACAGTAATGTAAAATTCGCTACTAATAGTTGAGAATGTGAAATATCCTGAAAATATTATTTGGAAAATGCTTTTTAAAGGAACGTATTTTTCGGAAACGTATTTTGCACAATACATGTGGAATTTGCCTCAAAATTATCTAAAATTTAAAGATACCTTAACTAAACAACAAATAATATCTTATAGGGCGATAAAAAAACTGTGGGGTACAAAAACATGAATCTTTGTTGCGATTACAATGTACTATATTGCGGAAAATAGGTGTAAGAAGATTTTAATTATTAGCACTTCGAATACAGAATAACAAAAAACATCAAGAAAGTGGAACTTAAAAAAAAAAGCACAAAAGCGTGGATGTCGTTGAAACACGTTTTTTTTTTTGGTTATTTTTTGTTTTTTCGCTGCAGGTGAAAGAGAAATGGTGGCCTCATGAAATGTTAATGTCTTCGCGGCGAGATATGAAGAGTTCCCTGTGAAAGAAAGGAAAATAGTAAAAAGTTAAGCTTTTGGATGAAATTTATAATGCAAACGTTATAGATGTAAATATATGAGCGTGTTGATGTTTCTGTAGTGCGAATTACATTCTGTAAACTTGAGATATCGATTACACCAGATGTCGGAGGGTTTTCGGAGGTAATGCCAACCATGATTGCAACACCATTCGGCACAACTCCGCCCGAGATGTAGGTCCGGGATTCATGTATCTGATCATTCGTTCTGCAGCGTCCCAGATAACTTCCACAGTGTTTACATCCGAGGACCTGAGGACCACTGCAAGGTTTCAAATTCAGACGATTGTTCCTTAACCAACGCCTGAGTGTTTGTGTCCCTGTGGGACGGCGCCTTGCATAACTGAAACAAACCATTGACCGCAGAATGCGTGAAAGCCATGACAGAGATCAGATCAGCCAGCATATGGTGGCATCCCTCAGCAGTTAAAGTCCTGTCCAGTCACACTAAGAACACTAATGTGTTTCATGAAAAACCTCCCCAAACCATCACACATCCAACGCTACTTTAAAAAGAGACGACCTCCACGACAGTACAAGGAGCTTCATGCTGTGGTCTAAACACATGTACCTTCCTGACTAATCGGGACAGCTGAAAGCGTGAAAAATCTACGTATACTACGTGGCGCCACTCTGCAGAGGTCCAATGTTGACGTTCGCGGTATCAGTCGAGGCATAATGTCCGATGATGAGAAGTCAACGGTAACGTAGGAGTAGGTCGTCGGCTCCCATAAACTAAGAGATCCGACGTCCGCGATATCGGTCGCTCACTGACGCTGCTTGGGCTTTCGACATTTTACCTGGTTGTTATTCGGGCAACCGTTGCCAAGCGCCGGTCTGGACGAGCATGGATACCCTACGTCGACGACGGTCATCAATGACGTGTGGTATCCATGCTCGTATATAGCGCTACGTTTGCCCAAGTTCATCGATTGCGATTCATTGTTGCGAAGCCCTGTTGTCGGACTATGTGTATCATCTACGTTCTCTTTGTGAATCTTTTACTCTGCGTGGTGGATGCCCATGTTAAGGGTCCATCGCCCCTGTTTCTACTGTTTTTTATGCTAAGTGTACAAAACTGTTTACGTTTGCAATAAAATGACAATTAATTTGGAGTGTGAAGCTGTTTTAACAATATGAATTTTTTGGCGTAACAATAGAAATCAACCTGACGGATTTTACAAAGAAGGTAGATAACAACCTGCAAATTGAAGTCTTTACAAATTTTTTGTTCGTTTAAAAGTATTGGAATTGTTAGTGGTTAGCAGACAAGGAGCTGCAATATACATTTTCACACGAAAATTTTAAGTTTCCTTCATGAAAAGATAGTGTGCGACTTCCATAATTGTTATCTTCTACACTGGCGGAAAGTGAAAAAAGGACACCAAGAAGGAGACGTCTGATACCAACGAAATTTATACAGCATAATAACGGAATACAGAGGATAACGTGATCAAAACATTATGACAAAATACAGCTGTATTTGCGGGTAAACTGAAAGATAACATTTCCATGTAACATACTTAGTACGAGGTTGAACCGCCATGATCTGCGTCACACTGTGCAATTCTGGCATGGAGTCTGTCGTACAGATGTTGGATGTAAGTTTGGGGTATTGAGTTCCAAGCATCCTCAACCTGAACGCGTTAATCGGGGATGGTCGTGGCTGGCGGTGGAGACCGCATAAGTCGTTGTCCCATAAAATTTCACACGTGCTCAATGGGGGACAAATCCGGTGAACGTGCAAGCCATGTAAGTTGTCTCACACCCTGAAGTGCATGTTCCGTTACACATGTCGTGTATGGGCGTGCGTTATCTTGCTGGAAAATACCACGATGGACCGACCTTACAAATGGCACAACAACGGGCTGAATAATGTTGTTGATGTAGGAGGTGTTGTTTAACGTACCCGGTACAAACACTAGTTGTGTAGTGGAGTGATAGCTGATCGCTCCCCACACCAGGAGACCAGGTGTAGGACCTGTGTAATGCTGGCGTATGCAGGAAGGGTGGAGACGCTATCCTGTGCGTCTGCGAACACGCATACGGCCAACGGAGGCTCCCAAGCAGAATCTGCTTTCGTCGTTGAACACGACAGATCGCCATTGCGTTCTCCAGTCAAGACGTTGGCGACACCACTGCAGCCGTGCCTGACGGTGGTCCTGAAGTCAGAAGTATACATGCCAGAGGCACACGTGCACGTAGTCCTGCATACAGGAAGACGGTTGTATATTGTTCGCACAGTCACCTAAGTTGCAAAGGGAGCTCGGATTTGCGTCGCAGTCGATGTTCTGATTGACAACGCCGCTCTTCTTATGCGTCGATCGGTCCGCTCATCAGTCCGTCTGTGACTCCCGGTTCCACGTCTTCTCGTGTGGAAATGTTCCTCGGACCATCTACGCCACCATCGTACCACCACCGATACTTCCCATCGAATTCGCTCCGCAATACGACGATACGACAACCCGGCCTCGCCGAGTCCGACTAGACGACCTCGCTCAAAGTCCGATAACTGCTGAAATCGTACACGTCTTCCATGTCCAGGCATTGCAGCTTCTTCAGGGTCGTACGCCGACGACTGATTACATTCACTTCGCCGTACTCCTTAAATACCACCAACGATAATTTGCATATTATGCCGTGCTGTGGCGTAAGCGCTCACCGGTTGGTCCCGAAATTAACTTCACACCTACGTAAACTCGACCCCATTAACATATGTAAATTTCATGATCATCCGCCAATTCCTTCATGGTGTTCTTTTTTCACTTTCCGCCAGTGTATCTGGTGTTTGCCAAAAATATTTGGGGGCATGAACGAAGGCATAGGAAGCTGTTCTTTTAAATTCTTCAAAGATATTTCCTAAACATTATTTCAGCCACTGGGAACACTTGTAGATTTGGTTTGTTAAGAATAATTATAATATGTTTGAAAGACTAATTTCTTTGAAAATGCATCATCTGTTAGATTCTTGAAATGAGAAAACACCATTCCCTCCTTAACATTTTAACCAGCTGGAACGACTTAACTCGGGGTTAGAATAATGAGCTGAAAATGAATGTTTTTGCCTCCCAAGAAGTGGATAGGACGCAACTGGAAGAAGTGAACCTGAAAATTACAAAGTGTTACTTTCCTCTTAGCTTTGTAATTCAAAGTAATCATTTAGGTGAATGATTGACAGTAATCCTTTCTGACTGATTATTTGCTAAAAGAGTTATATCAGTGGTGACGAACAAAAGAAAGGGAAGAGAAGATATTTGAGTAACTTGTTTCTCTGCCTAGTAGCATGATGTCCGTGACAGGGGGACTAGACACTTACAGCACGATACTGGAAAGAAGCAAGCCATTTCCCTTCATTCCTTAGGTTATAGAGTAGGTTAGTAAAGAGCGCTAGAAAAGAGGACGAGAAGGGTATATTATATACGAGCACCAGTGACAGGTATACGGTTGGTACTACTACATGGGAATGGGAAAGGAACTGTTTTGTCCCCGATTTTGTTAAAACCGATCGCTACGTGGGCATTTTTGTGTCGGAAGCTTAGTAAATTTTGGTCACTATATGGTTCAGGTATATCGGCCGCTTAAAGGGTTAATAATCTCAATTCTAGTGTTCTATATATTTTTGGAAACTTACAGTTGTAGTTTATTGATGATTCCCAGTAGAATTTCTTACTTATAACTCATAAACAATCCGTGCTCTGTGAAAGTGCAAGTACATAGGACGAATAGGAAATTCTGAATCACTTTTTTTTTTCCTTCAGATTAAATGCTATTTTACTGTTAACGGTATGGACGCATTCTGTTCAATCACGGTACTGAGTACTTGTCAAAAGTCGTATTATATGCCCCTAGTACGTCGGTAAACACAGTTGTGTAACTTCTAGGCCTAATCGAATGCTAAATCAAAAGGCGTACAGGAATCCAGTGAGAGTTTTGAAAACAAAAGGAAAATATTTCTTACAAAAATTTTGCAAATAAAAAAGGGATATCTTACAAAGATTTCTCAGACAAAAATATGTGTTCCTAATTTTGGGAAAAGAAACGGTTCAAACAAATAAAATTGAACGCATGTTTATACCAAGATAAAATTTGTTAGAGTGTGTGCTATCTTCTTATCTTTCAATCCTTGTACTAATTAACACGACCGAACTCAAAAATTACCATATACGTATCACTCTGTCTTACGGATATTACGACATACATTACATTCACAAAAGTCACCTGACCCCTAGAAGAGAAACACAAAATAGCATTTATTGACATACATTAGTACGTTGTCGGTGCGTTTTTGGCCTTAATGCATACACTGACTCTTCGAGACATGCTTTCGACAAAGATTTGGAACACAACGATAGGTATGCGCTTCCATTCAGTACATAATTCTGCCGCTAACTTCTGCTTAGTAGTAGGTATTAGTCCCAAACTTCTTATGCGGCGCTCTAATTCATCCCATCGGTGCTCTATGGGATTAAGATCAGAGCTCTGTGCTGGCCAGTCCATACACGATTCGGAATTATCGCAAAACCACATCGTGTATTGCGATAACTGCTTTATGGCTCGGTGCATTATCCTGCTGGTGTCAATAATGCTCTGTTCCGTAGTATTGCCACAGTGTTGGTACGACGTAATTGTCCAGAATATCGAGATAGACGTGCTGGTTATCAGGTTTGTCCACGATAACCAATGGGTTGGGACCATAATACGACAAACATCCCCACACGACTATATTATCAGCTTCAAACTTGACCGTAGGAACATAAAACTGTGGTAAATAGCTTTCTCCCAGCTGCCGCCATCCCCACATATAGCTATAAGACTGATGTATTGTGTATCTGAATTTATCAGTCCATAGGACCCGTTCGCATTGTTCTACGGTTCACAATAAATGTTATTTGCACCATGCTAAATGATGAATAGCATTCCAAGTGGAGATGAAAGGTGTATGAGCAGCCTCACGATCATGGTACCCCATTGAATGAAGTTCTCTGCGAATTGTACGTATGCATACCGCATTTCCATCATTTTTACTCACTGGTACACTCAGGTCTTGTGCAGTACTCCATCGATTAGCTGTAATGAATCTCCTGAGACTTCGACATCCTTTATCACTGATTTTCTTTGGTCTGCGAGTACGTTTTGTTTCTTCAGGCACGCCATGTGCCTTCTACTTATTCAGGATATCCAAAACAGTTGATTTGGTTATGTTTAAACGCCTCTAGGTTTCTCTTATAACACCCAATAATCTTTCGTTTCTCAAAGTCCGTTCTCTCCAGTCGCGATATTTTCACTCAACATCACAGTGCGATATGATCGCGATAAGCTGCAGGCTTGTTTTTATACTGCCTGAAGGTGTACCCAGCATCTTAACAACGTAGCGGATCCGTTCGTTTGCTTTCGAAGGGGTGTTTGGTGCATTTTTCAATATAGTGTATATATGTATGTTGCCGAAAGCACTGGGTAATTCGTGTATGTGTAAACATACCTAAGATGAATAATGTTAAAAAGAAGTGTTCTTAGAGTATCGCTCTCGTTAACAGAGAAAGTTGTGTATGTGTGATTTCAGGAAAACACACAGATAAATAATGTACTATATTACAATTGCTTTAAGCTATGTGCTTCATTACGTTGTTTTTTTATGTTTGCAGAAAGCTGTGTAGGAAGTCTGAAATGTTAAAAATGCACCGCATAGAATTTTATATTTTTCCTTCACGTTTTTAATGTGTTTCTGGACATCTATACCCGACGATACCTGAAAACCAATCAAATTATAATTGATATGTAGTGTCATTGTCCTAAAAAAAGAAAAAAATGTATAATGTAATAACCAACTATTACACTGCTGGACAATTGCTAAGGACGGATCATAAGCGGCTATATAGCGCATAAAAAAGTAAGTGTGGTGGGATGCCAAGTAAAATAAAATAATGTCAGAATGCCAGGACATTACAAGAAAGACAATTTATTGTGCTCTGAAATCCAGAAGGCTTTGGAACGTGTTCAAGGGACAAACAGGCCATTTTGTGCAGAATACGTAAACGTGAAAAAAATGCAATTACCCTCCGCAGGCGTTCCGGCGTAAGATGTCAATACGGGATATGGCCACCATGGAGAGCGATGCAAGATTCCACACGTCGTGTCATGCTTTGCACAATATTATCAAGCAGCTGTTGCGGTTTTTTATCCCATTCCTCTGTCAGTGCACGGATGAGGGTGTCCTTGTTTATTGGAGGGCATTAGCGACCAGCAAGACTCCTCCCCAAAGCATCCCACACATTTTCAATGGGATTCAGATCTGGAGAACGGGCTGGCCATACGAGGCGTTGAATATTCTCGCTCTCAAGACACTCCTGGACAGCGACTGTTCGATGACATGTTGCGTTGTCGTCCATGAAAATGAATCTATCACCGACAGCACCACGGAACATGCGAACATGAGGTAGCAGAACATCATTAATGTATCGTTGGCCAGTCATAGTCCCAGTTGGAAGCACATAGAGGGACGTACGGCCGTTGATCACGATGCCAGCCCATACCATGGCACTACATGTTGGATATCGGTCCCTTTCCTGTATGTTTGCTGGACAATATGCAGTACCACTATCACGCCAGATCAGTTGTCGTCGACAATCAGACGATAGACTGTATGTACTCTCATCTGAGAAGAGGACAGCAAACCAGTCGTTGTCAGACCAATTGCGATGTTGATGGCACCATTGCAAACGGGCGGTACGGTGACGTCTGGAGAAGGGAATGCACACAACAGGACGGCGGGCGTATAGTGCTCCTTCATGCAAACGTCTGGCGACAGTTTTTCGGGAGATCCGCTTGCCAGTAGCAGCCATAAACTGATTTGCTACCTCACTAGCTGTGCTGCGTCGGTGTCTGTTTGTTGATAGCACTATGTACCGATCTTCTGCAGGTGTCGTACTGCGAAAACGACCTGCCCCGTGACGTTTGCTACACTCTCCATTTGTTTGAAATGATTTCCAAAGCCTTGAAACAACACTGTGGCTGATGTCGAACTCCCTGGCAACATCTGTTATTTTTCGCCCTACTTCAATCTTGCCAATAATTGGGTCACGCGTAAAATCATCTAGGTGATGTCGGGAAGACATACTGAAAATTGCAAGTTCGTCAATTGATTCTTCCCCTTTCAACTTTGCGTTTGAACAACAACGGTCAATACGCGTCAAATCCTTTATATCTCTTATCAGCGCTATGACGTCACGAACAAGTTCGGCAATCCAAAATTTGCATACGCACAACACGTCTTACTGTATCCCGCACTTATGCTAATTTCCACATTTTCCTGCCTTCCATTTTATGTTTGCTATCGTTGCTATTGTCATCCATCCTTAGCAATTGTCCAGCAGTGTATAAATACATCGTCTGCATTGGAGATTTCCCTAATTTCTAATTGGTTTTCTGGCACTAGTGCTTCACTCACTTGATGCCCGGTGGCTAGTGCTTTACTCAAGAAGATTCCATTAACACAACGGTTTTTAAAAACATATTACACTGTGATGCAGTTTTAAGACACTGACATCCATTTTTGTGGAAATTTGGAGCACCAGATCTACTCGTTTAAGTTTTTAATAAAGTTTCTTCCTTGCTGTGAGGCACCGCGTTTTATAAACGGTTCCTCTTCGGTACTTAAAGCACAATAAGAAGTGAAGCATAAAATATGTTTAGCTTTTCTTTTGTGACCGACATTATGCGTGGCATGTACATGTTATAGATAAAGTTTTTGAAGTAAAGTGCTTTTGGGCTTTTTTTATACATTCGAATTATCTGAATCACTTGGAATTTGTTCGTCAATGGGTTAATGCATAGTGACCTGAAATTCAGCTTACATATAACGATTTTCTGCTTTCCAAAAGGAAAGTGCGATTTGAATGCAACCTACTGAATATACTTAGTTTCCGAAACCAAACAAAAATTAGTCAAAATGTTATTATTCCTTAACTCCTTTGAACAAAAGCAGCCTGTGTTACTTTTTCATGGATACAGATACCTAATATGAGTTAAATTATCCTGACGGATTTATTCTTCACCAATTCTGCAAATGAGAAACGCAGAATATGCGACAACAAACCAAACGCGTTCAAGACCGAAACCTGTTAAAGGTGTATTTAAATTTTAAATGCTGCGACTGTCCGAAGTTGTAGACAAAAGAAATAAACTTATTATATTATATTTTATTAATATTACACTGAAAGCTTCTGTAAACCAATTACGTTAGAAATTCGAGAGCCGTGAAATTTTTTCATCCATCATTTCTTCATTTTTTCATCCATTTAAATTATCTGTTACCAAATTTGAAGTTTAAAACATACATTGTCAGTTTTGAAATATCCGGGCACTTACAAATCCATAAACCTCCTGTTTCTGAAAAGAATTAATACCGCGTGGCACTACCCTTTGCTCTACCACATTTCCCACTCTGCTCGAAAGCCTTTCCATTTGATATTTATAATGTGCTGTGAGATTTGCCTTCCATTCTGCTAGAACAGCAATTATGAAGGTAGTCAATGACGCATCATTGTCCAGCCTGAATCGCAATCGGCGTATCATTTTCACTTCAAAGGAGACCCTTGAGGTTGAGACCGTTTAGAAAAGGAAAAAATTAATTCAATACTGAGAAATTGCAAAGAATACTACTTATTTTAAAGTCGATCCATTCGTCTGCCACATTTTTTCAATGTCTTTTGCATTGTTTTTATGTTTGATAATTTTCTTAAAGTGATGTAAGGTAAATTTGATTTCATTGTTTCCTAAGTCACTCAATGTTGTTTCAGTGGGCTAAGAGAATGTCTCGAAACGTATGCTGAAGCGACTACAAGATAATTAATAACACAAAATCTTTTCAATAGATAGTTTTTGCAAAATCTATCATAGTATTTCGGTCAGATTTGAAGAACTGCTTCCTATTTACAACATTTGTCAGAACTACTTCCTTTAACGTTTCTCCATTATATTAGCAAAACAATTTTTTTAGTATTTTCCTCTTTCTTTCTACGAATTTCGCAATTCCTTTTTTAGTTTAAATTTACCTGTTGACTTGAAATAAAAGGAAATTCTACTTTTCGAAACCCAGGAAAAAGTCTTTAAAATTTGAAAAAAATCTTGGAGAAATTAAAGGTTGCACAGACAATATATGTGGTAAACGTTCTTCAAATGTAGCCCATAAACCAGATATTTGACTGAAAATATTGCTTGCCCCATCTATTACTAAACCAACAACCCAATAATTTTTCTTTAGATCTAAACAAACAAAAGCAAACTATTTCTCAATAGCAGAAAAATGGAATTCAGATGTGCTATTTTGTACTTCTAGAAGCCCCCCCTAAAAATTCTTTCATTTCACCGCTTTTTAAAAATCTTGCATACATGATCAATTTACTTGATTATGCCTTTGTCTGTAGAGGCGCGTAAAACAATGCTAATGAACTGATACTGCTTCAGTTCATTCAGCACCGATTTGGTTGAAATCTCCGATATGTTAGAAATAAATTCCCTTCTGGCATTTTTGTTTCCATACTAGTTTTGTATATCAGTTTCTAACTTTGGATAACTTTCTGAGTGATTCAATTTCAGAAAATGGATTATTCTTTTTTGCAATATAGCACCTCAGACTGATAATACCTTGAGCTGCTTGAACATTTTTTCATCCGTGTTTTTAATGCATTTGGCCAATAGGGTGTTAACCGGAAGCTGTGATGAAATTTAAATAATGACAAAATTTTTCCCATGCCTCATAGATTTATTTTGTAATTAAAAAGTTTCATGTTTTAAAGGATCACTAAATCCCTCTGAAAACTTCTGTGATATATTGACTTTCACATCTGTATTGCAATGATATCCACATTTTGCAAGACCATCTTCATAAATATTCCTAGGGAAATCTACCGATTTCTCCTGAAATTTCCTTTTCTCGGGGTTTTGCCAATATTTTGCATAATTTTTGTCTTTATGTAAAACATTTTCAGATTCTGAATCGCGTTGTATGTTGTCAAACAAAATAGAAACACATGGCGCAGAGTATGAATTACGGGACACTTCTATATCACTACCGGCCGACTTATGTTGGAAACTAAAGTTGATTGCTTGGAATTAAACATATTAACATTACACACTAATTCTCAATAACTTAATGTTTCCTGCAATTTTTCATGTTGCAGAAGTTTTCTGTCCACGAAAACCTTGTTGTTCATGTTTCCATCACGCAATCAGTGTAACCAGAGCGAAGACAATTTAGTTCGCGCTCCGAGAAAAAGGACGTAGGAGTATGTGATCCAGCAGGCGGGCCCTCAGCAGCGATTTTTTGTGGTTACACAGCATTTTCCAGTTGGAAAACCAGTTTCTTCCGCAATGCGCGCGACTGCTAAGCGTTGTGTTATCACCTCCCCACTCTTGTGCGATTGAACTGCTGTGTCGGTCTAAACTTAGAATATTTCTCTATCTATCGGGGCATAACTTTGCAGTTCGGTCGTTCAGTCGTTGGGGTTTCGGAATAGAATATGTTTTCCCGTCTTATAAATAAAGAAGTATACTGTCGTATCAGAATAATACGACCACACCCGGAATCACAGTGTTCCCCCTTCCTCAGCGCGTTACAGAGTGCATGTGACAAGGTCTACCATTCGGAGATCTAAGCAGCCGACCAAAACAGATGAGCCGTAGTGCGTAACGTGAGCACAATTATTAAAGGTAGTGACCTGACCGACGTTCAAAAAGGAATGATAATCTGCTACCGCGCCGAGATTGGAAGCATCTCAGAAACCGCAGAGTCCGTACGCTGTTCGCGAGGTACTGTATTTAGGTTGTACCAAGAATGTACTGCTGGAACATCGTATACATTACTGTAAAGCCCGAAAGGATATCGGTCACACAGTAAAACGTCGCCTTCGTCGATTGCTAAAGAGTAATCGACGGGCAACTGTGCAGTAATTGACCTGGCAAATGAACGCTGATGCACCCAGTTACAGTAGAGTGAAGCCTGTAACGCATGAGTCTCCGGAGACTGCAGTGTGCTAAACAAGTTCAACACAGGCAGTGACCATAGATTGGTGAGATGTAAGATGCACCTCAACACTAAACTCGAACGTAGCAAGCTCATAAGACAAACAAAATCTATTGACATAACCAACCTTAAAAAACACCATAATACCTTCAAATTGGAACTGAAGAGCAGGTTCTCTGCTTTAGAAGGCCTAACATCGGAAGAAGTGGATATTTCTGAAGTTAACAGAAAAGTAACCAAAGCTCTTATGGAAACAGCAACAAAATTAGCTGGGTCTAAGAACAAATTACATGTGAACAAATTATCAGGAAAAACCAAAATGTTGATGCCAAAAAGAAGAGAGATGAGGACAACTAAAGAAGATGTGACTTCCAAAGTGGAATATATAGAGCTATGCAAGACAGTACGAAAAAGTATCACTGAAGACGTAAGAAAATTCAACTGTGAACTAGTAAGGAAAGCAATTGAAAACAACCAAAGCCTAAAGATAGCAAAGGGACATCTCAGTAAGGCAAAAAAACAGATTATGGCACTGAGAAAAGAAGATGGTTCTGTAACAAGAAATAGAGCCGAAATTTTGACAAGAGTGAAAGATTTCTACTCCAAATAATATGAAAGGGATGATACATATACTCCAGGCATCATGAAAGGTACCAGAGTTCTTCCAGTCCTTCCAGCAGAAGTTGCACATGCAATCAAGAACATGAAGCGGGGAAAAGCTCCAGGAGAAGATGGAATTACTGTAGACATCATACAAGAAGCAAGTGGAGAAATCGAAACAGTACTCGCCCAAATTTTCACTCTATGCCTTAATGAAGGGAAAATTCCTGAGGATTGGAACAACGCTACAATGATCTTGCTACATAAAAAAGGTGACATTGAGGATCTCAGGAACTACAGACCTATCAGCCTCCTATCAGTGGTTTATAAAATCTTCACTAAAGTTCTTTCACACCGCTTGAAGGTAACACTGGACATGGCTCAACCGAGAGAACAAGCTGGATTCAGGAGTGGCTACAGCACAATAGATCATATCCACGTACTGAGAGAACTAATTGAAAGAGCGAGGGAATATGAACTTCCATTGTGCATGGCTTTTATTGATTATGAAAAAGCCTTTGATTCGGTGAAATCATCAGCAGTTGCAATGGCTCTGAAATCCTGCGGTATTGAAGATGCATACATTAATATTATTAATAACATCTATGAAAATGCAAGTGCAAAGATTCGGCTATTTGAAAATACAACACACATAAAAATTGGAAAAGGAGTGAGACAAGGTGACACCATATCTCCGAAGCTCTTTAATGACACATTGGAAAATGTCTTTCAATCACTGAACTGGGAAAACAAAGGAATAAAGATTAATGGAGATTATCTAACCCACCTTCGTTTTGCTGATGACATTGTAATTTTTGCAACTACCCCATCAGAGCTACAGAGTATGATGCAGGAACTTGCTGACAAGAGTAAAGAAGTGGGATTAAAACTGAACTTTCAGAAGACAAAAGTGATGTTCAATGCTTTTACAAGAAATGAAAATTTATCGATTGATGGAGAAAAGCTGGAGATAACAGACACGTACGTTTATCTTGGACAGCAGATATCAAGTGAGGGTCACATTGGTGAAGAAATTAATCGGCGTACAAAACTTGCCTGGAGAGCTTTTGGAAGAAACAGCATAATTTTCAAGAGCAATATGCCATTATGTCTTAAAAGAAAAGTGTTTGATCAATGCATCCTTCCAGTGCTTACGTATGGTGCAGAGACGTGGACCTTAGCTAAAAGAGACATACAAAGACTGCAGACAACTCAAAGAGGCATGGAGAGGTGCATGCTTGGTGTAACCAGGAGAGATAAGAAGAGGAACACGTGGATCCGAAAAATGACAAGAGTGGAAGACATCATGATCAGAGTTAAATCCCTGAAATGGCAATGGGCTGGACATACTGCCAGAAGAACAGAGCATCGATGGACAGCCGAAATTTTAGATTGGATTCCAAGGGACAGGAAAAGACCCAGAAGAAGACTACATGGAAGATGGGTGGATGAAATTCGAAAGTAAGCCGGAGTGACATGGAGGAGACTGGCACAAGACAGACCGTTGTGGAGGAAACTTGGGGAGACCTTCGTCCAGCAGTGGATTGATAATGGTTGACAATGATGATGATGATGATGATGATATATATATATATATATATTGCATGCGTTACATTACACTTCTTTTGAAGTAAATACAATCCGAAACAATAAGTGTAAATTTTTATAGTACAATTAAAAACAGATAGTGTCATTCTTTTTTTTTTTTTTTACATTTGTATTACATGTAGTTTTGAGATATATACATGAGTTTTTCATGCATAGATAGAACTCGGTTACCAATTCATGACGTTTTACTTCTCCTTGCCTTTCGGTTGTATTCCACGAGAGGGGCATCTCTGAAGGGTGTCCACACGTAGTCTGCGAGCATCAAAATGGACCACTTTCCTTGGTATTGTTGCTCCATTGCGGCCATAACTTGATGAAACCGTTGACCATGCTCATCACTAAATTTGCCATAGTTATCCAGAATGAAATCCAGGTGAGAATCCAGGAAGTGGAGTTTTAAAGACATATTACAGCCAAATGTTTGATACAGAGCAAACAGGTCGGTAATGAGATCTTCGTAATTTTCAGCACTCGAATTCCCCAGGAGGTTTGTTGATACTTGACAAAAGGCATCCCACACTTCTCTTTCATCACACTGAAGCATGTCCTCAAACTGCGAATCTTGCAAAGAGCTGTCTGATCTGCGGACCCACAAAAATTCAATCTTTTATTATTGCTTCTCTCAGTCGAGGAAATTTGTCATTCAAGTACTTGAACGCTGGTTTAGTTTTGTGCATGGCTCTAACCAATTGCTTTAGAAGACCCAGTGTTATGTGCAGAGGGGGTAGTGTGATTTTCTGAGGATCTGTCCTTGGTGGGTTCTGAACATTCATTTGTCCAGCTGTCAAAGACGTCCTAGGAGGCCAGTCTCTATCGATGTACTGCAGACATGTAGCTCGGCTATCCCACTGACAAAGAAAACAGCAGTGCTTTGTGTATCCCTTCTGAAGGATCATCAACAGAGACACTACCTTCAGGTCAGCACAGAGAAGCCAACCATAATGTTTGTAATTAAGTCTGTTCAACAGCTGTTTAAAGTTGTTGTAGGTCACTTTCATATGCACCGCATGTGCAACTGGAATGGACGGTAGCTGATTCCCGTTATGCAGTAAAACCATCTTAAAACTCAACTATGAAGAGCCTATAAATATACGCCATTCTTGTGTAACATGTTGTATTCCTAGTTCTTGCATTAGGCCGTCAATATTGCAACAGAGCACAAAGCTTTTACTTTTTTGTAGAATTGCTCGAATTGTCGGTGACGAATACGAAACGAACGAACTCCAACATTTTGTTCTAGAAGATTCCATGCTTTAACTTTGTTAAATTCAAATCGCGAACAAGGTCATTCAGTTCCTCTGATGTAATATTATGTGGCATAGACTCAGAAGATGCATATTCGACATCGCTTTCATTAATCCGTGACGTTGACGGTTTCGGATTTCACAATTCGTCTTCCTGGATCTCATCTAAATCGATAAAAAAATTTGTCGGAGTCTTGGGAATGGGAAGTTCTTCAGATTGAGGTACAGGTCGTACAGCAGAAGGTATATTTGGATATTCTACAGTCCATTTCTTCTTCTTTGTGATATCTTCAGCCACTAGTCGCACCATATAGAAATAATAGTCATTTATGTGTATTATGGGCTCGCTCCAAGTCAGGGGAACAGCAAAACCAATTGTTTTTCTTTTGTCATTAAACCACTGTGACAGATTCGTTGCACACGTGCGGCAAGATACATGTGGAGCCCAGTCCTTATCCTCGTCGCCTATCCTGCAGCCGAAATACAAATGATAAGAATTTTTAACAACCGGAGTGATGGACTTTTTCTGTGCAGCAAATGACACTTTACCACATATATAGCATAAGTTATCCGCCTTATTCACACATGCACGCGGCATAGCTACGTAATGTCACAATACAAGGATCACTTTAACAGGCTGCTATCACGAGACTACACTGACCAATGAAGGGAGAGAAATAAATGGACTGAGCTCTTTACCGTTGGGCTGTTAAAATGAAAGGATTTCATCACATCGGGTAATACTACACCGGATGTCGCGGGAACTCCGGACTTCTCACCCAATGATGCAATACTTCCTGGTCTGACGGTGCCTAAGTGTACGGAAAACGCCGTATGAACCTAATGCTCTTACTATATTTTTATTTCAGTACAATTTTTAAATACATTTACTAACATTTATTATATTTATCATAAATTTATTAATATGTAACAAAAAATATTACTCACTGTACCTACTTTTTTACCAAAAATCACAAAATTTTAACGTTGCATTAGCTGTATTTCCGAAACAAGAGCCAATGAAAGTTTTTCATGGCGATTTCGTGTTCAGTGGGTTAATTTCATACAAAAATGCACACTTTCCCGTCAGAAGCAATTTCATTGTTGTCCAGTGAAATTAAACCACGTGGGAAAAATCCCTTTAAACAATCCAGACTATGAAATGGTCAGACTCAAATGATGATTCTATGCGGAAAAGTAATAAAATTATTTAAAAAAATAGTGAGATGATTATAAGTAGTAAGCGAACTTTGTGGGGGGCAGCGGCTCCGGTGGCGCAGTGGTCTAAGGCGTTGGCCTCTGATCATTCGTCCGAAAGGGGTCCGGGTTCGAATCCCGGTGAGGCATGGATGTTGTGTTTGTCTTACGGCACTGGCTCTCTCCCTTCCCTGGAACCAGTGACCCTAAATTAGGGACGGGCGACTGCCTATAGCCCATTGAGTTGCTCACGGTGGTCGTTAAACCTCCAATCAAAAAAAAAAAAAAAAAAAAGAACTGTGTGGTGACACCATCTATTAGCAGATGTCAAGCACAACTGAAGGAAAAGTTATTGATTTTTAAAAAAATCGTATTAAAATTTCAGCAAAAATTAACTATCATCATCATCATTGTCAACCATTATCAATCCACTGCTGGACGAAGGTCTCCCCAAGTTAACTCCACAACGGTCTGTCTTGTGCCAGTTTCCTCCATGTCACTTCTGCATACTTTCGAATTTCATCCACCCATCTCCCATGAGGACTTCTTTTGGGTCTTTTCCTGTCCCTTGGAATCCAATCCAAAATTTTGGCTGTCCATCGATGATCTGTCCTTCTGGCAGTATGTCCAGCCCATTGCCATTCCAGGGATTTAACTCTGATCATGATGTCTTCCACTCTTGTTATTTTTCGGATCCACGAGTTATTCTTATTAGTTCGTAGGTTACACCAAGCATGTACCTCTCCATGTTTCTTTGATTTGCCTGCAGCCTTTGTACGTCTCTTTTAGTTAAGATCAACTTCTCTCCACCATACGTAAGCACCGGAAGGATGCGTTGATCAAACACTTTTCTTTTAAGACATAATGGCATATTGCTCTTGAAAATTATGCTGTTTCTTCCAAAAGCTCTCCAGGCAAGTTTTGTACGCCGATTAATTTCTTCATCAATGTGACCCTCACTTGATATCTGCTGTCCACGATAAGCGTACGTGCCTGTTGTCTCCAGCTTTTCTCCACCACTCGATAAATCTTCATTTCTTGTAAAACCATGGAACATCACTTTTGTCTTTTGAAATCTCATTTTTAATCCCACTTCTTTCCTCTGGTCAGCAAGCTTCAGGATCACACTCTGCAGCTCTGGTGGGGTAGTTGCAAAAATGACTACGTCATCAGCAAAACGAAGGTGGGTTAGATAATCTCCATTAATCTTTATCCCCTTGTTTTCCCTGCTCAGCGACTGAAAGACACTCTCCAATGTGGCATTAAAGAGCTTCAGAGATAAGGTGTCACCTTGTCTCACTCCCTTTCCAATTTTTATGTGAGTTGTATTTTCAAACAGCCGAATCTTTGCACTTGCATTTTCATAGATGTTATTAATATTATTAATGTATGCATCTTCAATACCGCAGGATTTCAGAGCCATTGTAACTGCTGATGGTTTCACGGAATCAAAGGCTTTTTCATAATCGATAAAAGCCATGCATAATGGAAGTTCATATTCCCTCGCTATTTCAGTTAGTTTTCTCAGTACGTGAATATGATCTATTGTGCTGTAGCCACTCCTGAATCCAGCTTGTTCTCTCGGTTGAGCCATGTACAGTGTTAGTTTCAAGCCGTGTGAAAGAACTTTAATGAAGGTTTTATAAACCACTGATAGGAGGCTGATAGGTCTGTAGTTCCCGGGATCCTCAATATCACCTTTTTTATGTAGCAGGATAATTGTAGCGGTGTTCCAATCCTCAGGAATCTTTCCTTCATTAAGGCATCGAGTGAAAATTTGGGCGAGTAGTGTTTCAATTTCTCCACTTGCTTCTTGTATGATGTCTACAGTAATTCCATCTTCTCCTGGAGCTTTTCCCCACTTCATGTTCTTGATTGCATGTGCAACTTCTACTGGTAGGACCGGAAGAACTCTATTACTGGTACCTTTCATGATGTCTGGAGTACATGTATCATCCCTTTCATATAATTTGGAGTAGAAAACTTTCACTCTTGTCAAAATTTCGCCTCTATTTTTTGTTACAGAACCATCTTCTTTTCTCAATGCCATAATCTGTTTTCTTCCCTTACTGAGATGTCCCTTTGCTATCTTTAGGCTTTGGTTGTTTTCAATTGCTTTCCTTACTAGTTCTTATTTGAATTTCCTTACGTCTTCAGTGATACTTTTTCTTACTGTCTTGCATAGCTCTATATATTCCACTTTGGAAGTCACATCTACGTTAGTTGTCCTCATCTTTCTTCTTTTTTGCATCAACATTTTGGTTTTTCCTGATAATTGTTCACATGCAACTTCTTCTTAGACCCAGCTAATTTTGTTGCTGTTTCCAAAAGAGCTTTGGTTACTTCTCTGTTGACTTCAGAAATATCCACTTTTTTCCGATATTAGGCCTTCTAAAGCAGATAATCAGTTCTTCTGTTTCAACTTGAAGGTAGTATGGTGTTTTTTAAAGTTAGTTAAGTCAATACATTTTGTTTGTCTTATGAGCTTGCCACGTTCAAGTTTAGTGTTGAGGTGCATCTTACATCACACCAATCTATGGTCACTACTAAGGTCACTATGGTCACACCAATCTATGGTCATATTAAGTATACTACCCAGTAATTTAGAGTTATTTTTATCGATGTGGAAAATTCAGACATCGGGATTACATTAATTGCGGTGAACATGATTCCCTAAACTTGTACTACTGAAAACATAGGGCGGAAATAATAAGTGAACCCAGCACAAATAGAACGCTTTATAGAGTTAATAAAAAAAAAACCCTTACAGCTTTCTAATGGGAAAGCTGTTGTCCACAGGAAATCATATATTTTATTAATTTTCGGATCTATTGAAATACAAAAAATAAACCAATATTTACAAATAAAATACTCAAAACGAAATTAAAATGTTAGGGGTCGTTGAATCCGTTTGCAAAGTGTATTTTATTACCAACTAGGAAACAGAATTCAACAATAAAATATTCATTCATGCATCATATAAATCCTGTCTGGTTTGGAACAGTGGAACTATTTGTAAACTGCGAAATCCTGACATTTATACGGGCTCGTTCATACACGTACGCACACTTACGGCGGTTACTCGGCATGTCTATCTTAAAGAGAGGTCCTCTGACTCTTAACGTGCACTTCGGCAGGAATGTTTGATTTCTAACGTCAAATTTTTAGAAAAGTTAAACGGATTTTTAGATCATCTGTAATACTAACGAAGATTGATATAATTTCTGGAAGACAAAGTAACCTCGATTAACGACCATCTAATGTGCTTAAAGTTCAACTTTTCTGATGTTTTTATCAGTTAAGATTGAAACATGAGTTTAATACCAATTTACGCTTCCAAACTCCTGTTGGTTCAACAGAAAGCACTTGACAAGAGAACAAATATTTCTCCTCTCTGGTATCAACTTTTACATAGTATTTTCTTGCTGTTCATGTAACCGGACGTACCCGACTTAAAGACAAATTAGAGATGACTAGTGCAAACTAGTTTATCCGATGCGTGACAGGGTGAATGTGCCTGGCTTAGTCCGAACTAGATTTTACTGAAATGAAGTGGAACTTACAGGACAAAATGATTTGCCCTGGTCTTAACTAATTTGATCTGCATTTGCACTTTAACCCATTTATGCCTAAATCGGTAATATACATTTTTTATAGAAATTACCATGAATTATACGTATTGCACCTTCTTAAAGGTAATAAAAAATTTATATTTATGTTTTCATAATTTTGAACAACATTAAGAATGTGTCCTATATGTAGAACGCCAGGAATTCATAACATGTTTTCTACGAAGATGAATGTAGTGATTCCTACTACATTTATGCATTGTGATAATCTTTGAAACATTTCACGTGGAGTCCGTTTTTACACTTTTCGCACGTAGCTGTGGCTTTCTGATGACAGTGGGCGCATCTGGATTGTTTCTCCTGGGGAATAACCGTATGGTTATATCCGGCGCCATCTATAATATTTTTTATGTCTGGTGTTTAAATTGGCGAGCATTTTGAAAACGTGTTACATATAGGACGACAGGCATAAATGGGTTAATCTACAGGATATGGAGACGAATCGAAGGGAAATTAAATAAATTATCAATTATTATGTACTCAACACATTTATTTAATCGTTATTACACGGTGAACTGTGGTGGAATTTTAAGTTGCAGAGCGTTAATTTTCTTTTTGCATAGACGCATTTTCGATCAACCGAAAAAGTAAGCCTTTTTGATCAGAATAGGCAACTATCTTCTATTCCTCCACAGTTCATTGTATCGAACTTCAGTAGTCCCCATTGACGTACTGCGGTGAAATGTGCTATTGTCGTACTTTTGCATGGTATGCGCATAGGATAGACGGATAGCGTTATTTTTAATGCACCAAACCGTGAATACTCAAGAAACGCATATAGCGTATTAAGTTCGATTATTTTTGTGGTATCACAAGCACAAAGATTCACCATGCGTTTAAACTCTGTTGGGAATCTTTTTCATATATATGCATTTTTTTATTTAAAGTGTCAACGACATTCTGTGGGATCTCCGTGATGTATCTACAACCCATGCTTTACTCGCTTTTCTAACACTGTGTTAATGGTATATTTTTCGCTTATTACCTTGATCAAAGGTATACATAATTTTGGGAAATAGTAATATTAATGAGATATTTCAACTTTTTGTTAGGACTACTAAATTGGCAGAATAGAATATTAGTTAAGATTTCCTGTAGTAAGGATATTAACATAGCAGTAAGATTTTTTAACAAGAATATAATTTGAAAAAACTCCAAGTCCGATTATACTTCTACGTCTCTTGACAGACCACTGGTCTAAATATTCCCTGGGTGCCAGCTTGTTACTTTCGCATTAAATCTTTATAGAAGAGGTAATGCGAAAGTAACAATCTGAAGAAGCAAGTCAAAATTTGAACGGGATCTAATGTATAAATCGCGGAGACCAGATTATCGAGCATAAGTTAAATTTCGAGTAGTCACAGAAATGGGCAAAACGAGAGATCGGAGCTTCGTGAAACATGGAACAAATTTCTACTCTCGACCTCCGGGATAAGAAAACCTTGTTCTAGCCCTGCTTTGAGCATAACATTCTGCATGCGCCCTCGTTAAACTCCAAAGTTATCAACCTGGCAGCATCCTTGCTATTCCTTTTAACCATGCGGAATAGACTGCGTTCAAC
The DNA here is from genome assembly GCA_039090855.1 of Macrothele yani. Taxonomy (NCBI): domain Eukaryota; kingdom Metazoa; phylum Arthropoda; class Arachnida; order Araneae; family Macrothelidae; genus Macrothele; species Macrothele yani. The sequence continues at coordinate 196,012,479 of CM077034.1, read as the reverse complement.
TCGAGAGAAGTTTTCAGCGTTGGCTGGACGTTTGTTGTAATTCACGCAGCCTTGGTATACACTTGCAATGTACTCACGCTGAAATCCTAACAGTTTTGTTGTTACCGGGATTAAACAACCTGTCTACCTCTCAGCAACTATCTGGTCACGGATAAACTCATATCCCTTCCTTTGCATATGGCTACTTTTCCGTGATTGGAATAAAGTGCGTAGAATAAACTGGCTCTGTCGTATAGGCATTTCCAGTTTCAGCGTCCTACATACCTGGACACGACTCTGTAGATTTGCATACATTTTGGTGTTAAAATTTGAACAAAAGACAGCAATTTGTAGAACTCAAAATTATCTTCTTTGGAGAACAAAGAATGATTACAAAAATTCAGCACTGACCTACTTTGCATTACATTCTCAAAGCCTATTTCTAGTACAATGTTCACTTTCTCTGAATTTCAAAAATAAAGACTCTTTTTTTCTTTTTTTAAGTCCATTGCGGTCCTCTTTAGCTGTTATGTAATCCTGAGAACAAATAGAAATGCATTCAATCTGTTGTTTCAACGCTAAGTATTTTTGGAAGCAGTTAAGTGACGTGTGAAGGGGCACTAAATTTGTGTGGGTCCTTGGCTAGGCGTTTAGTAACTCGCACCCAGTTACAAAATAATGGCTTTCATTTGTTACTGAAACGGTTATACATATTTAACATCAGAAAGACATGGCACCCAAATGAACGTATGTAAGATGCTTTCATTATATGAATCAGTATATGTTCTTATATATGATATGCGTAGTTTGTCAATTCACACTTCCTTTCACAAATTTTGTTTTCTTTTCAAAAAATCATAATATCTCTCGCTTAAAGACTGGTTTGGGTAATTGGTGTGCACGAATATTTTTAAAGAAGCTTGTATAGCAACAGATTTCGAAATAATTTACTAAGAAAATTATTTGTTGTACTTAGATTTTATCAAATGTTTCGTATTAATCGGTAAATGGAAATCAGTTGTGAATCATTCTACAACTAGGCAGATATAATACCACCCTTCCTTTGCATTGAAGTAGTACGATTGAAATACAGAAATATATCGAAAAACGTAAAGTAATGATTGTCTTAACATATACTCAGTCCGTGCTATTGAAAATATTTCGTTCCATCATCTGCATTTTACATATTTTGCATGTTCTGCAGTATGTTCTTTTAATATTTACACAATTAAAAAATTTCATGTCATACTAATTTATTTATTTACAGCGTTCTTGAAATGTATCATTGTGTTGAGCAATACAACTTGACTTCCAGATTTTGACACGTAGTATACTGTCATGGAACAATGGATGTCGTACTAAAAAGAAACTTTATGTAGTATCTAAAAGGAAAATGTCATTTCATGATTCTTGAGCTCTTTTACGCCTGAGTTGTAGATAAAGATAGAAATTTGTTTTGATGGGAATTAGAGTTTTTCAAATAATAGCGTCACATTATTTTTTCGCAACTTTAGAAAAAATGTTATTTATTAAGTCACTTCATGTTATGTATCTGTGCAGAGTCATCTTACAAAAGGTTTCTCTTTACTGTACCAATGCTACATTTCAATTGTGGATAAAATTCATTGCGGTTTTTTAACGCTTTGGGTATCATTTTGTCCCATATCATCCATATACACTGGTGTGCAAAAATTAAGGACGAGACGGTTTTTCGAATGTAACGTCGTGCAGAAGTGCTCCACATCGAATCAAATCATACAATAAGATCCCCAATATGTAAGAATATGGGACAAGTGAGCAAAACCGTCCAAACAAGGAATCCAAAGGATATAAAGGCACTTTATTGCAAAGGTAGCTTCGAGCACAACTGGCCAGAAGACAGAAACGTCCATGTGACCGGTGGCTACCAAGAAAAATCCAGTCTTTAGTAGGGTACATGATCACCCCTGATTGCGTTGCAGGATTTAAAACTTCTGTCCACGCTGAGGACGAGGTTGTCAAGGAGCTGTTGAGGCATCGCGGCCCATTCCTGTTGTACCGCCAATCGCAGCTGCGGAATCGTTGCTGGCGGCTGGTGACGTGCTGCCAAGCATCTCCTGAGAACGTCCCACACGTGTTCGATTGGATTTAGGTCCGGCGACCTTGCGGGCCAATCCATGCGTTGAATATCTTCACTCTCCATCTCTGGGACAGTCACTGTACGAGGAGGTGTAGCGTTGCCGTACATGAAGAGGAATTCAGGACCCACAGCACCTCTAAACAGACGCACGTGAGGCAGGAGAACCAGTGACTGATCCTCCTTGGAAGATGTGGAGGTCAGTACGGCTATCAAGAACGATACTGCCCCAAACGAGAACTCCGCCACCGACAAACCGGTCCCTGTCGATAATGTTGGATGTGTGATTGAGAATTTCTTGCTCTCTCCAGATGTGTATACGTCCAGTATCGCTCGTCAGACTAAATCGGCTCTCATCCATAAAGACATCTCGACCCTATTGCTGATGTGTCCAGTTCTTGTGTTACTGGCACCACAGAAACCGCCGTATCCGATAAGCAGGCGTTAATGGCACACACCGTACTGGTCGTTGTGCAAATAGACTACTTTGTGCAGCCTCCTGGCCACGGTAAAACGCGATAACGGACGTCCAGTTGTTTGTTGCCCGTGCCTTGCGATTTCTCCCGCTGTCTTGCGTCCGTCCCTTCTCACCCGTAGGACAATATTCCGGTCATCCGCCGCCGTGGTTGCACATGGACGACCACTGCTAAAATATCGGACAGCTGTTTCTGTCGTTTGAAATGCTCTCTAAGCTCCTGAAACGATGCTGTGAGCGATCCTGAACTCCTCGGCCACACTAGTCACACTTCGACCTTCTTCCAACTTCCCAATGACTTGACCTCAGTCCTCCTGATGTCGTCCACTGGATTGCCTGTTGTCCATATCCCACGATGGCAGCAAATCGACGTAGTTCAAACCGATGTACACCGTGCAATAACTTTCACCGAATTGCTGAGCGTACACCGCCCTTGTGCTGTATTCCCTTCAGACGCTCAACCCCCTACGTCATACTGCATATATGCGCATGCCCTACCGTACCGGACCCTAGTCTATCTCCTGAGTGGTCTTTTCCCCCGTTCTACATGCTCGTTCCGCTGTTTTGCTAATTTCTCCTCTTCGTCCTTGATTTTTGCACACCAGTGTATTATTCAAAGCATGATTTGTAAAACTGTTATTAAAAGCTCAAACTATTTTAAATTTTATTAAACGCTTCATAAATATAGCTTGAAACATTTTTTTTCACACTCTATTCAGTGACCCAGATATGCGCACTTTCGTAGGGCATATTTAAGTGTCAGGATATGGTATTAATGAATTTCCTGTAAGTGCGTTTGAAAAGAAAATTTATGAATGTGATCAAACTCTACGTAGTGGTGAACAAAATGTCAAATTAACTATTACATAACATATTAGGGGTATGCAAAGGTTTTCACCGTTTTAAGGAAAAAGGAGACCGGAACAATGTGGAATCCAGCACACATTTATTTAGCATCAATGACCTTTTACCATTTTTCAGGAAAAAAATAAATGTCCCAGTGATAGAAGAACTCGTGCTTTTAGCTGAAGAACGCAGTGACGAAGTTTTCCAACTATTGAACTGTGGTGAACCGCTGTTGGGCTAGGGCATGTTGCATAAAACTAAACACAAGAACGTTTAAGGCGGCAATGTCGGGGAGTAATCCGGGTGAGGTTATAACCTCCCAGTGTTGTATTTAAGGTAAAACAGAGTGGTTTGTGTTGTGCAAACCACTCTGTTTTACCTTAAAAATCAGTTGATGAAACTAAATCGCACGATTGCGCCATTTAGTTTCATCAACTGATCGCTGTATCGTTGTGCAGTTATTTTTTTGCCTTGTTTACACACTTCGAAGTACAGCACTCCGTGCATATCTCAACACACACACAACAGCATCTATTCCCCACGGGTATCCTGTTTTTCATTGGATGTTGATGGCTGATCTGGGTCGACCTGGGATTGCTTGCGTACGGGTTTGATGCAATAGACCCTTTTTACATCACGGTTGACAATTTTCCGCAAGAAATTCATCCCATGAAACGTCTGTAGCAACGATGTGCAGATGCCCAATCATTGACCAATAATACGCTCCGTAAAAGTATGCGGAACCCCCAATCTTCTTTCTCTTCCCCAAGGCATTTTGACACCGTACCGCCCTCAATTGAGCCACTTTTAATTCGCCAGTAACGTGGTCGATTATGTGGCATCCTCTTGCAACAGAGATTGCAGCTCGTCGTTTATTTACTATACATTTGCCACTTAGGTTTAGAGCATATACAGGAGAGGGAAGTAACTATTAAAATTTCCCTAACCAGTTATAAAAAATGGCAAAATATTTCATTCAGAGATGGTTTTTCATTTGTGTTTTATTTATATATTTATTTATTTTGGAAAGATTATTTATTTAAAAGTTATGCCGTCTGCATTTTTTTTAATATGAAGCATTCCACAATAGAGAAATTACTTTTAATCATTTGCAACACAAAAGTAAGGTCAATTATTGTTCCAGAAAAGTGAAATCTGCATTTATCTGTTCACTCTGAGAACAAAGGTTTTTCCCCGAATAAACTTTTAGGAAATATCATCTGAAACTTGTGTTTCTTCTTGTTTTCTTCAACGTCTTTATATAAATCTTAACTCACAGAAACAGATTAAACGTATAAAAATATTGTTTTCCCCGTGACAAATCCTAAAGTCGGCTTTGTGTATTCAAGAAATTTTTATGATTCTTGCCAAAAACATAGGCCTCAATTGTAAATAATTCCTCTGGTTTATAACAAAGATTTCGAGACATATTCACTCATCGCTAAGTCTTTGAAGTTGACTAAAGATTTTAGCTTTGACCTAGATATATTTTTACTTCATATACTACAGAAATCAGCAATCACAGCTCGTGTGAATATTTCTTTTAAGGTGAAAACTTTGGTACCGTTAATAGCCTCAAATTTAAGATATTCGCCATTCTACTATATGTTAGTTTTATTTCTACAGATCCGATTTTTAATTTCATAAAGTATTGCTATTATCCGAATATTGTCCTTAAAAACAGCAGGTAGTTGCAACCCCTGAAATTGGCATCCATAAAATTTAAAAGTCTCGAGTTCCAAGCAATGCACCCGGGTTCAGTCGTTAATTTAGTGTTCTACACTGCTGGACAATTGCTAAGGACGGATCATAAACGGCTATATAGCGCATAAAAAAGTAAGTGTGGTTGGATGCCAAGTGAAATAAAATAATGTCAGAATGCCAGGACATTACAAGAAAGACAACTTATTGTGCTCTGAAATCCAGAAGGCTATAGAACGTGTTCAAGGGACAAACAGGCCATTTTGTGCAGAATACGTAAACGTGAAAAAAATGCAATTACCGTCTGCAGGCGTTCCGGCGTAAGATGTGAATACGGGATATGGCCACCATGGAGGGCGATGCAAGATTCCACACGTCGTGTCATGCTTTGCACAACATTATCAAGCAGCTGTTGGGGTAATTTATCCAATTCCTCTGTCAGTGCACGGATAAGGGTGTCCTTGTATATTAGAGAGCATTGGCGACCAGCAAGACTCCTCCCCAAAGCATCCCACACATTTTCAATGGGATTCCGATCTGGAGAACGTGCTGGCCATACGAGGCGTTGAATATCCTCGCTCTCAAGACACTCCTGGACAGCGACTGTTCGATGACATGTTGCGTTGTCGTCCATGAAAATGAATCTATCACCGACAGAATCACGGAACATGCGAACATGAGGTAGCAGAACATCATTAATGTATCGTTGGCCAGTCATAGTCCCAGTTGGAAGCACATAGAGGGACGTACGGCCATTGATCATGATGACAGCCCATACCAAGACACTACATGTCGGATATCGGTCCTTTTCCTGTACGTTTGCTGGACAATATGCAGTACCACTATCACGCCAGATCAGTTGTCGTCGACAATCAGAGATAGACTGTATCTACTCTCATCTGAGAAGAGGACAGCAGGCCAGTCGTTATCAGTCCAATTGCGATGTTGATGGCACCATTGCAAACGGGCGGCACGGTGACGTCTGAACAATGGGATGCACACAACAGGACGGCGGGCGTATAGTCCTCCTTCATGCAAACGTCTGGTGACAGTTTTTCGGGAGATCCGCTTGCCAGTAGCAGCCATACTCTGATTTGCTACCTCCCTAGCTGTGCTGCGCCGGTGTCATATTGTTGATAGCACTATGTACCGATCTTCTGCAGGTGTCGTACTGCGAACACGACCTCCCCTGTGACGTTTGCTACACTCTCCATTTGTTTGAAATGATTTCCAAAGCTTTGAAACAACACTGTGGCTGACGTCGAACTCCCACGCAACATCTGTTATTTTTCGCCAGTCTTCAATCTTGCCAATAATACGGCCACGCGTAAAATCATCTAGGTGATGTCGGGAAGACATACTGGAACTTGCAAGTTTGTCAATTGATTCTTTCTCTTTCAAGTTTGCGTTTGAACAACAACGGTCAATACGCGTCAAATCCTTTATATCTCTTATCAGCGCTATGACGTCACGAACAAGTTCGGCAAGCCAAAATTTGCATACGCACAACACGTCTTACTGTATCCCGGACATTTGCTAATTTCCACATTTTCCTGTCTCCCGTTTTATGGTTGCTATCGTTGCTATTGTCATCCGTCCTTAGCAATTGTCCGGCAGTGTATAATTGCTGATGAGTAGAGACGTTCTTTTCAGTCCTGGCATTTAAGATAGGAAAATGTAAAAATAATTTGTTTCGTCGAACGGTGCAAACTGTTTGCTGGTTAAGCTGCGCAGCAAGTTCAGTACTGTTACTTTTGAGAGCTCACATTGTGGGTCCTCTTTTGAAGACGTACAGTAACACGATAAATCTGCAAATATACCAATCTTTAAAATTTTGAGGCAGATTATCTTGTATGACTACTCAGAGTGCAAACTGTGAAAGTACAAAACTCGTTAATAAATAACATGGGGATTTTCATCTCTTGGACCTAAGATCGAAACGACGATTTTTTGGTACTAATGCAAAATAGAGCGTTGATATATAAACATATACATGGAAAATGTGTACATGAAAAATAATTCAGAGACGGAAAATTTCATGCTGCTATATACCATACATGTGCACATGGAAACCGCAATTACCAATTTGTTCCATTTTGTAGTTTAATTTTAGTACTTACATTTAGTACAGTTGACCAAATTTTACTAAAGACACGGATTTCATATATCTTTTGTGTGACTTAAAGCCTACAGAAAGGCTTTTAACAAATACAATCAGCCTTAATACCTCCGAATACTTCAAAAAATTATTACTTTTAATAATTGATTTCTCAAATGAAATACTGCACACTAATTATTGCTTCTTTTGATAACTCCATTCCCAGTAACGTTTTATGTTAAATAGGAATAGATTTTACATTTGCGAACCTTTATATGCGATGACAATGTTCTACAAATTTTCTATTAATTTCACTTATACGTTAATTAAAACTTTCAGTATTTGCACAACAGTTACCTGCATCGAGTATCAAATTATTAGAATCACATCCTAATTAAATTTTCGGCATCTTGTTTTTCAAACTGCCTCAGTGGGACGTCATGTGAATCTGTAGACATACAGACGTCGTTCTTCTTTAATATTTAGCTAAGGCAAAGTGATTACTGACGTGAATTGCCGATTGTTGTCCAGAGGAACCCTGCGTCTAATAGTTCTCTCAGTTAATCGCAAGTGTGTTTCAGTGGTTTACCATCTCCGAAACTTGGGGTCAGTAAAAACATTTTGATGTAACTGTCGTGTTCCTAGAACGCATGAGTGAGGGTTGCAGTGATATACACATTACCTCGTTATATCCCAATACTGTTCCATATATACTACGGAACCCAATAACACTCCTGGTGCTTCACAAATGCATGAGGGACGATACTAGCCTTGTGGAGTGACATATTATTCCGCTACAAATTGCCTTATCCATTATTAACAGTATATATGTGCAGTGTATTGTGTAGTGTGGCAAAAAAATTTAAAATAAATAAATATGCCTGATCTGCAGTGATATTCACATAACCTCCTGACTTAAATATACTACGGAAATCAATAGCAATCTTGATAGCATACCGAAAGCTTTTGCACGACATACTCTATTTCCTATAGTTAAAGTTATGCAGTTGGTAGCCATTGATTCGTGATGTGGTCACTATACTCTGTATCACCCGTTAGCGTTTATTAACAAAGAAACTAATTTCTCCGTGCAGACCTCATTTTTTCAATTCTCAAGCGTCATTGTTTAGTGTTTCCCTGCACACGAATGAAGAAAAGGTTGGCTTTCAGCAGAGTGAGTCGAACTGTAAAAGGAGAAGCTTCCTGTCGACCTCATTGGCGCAAAGGATATGCGGATATTTATAATAAAATTGCCCTCTAAGTAAGCTGTGTAACTAGGTTTCTTGAGGTAGTGGGAACCTTATGTTACGTCTCCAGCCACCGTCGTCGTCTATAACTGCCCACACTTTTCTGCAGACAGAAAGCCCCCTGTCTTACCGTTTTGTTGCTGACGTACCGTATTTTTTACGCCCTATATACAGTTTTTTTATTACCAAGAATATTTGTCTTTTCTCATATGCTTGTATTTTTCTGGCAGCGGTTCTGTGTTTCCTGAATGCTGAACAAAGCCGCTACAATATGGTCTGTGCTTCCCCAAATTCTATAGCTACTGTCCTGGTGAAAGCCGCTCCGGTGGCGAAGTTGTATGAACCGTTGGCTTCTATTCAGTCGTGCGCGTTGATCCGGGTTTAAACCCTGGTGTACGTACCTAGCGCCTTCTACCACGTGTCTCTGAATGGTACTCAAATCACGAGTCTTTCCTATACCGCAACGTATTGTATAACCTAATGAATTGAACATATTGTTTCGAAAATTATAGGCCGAAACTGTATTTTTGGGAATAATTTTAAGAGAGCCCAGTTAACGCAAAGAAAAGTATCCTGCGAACAACGTCCCCATTTCACCCATTCACCCAGACAAAAATGCGTTTGAAACTTTGTCCGCAGCGTCCTACACGGCACGTGATGTGGCAAGTCGCTAATAAACCTATTCTTAAATGGTTCGTTTTGACAGGTCAGTCAATCGAGGGTGAGTGCAGAGAAGTAAGAAGGGTAAAGTCAATCGGTACCATCGCAGAAGCTAGTCAGCCAAGAAACAGGGATCCTGTTGACCCTCAATTATTGAAGCCTCTTGAACGAGAGCGGGTTCCCCTACATAGCTGAAAACATTCCGAGTTAGGCCTGATTGTCACGTTGAGCTGATAGTGAAAAATTAGAGAAAAATAGAAGGAACTACAGGGAAGCTCATCGGTAAGGGATATGAAGCCGTAAAAAAGGGGTTTTGCTCCATATGAATCTTTGAGGCAGTACCGATAAAAATATGCGGACAAGGATTGCAGTCGCCTCCAATATCCTTCCCAAGCATTCCAGAAAAATCAAGTCACCTGGCTGGGTATCGTTGCTGTAGAGGAAGGAGCATCCAAGGGAGAAGGGATTCACTTGCACTTTTCCGAGTTCGCAGCTCTCGACTGACCCCAACACTGCTGCTCGATTTTTGCTGATTCTGTCCCGCTAGTGCCTTAGGGAGCCATCGATGGCATGTTCTTCACGGGGCGCAAATTACTTTCTTTCCTTCCGACGGAGGAGTTGTAATGTAAAGGAGAGATCCGGTCGTCAGATCGAATTTCAACTGTGACATTTACGTGCGAAAGAACCGGAATGACTGACGGTCAAAGGTATTGTGCTCACACTGTCATACTGTATTTCACCTGGGCAAGCTGCAGATAAATGTGAAATTAAAAAGCCGCTCTCTCCAGGATAAATCCCGAAGAATAGCCGTGGATTAAAAAATCGAATAATCCAACTAAATAAGACATGATTGTCATCCTGAACTTTCCGGAATGCAGATGCTGAAGTTCAGGAAATCTGATTTGCATGAGATAACGATTGGCTGGTGAGTCCGACTAGGAATGGTAAATACCCAAACATCTAGTACAACCTAACTTAAATTTACATCCTGTCACCAATTACGTTAATTAGCATCTATCAACCAGTTTATGTTATTAATTATCTACATTAAAAGTTTGTCCTTGTTTTTAAAGCTACTAATTTTATCTCGACTTGCCTAAAAGTTATTATTCAGTCCTATCTTCTGCACTATCCATAAAATAAAAGTGATGCGACCAATTCGGAGCCCGATTGTAACAATATTCTTCAAATTTCAACAAAAAATGAGGAATGTCTTCTGTCCATCCTATGTAGAACACTCATAAATACAGCTTATTATTATTAACTGTTTTAGGATATTTTAAAGCTTAGCGAAAAGCGTTTAAAGGAAAACAACACAAGAGATTTCTTAAAGAAATTGGTAATACATTTTAATATACTTTCTTTCGAGAAATAAACTGATCAGTTAATTTTGATATTGAAGAACAAAATACTTGCAACTATAATCTCATTTTATTTAGACCAGAATCTTACAAATCTTAGTGATCATATTTAGCCTGAACTATACTAAGGTCAGGTGATGCGTAACATCACAGCCTCTCCTTGACAAATGTCAACCCCGCCTTCTCGTGGTACATCCTGTTCCCACTAAAGGGGCTCTGACGACCGCCAATAGCGGTATAACTATACCATCGGGATTAAAGGAAATTCTATCCCACACTCACCAACCCGCTTGGCCAGCGTGGTGAGTTATGGCCAAACCCCTCCAAAATGATTCCACAACTTAAATCTTGGCCCTCAGTCTCCGGCAGCTGGAATGTACCTGGCCAAGGCAGCGGCCAGTGCGACATGAAGGCAGAGGGTGCTAAGAATCCCCGGAGGACCGGACTAGGCTGCCATCTGATGCTGACCTTGGCTACGTACAACGGACGCTCCCTATCTTCTGATTCAAGGCTTCTTGAATTGGAAGAGGAACTACAAAGGATCAAGTGGGACATCGTGGGGCTAAGTGAGGTAAAGAGAAAAGGAGAAGATCTCATCGAACTGAAAAGTGGACATCTCTTCTACTATCGTGGGACAGATACTGGCAGAACTAGTGGTGTTGGATTTATAATAAACAAGAAACTGAAGGATAAAGTTGTAGAAGTTGAAAGTTCCTCTGACAGAGCTGCACGACTTGTTATCCAACTCTCGAACAGATACCAGGCTCAGATTATTCAAACTTATGCACCCACCACAAGTCATCCTGAAGAAGAAATTGAAGAATTTTATGAGGAAATTTGTCATCTAAATAATAAAGGTAAGCAGCACTTGAAAATAATTATGGAAGATTTCAATGCAAAAATAGGGCAACGGCAACAGAATGAAACTTCAGTAGGTAAATTCGGTCACGGCAACAGAAACCAGCGTGGAAATACTCTCGTTGAGTTTGCAGAGGCAGAAGGGTTTTTCATCTTGAACTCCTTCTTCAAGAAAAAGCCACGCAGGAAATGGACATGGAGACATCCAAATGGGACGACAAGTGAAATTGATTTTATTATGTGTAACAAAAAATTCGTCATAGAAGACTGCAGTGTGCTAAACAAGTTCAACACAGGTAGTGACCATAGATTGGTGAGATGTAAGATGCATCTCAACACCAAACTTGAACGTGGCAAGCTCATAAGACAAACAAAATCTATTGACATAACCAACCTTAAAAAACACTATAATACCTTCAAGTTGGAACTGAAGAACAGATTCTCTGCTTTAGAAGGCCTAACATCGGAAGAAGTGGACATCTCTGAAGTTAACAGAAAAGTAACCAAAGCTCTTATGGAAACAGCAACAAAATTAGCTGGGTCTAAGAACAAGTTGCATGTAAACAAATTATCAGGAAAAACGAAAATGTTGATGCAAAAAAGAAGAGAGATGAGGACAACTAAAGAAGATGTGACTTCCAAAGTGGAATATATAGAGCTATGCAAGACAGTAAGAAAAAGTATCACTGAAGACGTAAGAAAATTCAACTGTGAACTAGTGAGGAAAGCAATTGAAAACAACCAAAGCCTAAAGATAGCAAAGGGACATCTCAGTAAGGGAAGAAAACAGATTATGGCACTGAGAAAAGAAGATGGTTCTGTAACAAGAAATAGAGGCGAAATTTTGACAAGAGTGAAAGATTTCTACTCCAAATTATATGAAACGGATGATACATGCACTCCAGACATCATGAAAGATACCAGTACCAGAGTTCCTCCAGTCCTTCCAGCAGAAGTTGCACATGCAATCAAGAACATGAAGCGGGGAAAAGCTCCAGGAGAAGATGGAATTACTGTAGACATCATACAAGAAGCAAGTGGAGAAATCGAAACAGTACTCGCCCAAATTTCCACTCGATGCCTTAATGAAGGAAAGATTCCTGAGGATTGGAACACCGCTACAATGATCCTGCTACATAAGAAAGGTGACATTGAGGATCTCGGAAACTACAGACCTATCAGCCTCCTATCAGTAGTTTATAAAATCTTCACTAAAGTTCTTTCACACCGCTTGAAGGTAACACTGGACATGGCTCAACCGAGAGAACAAGCTGGATTCAGGAGTGGCTACAGCACAATAGATCATATCCACGTACTGAGAGAACTAATTGAAAGAGCGAGGGAATATGAACTTCCATTGTGCATGGCTTTTATCGATTATGAAAAAGCCTTTGATTCGGTGAAACCATCAGCAGTTACAATGGCTCTGAAAACCTGCGGTATTGAAGATGCATACATTAATAATATTAATAACATCTATGAAAATGCAAGTGCAAAGATTCGGCTGTTTGAAAATACAACACACATAAAAATTGGAAAGGGAGTGAGACAAGGTGACACCATATCTCCAAAGCTCTTTAATGCCACATTGGAGGGTGTTTTTCAGTCGCTGAGCTGGGAAAACAAAGGGATAAAGATTAATGGAGATTATCTAACCCACCTTCGTTTTGCTGATGACGTAGTCATTTTTGCAACTACCCCATCAGAGCTGCAGAGTATGATCCAGGAACTTGCTGACAAGAGTAAAGAAGTGGGATTAAAAATGAACTTTCAGAAGACAAAAGTGATGTTCAATGCTTTTACAAGAAATGAAGATTTATCGATTGATGGAGAAAAGCTGGAGATAACAGACACGTACGTTTATCTTGGACAGCAGATATCAAGTGAGGGTCACATTGATGAAGAAATTAATCGGCGTACAAAACTTGCCTGGAGAGCTTTTGGAAGAAACAGCATAATTTTCAAGAGCAATATGCCATTATGTCTTAAAAGAAAAGTGTTTGATCAATGCATCCTTCCAGTGCTTACGTATGGTGCAGAGACGTGGACCTTAACTAAAAGAGATATACAAAGACTGCAGACAACTCAAAGAAGCATGGAGAGGTGCATGCTTGGTGTAACCAGGAGAGATAAGAAGAGGAACACGTGGATCCGAAAAATGACAAGAGTGGAAGACATCATGATCAGAGTTAAATCCCTGAAATGGCAATGGGCTGGACATACTGCCAGAAGGACAGATCATCGATGGACAGCCGAAATTTTAGATTGGATTCCAAGGGACAGGAAAAGACCCAGAAGAAGACCACATGGGAGATGGGTGGATGAAATTCGAAAGTATGCGGGGGTGACATGGAGGAGACTGGCACAAGACAGACCGTTGTGGAGGAAACTTGGGGAGACCTTCGTCCAGCAGTGGATTGATAATGGTTGACAATGATGATGATGATGATACTGTTTGTCTGTAGTTCTATTGTTCTGGTCGATACCTCTGTTCATTAGTTATTCCCTATTTTTTTCTGTTCAGATTATGTCAATTGCCTGAACAATTAATTTCAATGTAAGCATTTCTTCTATAGATAGGCATTGGTGCATTATTTTTGGATTTCTTTTTTTTCTTTGATGGTTTCCAATATATAAGTTCTTGATTAGGTTTTTCAGATTAAAGTCTTGGATGGGAAATATGGTAAATGCTCACCATTATAATCAAATATGAATAATCTACATTTGACAGTGTGTTTGAATGAGCAGAGATCCATTCGTAAATAGTGAGACCTTTCTATGCTCCCATCATTTTGGAGTCCTTAATAGATTCGCTTAGACATTACTATTCTGTGAATTTCACCTGCCCCACCGTTCAGTATCCTGCCAGGCCCATTTCTCTAGGCTGGGGTTGGTCACAATGTAATGGCTCGTTGGTGTATATACTGAAGAAGCATGGCTATAATGTATCCATAACGTTTTTAGTTAGAGCGTTTACATTAAGCAACAAATTTAATTAAATTATTTCCAAAAATTTCCAATTTCTTGAATAAATATATTGATGTAATGTCTCCTTTTCATCGTTTACGTGTTTCTGTGTATTATCCTTTGCAAAACATAATCATAATATTCATTCTTTTATTCCTTCCAAAATCTTGCAAGAAAAGGACAGTAACTCGTTGTGCAACGGCGTCACACAATTCATATGTGACTTGTTCGTCTGCAAGAAGTGACTGTGAATGTTCTTCGAACGTATATTACGACGTACATTGAGGCTCTTGAGTTTTTGTTCAACGCTAGAATGTACGAACGGTCGCCCATCTTTTTGCTGACAAAAAAAATCGTCATAAAAATTAGTAAACGGTCTCTTTCCGCGATGTTATGGTATATTGCTGAAGATTCTTGAAAATGATATTTTACTGCCATTATGCTTAATACGGGATATATACGCTAACTTCGTGGGGTATATAAAGGACATATCTTTATAGAAATTATCGGGATCGGAATTATAAGGGTTTTTAAGCGCATATGCTTTAGGGAGAACGTACTTTAGCAAAAAAAGTATATTTAGCCGAATAGTGTAAACACCGTTGCTTTCTTAATGATGAACACTTCGTAAAAGTTGAAATGTTTTGTTGTGCTAAATAGTTAACATTTAATGCCGTAACGCAACTTACACATACTAAATTCAAATGTTTTTGGAATTACATCTTTATGTAACATATTCATAATACTCTAGTTCAATGGTAAACTACTGCATTCTTGTGTTCTATTTATTTAAGTACATTACAGCCGCGGTGTATATAGAAAAGTACCATTTTCACTATCTCCAGCAAAACCCCTCTCCTACGCACCAATGACAAATGGTTTTTGTGCATGTTGTCGAATAGTACAAAACTTCTCCTTTTAGGCTCGTACTAGTTATTCAGCCTGAGAACTATTCGCGATGTGCATTCCGCAGATTTCATATTTTTTTCAGTACAGTGTTTCTCAGCTCGATTTAATTCGCATTCCCAGGAAACTGTCTCGTTGAGCAGGAAACCCGTTTCTCTGATAACCACTTTGGCTTCTTATTCCAAATAAATTTAAAACATTTCTTGATGGCAGTCAACGGTACAATACAACACGCAAGACATATCCGTAACCTGCAGTACAATATATTCTGTTCTTTCACAAATTTATGTGAGGGGAAAAAGCCAGCAGTATATGTGCATCTCTATTTTTTAACGAATAATTCAGAAAAATATCGAGCTACTGTTCTAAGCCAGTGGACACTGAATGCTCCTTGACGAAGGATTAACTTGTAATTCAATAAATTATTATTTTAAAGAACATGGAGTAAGATTTTACATATACAAAAGATTTTGGATGTATTACTTATTTCATAACTAGAAAAAAGGACGGTCCTCGGATAATGTCAATATCGCAGATGCATATGCCTATCGGTCCTAAGAAAGGAAAGTGCATTTTAATCAGAGTTTAAGGAAAATTCTTTATATTGGTGAACGTATTAGCGGCAGTCCCTCTAGGAAGAAATAATATCCAATTGACTAAACATGGCGGGAGAAGAATATGTTTCATATACACTGACGGAAAAAAATCCCAACACCAAGAAGGGGTCGTGTTCGATAAACGACAGTTGGTAGGCGGTGAGAGTACATCTGTAAGATGACGTCTATGCAAATTTCGCGCTCGGCGCATCCGTGTAGCGCTAGTAGCGCCCCTCGGAACATGCAAAGCAGGTTTGTTGTAAATACACGCAGTAACGTTCGTGAGCGTTAGTTATCGTTGAGATTCGACGTAGTGTGTTGATGTTAGTCAAGAATGCCTTTAAGAAGATGAAGAAGCCATTATCAACAGCACACGAAGTTTGAACGAGGTCGTGTAATAGAGCTATGAGAAGGTGGATTTTCTTTCCGCAATATTGCAGAACGACTTGGCAGTAATGTAGCCACTGTGCATGATTGTTGGCAGCGGTGGTCAAGGGAAGGTACTGCCTCAAGAAGACCGGGTTCCGGCCGGACACGTGGCACTACTGAGAAGAAAGACCGCCGTGTACGGCGTATGGCCGTGGCGCATCGCACCGCGTCTGCGGCAGTAATTGGAGCCGCAGTTCCCACCACAGTGTCACAACGAACTGTTACAAATCGGTTACTTGAAGGACATCTCCGAGCCAGACGCCCTGTAGCGGGCATTCCACTTACTCCAAACCACTGCCGTTTGCGACGTCAGTGGTGTCAAGCTAGAGCTCATTGGAGGACGGAGTGGAGATCTGTTGTGTTTTCTGATGAAAGCCGGTTCTGCCTGGGTGCCAGTAATGGCCGTGTGTTGGTTAGAAGGAGGCCAGGTGAGCGCCTGCAACCAACCTGTCTGCGGCCGACACACACTGGACCTACACCTGGAGTTATGGTCTAGGGAACAATTTCCTATGACAGCAGGAGCACTTACGTGGTTATCACACGCACCCTGACGGCACAGTTGTACGTCGGTCTGGGGATTCAACCTGTTGTGCTGCCATTCATGAACAGCATTCCAGGGGTGTTTTCCAACAGGATAACGCTCGCCCGTATCCCGCTGTTGTAACCCAACATGCTCTACCGAGTATCGACATGTTACTGTGGCCTGCTAGATCACCAGATCTTTCTCCAATCGAGCACGTATGGGACATCATTGGACGATAACTCCAGCGTAACCCCCAACCAGCATTAACCGTCCCTGTATTGACCGACTAAGTGCCACAGGCATGGAACTCCATCCCACAAACTGACATCCAGCACCTGTACGAGACAATGCATGAACGTTTGCATGCTTGCATTCAACATTCTGGCGGTTACACCGGTTATTAATGTACCAGCATTTCACATTTAAAATGGCTCTTCTCGCGCTTACATTAAGCTGTGATCTTCAAACCTTAATCGATTAAATATGTTACCTATACAAATGTATTGTCGCCGTTTCATTTCTCTACAACTATTTTTTCGTGGTGATGGGATTTTTGTTTCCGTCAGTGTATATGAAAAACAAATTTTCGCGGAGAAAAACATGCATGCAAATTTCATTCCATGGCACCCCAGGAAAAAAACTATTTGAAATAAATGCACTATCGCCTTCCTATTACTGCAGAAATAGTTGATGTTTGAATAAAACAATCAATGATTTGGTGGGTAATTAAATTTATTCAATATAAAAAAATCCTTTATATTACTCCTGAGGCTGAGAATTTTTTAAGAAAAAGAAAAACGAAAAAAAAAATAAAGATAACAGAACACAGTGAGCACACCAAAAATGCAAACTCAAGAAATTTGAAATTAATCTTCGCCAGATTTCTTAAAAATATCATGCATGCAAATTTAAAGAAAAGGTCAACAATGTGTATGAATCACATTTATTGAGTTATTTGTTATTTTGTAGATTTTTGCAGTTCCTCGTTTCACTATTAGGCGAAATCCAAACATCTCATTTTTCGGAATGCCGATGATGTTGAAACGTATTTGACGAGAAATCCGAACATCTCATTTTTCGGAATGCTAATGATGTTGAAAAGTATTTGATGAGTCATTGCCGATGATGTTGAAACGTATTTGACGAGAAATGCCACTAAGCATACAATTATTTGTACTTCAAACGCAATAAAAAATGATCGGATGCTAGAAAATCAGTTACCTGTAGAACATGACAGGTCAGTACGTCTCAGTGTGTTCAATCACCCGAATTTCAGTGTTCAATCACCCGTATATCCGTGTTCAATCACCCGCAATTCAGTGCCAATTAACTCTTTCCGCCCAATGCAATTTTTTTCTTGTACACTGAAAAATTATTAAGGTTTTTAGTTCTTATTTGCTCCTTCGACAATATCCTCTAATAAATACTGGTTCGTGATTGAGGGTTTGCACAAAAGTGGTTCTTAAACATTTTTTAAAACTGGTCTCAATACATGTAACACAGAAAGTGAAGAATAGGTTACGGACTTGCAGTGATTGATTAATAATGAAATAGTACACAAGGATTGTGGAGTTGTTTTTTAAATATCTGTTATTTAAAGCCGAGAAGATAATTCTTTACGCAAAAAAAAATTTCGAAATTAATGCCAAATTATCTTTCAGAAATATATTATACTTCCGGATGTGTCCATTGTGAAACAGAAAATCCCATTAAAAGGAAATTTCGAAGTACCTTTTATTAAATGGAATGGGGCAAGTGTTTGAGGTAAATGGTAGATATCCTTAATGTTGATATGAAGGCCTTATGTACCTAGGATGTGGGGTAAACATCTTGCCTATCAAAATAATGATATTTTTCGGAGATAAACATGAAGTGGGTTCAGTTTATTGTCCTTAAAAATAAATTAAGAAAGCAATGCCACTGCATTGAAGTATTAACTATATTAAATATACGACAGATATTTAGTTCGCCTTTGAAAGGGACTTTACATTCAAATTCGTAAACGAAGAGATTGCCGTGAGTTAAAATGATGATAAACTCAGTTAGGAAGACAGGAAAAATTAAAAATGTAGGTAAGAAGCATATGAAGTTTCGTACAGTTTAAATGACATTAAGACTTTTGCAATAAAATGGAATTTATCCGCGCGCTATAGCCAGAGGTGTCTGCATCTATTGGGAACAATTACTAAAAACAAGTCAAATGCATCACTGAATACGAATTCCTTTTAAGACGAGTATGATACATACATCGACGAGCTGCAACATTTTGACCAGCGGGTTCTTAATGCAAACCGGAGAAACTGCAGGTGAACGACGGAAGTTGTGAAGGTAATGAAACGGTATAAATAACCCCTGATTCTAAACTACGTGAGTTAGTGTAGTTGATTCTGTTATCATAGGAATGGCAGTGGACTGATTCGAGTTTGGCAGAGCACAAACTGTAGTTACCAGACGGTTGGGTCAGAGCTTTTTCCAGACGGCAAAACTTCTTGAATTCTTACGATCAGCCGTGATTAGTATCTTCAAAAACTGGTACGAGAAGAGAAAACTAACTGACCGCTGCGCCGGCTAGGTGCTCGTTGACAACGTATCATCGATGCTGGAGTGAGCGAAGACTATCCTTTATGGTCGATTAAACAAAACCGATAAAGTTTGGCAACTCGTCGCTGTGAATCCTGTAGACAAGGCTAATCTGCCACAGCACAAAACACATCGAATCCTACTGAATATGGAGCTGCCTAGCCGAAGGCAGCTACAAGTGCCAATTTTATCCTCGGCTTACCCTCAAACGGGCTATTATGGGCGAGCAGAAATCTAAACTGGCATTTGAATTTTTGGAAGAAGTTCATGTTGTTCGATGAATATCACTTCCTGTTCCACCATGTGAGCGCCGGTTACTTTTTTTTTACCTGCGGAATATTTATTTTCCTATTTCAAATATATGAAAACAGTACGCAGAATGTGACATACCTTTGAAAGTTATTATCAGGTGTTTCTACTGTACATATTTTCACTACCGACAGAGACAACATAAATTTCGATATTCTTAATTCCTTCATTTGAATGTTTACTCAACAGATTACATTTATCCCTTGTTATTTTAATGTTCTATGCTTCCAAGTTTGTTCAGTATAAATATATGTCGATAAGTACACTAGTGCTACAGCACTTACTCGGAGACGAAGGCAAAGGATTGTTAAAGAGTTTAATGGCGGGAAAATCCTGTTCCTTTGAAATACATTTCAGACCTTGAAAGCATAACGATGCACATAATTTACTAAACGCTTAAGCTATTTTAAAAAAATATTGCAGCACTTCAAATTTGATATTAAAATACATCGAATGAGATAACTGGTAAACAATATACTTAAATAAAAATTGTTGTATGTTCCCTTCGATGCGTGTGGTTGAAAATCGTTGTAACTATTCTAGGGTAGAGTCATCATTACTATTCTTATGGTTTGACATTGTGAATTTCATGTCACGGTATGCCTTTCAGATTATAAAAATCTAATATGTTTGGGTATTTCTTCAGCGAAAACAACTTAAACAACTCTGCTGCTGTTTTTTCTCGAGAACTGATTAATTCATCTGCTTGAGTTCACGTAATTCCATTTGTTAAATGACGTTTGCAGTGTCACTATTCGGTGGATCGTTGAACAGATGTTTGTTTGGTCGGAATACATGAAATTAGTAACACCTTTCTTTCAAATTCTTAACGAATGTGTGAAGATCAGGGACAAATGTTTTGAAATTTATATTGCCTCCAAGCGTTACCCAGATGTGTGTGTTTTAAATATTTTCAAACGGACCAAAATTTGAGTTCACACAGGAAATTTCAGATATATCTGCTTTAATTTAATAATATTGATTAATTTATTAATTTTTTGCTATACTGTAAGCATATTTTAATTAATTTTGCCGTGTTGATGAGGTAAATTCTTTTCCGAACTGGATGATTAACAGAAACTGTGGGGTTGTTTAGCAGCTTACACATCGACGGGGTGGAAAAGTTCTGCAGCTGCTCCTGTTCGTAATCAAGGGCCATTTCCTGCATTCACCAGGAGAACTGTTTTCTCGCATATTCCTCTCCACTGGACGATGTCCAAGGTTCTTCAAATACTATATCCCATATGCGATGTTTTAGCTTTTTGTCTACGTTATATCTCTTAGTCTTTCATTCATAAAAAATCTTCGAAATGACTGCTTTTGTGATGCAAGTAATATCCTTTGATTTTTGACCTCTGTCCTTCTGAACGAACGCGTGTACGTAATTTTTCTCTGCTTAGCGTTTAAGGATCACCGTGAGAAACACAATGGGCTATAAGCGGTCACCAGTCCCTGATTTAGGGCCACAGGTCCCATCCAGGGAAAGGAGAGTGACAAAAACAACATGCAGGCTCCATCGGTATTCGAATACGGACACACTAGGATGAAGGATTATCAGCCAGCGCTTGGACCACAACGCTACGTGGCGTGGCAGCGTATACGTAATTAGACATTAATGAATGTGGTTAAAATCCGGATTTCGTCTATATTTGCAAAAGTTACCTCACACGGATAACCTGTACGCTCAATAAGAGAGCTAATTCATAACGCTAGCCGCTCATACGACATACACGTTGAGACTGGTGTAGGTGTTATGCTTTTGGGGGGGAGGTTGTTCACCGTTGGTTTCAATTTTTATTTAATGCTGACAGCATTTCTAGACCGCAATCGGATGTTTCAAGAAGATAATGTGCTGTGTCAGAGTGACCGTGTCGTCCAAATCTAGTTTGAGAAACATTTGAATGAGTTATCCCAATTGGCAGCTGGGGTGTAGCAACTTTCGCTTAGACATATTTATGGACCATCGGCTGTCATTACATGGAAAGTTAACGTCATAACGGTGAACACCTTTCCGGGGACAGGTATACTACGACTTCAGATAACCCCTTAACACCTTGTGAAGACACGGTGAACAATTATAAGAGGACAGGTGTGTGTACGACGTCACATCAGCCCTGTGGTATACTTCTCATTGAAGATCTAGAAAACACAAAGATAGTGGTTATAATATTTCGCTCTTGCTTATATTTGAATGTTATTTTCAAGGTCTTTTTTTCATGACACTTTGAATATGTTATCGCACATATTATCAAATAATCAAATATGTGTTAGAATTTTTTTTCTTATACTGGAAAACTTTTCTCAGTAATTTATACGAATAACTTAATAATTATTTTGAGAAAAAGAGTGTCTGCAAACTCAATCTTCCCTTTAACTAACGTGAAAAGTGTTCGCCTTTTACTAAAGATTACCGTGGAAGGAAGTAATGTAATGAAAATGTAAAACATTTTTGGAAACCTATCTTTGGATGGGTTGCAAAAGAATAATTTACTGTATATCTCCTGCCTGCATTGCATTGCGCCCGATAGGCAAAAGGAAGCAAATTGTTCTACCAGCAAGTCCCATGTTATTCATAGCCACATGTTGCTAATGAACATGGTAGCTTTTAAGAATGTAAATATATATATATATATATATATATATATATATATATATATACTGAGTGGTCACTTTATTATGACCACCTGACAGTTTTTAACAAATGAGCTATGGCTGCACGTTGTTGCCGCCAGATGACGAGCCTAGAATAAAAAGGGAAAGCGTTGTGCTTAGGACAGTAGAAGTAATGATATTTGGGGGACGAAATGGGTAAAAAATGCGATTTGACGGATTTTCAACGTGTGATGATTGTAGGAGCTCGGAGCCATGGAGCGAGTAGCACCGAAACCGCTGTATTCGTGAAATGTTCCAGAGCAGCTGTTGTTAAAGTGTTTAAAGACAGGACTGTCAGCCAAAAAACTGGGTCTCTACGTGCAACGTGTGGTCGTCATCGACTAGTGACTGCTGGAGTGGAACGGAGAGTGTCCAGACTGGTAACAGACAACAGAAGGGAAGCATTGCAGCAAATTACAGACCATCTAAATCAAGGATCCCCTGAAATAATCTTTGCATGTCCTGTTCGCCGTACACTGCATCGGATGGTATACGGCAGCCGAAGGCCTGTTCGAATACATTTTCTCTCTGCAGTTAACAAAAGAAAACGTCTCCAGTTAGCACAGGAGCACAAGAATTGGACAGGCGATAATTGAAAACAAATTATGTGGTCCGATGAAGCACGTTTTCAGTTGCACAATGTTGATGGCCAAGTGAGTACTTGTCGGAAACAGCACGAAAGCATGGACCCCAAATGCTATGCTGCAACCCTTCAAGCTCGTGGAGACAACGCTATGGTTTGGGGAATGTTTTCATGGCATGCTTTGGGCGTTTTAACTCGTGTTCATCAACGTCTGACTGACACATCATATCTTAACATCGTTGCGGACCAAGTGCATCCTGTCATGTGGATGGTTTATCCCAATGGCGATGGATACTTTCAACAAGATAATGCATCCTGCCATAGTGCTCGTATTGTACAGGTTTGGTTTCAGGAACATACCGGTGAGTTTACTTTGCTTAGGTGTCCCTCACAATCTCCTGATCTCAACCCCATTGAGAATTTGTGAGATGAAGTTGAACGAGCCATCACACAGATGTATCCACAACCCTGTAATCTCATACTCCTAGAGAGTACTATTCATCAAGCATGGTCTCAGATTCCACAAACCACCTATCAACATATCGTGGAGTGCAAGCCACGAAGAATCGACGCAGTATTAAAGGCAAAAGCTGGCCCAACGAATTACTGAGGGGTAGTCATAATAAAGAGGCCACTCTGTTTTATAAAGAGGTGTGCATATGCATTGAAACACCTGCTTCGACATGGTTGCCAACAGCTTTGAATAGTAATAAAACATATAAAAAAGAGATACTAACTCATAGTATATACCAAATGAAAAGAAAACTCACGTTGGCTTCAAATCAAAAAGCACATCTTCAATGTTATGTTTATTTGAGATTTTGCAAAGACTTGTATGGTACCACACAAGCACAACACTTCGGGTTGAAATAAAGACCGAATCAAGAACTCAGCTCTATAAATCAATTACAGGCCGAAACTTTATCAGAAATCGCAGCTGAGTGGTTCTAAACTGTTATTGGTTAATTTCTAACCTTATGTGTAGCTATATAAAGACAAAAACCTGATTCACAAAACTTTTATGATGTTGCAAATGACTTTCTGTGTTGCTGACAGTTACGCTATTATATGATGCTCCGGGAAGGTCTTTCTCCGCGAAATTACTTTAAAAACTAATTGTAAGCATTATCCAGTGTTCAGGATGATTAAGCGTCGTACAGAATCATGATCCGTCATTCATCATAAACGCAGTGGGCGAATCGATGGCTCTAATCAGGTCGCTAATATAGTGCGACTGCTTCCGGGAATGGGAGAAGGCCAATTCCCCGAGACAAACGCAACATCTGTGCCTTACCGGGATTCGAACCAGGACCCATCTCGGACGAATGGTCAGAAGCCAGTTCTTAGAACGCTGCGACACCAGGACGCTGCTCTTTTCCTGGTGAGATAACTGGCAATCAATAAAGTAAAGAACGGTTATCATACACGTATCACTCACAGAACAGCCACGTGTTGGAACCTCAAACAGATTCATTGGCACGCACAGCATGCTTAAACACAAAACTATCGGTAGAGATGTTTGTTTACCCTATATCGATTTTAATTTCCTAAATGCACAGGGCTATTCTAAATGATTATCGGGATTTCAAAAAACGTAGCAAATACTGTGCTTGGGAAAGGAACATCAATTTTTGTAAATTTGGCGAGAAAACACAGCTAAGTTTGTTCTGTTAGTTTAAAAAACTCAATGCGTGTGTGCGTGTGTGGCGGAGGGGGGGGGAAATGCAGCATTTTTCTGTGCATGTAACTACGTGGAAACCCATTTGATCCCATACACGGAATAATATTTGAGCTTTGATGGCTTGAATGGAGTTTGTGATACTGATCTCGAGCAGAGGCGTGATAAAAATTTGATTCTTCACGTAATCTCACTGAAAAAAAGATCACATAAATTTTAAAATCTGTGAAACAAGGCAACCAGGCCAGGAAAGTCTGATCAACGTTCGACCCACGTCGGATCCGTCACTGCTTTTAAGTACTGGTTTAAATATTCCCTGATTTTCTCTTTGAAATAATGTGTGTCAAATCAAATTGTCGGAGGGCTGATTATTTCCAGACTTCGTGCTGAATTGCCGTTGGACAACGAAAACGGACTTTGATTAAATTTGATGACACAAAAAACTTTCTGCTTTTCGACGGGTGACATCTCCCAAACACAAAATTTACTGGCTGGCGATACGGAGGCCTGACAGTAAAATGCCATCTTGCGGCTCACCAGTAAACCACTAAAGGTCGGGAGGTTCAAAAAAGAATTTTTTAGGAGATTCGCTGTCCACCAGTACGGATATATTTGTCGCATGTTGAATTCACTACCAATAAACAAGCACTGAAACTGCGGTAACCGTTTTAAAATTCCCACTACTATAAGATTTCTCTTCTCGACTGTAATTTTTATGTCGTAAATTTTCAAATTTATGTACATAGATTGCTTTTTATTCTTGATTTTACAACCACCGTGAGCAACTCAATGTCCGACAAACAGTTGCCCTTCGCTAATTGAGGGTCACTGGGTCCAGGGAAGGGAGAGAGCCAGTGCAGTAAGGCAAACACAACATCCATGGCTAACCGGGATTCGAAACTCCTCGCGGACGAATGGTCATAAGCCATTTCTTAGACTACTAAGACACCAGGACAGCCACATACAGTTTCACAAAACCCTCAGAAATTCCGGCTGTTTTGTTTTTCAGAGTTGAAACAAATCTATTTAGTAACACCAAAAACAGTAGTCAGGCAGTAAATGCTTTACCGGCCACTACCTTGTGATCTTTACCAAACAGATATCTAAAAGTGCAACACAATCAGCAATATTTCGTATTTTTTATGAAATGAATTTATTGCAGAAATTTCTGTTCATTCCATACAATGTCTGTGCAATTTTTTTGTTATTTTTAAACCTTCACGTTGTAAATACACTGAAGTCCCAAAAGTCCTGGAATAGCAGTACGCAAAATTTTAACTGGCAAATAAAGAAATTATTCGCTCTTTTCACGTTCCAGAAACACATAGCGACCGAAAAATAATTGTTATTCGGTCACCGCCGGAGAATTGAATCCACGGATCTCTGGATATCTAGCAGAGCACGTTAGCCCTACACCACGGTGTGCAACGATCCACGGTGCTATGTGTGTTTTTAAGTTATGATTCCAGAAGCTGACTTAAAAACACACATAGCACCGTGGATTGTTGGCCACCGTGGTGTAAGGCTAACGCGCTCTGCTGACATCGAGAGATCCGTCCGCGGCAATGACCGATTAACAATTCCACTGCGGTGACCGAATAACAATTTTTCGTTGCTATGTGTTTCTGGAACGTGGAAAGAGCAAAGAGTTTGTTTATTTACTGACGCCACGTATTTAGAGGATTTTCAATTTTAACTGGCTCTGCCGTTGTGGAAAGTCTTCGACGCACGCCACGATTTTTATCAGTTGCGAGATGTAATCTCGTTAGTCAGTCAGAACAACCGCTAATAGGATAATTTCAAACCTACGTGAATTATCGGAATTTGAACGAGGAATGAGAGTGGGAGCCAGACGGATGGGACATTCAATTTCCGAAGTTGTGCGAACCTTTAACACCTCTCCAGGGTATCACGTGTGTACCAAGAATACCTCCAGCACTGTCATCAACATTGGACAGCGCAGGGGCCTACCACGGGTGCTCAGTGACCGTAACCTGCGACGTCTGACCAGGATTATCTTTGCCAACAGACAAGCGACATGGGTTCAAATAACATCCACATTCAATACAGGTGGTACCAGAGACATGTCCATCAGGTAAGTGCAGCGCAATGTAGCGTCCGTTTGTTACTAGAGCAGAAAACCCACCACAGTGCCATTGTTAACACCACGACATCGGACACATTGTCTTACCTGGGCTCATGTGCGCAGTAATTGGACCCAGGAAGATTGGCAACATAAGTTGTGGTCCAATGACTCACGCTGCCAGTTGTTACGAGCTGATGGTATGGTTCGGGTGTGGTGCAGACGCCATTAAGGCCATGAACCGAAGCAATCAACAAGGCGCCGTACAAGCTCATGTATTGGCATACATGTGTGACACATGTAGTTCCATACATGTGTTTGGTGTCTTTACGTGGCATGGTTTGGAACATCTGGTCTTCGTGAACACGACATTAACCACTAATCGCTTTGTTGCTCTGCTGGGAGCCAATTTGCAGTCCTTAATAGAATTCATGTACTGTAACAACGATGCGATTTTCCGGTAGAACAAAGCACCATATCATCGGGCTAAAGTTGTTCAATATTAGTTATTGTAGCATTCTGAAGGTTTCTGACAGATGGTGTTGCCACCATATTCTCTGCCATAAACCCAATAGAGCACTTATGAGTCGTGGTTGAAAGGTCCATTTGGTTCAAAGATCCTGCATCTGCAAATACCAGGAAACTGTGGACGGCGGTTCTGACGGCATCGCTTAACATCTCTCCTGAAGTGTTCGGGGCACTTGTGGAATCGATGCCACCCCTAGTTTCTGCACTTCGCCGGGCTACATGAAGTCCTACACGATACTATGTACGTATGCAATGATTTTGGCACTTCAGTGATTACATGTCTGTTGTATATATTGGGCATTAATCATAGCGATCAGTATTTTATCCTTAAATTTTATTACATAAAAAAATTTAACGGTGAAGGATTCCGATGGCCACTTAGCAAATTTGCGTTACGCCTTCATTTAAGGCTCATTTACGAAAACTGTATTGCATATCACTGCATTATTACATTATTGTAAAAAGTATTTGCAGTCGTCCGTTGTGTATTTGTAAAATTTTCTTTTGGTGGAGAAAAGCTGAGGACTTTCAAATATTCCATGCACTTACACGATCTACCCTGTATGACAAATTTGAAATGTCAGGAAACTCCGAACATTTTATTTGGGAAAGAACTACAGAAAATAGCTAAATTGCGACAAATAGACATGTGACGTCTGCAAAAGCTCTTATACAATAATGTAATGATGCAGAATTATGGATTACAATTCCTACATTCATATGTATCTTGAACTTTAGATTAAGAGCAATGTTCGCAATGTATATTCTTAATTAACTATGAATTGCCGCTTTTCTGCTATACAACAAAATTCTATAGAAATCGCTTGTTATTTAAAAAACCGGGGATTTATAGTATGTTTTCAGGCAAGTGAACCCTTATCAGGTAAATCTATCTTATATTAAGTTATACACTGAGTGACGACTTTAATATGACCACCTGAAAGTTTTAAGCAAATGAGCTTTGGATGCTGGCTATTGCCGCCAGAGGAAGAATCTAGCATTAAAAGGGAAAGCTTAGTGCTTGCGACAGTAGTAGAAGTAAATTTTTGCTGATGAGATGGGTAAAAAATACGTTTTGACGGACTTCAACGTGGGATGATTGTAGTAGCTCGCAGCCATGGAGCGAGTATCACCGAAACCGCCGCATTCGTGAAATCTTCCAGAGCAGCTGTTGTTAAAGTGTTTAAAAACTGGACTGTCATCCAAAAACTGGGTCTCTACATGCAAAGCGTGGTTGTCATCGACTAGTGAATGCTCGGGCGGAACGGAGAGTGTCCAGACTGGTAACAGACAACAGAAGGACAACAGTGCAGCAAAATACAGACTATCTTAATCAAAGATGAGCTCAAATGAGCTGTGCATGCACTATTCGCCGTACACTGCATTTAATGGAATGTGGCAGCCGAAGGCCTGTTCGGACAACTTTGCTGTCTGCAGTAACAAGAGAAAACTTCTGCAGTTCGCACAGGAGCACAAGGATTAGACAGTCTATATTTCGAAACAAGTTATGTGGTCCGATGAATCACGTTTTCAGTTGCACAATGCCGATGGCCGAGTGAGAGTTTGGCGGAAACTGCACGTAAATATGGACCTCAAATGCATTGCTACAACCTTTCAAGCTCGTGGAGACAAAGTTGTGGTTTGGGGAATGTTTTCCTGACATGCTTTGATCCCTTTAATTTGAACGTCTGACTGGCACATCATATCTAAACATCGTTGCGGACCAAGTGCATCCTGTCATGTGGATGGTTTATCCCAATGGCGATTGCATCTTTCAACAAGATAATGCGTCCTACCATTGTGCTCGTATTGTACAGGTTTGGTTTTAGGAACATACCGGTGAGTTTACTTTGCTTAGGTGTCCCTCACAAACTCCTGATCTCAACCCCATTGAGAATTTGTGAGATGAAGTTGAACGAGCCATCACACAGATGTATCCACAACCCTGTAATCTCATACTCTTAGAGAGTTCTATTCATCAAGCATGGTCTCAGATTCCACAAACCACCTATCAACATATCGTGGAGTGCAAGCTACGAAGAATCGACGCAGTATTAAAGGCAAAAGCTGGCCCAACGAATTACTGAGGGGTGGTCATAATAAAGAGGCCACTCTGTTTTATAAAGAGGTGTGCATATGCATTGAAACACCTGCTTCGACATGGTTGCCAACAGCTTTGAATAGTAATAAAACATATAAAAAAGAGATACTAACTCATAGTATATAAAAAATGAAAAGAAAACTCACGTTGGCTTCAAATCAAAAAACACATCTTCAATGTTATGTTTATTTGAGATTTTGCAAAGACTTGTATGGTACCACACAAGCACAACACTTCGGGTTGAAATAAAGACCGAATCAAGAACTCAGCTCTATAAATCAATTACAGGCCGAAACTTTATCAGAAATCGCAGCTGAGTGGTTCTAAACTGTTATTGGTTAATTTCTAACCTTATGTGTAGCTATATAAAGACAAAAACCTAATTCACAAAACTTTTATGATGTTGCAAATGACTTTCTGTGTTGCTGACAGTTACGCTATTATATGATGCTCCGGGAAGGTCTTTCTCCGCGAAATTACTTTAAAAACTAATTGTAAGCATTATCCAGTGTTCAGGATGATTAAGCGTCGTACAGAATCATGATCCGTCATTCATCATAAACGCAGTGGGCGAATCGATGGCTCTAATCAGGTCGCTAATATAGTGCGACTGCTTCCGGGAATGGGAGAAGGCCAATTCCCCGAGACAAACGCAACATCTGTGCCTTACCGGGATTCGAACCAGGACCCATCTCGGACGAATGGTCAGAAGCCAGTTCTTAGAACGCTGCGACACCAGGACGCTGCTCTTTTCCTGGTAAGATAACTGGCAATCAATAAAGTAAAGAACGGTTATCATACACGTATCACTCACAGAACAGCCACGTGTTGGAACCTCAAACAGATTCATTGGCACGCACAGCATGCTTAAACACAAAACTATCGGTAGAGATGTTTGTTTACCCTATATCGATTTTAATTTCCTAAATGCACAGGGCTATTCTAAATGATTATCGGGATTTCAAAAAACGTAGCAAATACTGTGCTTGGGAAAGGAACATCAATTTTTGTAAATTTGGCGAGAAAACACAGCTAAGTTTGTTCTGTTAGTTTAAAAAACTCAATGCGTGTGTGCGTGTGTGGCGGAGGGGGGGGGATGCAGCATTTTTCTGTGCATGTAACTACGTGGAAACCCATTTGATCCCATACACGGAATAATATTTGAGCTTTGATATCGTGAATGGAGTTTGTGACACTGATCTCGAGCAGAGGCGTGATAAAAATTTGATTCTTCACGTAATCTCACTGAAAAAAAAAGATCACATAAATTTTAAAATCTGTGAAACAAGGCAACCAGGCCAGGAACTTCTGATCAACGTTCGACCCACGTCGGATCCGTCACTGCTTCTAAGTTCTGGTTTAAATATTATCCCTGATTTTCTCTTCGAAATAATGTGTGTCAAATCAAATTGTCGGAGGGCTGATTATTTCCAGACTTCGTGCTGAATTGCCGCTGGACAACGAAAACGGACTTTGATTAAATTTGATGACACAAAAAACTTTCTGCTTTTCGACGGGTGACATCTCCCAAACACAAAATTTAGTGGCTGGCGATACGGAGGCCTGACAGTAAAATGCCATCTTGCGGCTCACCAGTAAACCACTAAAGGTCGGGAGGTTCAAAAAAGAATTTTTTAGGAGATTCGCTGTCCACCAGTACGGATATATTTGTCGCATGTTGAATTCACTACCAATAAACAAGCACTGAAACTGCGGTAACCGTTTTAAAATTCCCACTACTATAAGATTTCTCTTCTCGACTGTAATTTTTATGTCGTAAATTTTCAAATTTATGTACATAGATTGCTTTTTTATTCTTGATTTTACAACCACCGTGAGCAACTCAATGTCCGACAAACAGTTGCCCTTCGCTAATTGAGGGTCACTGGGTCCAGGGAAGGGAGAGAGCCAGTGCAGTAAGGCAAACACAACATCCATGGCTAACCGGGATTCGAAACTCCTCGCGGACGAATGGTCATAAGCCATTTCTTAGACTACTAAGACACCAGGACAGCCACATACAGTTTCACAAAACCCTCAGAAATTCCGGCTGTTTTGTTTTTCAGAGTTGAAACAAATCTATTTAGTAACACCAAAAACAGTAGTCAGGCAGTAAATGCTTTACCGGCCACTACCTTGTGATCTTTACCAAACAGATATCTAAAAGTGCAACACAATCAGGCAATATCTCGTATTTTTTATGAAATGAATTTATTGCACAAATTTCTGTTCATTCCATACAATGTCTGTGCAATTTTTTTTAGTTATTTTTAAACCTTCACGTTGTAAATACACTGAAGTCCCAAAAGTCCTGGAATAGCAGTACGCAAAATTTTAACTGGCAAATAAAGAAATTATTCGCTCTTTTCACGTTCCAGAAACACATAGCGACCGAAAAATTGTTATTCGGTCACCGCCGGAGAATTGAATCCACGGATCTCTGGATATCTAGCAGAGCACGTTAGCCCTACACCAAGGTGTGCAAGGATCCACGGTGCTATGTGTGTTTTTAAGTTATGATTCCAGAAGCTGACTTAAAAACACACATAGCACCGTGGATTGTTGGCCACCGTGGTGTAAGGCTAACGCGCTCTGCTGACATCGAGAGATCCGTCCACGGCGATGACCGATTAACAATTCCACGGCGGTGACCGAATAACAATTTTTCGTTGCTATGTGTTTCTGGAACGTGGAAAGAGAAAAGAGTTTGTTTATTTACTGACGCCACGTATTTAGAGGATTTTCAATTTCAACTGGCTCTGCCGTTGTGGAAAGTCTTCGACCCACGCCACGATTTTTATCAGTTGCGAGATGTAATCTCGTTAGTCAGGCAGAACAACCGCTAGTAGGATTATGGCAAACCTACGTGAATTATCGGAATTTGAACGAGGAATGAGAGTGGGAGCCAGACGGATGGGACATTCAATTTCCGAAGTTGTGCGAACCTTTAACACCTCTCCACGGTATCACGTGTGTACCAAGAATACCTCCTGCACTGTCATCAACATTGGACAGCGCAGGGGCCTACCACGGGAGCTCAGTGACCGTAACCTGCGGCGTCTGACCAGGATTATCTTTGCCAACAGACAAGCGACATGGGTTCAAATAACATCCACATTCAATACAGGTGGTACCAGAGACATGTCCATCAGGTAAGTGCAGCGCAATGTAGCGTCCGTGGGTTACTGGAGCAGAAGACCCACCACAGTGCCTTTGTTAACACCAAGACATCGGACACATTGTCTTACCTGGGCTCATGTGCGCAGTAATTGGACCCAGGAAGATTGGCAACATAAGTTGTGGTCCGATGACTCACGCTGCCAGTTGTTACGAGCTGATGGTAGGGTTCGAGTGTGGTGCAAACGCCATTAAGGCCATGGACCGAAGCAATCAACAAGGCGCCGTACAAGCTCATGTATTGGCATACATGTGTGACACATGTAGTTCCATACATGTGTTTGGTGTCTTAACGTGGCATGGTTTGGAACATCTGGTCTTCGTGAACACGACATTAACCACTAATCGCTTTGTTGCTCTGCTGGGAGCCAATTCGCAGTCCTTAATAGAATTCATGTACTGTAACAACGATGCGATTTTCCGGTAGAACAAAGCACCATATCATCGGGCTAAAGTTGTTCAATATTAGTTATTGTAGCATTCTGAAATGTTTCTGACAGATGGTGTGGCCACTATATTCTCTTCCATAAACCTAATAGAGCACTTATGGATCGTGGTTGAAAGGTCCATTCGGTTCCAAGATCCTGCACCTGCAAATATCAGGAAACTGTGGGACGCAGTTCTGACGGCATCGCTCCACATCTCTCCTGAAGTATTCGGGGCACTTGTGGAATCGATGCCACCCCTAGTTTCTGCACTTCGCCGGGCTACATGAAGTCCTACACGATACTATGTACGTATGCAATGATTTTGGCACTTCAGTGATTACATGTTTGTTGTATATATTGGGCATTAATCATAGCGATCAGTAATTTATCCTTAAATTTTATTACATAAAAAAAATTTAACGGTGAAGGGTTGCTATGGCCACTTACTTAGCAAATTTGCGTTACGCCTTCATTTAAGGCTCATTTACGAAAACTGTATTGCATATCACTGCATTATTA
Source organism: Macrothele yani (assembly GCA_039090855.1). Taxonomy (NCBI): domain Eukaryota; kingdom Metazoa; phylum Arthropoda; class Arachnida; order Araneae; family Macrothelidae; genus Macrothele; species Macrothele yani. The sequence continues at coordinate 195,979,079 of CM077034.1, read as the reverse complement.
CATTATTGTAAAAAGTATTTGCAGTCGTCCCTTGTGTATTTGTAAAATTTTCTTTTGGTGTAGAAAAGCTGAGGACTTTCAAATATTCCATGCACTTACACGATCTACCCTGTATGACAAATTTGAAATGTCAGGAAACTCCGAACATTTTATTTGGGAAAGAACTACAGAAAATAGCTAAATTGCGACAAATAGACATCTGACGTCTGCAAAAGCTCTTATACAATAATGTAATGATGCAGAATTATGGATTACAATTCCTATATTCATATGTATCTTGAACTTTAGATTAAAAGCAATGTTCGCAATGTATATTCTTAATTAACTATGAATTGCCGCTTTTCTGCTATACAACAACAAAATTCTATAGAAATCGCTTGTTATTTAAAAAACCGGGGTTATAGTACGTTTTCAGGCAAGTGAACCCTTATCAGGTAAATCTATCTTATATTAAGTTATACACTGAGTGACGACTTTAATATGACCACCTGACAGTTTTAAGCTAATGAGCTATGGATGCTGGCTATTGCCGCCAGAGGAAGAATCTACCATTAAAAGGGAAAGCTTAGTGCTTGCGACAGTAGTAGAAGTAAATTTTTGCTGACGAGATGGGTAAAAAATACGTTTTGACGGACTTCAACGTGGGATGATTGTAGTAGCTCGCAGCCATGGAGCGAGTATCACCGAAACCGCCGCATTCGTGAAATGTTCCAGAGCAGCTGTTGTTAAAGTGTTTAAAAACTGGACTGTCAGCCAAAAAACTGGGTCTCTACATGCAAAGCGTGGTCGTCATCGACTAGTGAATGCTCGGGCGGAACGGAGAGTGTCCAGACTGGTAACAGACAACAGAAGGACAACAGTGCAGCAAAATACAGACTATCTTAATCAAAGATGAGCTCAAATGAGCTGTGCATGCACTATTCGCCGTACACTGCATTTAATGGAATGTGGCAGCCGAAGGCCTGTTCGGACAACTTTGCTGTCTGCAGTAACAAGAGAAAACTTCTGCAGTTCGCACAGGAGCACAAGGATTAGACAGTCTATATTTCGAAACAAGTTATGTGGTCCGATGAATCACGTTTTCAGTTGCACAATGCCGATGGCCGAGTGAGAGTTTGGCGGAAACTGCACGTAAATATGGACCTCAAATGCATTGCTACAACCTTTCAAGCTCGTGGAGACAAAGTTGTGGTTTGGGGAATGTTTTCCTGACATGCTTTGATCCCTTTAATTCGAACGTCTGACTGGCACATCATATCTAAACATCGTTGCGGACCAAGTGCATCCTGTCATGTGGATGGTTTATCCCAATGGCGATTGCATCTTTCAACAAGATAATGCGTCCTACCATTGTGCTCGTATTGTACAGGTTTGGTTTCAGGAACATACCGGTGAGTTTACTTTGCTTAGGTGTCCCTCACAATCTCCTGATCTCAACCCCATTGAGAATTTGTGAGATGAAGTTGAACGAGCCATCACACAGATGTATCCACAACCCTGTAATCTCATACTCCTAGAGAGTACTATTCATCAAGCATGGTCTCAGATTCCACAAACCACCTATCAACATATCGTGGAGTGCAAGCCACGAAGAATCGACGCAGTATTAAAGGCAAAAGCTGGCCCAACGAATTACTGAGGGGTAGTCATAATAAAGAGGCCACTCTGTGTTATAAAGAGGTGTGCATATGCATTGAAACACTTGCTTCGACATGGTTGCCAACAGCTTTGAATAGTAATAAAACATATAAAAAAGAGATACTAACTCATAGTATATACCAAATGAAAAGAAAACTCACGTTGGCTTCAAATCAAAAAACACATCTTCAATGTTATGTTTATTTGAGATTTTGCAAAGACTTGTATGGTACCACACAAGCACAACACTTCGGGTTGAAATAAAGACCGAATCAAGAACTCAGCTCTATAAATCAATTACAGGCCGAAACTTTATCAGAAATCGCAGCTGAGTGGTTCTAAACTGTTATTGGTTAATTTCTAATCTTATGTGTAGCTATATAAAGACAAAAACCTGATTCACAAAACTTTTATGATGTTGCAAATGACTTTCTGTGTTGCTGACAGTTACGCTATTATATGATGCTCCGGGAAGGTCTTTCTCCGCGAAATTACTTTAAAAACTAATTGTAAGCATTATCCGGTGCTCAGAATGATTAAGCGTCGTACAGAATCATGATCCGTCATTCATCATAAACGCAGTGGGCGAATCGATGGCTCTAATCAGGTCGCTAATATAGTGCGACTGCTTCCGGGAATGGGAGAAGGCCAATTCCCCGAGACAAACGCAACATCTGTGCCTTACCGGGATTCGAACCAGGACCCATTTCGGACGAATGGTCAGAAGTCAGTTCTTAGAACGCTGCGACACCAGGACGCTGCTCTTCTCCTGGCGAGACAACTGGCAATCAATAAAGTAAAGAACGGTTATCATACACGTATCACTCACAGAACAGCCACATGTTGGAACCTCAAACAGATTCATTGGCACGCACAGCATGCTTAAACACAAAACTATCGGTAGAGATGTTTGTTTACCCTATATCGATTTTAATTTCCTAAATGCACAGGGCTATTTAAAATAATTATCGGGATTTCAAAAAACGTAGCAAATACTATGCTTGGGAAAGGAACATCAATTTTTGTAAATTTGGCGAGAAAACACAGCTAAGTTTGTTCTGTTAGTTTAAAAAACTTCAATGCGTGTGTGCGTGTGTGGCGGAGGGGGGGGGATGCAGCATTTTTCTGTGCATGTAACTACGTGGAAACCCATTTGATCCCATACACGGAATAATATTTGAGCTTTGATGGCTTGAATGGAGTTTGTGATACTGATCTCGAGCAGAGGCGTGATAAAAATTTGATTCTTCACGTAATCTCACTGAAAAAAAAAGATCACATAAATTTTAAAATCTGTGAAACAAGGCAACCAGGCCAGGAACTTCTGATCAACGTTCGACCCACGTCGGATCCGTCACTGCTTCTAAGTTCTGGTTTAAATATTCCCTGATTTTCTCTTCGAAATAATGTGTGTCAAATCAAATTGTCGGAGGGCTGATTATTTCCAGACTTCGTGCTGAATTGCCGCTGGACAACGAAAACGGACTTTGATTAAATTTGATGACACAAAAAACTTTCTGCTTTTCGACGGGTGACATCTCCCAAACACAAAATTTAGTGGCTGGCGATACGGAGGCCTGACAGTAAAATGCCATCTTGCGGCTCACCAGTAAACCACTAAAGGTCGGGAGGTTCAAAAAGAATTTTTTAGGAGATTCGCTGTCCACCAGTACGGATATATTTGTCGCATGTTGAATTCACTACCAATAAACAAGCACTGAAACTGCGGTAACCGTTTTAAAATTCCCACTACTATAAGATTTCTCTTCTCGACTGTAATTTTTATGTCGTAAATTTTCAAATTTATGTACATAGATTGCTTTTTTATTCTTGATTTTACAACCACCGTGAGCAACTCAATGTCCGACAAACAGTTGCCCTTCGCTAATTGAGGGTCACTGGGTCCAGGGAAGGGAGAGAGCCAGTGCAGTAAGGCAAACACAACATCCATGGCTAACCGGGATTCGAAACTCCTCGCGGACGAATGGTCATAAGCCATTTCTTAGACTACTAAGACACCAGGACAGCCACATACAGTTTCACAAAACCCTCAGAAATTCCGGCTGTTTTGTTTTTCAGAGTTGAAACAAATCTATTTAGTAACACCAAAAACAGTAGTCAGGCAGTAAATGCTTTACCGGCCACTACCTTGTGATCTTTACCAAACAGATATCTAAAAGTGCAACACAATCAGGCAATATCTCGTATTTTTTATGAAATGAATTTATTGTAGAAATTTCTGTTCATTCCATACAATGTCTGTGCAATTTTTTTTAGTTATTTTTAAACCTTCACGTTGTAAATACACTGAAGTCCCAAAAGTCCTGGAATAGCAGTACGCAAAATTTTAACTGGCAAATAAAGAAATTATTCGCTCTTTTCACGTTCCAGAAACACATAGCGACCGAAAAATTGTTATTCGGTCACCGCCGGAGAATTGAATCCACGGATCTCTGGATATCTAGCAGAGCACGTTAGCCCTACACCAAGGTGTGCAACGATCCACGGTGCTATGTGTGTTTTTAAGTTATGATTCCAGAAGCTGACTTAAAAACACACATAGCACCGTGGATTGTTGGCCACCGTGGTGTAAGGCTAACGCGCTCTGCTGACATCGAGAGATCCGTCCACGGCGATGACCGATTAACAATTCCACGGCGGTGACCGAATAACAATTTTTCGTTGCTATGTGTTTCTGGAACGTGGAAAGAGAAAAGAGTTTGTTTATTTACTGACGCCACGTATTTAGAGGATTTTCAATTTCAACTGGCTCTGCCGTTGTGGAAAGTCTTCGACCCACGCCACGATTTTTATCAGTTGCGAGATGTAATCTCGTTAGTCAGGCAGAACAACCGCTAGTAGGATTATGGCAAACCTACGTGAATTATCGGAATTTGAACGAGGAATGAGAGTGGGAGCCAGACGGATGGGACATTCAATTTCCGAAGTTGTGCGAACCTTTAACACCTCTCCACGGTATCACGTGTGTACCAAGAATACCTCCTGCACTGTCATCAACATTGGACAGCGCAGGGGCCTACCACGGGAGCTCAGTGACCGTAACCTGCGGCGTCTGACCAGGATTATCTTTGCCAACAGACAAGCGACATGGGTTCAAATAACATCCACATTCAATACAGGTGGTACCAGAGACATGTCCATCAGGTAAGTGCAGCGCAATGTAGCGTCCGTGGGTTACTGGAGCAGAAGACCCACCACAGTGCCTTTGTTAACACCAAGACATCGGACACATTGTCTTACCTGGGCTCATGTGCGCAGTAATTGGACCCAGGAAGATTGGCAACATAAGTTGTGGTCCGATGACTCACGCTGCCAGTTGTTACGAGCTGATGGTAGGGTTCGAGTGTGGTGCAAACGCCATTAAGGCCATGGACCGAAGCAATCAACAAGGCGCCGTACAAGCTCATGTATTGGCATACATGTGTGACACATGTAGTTCCATACATGTGTTTGGTGTCTTAACGTGGCATGGTTTGGAACATCTGGTCTTCGTGAACACGACATTAACCACTAATCGCTTTGTTGCTCTGCTGGGAGCCAATTCGCAGTCCTTAATAGAATTCATGTACTGTAACAACGATGCGATTTTCCGGTAGAACAAAGCACCATATCATCGGGCTAAAGTTGTTCAATATTAGTTATTGTAGCATTCTGAAATGTTTCTGACAGATGGTGTGGCCACTATATTCTCTTCCATAAACCTAATAGAGCACTTATGGATCGTGGTTGAAAGGTCCATTCGGTTCCAAGATCCTGCACCTGCAAATATCAGGAAACTGTGGGACGGCAGTTCTGACGGCATCGCTCCACATCTCTCCTGAAGTATTCGGGGCACTTGTGGAATCGATGCCACCCCTAGTTTCTGCACTTCGCCGGGCTACATGAAGTCCTACACGATACTATGTACGTATGCAATGATTTTGGCACTTCAGTGATTACATGTTTGTTGTATATATTGGGCATTAATCATAGCGATCAGTAATTTATCCTTAAATTTTATTACATAAAAAAAATTAAACGGTGAAGGGTTGCTATGGCCACTTACTTAGCAAATTTGCGTTACGCCTTCATTTAAGGCTCATTTACGAAAACTGTATTGCATATCACTGCATTATTACATTATTGTAAAAAGTATTTGCAGTCGTCCCTTGTGTATTTGTAAAATTTTCTTTTGGTGTAGAAAAGCTGAAGACTTTCAAATATTCCATGCACTTACACGATCTACCCTGTATGACAAATTTGAAATGTCAGGAAACTCCGAACATTTTATTTGGGAAAGAACTACAGAAAATAGCTAAATTGCGACAAATAGACATCTGACGTCTGCAAAAGCTCTTATACAATAATGTAATGATGCAGAATTATGGATTACAATTCCTATATTCATATGTATCTTGAACTTTAGATTAAAAGCAATGTTCGCAATGTATATTCTTAATTAACTATGAATTGCCGCTTTTCTGCTATACAACAACAAAATTCTATAGAAATCGCTTGTTATTTAAAAAACCGGGGTTATAGTACGTTTTCAGGCAAGTGAACCCTTATCAGGTAAATCTATCTTATATTAAGTTATACACTGAGTGACGACTTTAATATGACCACCTGACAGTTTTAAGCTAATGAGCTATGGATGCTGGCTATTGCCGCCAGAGGAAGAATCTACCATTAAAAGGGAAAGCTTAGTGCTTGCGACAGTAGTAGAAGTAAATTTTTGCTGACGAGATGGGTAAAAAATACGTTTTGACGGACTTCAACGTGGGATGATTGTAGTAGCTCGCAGCCATGGAGCGAGTATCACCGAAACCGCCGCATTCGTGAAATGTTCCAGAGCAGCTGTTGTTAAAGTGTTTAAAAACTGGACTGTCAGCCAAAAAACTGGGTCTCTACATGCAAAGCGTGGTCGTCATCGACTAGTGAATGCTCGGGCGGAACGGAGAGTGTCCAGACTGGTAACAGACAACAGAAGGACAACAGTGCAGCAAAATACAGACTATCTTAATCAAAGATGAGCTCAAATGAGCTGTGCATGCACTATTCGCCGTACACTGCATTTAATGGAATGTGGCAGCCGAAGGCCTGTTCGGACAACTTTGCTGTCTGCAGTAACAAGAGAAAACTTCTGCAGTTCGCACAGGAGCACAAGGATTAGACAGTCTATATTTCGAAACAAGTTATGTGGTCCGATGAATCACGTTTTCAGTTGCACAATGCCGATGGCCGAGTGAGAGTTTGGCGGAAACTGCACGTAAATATGGACCTCAAATGCATTGCTACAACCTTTCAAGCTCGTGGAGACAAAGTTGTGGTTTGGGGAATGTTTTCCTGACATGCTTTGATCCCTTTAATTCGAACGTCTGACTGGCACATCATATCTAAACATCGTTGCGGACCAAGTGCATCCTGTCATGTGGATGGTTTATCCCAATGGCGATTGCATCTTTCAACAAGATAATGCGTCCTACCATTGTGCTCGTATTGTACAGGTTTGGTTTCAGGAACATACCGGTGAGTTTACTTTGCTTAGGTGTCCCTCACAATCTCCTGATCTCAACCCCATTGAGAATTTGTGAGATGAAGTTGAACGAGCCATCACACAGATGTATCCACAACCCTGTAATCTCATACTCCTAGAGAGTACTATTCATCAAGCATGGTCTCAGATTCCACAAACCACCTATCAACATATCGTGGAGTGCAAGCCACGAAGAATCGACGCAGTATTAAAGGCAAAAGCTGGCCCAACGAATTACTGAGGGGTAGTCATAATAAAGAGGCCACTCTGTGTTATAAAGAGGTGTGCATATGCATTGAAACACTTGCTTCGACATGGTTGCCAACAGCTTTGAATAGTAATAAAACATATAAAAAAGAGATACTAACTCATAGTATATACCAAATGAAAAGAAAACTCACGTTGGCTTCAAATCAAAAAACACATCTTCAATGTTATGTTTATTTGAGATTTTGCAAAGACTTGTATGGTACCACACAAGCACAACACTTCGGGTTGAAATAAAGACCGAATCAAGAACTCAGCTCTATAAATCAATTACAGGCCGAAACTTTATCAGAAATCGCAGCTGAGTGGTTCTAAACTGTTATTGGTTAATTTCTAATCTTATGTGTAGCTATATAAAGACAAAAACCTGATTCACAAAACTTTTATGATGTTGCAAATGACTTTCTGTGTTGCTGACAGTTACGCTATTATATGATGCTCCGGGAAGGTCTTTCTCCGCGAAATTACTTTAAAAACTAATTGTAAGCATTATCCGGTGCTCAGAATGATTAAGCGTCGTACAGAATCATGATCCGTCATTCATCATAAACGCAGTGGGCGAATCGATGGCTCTAATCAGGTCGCTAATATAGTGCGACTGCTTCCGGGAATGGGAGAAGGCCAATTCCCCGAGACAAACGCAACATCTGTGCCTTACCGGGATTCGAACCAGGACCCATTTCGGACGAATGGTCAGAAGTCAGTTCTTAGAACGCTGCGACACCAGGACGCTGCTCTTCTCCTGGCGAGACAACTGGCAATCAATAAAGTAAAGAACGGTTATCATACACGTATCACTCACAGAACAGCCACATGTTGGAATCTCAAACAGATTCATTGGCACGCACAGCATGCTTAAACACAAAACTATCGGTAGAGATGTTTGTTTACCCTATATCGATTTTAATTTCCTAAATGCACAGGGCTATTTAAAATAATTATCGGGATTTCAAAAAACGTAGCAAATACTATGCTTGGGAAAGGAACATCAATTTTTGTAAATTTGGCGAGAAAACACAGCTAAGTTTGTTCTGTTAGTTAAAAAACTTCAATGCGTGTGTGCGTGTGTGGCGGAGGAGGGGGGGATGCAGCATTTTTCTGTGCATGTAACTACGTGGAAACCCATTTGATCCCATACACGGAATAATATTTGAGCTTTGATGGCTTGAATGGAGTTTGTGATACTGATCTCGAGCAGAGGCGTGATAAAAATTTGATTCTTCACGTAATCTCACTGAAAAAAAAGATCACATAAATTTTAAAATCTGTGAAACAAGGCAACCAGGCCAGGAACTTCTGATCAACGTTCGACCCACGTCGGATCCGTCACTGCTTCTAAGTTCTGGTTTAAATATTCCCTGATTTTCTCTTCGAAATAATGTGTGTCAAATCAAATTGTCGGAGGGCTGATTATTTCCAGACTTCGTGCTGAATTGCCGCTGGACAACGAAAACGGATATTGATTAAATTTGATGACACAAAAAACTTTCTGCTTTTCGACGGGTGACATCTAACAAACACAAAATTTAGTGGCTGGCGATACGGAGGCCTGACAGTAAAATGCCATCTTGCGGCTCACCAGTAAACCACTAAAGGTCGGGAGGTTCAAAAAAGAATTTTTTAGGAGATTCGCTGTCCACCAGTACGGATATATTTGTCGCATGTTGAATTCACTACCAATAAACAAGCACTGAAACTGCGGTAACCGTTTTAAAATTCCCACTACTATAAGATTTCTCTTCTCGACTGTAATTTTTATGTCGTAAATTTTCAAATTTATGTACATAGATTGCTTTTTTTATTCTTGATTTTACAACCACCGTGAGCAACTCAATGTCCGACAAACAGTTGCCCTTCGCTAATTGAGGGTCACTGGGTCCACTGAAGGGAGAGAGCCAGTGCAGTAAGGCAAACACAACATCCATGGCTAACCGGGATTCGAAACTCCTCGCGGACGAATGGTCATAAGCCATTTCTTAGACTACTAAGACACCAGGACAGCCACATACAGTTTCACAAAACCCTCAGAAATTCCGGCTGTTTTGTTTTTCAGAGTTGAAACAAATCTATTTAGTAACACCAAAAACAGTAGTCAGGCAGTAAATGCTTTACCGGCCACTACCTTGTGATCTTTACCAAACAGATATCTAAAAGTGCAACACAATCAGGCAATATCTCGTATTTTTTATGAAATGAATTTATTGTAGAAATTTCTGTTCATTCCATACAATGTCTGTGCAATTTTTTTAGTTATTTTTAAACCTTCACGTTGTAAATACACTGAAGTCCCAAAAGTCCTGGAATAGCAGTACGCAAAATTTTAACTGGCAAATAAAGAAATTATTCGCTCTTTTCACGTTCCAGAAACACATAGCGACCGAAAAATTGTTATTCGGTCACCGCCGGAGAATTGAATCCACGGATCTCTGGATATCTAGCAGAGCACGTTAGCCCTACACCAAGGTGTGCAACGATCCACGGTGCTATGTGTGTTTTTAAGTTATGATTCCAGAAGCTGACTTAAAAACACACATAGCACCGTGGATTGTTGGCCACCGTGGTGTAAGGCTAACGCGCTCTGCTGACATCGAGAGATCCGTCCACGGCGATGACCGATTAACAATTCCACGGCGGTGACCGAATAACAATTTTATGTTGCTATGTGTTTCTGGAACGTGGAAAGAGAAAAGAGTTTGTTTATTTACTGACGCCACGTATTTAGAGGATTTTCAATTTCAACTGGCTCTGCCGTTGTGGAAAGTCTTCGACCCACGCCACGATTTTTATCAGTTGCGAGATGTAATCTCGTTAGTCAGGCAGAACAACCGCTAGTTGGATTATGGCAAACCTACGTTAATTATCGGAATTTGAACGAGGAATGATAGTGTGAGCCAGACGGATGGGACATTCAATTTCCGAAGTTGTGCGAACCTTTAACACCTCTCCACGGTATCACGTGTGTACCAAGAATACCTCCTGCACTGTCATCAACATTGGACAGCGCAGGGGCCTACCACGGGAGCTCAGTGACCGTAACCTGCGGCGTCTGATCAGGATTATCTTTGCCAACAGACAAGCGACATGGGTTCAAATAACATCCACATTCAATACAGGTGGTACCAGAGACATGTCCATCAGGTAAGTGCAGCGCAATGTAGCGTCCGTTGGTTACTGGAGCAGAAGACCCACCTCAGTACCTTTGTTAACACCACGACATCGGACACATTGTCTTACCTGGGCTCATGTGAGCAGTAATTGGACCCAGGAAGATTTGCAACATAAGGTGTGGTCCGATGACTCACGCTGCCAGTTGTTACGAGCTGATGGTAGGGATCGGGTGTGGTGCAGACGCCATAAGGCCATGAACCGAAGCTATCAACAAGGCGCCGTACATGCTGATGTATTGGCATACATGTGTGACACATTTAATTCCATACATGTGTTTCGTGTCTTTACGCGACATGGTTTGGAACTTCTGGTCTTCGTGAACACGACATTAGCCAGTAATCGCTTTGTTGCTCTGCTGGGCGCCAATTTTCAGTCCCTAATGCAATTCATGTACTCTAACAACGATGCGATTTTCCAGTAGAACAAAGCACCATATCATCGGGCTAAAGTTGTTCAATATTAGTTATTGTAGCATTCTGAAGGTTTCTGACAGATGGTGTGGCCACCATATTTTCTTCCATAAACCCAATAAAGCACTTGTGGGTTTTGTTTGAAAGGTCCATTCGGTTCCAAGATCCTGCACCTGCAGATACCAGGAAACTGTGGACGGCGGTTTTGAGGGCATCGCTCAACATCTTCCAGAAGTATTCGGGGCACTTGTTTAATCGATGCCACTCATAGTTTCTGCACTTCGCCGGGCTACATGAAGACCTACACGATACTATGTACGTATGCAATGATTTTGGCACTTCAGTGATTACATGTTTGTTGTATATATTGGGCATTAATCATAGCGATCAGTATTTTATCCATAAATTTTATTACATATAAAAAATTAAACGTTGAAGGGCTCTCCGTTGGCCAATTACTTAGCAAATTTGCGTTACGCCTTCATTTAAGGCTCATTTGCGAAAACTATATTGCATATCACTGCATTATTACATTATTGTAAAAAGTATTTGCAGTCGTCCCTTGTGTATTTGTAAAATTTTCTTTTGGTGGAGAAAAGCTGAGGCCTTTCAAATATTCCATGCACTTACACGATCTACCCTGTATGACAAATTTGTAATGTCAGGAAACTCCGAACATTTTACTCGGGAAAGAACTACAGAAAATAGCTAAATTGCGACAAATAGACATGTGACGTCTGCAAAGGCTCTTGTACCATAATGTAATGATGCAGAATTATTGATTACAATTCCTACATTTATATGTATCTTGAACTTTGGATTAAGATCAATGTTCGCAATGTATAATCTTAATTAACTATAAATTGCCGCTTTTCTGCTATACAACAACAAAATCCTATAAAAATCGCTTGTTATTTAAAAAACCGGGGTTATAGCACGTTTTCAGGCAAGTGAAACCTTATCAATGTTTTATGTCTGAAAATTCAAAGTGTATCAAAACAACAAATGAAAAGCATAAAAATTTTTAAAGTGGTTGCACATCATTTAGCTTTATTTTCGGAAAAAATGAATCTAGATGCGAGAAATCTCTGGTATGATTGAAACTAAAAGTACAAAATTTGCTAATGTTGTAACACATACGTTAGATCTAAAGTAGCTATTTGAACTCTCAAAAGAATCACATAGATTGCACTAACACATTGAATCGATTAGGTTTTCGACACATTTGGGTTTTATCAAGTAAATTCATCCAAGGGTTTTATATTAAAATACTGAAGTGGCAGCAGGTTTAACTTGTACTCCCTCTCACGAGATCCGAAGCGAATTCCGAAGAAAAATAATTATTTTGATCATTATTAATCATCTGCTGTTTAATGAGCGTGGAAATATAAGTTGGCTCAGAAATATGATTAAATTTAAGAATGCCAGGGAAAGAAAGGTGAATGTCAGTCGATTAAAAGGTATGAAGGATTGTTTTCGAAAACTTAGACTTGTTCGTGAAAAAAGTTGAGTATGGATTCAACGATAAATAAATGACTTGCTTTTTTTTTTGAAATTTTCCCAATTTCCACTTGGCCCCGTACTAGTAGGCTCTTCAGAACAACGGATGGGCTGTGCAGTGAATATAATGCGACAACCAGACTCACATATATGAGTCTGGAGAATTTGAGGACATTGGGGGATAGTTATAGTAAGTCCGGCGCGTAACTGGAAGATCCTGGATTCAATTCCCGGTGGCGACCAGTGAGAATTTTTCCGTGATTATAAGCGTGGAAAGAGCGATATCTCCTGTTTGAAGTTTTTAACCCACGTCAGTTGTGTGTATTAAGACTTCTTTCTGGTCCTGAAGATGAAGCTGAATCTCAATATTTGCCGTTTGAAACCGTGGATGAGATCCAGCGTGAATCGCAGACGGTGCTTGACAACATTCGCGAACAGGACTTCCAGGAAGCGTTCCAACAGTGGCAAAAACGCTGGTAGCGGTGTATCGCTGCAGAAGGAGAATATTTTGAGGGAGATCATAGCTAGATTTAAGTAAAGCAAGTACTTTGTTGTATATCGGCTTAGTCTCGAAACTTTTGTTCTGACATCTTATGCTTCCATTCGCAAAGTTTTCAGATTTCAGCTTTACATGTGTTATCTTCACCGTAAATTTTTACACACGAAAAATTGCAGGGTGGATTTTTTGAGTTTATTTGCAGATGTCAAATAATCACGAGTTTAAATGCCGGCTTCAATAAAACTCTTTTTTCATGCATTTTTAGTTAGTTCATAAAATGGTTTATGTGTGTAAAACCAAAACTTCTCATTGCACGATAAAACAGGATGTAAATAGCAGGTAATTTGGAATATTACTGAAGAAATATTTGTATCTTCAAAACCAGTTCGAAAAGCGGTAGTTCTCCGCGTTCAAAACACAAGCTACTTATGAAATTGCCCTTAGTTTTTCTAATTGAGCTCATCGACTTTTATTTCAGCTACGAAATGCCATTGATATGAACTTCCTGCCCATGATATTTTCTAGTTTTGATAATAAGCTACATGTACTCTCTCTCATCTTGTGGTGCGAACGCTTATTGTGGAACGTGAACTTCTGTTATGACAAAAGCAAATATAGTTTTGGGAACACGAAATTTACGGGGTTTGTTTTTGAAATACACTCTAGCAGATATATCTATTATAAACCAGCCAGTTAAAATCTGATACCTTCTCGCTTTCTAAAAATGCAGATAAAAGTACTATCCTCGATTTTGAAATTTTTGGGTTCTAAGATATATAATTTTGGTTTTGCGCTTTCAGCTCATAGTCAAACTTCAAACGATGGACCAGTTTGGTAATAACTTTATTCTAATCGCAGTGGGGATCTACTTCGTCCCTGTGAAAATTTTATTTCAAACGTAACTGAGTTATTTCATCTCCAGCATTTTGTGCTGCATTAGGTGAGTCATACTATAGTTTTTCTTGAATTGTCGAATTGTAGATTTCATTATGTTTCAATTCAAAATAAATAAATAAATAAATAAATAAATAAATAAATAAATAAATAAATAAATAAATGTTTCCCCTGCTACAATTATTCTACGAGTCACTGTTCTGTCAATCTTCAAATGCTAAAAATTGAAAACAAAATGTCTATTATTGTAGTTACGAAATACTTGTTTCTTTGTTCAAGAATCCCATGTGTTTTATTCACTGCGATTTCAGATAAGCTTTCGATGACTATCAGAAACGAATAAGAACTGCTGAAGCGTTCATACTCCCTTCCATTCATTTCCTTGGCTTCCATAATAAGATTTACATGTGACTGAGATATTTGCGTTCTTATCTGTACAATAAGACACTTTCTTAAGAAATTCTCATACTCTGAGAGTATAAACTATTACTGACCAAAAAATAGGCATATAAATTGTATATTTTCAAACGTAAAAGCTATAAACTTCTGTAGAAAAATTTCATGATAGGCTTTACTGGCCAAAGATACACATACCGAATTTAACGTTCTTCGCTCTGACAAACAATTTTTCCTGAACAAAAGATTTCATGTTGAAAAAAATATTACTATAACGGACATTAAAACACTAAAAATATCTAAAAAAGTAAGTATAATAACATGCATAAATTCCTGACATTTTAAATAGGAAAAGAAATGAGTCCAGTCAAATGTGCTTAGTAGGGAAAACTAAATGCTTCTTTATTTTAGATGATAAAACTTTCGGGCGAATTTTTTTTCATAGGACTCATTTTACTATATTTATTTTGGTCTGTAAATTTGGTTAGGATACCCAAAAGTTTGCGTTTTGTGGATTATCTTCTCTCTAAAAACCGCGCATGTACCTTTCAGAGACTGAAGAAGTTTAAACAAGCCTTGAGGATTCCGATTAAATGTGTGCTAGTAATACTATACCGTGAAAGTTAATTGGGACAAGCTATTTTATTCTCAGAATTATAATGTGATCGCCAGTTGATGTTGGAAACCCACGTAAACCGGTTTTACCAGCTGTGAGGTGGTGTGACTGTTATAACTTGATATAAAGAATGTGGTTTGACCGGTTTTAAACTGGAAATAGGCACTTCAGCTTCAGTTGTGAGCTTTCGTGTGTAACAGGTGGATGTCAGTTTTTGCTCTCTGTGGGTACGTGTTGCTTTCGTGTATTGAAAAATAGATATTTCCCCAAGAAAGCGTGCAAAAATAATTGCTCTGAAGGATTACACTTCTATGACCGTGAGAGATATCGCTTCTGCAGTCGGTGTAGCAAATCAAGTCTATCAAGACTGCTTACGCGATACAATGCATTTGGAACATCGTCTCCAAAAAGGAGAGGTAAATGTGGAAGCAAACGAAAAACAACTCCACGAACCGATAAATATATAATCAGAAATAGTAAAATGAATCCAAAAAAAAAAAAAAAAAAAAAAAGCACCGACCTTCAAAAATATTTATTTGTTAGTGGTTGTGCTGTTAGTGATTTAACTATACGCTGTAGGCTTCTGGAACTTGGACGGAAGGCACGAAGACCAACGAAAACACAATATTTGAATGCGAAAATGAAGATAAAACGTTTAGCTTGAGCCAAAAAACATAAATCATGGACTGCTGACGACTGGAAAAAGGTAATTTTCAGTGATGAAACTCATTTATTTGTGCAGGGTTGCAAAGCAAATGTCATTAGACGAAGCAACTGTGAACCCTTAAGACCTGAGCATGTCAAACAAACTGTAAAACACCCTCTGAAACACATGTTTTGGGTTTTTTCTACATCAAAAATATTACAACGTAGAATTATTCCATTCTTGCAAACTTTTGACAGGGCCTTTCAACATGACTTGGCCCTATGTCAGAATTCGAAATTGGTCAAGAATTTCATGCTGGAAAATCAAATTCACATGCTTGATTGGCCTGGAAATTCACCAGACTTAAATCCCATAGAAAACGTGTGGAATATTTTGAAGAGACGTTTAGGTAAAATGGACTGTACAACCAAAAAACGCATGATAACGAATGCTGTAAAAGTGTGGTTCCACGATTATGAAGTCCAAAATATGTGCACTCAGTTAGTGGAGTCAATGCCAAAACGAATTCAAGAGGTAATTTCTGCTAAAGGAGGACATACGTCATACTAATACCGGTATTTATCAGTGTATGTCAAGGAATAGAATTATATAAAGACATAGTTTTGGAAAAAAGAGTGATATTTTACTTTGTCCCAATTAATTTGCACAGTATATTACATAAAAACATTGATGTTTCATCAAATGTGGGGGAAGGTGGTAAGCATAAATATTCATTTATGTACAGTTCTCGATAATCTTGAAAAATATTTTGGATCTGACTCGAAGCTCGTAGCATTCCTCACACTCCAGTTCGCAAAAAAACATAAAAAAAACTATTTTATTTCAGGTTGCGGTCATGTTTACAGACTATGCTGGCAATCATTTCTGTACAATATACCTTTCTTCTTTATAACATATTAAGAAAAGGCTTTAATAAAATGTTTAACACTGACCACCGTATTCTAATAGATTAGACTTACAAAATCCCTTGATAATAGTTTACGTTAAAGTAATATCGTGATATCTATCGTGTCCTTCATAACAGAATATTATATTCCCTGAACTTCAATTACATAGCTCTGTTTTCGTCTTTTTATGGAGGGTGTTTTGAAATGATTGGTCAATGTTGGGGAACTTGCTTTGCCGCTGGGTTTGACGAACAAAATGCCATTAAAACACAGCGACGAAAACAGTTTTCGTTCAGAATTGACAATATATTCACGCAACGAATGTTCCACTGGTGAAATACGGTATATAGGTTTGCTTTAACAAAATCTTAATGATGATGAAAACGAAAATGAAAAATTAAAAATAACTAATAGCTGATCAACAATTTTCTAGTCTTTTTATGTAAGTGTGTTTTATTTAAAATTTGAAGACACGTTAGACACAAAGTTTAAGCTTAAAACTGGGAATTTTTGTTAACGACACTTCAAGAGTGCGTATGTTAATAAACGAAATTGAAAAGATGCTTTCAGTAAATTATCGGTAAAATTCATTATATAAAATCTTTCTTTCTAAAAGAAGTTGAGGTTCCAAACTCATCGGAAAGTCGAAGAACGCCTTTAATTAGGCAATGGTAAAAGCTGTACAGACCGTGAAAAGAGATTTCGTAATATAGGTCTCGCGAAAGTACAGCAGAGAACCATGAAAAGTATTTCAAAGTCCATACCTGAAATTTTGGTTTAGGTCATGCCTTCCAGTACCATTTTCGTTTCCCGCATTTCCACGCATGCGAAGGATAGCACTGGAAAACGAATTACAAAATTTCAATATTACTTTTCAGCATATTCCTTGTTATCACCAAAAAAAAAAAACTTTTTAAAATCCCTTGCAACAGCAAGAAATGTTTAAATAATTCATAGAAAGCTGAGGCCGCACCTCTAGGCTTATGAAAATAGGCCATCGTAGCCCGAGCATAAAGCAATGTACGGCATACTTCCTAAAACTTTCTTTGAAAACTACGAACACTGTTTTATTTCCACATCAGAGTACCTACCCTACACTACCGGTCATTACTGTATTCCCACGACGTCACGCAGATTTCCTGGGCTAGCCTGCTTCAGAATGAAAAATCTTCCAGAATGCTAACGTCGTTATTTAACACGAAATACCGAAAAACTGAAGTGTTGAAATACATTGCTGTTCAAAACTTTAGAAAGAAGTGGGAAAGTAAAATCCGCTGGAAATATGATCAGAAGCCAAACACAAATTAAAGGACCATATCTGCGAACACGATCAGAAGCACATGCGTAATAATGCAGTGTGATTTGCATGACGTGAGAATAAAATACTCAAAGTTTAATGGCATGAGTTGAATGTACGTGACTTTATGGTTTCGATTGTTATTGTTGTGTGCTAAAGACGAGGAAACGGCCCGTTGGGAACATCTCATGGATTTTACACGTGGTCAAATAATTGGGAGGCTGGAGGAGATAAAATCTGTGATGAGTCTAGCCCGATAGTCTCGGTCTTGTACATAGTATCATAGTATCGTATAGCGTGTGTGGTCGGCCTTCAGGAATGCAGGTACAACTGTGCGAAAGAAAGGCCAGTGGTGGCCTTTCCCCAAACCCACCTCTGATGGGGACCTCTATCCGTTCCTACAAGAGAAAGGAACTGACAGCACCAGCAAGTTATAGTGCAGTACAACTGAACATGAGCACAGGACGGGCAATGTCGCAATTTACAGAGGCCATGTGACAACACAAATGCGGACTGTTTGTCCGACGACCAGTACGCTGTGTTCCCTTAAAAACTGCTCACCGGTAGCACCGTTTACAACGGTCCATAAAACTTTAGAACTAGGCACTAGAACGGTACGGTACTAATTACTGATAGAGTTGAATTAGTCGCTGTTGCCATTCTGGACGTCAGAAATCTGAGATGAGAGTGGCACTTCGGATCGCCACAAAAGCATAAATGGAAGGGATATGCAAGGTTTCAACGTGATTCATAAAGAAATATACAGTTTCAACGCACTATAAAACAGGAGAGATATTTTATGTTACCTGTAACAGAATTGTAAAGGAATGTTTCAAGCTTTTTAGAGACAGTCACAGATGTTCTATGTGTGCACCCTTAGTCACACGACGCACATCGAGCCGGTAATCCATTTCCACCCAAACGCGAGGGAAGATATCTGAATCAAGTGCAGTGACAGTACCTGTGATACGCTGTTTCAGCTCCGCTAGAACAACAGGAAGCGGAGGGTCGAACGCCTTGTCCTTTACATACCCCCACAGGAAAAAGTCACAAGGTGTTAAGTCAGGACTTCTGGGTAGCCATTGGGTCAGTGGGTCAGGATTTCTGGGCGTCCATGTACCATTTGCGGCAATTGGTCAGGACTTCTTGTTGGCCACACGCGCTGTCGCCTACGTCACTTCCCTCAGTAGCGGGACACAAACTTTATGAATACATCTACCTAACAGTTCGCAGTTGTAGTCCGTGTCTTCAACTGTTACTGTTTTACAGCATCTGGAAACTGTATTCTTCTTTATGAATCACTCTGCATATACGTTGAAGGCGGTTTTCTTCTATGTGCATGAAGGATTAATGTTTTGCGATATACTAACCGATTTCTAGATACCAGAAGGAAGTACTGTAGCCTGTGCGCACTGCTTTAGTGAAGTAATCCTTCCCCATATTTTTCTGTTCCGTGGTGATTTTGGCCCGCGATTTGTGTTAATAGATGATAACTCCAACCCCATCGTACGGTGGATGTTGATGCGCTGTTAAACATGAAGGTATTAAGCGGCAGTATTGCCCAGCTCGTAACCACGACGTACGTTTCATAGAACACCATTGGGATGCTCTGGTGAGATGTCTTCCAGAACGGTAAGACATAACGGAAACTGTCCAACAGCTGAAATTACTTCAAGAATTCATACACAACCTAGTGCAAAGCAGAAGCCCATGGTTCGAACCATGCATCGACGTTAGGGTTGATCATATCACCTACTGAGAAGCTCCTCTTCCCTTTGTACCGTTTTCGGCGGTGACGTATCCGAATCAGGGCACCCAGTTCTATGTAGCCAGTTCTGAATAAGTTCCACTCTGTCCTTATCTCCAGTTGTGTCGGTGTTGTTTCCTTCATCATTTGGAGTTTTTACAGTTTGTATTTCAGATATCTAGGCCGCACCTGCGCAACGCCAGAGGTGTAATCCTGGCTTGTCCTAAAATTACAACAATTAACAAAGCTAAAAAGAGAAATACAGCCGGTAGTAGCTGGGCGAGTTTTAGGCTGCTGTGAGAGGTAAATCCGACCCAGGCGCCTACTTCAGGTACGGGCTGAGCTGAACTCCTATTTCTTATAATAATGAAGTATGAAAAAAAAATGTAATACCCTGCTAGGATTGGAAATAGAGACAATGACTGATGGCGATTGAAGACAAAAAAAGTATGGCGGACGCAGTTCAATCCAAACCACCATAGTACAGTATCCTTTCAATAAAGTGCAAAATGAGCGTACTTTGTGGCGTTACACTCGTGATCAACGCCATCACTATTAAGTTTTTATGTTGCATATACACTGGCGGAAAGTGAAAAGAGAACACCAGAAGGAGACGTCTGATACCAACGAAATTTATACAGCATAATAACGGAATACAGAGGATAACGTGATCAAAACATTATGGCAAAATACAGCTGTATTTGCTGGTAAACTTAAAAATAACCTTTCCATGTAACATTGTTTGTACGAGGTTGAACCGCCATGAACTGCGTCACACTGTGCAATTCTGGTATGGAGTCTGTCGTACAGATGTTGGATGTGAGTTTGGGGTTTTGAGTTCCAATCATCCTCAACCTGGACGCGTAAATCGGGGATGTCGTGGCTGACCGTGGAGACCGGATAAGTCGTTGTCCCACAAAATACCACTCGTGCTCAATTGGGGACAAATTCGGTTAACGTGCAGGCCATGGAAGTTGTCTCATACCCTGAAGTGCATGTTGCGTTGCACGTGCCGTGTGTGGGCGTGCGTTATCTTGCTGGAAAACACCACGATGGACCGTCTTTACAAATGGCACAACAACGGGCTGAATGATGTTGTTGATGTAGGAAGTGCTGTTTAACGTACCCGGTACAAACACTAGTTGTGTACGGGAGTGATAGCTGATCGCTCGCCACACCAGGAGACCAGGTGTAGGCCCTGTGTGTCGCTGGCGGATGCAAGAAAGGTGGAGATGCTCTCCTGCGCGTCTGCTAACACGCATACGGCCATCGGAGGCTCCCAAGCAGAATCTGCTTTCACCGCTGAACACGACAGATTGACATTGCGTTCTCCAGTGCAGACATTGGCGACACCACTACAGCCGTTCCTGACGGTGGGCTGGAGACAGAGGTACACATGCCAAAGGCACACGTGCACGTAGTCCTGCATCCAGTAGACATTTGCGGATTGTTCGCACAGTCACCTCAGGTGCAACGGCCGCTCGGATTTGCGTCGCCGCCCGAGCTGCAGTTGCACCTTCTTGCCAAGGCCGCTCCTCTTATTTGACCTGCTTGACAACGCCGCTCTTCTTATGCTTCGATCGGTCCGCTCATCAGTCCGTCTGTGACTCCCGGTTCCACGTCTTCTCGTGTGGGAATGTTCCTCGGACCATCTACGCCACCATCGTACCACCACCGATACTTCCCGTCCAATTCGCTCCGCAATACGACGATGCGACCACCCGGCCTCGCGGAGTCCGACTAGACGACCTCTCTCAAAATCCGATAAATGCTGAAATCTTACACGTCTTCCATGTCCAGGCATTGCAGCTTCTTCAGGGTCTTCGCACGTGCCCATACGCCGACGACTGATTACATTCTCTTCGCCGTACTTCTTAAGTACCACCGACGATGATTTGTATTGTATGCCGTACTGTGGCATAAGCGCTCACCGGTTGGTCCTGAAATTAACATCACACCTACATAAACTCGACCACATTAACATATGTAAATTTAATGATCGTCCGCCAATTCCTTCTTGGTGTTCTTTTTTAACTTTCCGCCAGTGTATTAGATATGTGAGAAAAGTTCATACATAATCTCTGTTCTAAAAAAAGTAACTGCCGCCGCTGCTGCTGTCGCTGTTTCTGAAATTGCGCGACACTCTTGTTTTCCTAGCTTGCAACGCAAAACGTATTGAACCCAAAAATATGAAATTTACATCGTTTGTAGAGAATTGTTTGGACAACAAGCTGAAATAAACCGTTTCTCGATTCTAGCGAAACTTCAAGAGCTATTGTATTTCAAATTTAAGTTAAGCAAAAAACTGCTATCAGGTCGCGTTCCGGAAACACTGACAGCAACAGAATCACGAAACTTTGTAGGCATGTAGTGCCAAGACCGAATTGCTGTACCTTGTCGCCAACGAGATAGAAGTACGTAGAGCGCTTACGTCGGGGAACGGGTGAAGCCACCGGAAACAAGTGGCAGCCATGTTTGATGAGGTACAGAACGATTTCCGTTCCGTGTTAAGAAAGGGAGTTTTCGTAATATATGGTTTGATGTTAAATAAGGATATAACTCAGAAATGTTGTTATAAACACCTAGGGGGTGAGACTAAAACTTTAACGTATCAAATAACGCTTTTCATTGTTAGTTGGCGGCAATAGTGTTTTAAAAAGAAAATGATATTTTAATGGATGCAGCTTGCTCTCGTTGAATAAAATCTCATGCCGTAATTTTTTGACATTTCACAAATTTTTTGGAACCAATTTTCAGTGAAATATAAGTCAGCGGTAATATAGTAAATGGGGAAAAAAATAAATAAAAAAATAAAAAATACAGTTGCAGTCAATCCGCAATTTCGGTAAAAATCTTAGATATCCGTGGGTCATAACCATGAGAATGCTGAATCATCCCACAGCTTATCACTCCAAATACATAGACGCCAAATATTTTATGAGAGTTTTAAATGAAAAAAAAAAAAGTTCAATGAAAAACGGAAAACAAACAATGACAGCCAAGAGGTACCAATATTAAAATACTTTTACCAACTGCCCCTATCTTATATAATCAGAAGAAAACTACTACTTAACTGGTTTTTATTTAATAAAAATTAAAAGTCCTTAGCACTGGGCATGTTTCTAATCTGTTTGTTAGCCTTAACATTCGGCAACACAGATCTGTAAGCCTTATTCGTGGGTAAGCAAGGCAATTGTGGTAACTTGACCATAATAAAGGTATCTCCCAGTACATACACTAAATACTTCACACAATATAATTCTCTCCCTCTCTATGTATACATAAGACAAAGAAGATGACCCCATGGGAGATGAATGGATGAAATTCGAAATCATGCAGGAGTGACACGGAGGAGACAGGCTCAAGACAGACAACTGTGGAAGAAACTTGGGGAGGCCTTCATCCAGCAGTGGATTGATAATGGTTGATGTTATACATATATCAGTAAAAAGAAGTAAAGCACACTCATGTAGTAATTAGACCACATCAACACTGCACCTTGCTGCAGGAATTAGAGGTAGTAGAAATAAACATAGAATTAACCAGAAGTAACCCACTTTCATGGTTCTAGACAAAAATGACATAGAATAAAACAACTCAGGAACCCCAAACCACTCTTTAGGGAAAGACATCTGGAGCTCCAAAGTTAAATCATAGCTTAAGTGTTACCGAAAAAAACCCAGAAGACCCCATGGGAGATGGGTGGCTGAAATTCGAAAGCATGTCGGAGTAACATGGAGGAGATAGGCTCAAGACATACAGTTGCGGAAGAAAATTGGGGAGACCTTCATCCAGTAGTGGATTGATAATGGTTGACAATGATGATAATGATATATATATATTTTGATTATATACAGTATACATATATTGTAATGATAATAGTTGTCAATGATGATGATATATATACCATTATCAATCCACTGCTGAGTGAAGGTCTCCCCAAGTTTCTTCCACAATTGTGTGTCTTGAGCCTGTCTCCTCCATATTACTCCGGCATGGTTTCGAATTCCATCCACCCATCTCCCATGAGTCTTCTGTCCCTCGAAATCCAGTTCAAAATTTCAGTCGTCCATCGGTGGTCTGTTCTTCTGGCAACATGTCCAGCCCATTGCTATTTCAGTGATTTCACTCTATCTCTCTCTGTATATATATATTCTTTGAGTTGTCTGCATTCTTTGCATGTCTTTTTTTGGTATCAAAAGAAAAATCTACACATCCTGCTTTTCTTTTTTAGTTAAGGCCATACATACAGTATATATATCATCATCATCATCATCATCATTGTCAACCATTATCAATCCACTGCTGGACGAAGGTCTCCCCAAGTTTCCTCCACAACGGTCTGTCTTGTGCCAGTCTCCTCCATGTCACCCCTGCAAACTTTCGAATTTCATCCACCCATCTCCCATGTGGTCTTCTTCTGGGTCTTTTCCTGTAACTTGGAATCCAATCTAAAATTTCGGCTGTCCATCGATGATCTGTCCTTCTGGCAGTATGTCCAGCCCATTGCCATTTCAGGGATTTAACTCTGATCATGATGTCTTCCACTCTTGTCATTTTCCACTCTTGTCAGTATATATATATATATATATATATATACACCTGGTTATGATGTCGCCCACCCTCTCTTTCTCTCTCTCTATATATATATAAAACATTACGTATAAACATTACTTACCTTTTTCCTGTATTTTTTATTGTCAGTTTACTTTTTGATGTATTTTAACAGCAGGAATAGGCTAACCCTTTTTTTGATGAAAATTATTTTATTTATGTATCTACATATGTTTATTTGCTATGTATTATTTAACTATCTTCCAAGGTTTATCCGTAAGAAAAAGAATTGAGAATAATTATTCTTAAGTGCAGTTTAAATAAACTTGGTGACCTAATATATGTTGTAGTTACAGATATATGTATATCACTTCTGTAACTCCCCTGTGACCTAGGTATAGACAGACATTGGGGCAATATGATGCTCCAAATGACATTTACAGTTAGCAACACCAGTACCGAGTAGCTAAAAATAGTTTTATGTACTTTTTCAACCTAAAAAGACTTATAATTTTTGGTATCAAAAGAAAAATCTTTCTACACATCCTGCTTTTAATATCTGGGCAGGTAAATTTTCTCTGGGCATGTATTATTATAGATATTTTTCAAGCTCTGGGCTGAGTGACCAAAAAATTCAGATTATGGACTTTAATTTTTTTATGGGACAAAAAATTGTATTTTTTTTTGTTTCAGTATTAAGTATTTAATATTTTTTTACTTGCGCTTTCATATTTTACTTTTCTTATTAAGAAGCCTAGTTTTTTGTTGTCCCAAAGCTGAAATTTTGTAGTTTTCACCTGATATTTGTACACATTTTGGCAATTGTTAAGATGTACTGCACATAGTTTTTTTTTTTTTTTGTTTCAATTTTAAGGGCACAGCCTCTTATTAATATGAAGTGAGAAATTAACAACCACTGATTTGCATTCATGATGTGCAAAAAGTTTGGCGAGCAAATGTTTATGTTTTGTGTTGTTATTTTGTGGGTTCCTTCAACAGCCTTGCTGGAAATACAAGTGCGTCTGATTTGTATTTTAGAGAAATACAGGCACAACTTGTTCAATTCAAAGAAAGATTGATTTACGTGAGTGATATTTGTTCAATACTAACCTCTCATATATATGGTTGATGCAAAAGGAATAACTGGCAATTTATACATGGACATACTGACTGTACATTCATCATGAATCAGAGGTCACATTCTTCAAAAAAAAAAAAAAACCCACCTATCACGCAAAAATCAAATGCAAGTAGTTATTACAAAATGTTGCTAGTCCCTTTCTTTTGTATTATTCCATAATTTTTTTTCAATTGTCATTTCATAATCGTTTGTGCCAGTTTTCATAAATATTTTATGTTATTTGCATTTTTGAGGTACCATTGTACTCCCTGTTTCCTATTTTCAGTTTTAAATCAATATTGCCTCTATTTTTGCTACCCAAAAACCACACACATTGTACTAACACATTACAAATAAAGAGTATTCTGTCAAGAAATTTTCAAGCTCCCCACTCTCACTTTGTTTAAGTAATACTACAGATTAATCACTAATCAGAGACAAATGCCTAGAACACAAGCTGGGTGACCCTGTGCTTTCAGATAAAATACTAGATTGTTTCCTGACAGGTGTCAGCAAGCAATAAATTTATATTACCAATCACAATTATTACTTCTGCAATTTAAGTAACCATAAATTGATTACTTTGCCAGTATTTGCTATCTAATGGGCATTAGCCATGGGTACATGATATTTATCACATAAAAAGAAATTGCTGCTTCCTAAGATTTTGAAATATTTGTTGTCTTGTCAGACAAGTTGCAAGTACACTGTACAGATTCTAGAATATATATGCAAATGCCATTTGCAAAACATCCTCAAGTATATGTAAAAAAAAAACAAAAAAAAAAACACTAGCATAAGCAAAAATTGTTCCCAAAAAGCCTCAAAGTTGGTAACTCACAATTAACCTCATCTTCCCATAAACATGATTCAGTGTTCACATTGAGAACGACTGTTTACAAAATATTAGGAATAAAAAGTCTTAAGATAACACGCATATTGAAATGGTTCATCTGCTGGTTTAATCACCAGCTACACGGATTAGATGTCCTATTTTCTGCGTTTGATTAACTGAGCATTTACAGCTCAACCTTATTTTAAAATGCTTACTTGTGAAATGTAGGGCTAACCTTCCAAAAGTGGAGTAAATGGCATTTTATTGTTGAAATAAATATCCAAAATGTGCTGATAATTGGGAATATTCACAAAACATAGCACGATCGCCGAGCAGCTGAAAGAACAGAGGTGACTCCTTGACACACGCAGAATTTGTACCTCATCAAAGATGGCGGGCTCCCCCACGTTGGCTTCAGCTGCCACAGCAGAGAACCAATCACAGAAGCACTCTATGTATTTCTATCTCGTTGCTTGTCGCTCTTTTTTTACATTTCGATTTAGTTTACGAGAAATTAAATTTCTAAATTTCACAAAATTCTTAATTTTGCGATGGGGTCCATTTAAAAAAACGGATATATGGCAAACTATAAATTATAACGCATAGCAACTTTTACAGCGTAAACTTACAAATATCGTCTCTTTTTTACAAAATATAAGTTTAAGAAAAAGTCATTTTCTGATTTTTAAGCATTTTTTATAAACGCTAAGGAAAGAAACGAACGTCTTGTCTGTCTTCACGATAACTACAGAGGAACGTTCTGGTCTCGTGACCTGCTGCCATGGTGACTCAGAGAAATTGTTATGCATAAATTTTGTTGGCAAAGCTATCTCCGTTGTTTAAAGTGGACGACAAGTAATTTTGCTGCCAATACATCCAATGGAAAAACTTCTGTACATATTTTCTTCACAATTCGTTTCCAAGGATGAAAATGTGAACATCGATTAAAATAGCTTCATTTTATAACTTGGAATACTTAATATTTTCTAAAACATAACCATAATTATGCAATCCAAAATTTGTTTGTCCACTGACGTCATCAAAGAACAGGCCGCGCCATCTTTTCTGGACAATTAATGCGTTACCACGGATGAAAATTTGAACATCGATTAAAATAGCTTCATTTCATCACTTGGAATACTTAATATCTTCTAAAACATAACCATAATTATGCAATCCAACATTTGTTTGTTTTTCTGACGTCATCAAAGTACAGGTCGCGCTATCTTTTTTCTGGACAATTAATTAGTTCCCAAGGATGGAAATTTGATTATCGATTAAAATAGCTTCATTTGATAACTTGGAATACTTAATATTTTCTAAAACATAACCGTAATTATGCAGTCCAACATTTGTTTGCTTACTGACGTTATCAAAGTACAGGTCGCACCATCTTTTTTCTGGTCAATTAATGCGTTACCAAAGATGGAAATTTGAAATTCGATTAAAACAGCTTCATTTTATAACTTGGAATACTTAATATTTTCTAAAACATAACCATAATTATGCCATTCAACATTTGTTTGTCTATGACGTCATCAAACAACAGGTCGCGCCATATTATTTCTGGACAATTAATACGTTCCTAAGGATGAAAATTTGGACATCGATTAAAATAGCTTGATTTTATACCTTGAAATACTTAATATTATGTAAAACGTAACCATATTTATGTAATGTCTACTGACGTCATCAAAGTACAGGTCGCCGCATCTTTTTTCTGGTTCCAACACCACCAAAAGAAAAGTTATACACTTTTTTATATAAATATGGTTATGTTTTAGAAAATATTAAGTATTCCAAGTTATAATATGAAGTTATATTAATCGATGTTCAAATTTTCATCCTTGGGAATACAATAATTGTGAAGGAAATGTGTACAAGCGTTTTTCCATTAGAAGTATAGGAAGCAAAATTACTTGACGTCCACCTTAACGGTTTAGCATAACGTTTTACGGTTTACGGAAATGCTTTGTGGACCGCTTTTGTTTTTCGTGGTAAATTTAGTAAGTGCCGTAAGTTCAAACCGCAAAAGTCCGACTTGCCAAAAATTAACGACAGTAAAAAAACTTTGAAATTTCAGAATAACAATCCTTATTTGCTTAGACATGCAACAAAAATTGAAATTTATATACATTTTCCAGTGTTTAATTCGTGTGATATACTTCGAGATCGAGCTTCAGGGCCCGAGCTCTAATCAGGAAACGAGCGTAGCGAGCCTAGTGGCGCAGTCCCTAGTACATTAAAAAAACAGTTGCTGGGCATCATTACATAAAGTCGAACGGCGCACCATGGACGTCAAAGCTCCCCTTGTGCTTCTGATACCTTAGGAATAAGGACCTGATGTTTTGCATAAATTAAAACCAAACTCTCTTGGTGATCGCTTTACATTTTTCAACACTACTCCTTGGTGTTTACGCAGAGGCACCCATACAACTCTTCGGACATACTATGGTCGCACAGCAGGCAATTAACTACGAAATGTTTCAATGCCGTTTCACCATTAGGCACGTTGTTTTCTCTAGTGACAGTTTACTAGTAAAAGAAAAAAGAACGTTCCAAGTCATGATTGTGGTGCTATATATTAGAAAGGCAGGATGAAAGGAGAACTGCTTGAAAGCTGAAAGACGATGACTGCGCCCTGGCACTTCGGTAGAATAAAATCAACAATACATTGTAGTACTTTTATATGAATATGGAAAAGAGAAATAAGACCTTGCTTCTGGCATTCCATAAAATTTTCAAAGATTTGACATATATTTTTCAACTGTACATGCAAAACATCTTGTTCCTGGTTTTTCTTTATTCATTATGCGTGGTACTTTAAGAAAAAAATTAATTCTTACATATATTCTGCATAATCAAACCTTTATTATATCAGGGTAAAAGTTCAGTAAAAGCGAAATTCAAGTTACCTAAACTTACAGTTCATTATTTGTAAATTTTCTTTATATAAATATAGTAAGCTCTTTTATTTAACCGTTATTTGTAGATCCGCTTCAGAAAAGTAATTTACTTTTCACTAGGTTAACATTTTTCTCAAAGTTTATTCCATGCTTTTTTCAAATTCGGTAACAACAATTATTTATATCTTTAAAGCTGCATGAAAGTGACATTCTTAAATTGTCTTGCGGCAAAATGAACAGCACTTGAATTAATATTAACACAATATTACTCATGTGCCAGTGTTCTAATTTAAGGCAACATAACGCAAATCAGACTCCTAAACGGCGATTTATTTCCAAAATAGAAGTTCTGGCTCCTGTTCATTAATAATGTTTGAAAAACACTTCCAATAAAATTTACACGAGACCTACCTGCATGTAAGCAAGATTAATACATTTTGTTTGATGTTCTAAATCGGGCAAATTTCCTAAGGATTGGTATTTATGAAATGCTGGGCGAAACCAGATTTTACAGATAATTTTATTAATATTATTTAAGAAAAATATAACTAATTTCTGTAACTTACATTTGTTTTCAATGAATTTATCTCCTACATGGTAATATGCAAAAAAGACGGTTATTCATTCCATTCTCTCAGTCTAACGCAGCATCCATTTGGTAATATATAAACCACAGAGGGCCTAGGCTCTCCGATAAGTCAGAATGAGAAGGAAATCTTTTAGAAAGAAATATTGAACCCTCGGTTTAACCGAAGTGGCCATCTTCCCGTTCGCAATAATCCTTTGCAGGCACTCAGGTGTTTGCACTAACTAATTATAGGCTTTTATGCCATAATCGCTTGCACAGTCGTTCCCTGTACCTCAAATGTCACATCGATTACGATATTTTGTGTTTATGAAGCTTTGGAAACTATATACTTCGTAAGACACGCACCCCTTGGAATACCCCAAACAAAAGAATGGGCGTTGAGTAGCAGAGGGTGTTGTTCTGCTGCATTGAAATGAACCAAGGTTAGGTAATAATGAATTTTTCTAATCGTGCGATGGACAGATTTCCACCGTTTCCTCTTTGACTTTCTTAACAGAAGTTATGTTTTTCTTACTTTCTAGTGTTCCCAAAGGCTACTGTATCCAAGGTGTACCTCGAATAAATGTGAATAAATTTGAGCCATTTTATTGCCCAAGAAGTAAAACCCATAGTGTTTTCTGGTTCTACCGTATGCAAGGTGTACCTCGAATGCAGTTAATAAATTTTTACGAGGCAGTTTTAGTGTATGCTCTGTCTGTTCAAGTAGTTACCTGAGTAAGAATTTTTGTTTCATTAGCTACTCCGAAAAGTAGCAATAAGGAAATTACATGATTTTACACTTTTAAAATTCGAGAAAACTCTTGCATAATGTTTTAGATGTAATGAAATGAACCTACATGAATTCTGATACTCCTCCGCAATCGATCCGATAGAAGAAAAAAATTGATAAACGTTTTGCGGTAGAGAAGAGGCTTCTAGGTAAGCATCTGAGCTGCAGCGACTTTTGATGTGTTTATGTGCGTCATTCCAGTGGTGTGGCGTTTTGAAAGTAACAGTGGTGTGACGTTTTGAAAGTAACAGTGGTGTGGCGTTTTGAAAGTAACAGTGGTGTGACGTTTTGAAAGTAACAGTGGTGTGGCGTTTTGAAAGTATACTCTTCAATTCTAGTGGTGCGGCGTTTTGAAAGTAAGTGTGCGAAAAAATGTAGGATATAGCTGGCCGTAAAGCAAAAAGTGCATGAGCTAGCGTGAGGTAGAAAGGATGTAATCCCTAACCGCAGAAAGTCTTGAAATCGATGGTACGGTAACCCATTCCAAGCTGACCAGTCATGTATTAAAGACAGAAAAATGAGTGAAGAAAAACACAAATTCCTGGTGATATATACACTCAATAGACAAACTATTAGAGATACGGGTGTTGGGCTATTGATATGGACATCCCCAGCACATAGAACACACCCAAATCAAACGCAGGCGATAAAAAAGGCAGACAGCAAGGTTTCCCTGAAGGATGCCGCTATCGACAAACATGGCTAAACGTGGTCATATGGGCGACTTTGATTATTGACAAATTGTGGGGGGCAAGACTGATGGGCCAGTCTATCGCCCAAGAGGTAAAAACCTTAGTGTTTCCTAGGGCTACTGTATCCAAGGTGTACCTCAATATTGTCGGACGTACCAGTGCCCAGAGTGGAAGCGGTGGCAGACCACACCACAGTGATGACCGCGGTCAATATGGACTACCGATTTTCGAAAACACCGACCCCTTGGCAACGGCCGGGCAAACCACATACATGTAAAGCATCGTAGGTGAAAGCAGTATCAGTTTGCGAAAGGTACGAAGAACGCTGCATAACCTGGTCTACTGGAGACTACGACCTTCCCGTGTGCCTCTGCTGACTGCTCATCATAGGAAATTACGTCTCGCCTGGTTCTAGGACATAAACACTGGACCCTTGCAGAGTGTCGTCGTGTCGTGTGGTTACATGAATCTCGTTTTCAACTCTACCGTGCTGACATAATTGTGTAGGTTTGGTACCAAGAGCATGAGGCCATGGCCCCGTCGTGCCAGGTCAGCTCAGTGGTGTTTTAGGGAGCCTTCTCATGAAACACATTGTATCCGTTAGTTTATCTGGAAAGGGCCTTAACTGCATCGCGCTACGAGGATATGCCGGCTGATCACCTATACGGTTTGATGGCCTTCTCGTATCCTTCTGCTGATGGTTTGTTACATGAGGACATAGCTCCGTCAACCGGGTCGCAACCATCCAATCATGGCAACCATTCAATGCTCATATGAATTTGAAATAATTTAGTGGTCACCAAGGTTCTGGGATTTAAACCATGTGGACGCTCTCTGGAATGCCCTGAAGTAGAACATCGGATCCGACGTCTCAGGAAGAGTTGAGGGCAACGCTGCTACAGGAACGGCTGACATTACCTCCCGAAGCCTTCCAAAGTCTGGTGGAGTTGATGCTTCTTGTCGTGCATAGGCTGTTTTTCAGGTTAGAGGAGGACCAACACTCTATTCGGTAGGAATATCCAATGTGTTGTCATTTCAGTGCATTTATAATGTTATAAAAGGAAATAAATAAATGTAAGACAATACATCATAATTTTGGAGACAGTTCCTCGTGTTACACGCACTATTTATTCCGTTCCCTTTACAGAAGCTCCTACAAGACCTGAGCCAGTGATAATGCATTTCTTGAAGTCACTGAGATCAAATGAGCTTCGTTATCGCCCATTTCTGAAACATTTGGATAGGTCTTCATCCTGGTCTCTTAAGCCTTTGCGCAAGGTGTTGGTACATTTTCTAACGAACAGAAATAGGAAAGCGATGCAGATAAAATGATGCAATAATTTGAAAGAGGAAGATCGCTATTTAGGTAACACTGACAGGCATATATTATGATGACAATCGACATTGACAATAATTTGTAGGCATACGACGCACAAATGCGAATGAAACGTTGCGTGCGTGACCTTTTCTAGGAAAATATGGATTCTTCCGGTAGCGTGCAATGTCAGCGTGCCATTGTCTTACCATGTGTAACACTTTGTCTCGACTAAAGCACACTTTAACTAACGCTGTCAAAAGCTTCCCTGTTTATGCAGCAGCTGTCTTGACGCCTGGTGGCCGCTGACATCAATACTGTTGTCAACGAACTCATGTCACATAAGGTTGGTCCCAAAGTGATTTTAATGACCCCCGTTTTTTTGCTCTAAGCTCGCACGATGCTGTGATTTCTTATTTCAAATTCCTTTCCTTCAAGTGGTCTCGGATGCTTTGTTCTTTTTCTCAGAAACACTGTTTATTTCGACTGTGCCACTAAATAATTTATTTTTTTATTAGCGATCCAATTTTTTCCCAAATCCAAATTTATTAACACATACATATAAATTTTTAAATCCGGTGTCCGCCTCCTAAGAAATCGGTAGAGTTACCTCCAAAATTATTTCAATCAATAACTTTCAAATACACATCCCATGGAGGCAAACCTGTAAATAAGGTAAAATTACATTATTGTAAATTATTATTTCCATTTAAGAACTAGGAATTTCAAATAAATGGAATTATGTTAACAACAAGCAAATGTAAGTAAAACTGAAGATGCATGTAGGTGTTACATTGCAATATGTTAACATGCCATGAAATTCGAAGCAACGCTTCCTCTTATCTTCATCTTTTTTTAGAAAAGTCTGTCTTTCCTTTTCTGGGGAAGCCATAATTTTACATTAATTTAAATTTTACAGTGTACTTACGTTTTAAACTTATACTGCACTCACATTCGATTTGTGTAATCTTTGTACTGTATAAGATTTTCTTGTTTATGAGATCTGTCACGCAAACGATATCCAGGTTACTACAGAAAACAAAAATGTCAATACAGATTTCCCTAAAATATGGCAATTTTTTTAATACAATATTAATTTTCCTAGATTTTTGTGGTTTAGTCGTATTTCCCAGGAGTTTATATTCAGTCTCTCAGCTGGCTCATTTTACATCAAAGTTTATTTCGTTCTGCAGTAGCTCATTAATACGAATTTAAAGCTGTAAAATTGCTGAGTTAACTGAAATGTTAATAATACTCAAAAACCAAATATTATTTTAATAATCAACACGACACACTATTTCATAGATGAAAACTTACATCATATTGTCCACGGAACTGCCTTCAAAGATCCATCACTATCACTTAGTTCAGTGGTTTTCGCGGATCTGTCGTGTGTTATACTGTCAATAAAGCAGCACCAAGAGATGCATTTTTTTTGTCGGTTCTTTTTCATCGTGAGGCAGTCTTGCAGAGGGTTATGCTAAAACTAATTACGATTAATTTCCAAATCTGTTTCAATTTTTTAAGGCATGAGTCATTTTAAAAAGAAAATACATGAAAATAACACAAAGCTCAATAGTAGCGGAAGTTTTAACCGCATTAAATAAGAATCCGTTGGATACAATTGCCTAACCCTTTTGAACAGAAATCCAATACTCCCATCATTTTAAAAATAAGCTGGGAAACAGATGAAAAACCTATTAAACTTACTTGAGGATATCTTTCGGTGCACAGTGTTTGCATTACTCTGCCCCAAAATCGATACGATGTAAAAATCGGTTGGACAATATCGATATTGCTAAAACATATATGCGATGTACCATTCATTGTACGGCTATATGTGCTTGTCTAAATATTTTATTAAACAAGTGAAATCCTTAGGCATTCCTTTTTCCCTTTCATTTCCAATTTCATTAGATACATTGTAGCAATGTTCTACTTAAGATCGAAATAAAAAGTATTCTTAAAATGAATCCAAAATTTCTTTATTATATTCATAAGTAAAGTGCTACCTAAGACTTCATTTACAAGCGTTTCGTTATATAATTTCACGAGGAAGGCAGCTGAACTTGAAGGACTTTGTTTTTCACATGATTCACATCATAACAATTTCTGATTAACACACCGTTAACCATTTTCTGGATGCTGTGCAAAATTATATAAGATATCTGTAAACGGAAGACCACTTTCGTAGACGTTAGTAGTCCTTCTACTTGTTTCGTAGCAATAATAACTGCTTGTTCTTCTTCCGGAAAAGTTACCATTCCGTCTACTTTTTCGTAGAAGTTACAGTTTTTTGTACTTCCTCCCTCTATTTTGAATTTCATTCGTAAAGAGGTAGGAATTTTTAACAAATTTCAAGTTCAGTAACATCGGACATTCATATGTTTAAGTGCCCTCAGTCGTACCTCTTTCCGATATATATCAAAGTTCAGTATCAATCACTAAGGTCAACAAAGCCATGATATTCCTGATTCGTTATATGGGAGAGGTAGTGTTCCCTTCATCCCTACCACGCAAGTTATGATGTTGAGTTTGTGCAATTTCTTCTTCGCGATAAGGCTTGCCCCAGAATAGTTGAAATCGAAAGCTTTGTTTCATATGTGACATTAAAACCTTCGTTGTGCACACAATCGAAAAATAATTATTTAAGTATTTACATGAAGAACAATGTACAATGTGCATCATCATTATCGAAGAACATAGTCCGTTGGAAGGAGAAATAATATGTTACTCAAATCTGATTGCAAATTTGCATTTTAACGATTTAGAACCTTGCATGCTTTTGGATGTCATAGGAACACTCTCCCACAGGAAATTAACAATATCCCTTGCTGTACAATACTTTGGAGACGGAATTTCTACAAACGATTACTCGCATATTTCATTTTGGAAATAAATAAATTTATCTTTGCAGCACTAATCTGGAATGGGGATGAAAACATTTAGAAGCGCAATCTTAATGCGCACACACACACTTTGAAAAATATATCAATTTAGTAACCTTCTTTTCTGATCACGTGCACTATTCGAACACTTTCTTTATAAAGTTCTCTTTGGATGACGGCAGGTGCTTACTTCTTATCCTGCTGTGCGCATATCATTTATACCATTTTCTGTGCTTATCCGTAGATATCCGGCTTCTTCAAAACGAGGTTCTATGCCCCTTGTATTAGTGAATTTCTTCCTAACCATTTACGTCATGGAAATGCCAGATGCAAAGCAACAGACTATCCGTTGTTTTGGTAGCCAAATTGCACAAGCGAAGTACCCTTCTAAAAGGCGAGAAACATTATATTTCAGTCATGGAGCGAATGATATGAAACATC
Source organism: Macrothele yani (assembly GCA_039090855.1). Taxonomy (NCBI): domain Eukaryota; kingdom Metazoa; phylum Arthropoda; class Arachnida; order Araneae; family Macrothelidae; genus Macrothele; species Macrothele yani. The sequence continues at coordinate 195,943,448 of CM077034.1, read as the reverse complement.
TCGTATCTGCACGACGCCTTGGTATTGTTGGCGATCTGAGGGCACAGGTCCACGACGCAATGTTGGTAATTACCCAAGACATTATCCGAGGTACTTTCTGCTGAATGACAAGACATATTGTTGAAGGAATGTCTTCCAAATCAAGCTTGACACATGACTTCGAATCACAGCATTGCACATTTCTGCCTAAAAACGTTATACATTTAGAATAGTTATATTGCTTTTTATGTGAAAGTCAGTTTTTAATCGAGTTTAAAAAAAGCCCTGAAGTGTAATTTGATGCATATAGGGACACTACTTATGAAATTTAGGAACTAAAATTTCGTTACCCTAAAACCACTTGCACTATATGAATAACAGAAAATATCATGGCACTGTTCCTAGAAAGAAAAGCAAAAACGTTCTTTAGTTGTTGTAGGTAAACGAGCTTCCAACACGCCCATGAACCCTAAAAATATTTTCTTAAATTAATTCGGTATAATGGATAAACGAGTACGTAATTATTTTATTAATGAGCCCTGCTAAAGGCGTTTCAAGTTGTTCATTTGCTCATCACCATGATATATGATAGCATTAAAATTATAATTATATACAACAATTATTTTTAGTTTAATATACTGTTAAATTTATGAAATCCAGTACAACAGGGGCTAAGTTTTACATTTTGAGGTCGGGAAAATTTTCAAGAAAAATTGAAATGGAACTTTTGAGTACTGAAACATTCCGTTAAATAAACAAAATTCCTGCAATACATTAATCCTTAAAAAGAAAATGAGATAAATTGCCTTGACTGTGTGGCAGCTGCCAGTGCAATCCCTGTCGAAGTTGACCCAGTGATACGGAAGATTAATTCCCATGGCTCCACTGTTCTCTACTCAGTGAAATAGGTAAGGCTCAACACTGACACAAAAGAAAAAATGGTTTAATAGTTTTCTACAAAACTGTGCAAAGTAAGGGTGGGAAGACACGCAAATATTAGATACATATCTTCTCAAAAATCAAAATCAGTAATTAATAAACAAGAAATCATAGCGGTAAATTAATATTAAACATACTTTGTGCAATAGGCATTTGCATGCCACTTCACTAAGCGACTATGCTACTCTTAAACTATACAAGATAAGTGTTATGTAACGGAATATCTGGTAGCCATCTCTCTTCTTGTGGACGTAGCACGTGCTTGAGCACACCTGATCCAGGCACGCTGGGGGACAAAAGGTTTCAATTGTATCTTAGAACCACTAAATAACACACTCAGGTCAGTGAAACCGGTTCTTTTTTATATTTTGTTAAGGGGAAGGAAAATTGTGTTTTCTTTATAGCACGGGATTCTGTAAACACTAATTACACAAATTATCTGCATTTATGATAAAATCCTGCATACTGTGATAAAACCCTTATGTGTTTTATCACTGTATGTGTATACTATTATCTGCATACTGTGATAAAACCCGTTTGTGTTTTATCATAGTATGTGTATATTTTTATCTGTCTGTAACCATGGAGTCTAATGGGTGTAGCATAATTCTTACCTACATTATATCGACTTGACATCCTTTCATGTACTTCTTTTCTTTGACCATAGTTGTCAACCATAAAGTTGCACTGCTGCTGGTCCGATAATCCTGAGCTTTTCAGTCAGTTCTAACAATACTGACACCGTACTAGCTCCTTAATTCCCAGCAGGTGTGTGATATCACACCTCTGTTTCTTATAGCATGAAAATATATCTTCTGTTCGTCAAAATGTATCCCTGACCGGGTTTTAATCAATCTAAGAAAATATATTTCTACTCACATTCGGAGGGGAGCAATATTCTCGAGGAATGGCGAAATAAATGCTCAAAATTCATACATATGCCTTTCCCTATCGTTTTTGCTGTACAATGCATTGTTTTCCGCACCACGAAGGTCTTCATATACTGCTCAAAACAGTTAGGAGCGCAAGAGATGTTGCAAGGAAAATCATGTGCGATTGACGTTGTTAAATGCAAAATGTCTCATGTAAAATCAGAAGGATTTTAGTAATATGGATAAAAAAATAATATAAGGGAATTTTATGCCATATTATACTTTAATGCATATAATGCGACATGCTTTACAACAAAATGTACACTGAAGTGCCAGAAGAACTGGTACAGACGAGCTTATGCAAAATACATAGCAACGTCACCTATGCGCCTACTCGGTTGCATCCGCCAGTGCGTATATAAAGTGATTGACATCTTTGCCAGCTGTCAGAGCTGTTTTCGTCATGAGAGAGACAAGTAATAATGATTTAAGCGATTTTCAAAGCGGTGTCATAGTTGGCGCTCGTGAGATGGGCCATAGTATTTCGGAGGTAGAAGGGAATTTCGGATTTTCACGGCCGACTATTGCAAGGGTGTGCCGTGACTACAAGAATTCCGGCAAAACCTCCAACCTACGATACCAGCGGGGCCGTAAAAAGACACTGGGTGAACGTGGCCATCGTCGGCTGTCAAAAACCCCTTCACGCGGTAGGCGGGCAACACTTTCACTGGTATCATCGGAATTCAATGCTGCATCCTCAACAAGCATCAGCGTCCGGACTGTGCAAAGTACCCTGCACGATAGAGGATTTAAGAGCCGACGCCCAACTCGAGTCCCCTTGATGGGTGCACGACACAGAGCTATGCGCCTCGCTTAGGCACGGCAACACCGCCACTGGACACTTGATGATTGGAAACAAGTAGCCTGGTCTGACGATTTGCGTTTCCAACTGTATCGGGCAGATGGAAGTATTCGTGTGTTTCGCAAACCTCATGAAGCCATGGATCCCGCCTGTCAACAGCGAACTGTACCAGCTGGTGGCGGGGGGTCCGTGATGGTATTGGATGTACCAGCCACTGGGACCCCTGGTACGTCTACAAATGTCTGGGACCTGCCAACGCTATGATAAACGTTAAACAAATTATCATATCAAGGAAGATATTAAATAATGAATTTTAGATAAGGATAGGTCGTAGACATCTGATATATATGTGTCATAAAATTCAACAACTTGAATTGAATGAGTCAGTAATTAGAATTATTATATATTTTCTGTGTCTCCCACAATGTAGTTCGTATTATTAATTTAAAGTCAGCAGATTTGCTTATATTTCCTTCAATAGCTTTAAGCAGAATATTTTATCATTGGGCGAGCTTTGTCAGATCCATTTCCAACAGGGTAATCTAAAGATTTCAATGGATCGGAAACTTAAGCTTTTCAAAAACCGATTAGCTAGTTTATGCTATACATAAGCAGTTCTCAAAATCATTTTTAAAGTTTTAAACTGCTGAAACCCTTGTAGGAGGGCCATGTTTTGCATTCAAAGTAAATAGACATACATTATCTTATTTATTAGTTATTAAACATTCCAATAAGTAAAAAGATGCAAATACGTTTCTTCATGTTATTGATTAGCATTCAACTTTCAAATTGTTCCTTCGAAAGATATAATATAAGTTCCAAACTGCGAATTAAAAAATTAATATAGTTAAACCACACTTGCTTTTTCTGAATTTCTAATGAGACACTCTGAAACATTTTGAAAAGACCATAGATATCTATATGTCCTTAAAAGCAGATACGTTCTAGTAAGCGGCCCACATACCATTCAAATCTAACCGAAAGAACAATCAAATGTAAATTTTATATTGAAAAAACTGTACTTGCTAAATACTTAAAAGGACTGGTAATAACATATCGTGATTTGCTTTTCACTTTCAAAATTCAAAATGCAGATCTTTTATTTTAACGACAAAGTTCATGGAATCTACGCAATAAGAAGTAGTTTTATAACATAATCTAATCAATTCCCAAGGTAATCTAATGGAATTACCGAACTAACGAGTTAGAGAAGAATGGCATGAATATTAATTTTTGAAGATGACAATCCGTTTTTTTTTTTTTGGTGTAAATATAAATAGGATGGTAAATCAGATAATATCCGAAAACTTGAAAATTTCGTCGTCCTGGAGCGGGAATGGAATCCGCTTGTCCCAGATAACGCCCGGGTATGCTAAACACTACACCACCCCCAACGACCAAGTCTCAAGTTTCCGATCCTTACCATCGTTGTCCTATTTACATCAAAAACGGGTTGTTATCTTCAAAAATGTGTATCGTTTGGTGTAATCCCATATTCCATTCATGACATGAATATTAGTTTTTCAGCTTTTCTCAAAAAAAATAAAAATAGAATTTTGAATAATCAAACATTAGCTTCACTTCAGTGCATATTACAGACCAAGGAAAAGTATGTTTAGGAAACAGTGTAAAATTTTTGAGCGGCCTATGTATCTTTATGAAATGGCGCACAAATTCCCCGCATTCCTAAAACCACATAGCGGAGGGATTGTAAAAACTCTGCAGCAAAGTAAACTCCTTTCCTCTTCCCACTTCAATAGAACGACCACTAAATTGTATCTGGTCATAAAGGCTGCCTTCAAGTCATCCATTCTCTGTCCTATCAACGGAGGCATGAAGAGAAACGGCTATTATCTCTGATTTCGAAATCTTGTTACAGGGTACAAAATAAGTACTGAAACATCTCTCTTCCTGTTTGGTTTATCGCCATTGTAATAGCCATTTTAGGAAGTAATTATTCACAAAGGATCAATGTCTAAACAATTTTCGGAAATGCTTAATATGAATAACAGATATATGAGAAAACGAAAGGTCTGTGGAGCACAGATTCACTTGCTCTTTCTTGAAGAATTTGGTCCTGTTTTTAGACAGTGAAGTCGTTGGAATTTATTTCAGCCCATTTTGCCAACACCGACTGATTCTTTACGGCCGGTTAAAGATTTGGGTCAGAAGGGCTAAATATTTTGGTGTTTATGCTAATGGAAATTAATTGTACGGTAACCTCAGCCTTAGAATACGAAAACAATCAGAACACAAAACTTAGGTATTTTAAGTACGCATGTCGCAAGAATGATTCGCACAGCCGAATATTAAGAGCTAAGTATGAAATCAAGGAAGAATAGGTTTACAGAAAAAGTCGAGTACTTATTCCCTACCATCAATGTCATTTTTAAAATGCAGCAACGGAAAATTCACGAGTGCTTTGCTCTATCTCTTGATACATTTCCTTTGCCCATTCCTACAAGTGAGTTTATCCTCGAAGATTTTTTCGCGTAACGTGTTTGGTGTATTTACGTACAACAAAGATTGCAGGCCCATCCACGAATCAACCATAAGCGTTTGAACTATTGGACTGAAAACAATAAATCCCTGTCTACATGTGATGTTGAATCTCATAAAAGGTCCTTGCAATCAAACATACGCTTGCGGTCTGGTTAAAATTGCTGGCAATGGAAATAAATTAGTACGAAAGAGCATATTGTTGGAATAATTTCTGAAAAAGAAAAGGAAAACGTGTAGTCATAGAGTTACACTTTGAACTAAGTAAGTAAGGCATAAGCTATCTAGGACAGTAGTAAGACAATTCGTTTAGGTGGAGGACCATTTCAAAAGTTCGCCTAGACCTCGAGATTGATCACTTTCCAATTTCCCGTACTACTGAAAATTATATATATTTTGAAACTCAATATGTTCTGTCATATCACTTTTAAAATGTGATATGAATATAAAATGCTCATTCTGCGCGTTGCAGTTCTGCAACCGTAAAACACATGCACGCCAAATCGCAATTTCTATCTTGAAGCTCACGAAAAGTGGTAAAAGGCAAACAGAACTAGAAGAAATAGAAATAACTGTTTTGTTTGGTTGCATAACATCAGGAAAAAAGTTGAATCCTAAAAAAGTGGTGTACAAAAGCCGTGTAAAAAATGCAGATTGTCTTTCAATTTACTTCATGTTGAGCACAAATCACTGTGAGAAATTTCCAACCAATTGTTGGCTAGTAATGAGCACAAGGAAAAATTCTGTTATTCCGCGTGGAATTTTCCCAACATACAAATTTTTCACAGCAAATCTTTTAGTCCATGTCAAAATCACAAATAATGAAAAAAAGGTCGTGATGTTGACTCGACAGGCAGTGGAAAATTTAACTCTAAATGCACAAGTTTTTATAAATATAATTTTTCTTTTGATTTAGAACTGACAATATTGAAAATTCGAAACTTTATTGGTAAGCACAATAGAGTTAAACCTGTCTGTGGTGAGTCATGCGTCAAACGGAAATACGTAAAAAGCAATATTTTATTTTTGGTCCGGTACCAGAGATAAAAACATGCCTGCTATTTAATCTGCCTTTGACGGAACCTGCCTAACGCAAAAACGGAAAAGACAGTAATAAGTAAAAATTTTAACAACGGAAATTTAACTGCAGAATGTTCCCGTGACGTCAAGCAGTTTAATTGAATGGAAAATATTGAATGATGAAGTGCAATGACAAATTCACACGGAACTAATTTGCTTGAGGATGAGGATTACATAATTTCATGGAGAGATTAGTCCTGTGTTGTTTTCATAAACAAGCACGACAGGAAACATACACTGATATGATTCAGCGTATAACGCGATTTAGGTTAAGGTCATATTTTTAAAGACTAGCCGTTTCAAGATTTAGTTTTTAATAAGAAATTTGAAAGTCCAGTGTCCATCATTGAAATATCAAACGGTTATTTCCTTTACAAGGAAATAATAGTTTGATGTTTTTTATAAGGTTATATCCTTTGCAAGGAAAACGCAAAAACGGAAATGACAGTAGTAAGTGAAAGTTTTGCAAAAAAAGAAAGAAAAGTAGAAAAATGTTTGCCTTCAGTTATTTTCTTTTCAAGGATATAATTGAAGGCTACTTACTGAAAAGAAGAGCCTACCTAAATCGACATTTTGGAAATGAAAAATTACTTTCAATCTGGGAAACGTAAATAAAATCAATCTTCTGTATTCTCTGACTGACAAATGAAAAACTGCAGATTTCAAATCTGAAATTCCTTAAATATATATACACCTGAATAAGGCATTTTTAAATTCATGAAAGATAATCTTATCCACACTATATATCATAAAATGGTACTGAGGAAATTTAAAAGAAAAAGGGAATACAGCGAATTTTAAAATTATACGCGTGTGATTTGGATACTGCACGTTCTTTCTTCGTTCACCGATTAAAATGAACAGAAGGAAGAGTATAACAAAAATATAGAAAATTTTAGAATAATAAAAATGATAAAGATGGGATTGCCTTTTGCGTCTAGTCATAAATAAGTGTAAGAGAAACTATTTAGCTCATTGAATACCTACTTTTATGTCACCTAGTTTAGTTATTTAGAAAGTGCATATGAAGACTTTAATAACTTATAGGCGTTTTATAAACAATTTATTTAAACACCTTCTCTGCCTTAATGCTTGGTTGCGAAACATCAAAGCTTATTGGAAAAGTACCCATAATGCACTGGATACACACATAGTGTCAGGGACGTATTGCAAACCCAAGGCAGTTACAACAGTTTTGAGGCAATATTTGCTTACATATACAGATTAAACACCTGTAGCAAAACAACTCTTCGGAACCCTGTTTCTTGGAATATTCGAAAATCTGGTAATGTCCCAAAGGTAGCAAACGTGAAATCCCCAACAGAAGCAGGGAGTTATTTAGGCGATGAAGGCAGACGGTGAAGTCTGACCTTTATTATGTTGAAAGTCTAAACTGGGATCCCTGAAGGACTCGTATCCAAATTGATAAGTAACTGTAACCTAGAAAACACAGCTCTGATTTGCAAGGGGCGGTGTACAAATTCAAATCTGGCTTAAAAGATTGACGGAAAAGTATCTGTATTCTATTTTAGTGCGACTATAGTACCGCTGTACATCTATTTCTCCTTTCTCATATTACGGAGCTCCCTCATTACGATACATGCGGTTCTTAGAATTGCGTGGGTGATGTTCAATTCTTTCTTTACTTATTCTCCCGGGTATTTTTTCGGGCTGGTGCTCTATTTCTGTACCTCAAACTCTGTACCACATTTCATGTATATCATTCCTTTATATTCCGTTATCTAGCAACCACTTCCACACGAATCCTAAGTGGTATGCCACGTTATCCTTAACCTAAAGTACACAAATCAATTATTTATGAAATCCAGAAAAATGCATATTACATATTTACTAAAATTATTCCCGGTGTTTGAACTCATACTGTGTGTTACGTGTTATCAGGTTTCATTTATTACATTACAAAAATCTTAACATCAAAAGTAACTTTACTTTTCCTACTTGCCTCGCTGCTTTACCACTGTCAGGGTAATAACATTTAATAACGTTTTTGGTATTGGCCCAGGGTCCATTCCGATAATGCACTTCAGTTAGCACTTGTCTTATGCTTTAACACAAGTGTTACATTCAGTATCTCACATAGTTTTGGAGAGAGCGCATGGTGTCCGCTCATTCGCATAAACTGACCCGTTGTTTTTTTTCATATGGACTCTGACTCGCATTCTTGCTGCAAAACAGCTTCGAACAAGTGGCTTCGATGTGCAATGTGTATTTCATGTCACAACATTTTCCAAGAAGTTGTGCATCAGGAAAACAAGTGAGAGCTCAAATGAGAAAAGGATAGATTCAGCAAATGAGGTGGGAGAAAAGGCTATCTCCAGAACTAAAGGAGATACAGAAATGTAATACCCTTTTTGAAAGCTTAGGGAAAGTGCTAATTACAGTACAATATCGGAATGAATCCTGGGATAATATCAAAAAACTTATCGAATGTTATTTCCCTAACAGCAGGCATATTATTGAGGAAACTATTAAAAATAAAGCCACGGCTGGAATTAAAATTTTCCTAATGTAATATCAGGATTTTGAAGCTCACAACACGTGATACATAGACATATAGGCATTAGTGCAAACACAAGGGTCCGTTTTAATAATTTTCGTAATATCGAAGTTTCGGATTTCATAAATGAATGACTATGTGCGCTTTAGATTAGGAATTATGGGAGCATACCACTTAGGGCTCCGGTGGAAAATATGGCAGACAAAAAATGTAAGTGTATATCAACACCTGTTTTACATAGTTTGTGGCACAGTAGATGGGCAGTACAACAGCCTAAAACAGAAGCAGGGGAAAATGTGAAAATATGACCCAGCCAATTCTAAAAACATCATGTGTTGCAAATTCTGCAACGTGTTAACATGAGTAAAAACTAATTACATGTACAAGGCTATGGAAGAAAAATGTCATTGTAAGAGAATGAACCTGCCTGCTGTTTTCGCCGCGAGATTCCTCTGTAGCTCTCTGAGGAATATGGAAATTGCTTGTAATACAACATAACTATTATGGGCTGACTTTCGGAAACAAATGATTTTTACCGTATGTATTAATTGGTGAAATATTTGCAGAGTGGTATAATTTGTGCCGAAATATTTGAATTTTTTGTTTCACGCCGAAACGTTTGCGATGTAAACTAATGAAGTCGAACTTCTTATCAATCTCATTCAACTTCTTTAAATATTAATACCAATGGAAACCTGGATGAGTAATGGAGAAATAAGCAGCATACATTTACAACAACGTTCACCAAATACAACTGTTCGGTAGTGTTATTTTTCACGAATCCAGTTAGGAATTTTGATGAGACTGTAATTGCATGTGCTTTAGAGAACTCCTCGAATAAAAGGAAATATTGTTGCTCTGTGAAGATTTTACAATTCCTAAGTTGTGGACTAGAAAATGTCATCATTGACGTTTTCCGGCCTTTGTGAAGCTTTATAACTGACGCTTCAGACACAACACTTCGCGAATTGAGTAATTTTTGAAACCCCACATTATTATCATTTTAAACTCAATTCAGAGTGTGAATACCGTAGTAACGTGTATCAATGCCCGATTTGAAATCATCAGCGTAAAATCCATAACGACGGAAATTACCCTACGTAGGAGACATTGAAAGTAATAGTTTGTTTGAATGCTAATACAACTGGAGGACCCCTTCCACTGAGCTTTTCCACGACCAGGCTCGCCATGATACACGCAAGTAGCCTCCACGGTTATCAAGACATAAACACGGTTACACGCTGGTCCAACGGGAAAACACGTTCTTGCCACCCAGCGGTGGATCACAACGCCGCTAGCCTGCTTCAGAAGGGCTATCAAACACCACCATAAGCTGTCTAGGAAGACACGCATGGGCAAACATTCACCAGCAAAATGCAATCAATAAACCACGGTTGCTGTAGAATCACACCGTCTACCAGTTCCAAAGGTACTGCTCACACAAAGAGTAAACAGCGAGTTTAACATTTTAATATGAAAAGTAAGAGAGAAACCTTGCTTAAAGGCATTATTTAAATATTTTAAGTTTTCCCTATTTAATACTGTAAATACAAAATAACACTGGTTGTCCTTGCATGCCTACAACAAAATAAACATTTTGTGAGGGCGCATAAATGAAAAAAAAAACGGAAGCAATATGCCCTGGTATGAAGGAATAAAAGAAAAATACGGAAAATGTGCAGGAGCAGGGGCACACGGTCTCCGTAAAGAAGGATGTGTAAATTCTCCTAAAGCACAAACCTTACTCCAGTTGTCTCGGTGAAACTTTAAAATTTAGTGCTCTCTAATCTAGGGGAAAGCAGAAAAAAACATTAACGATGGAGCCCCAAGAAAACCGGGAACAAGAATCTGTCCCAAAGAACTATGTTTCAGACATCAAGTACCGCAACCAGCATTTAAAAGAACGGTGTTTTTTATTATTATAACTTTTCACAAATAGGGAGTGAAATTTGAAATTATAACTATAATATGATGGATTTGGGGGGTGAATTAAATTAATCTTGAAGAGCCGAGTACCGTAATAGGGAAGAATAACAGAAGTGTGATGAAAATTTAAAGTTGTTCGAATTTTGTGCTTGGTATTTACTTCATTTGAGACACAGTTAGCCATAATAAACCGTAAAACGCAGTCTAATTAAAAATTCTACTAAACAAACATAATCAGTATTTTAGACGCAGAATAAACTGAAACATCGGGTATCAGTTTTTTGTGAGCACAAAACGACAGTACCATCTCTGTGCTCTTTTTCGCTAAAGTGGTAACGCTATGCGCTTTAATGTTCTTTTCTCGGCATATAGTCACCTTGATTTTTCTTTTTATTTATTACATCGACTTTTTGTATATACAAGAATTTATACACTAAGTTTTGTACAGCGTACCTTTTATGAATTTTAAGGAACGTTTCTTACAATACAGAAAACTGAAAAGAACAGCGCTTGAGACTCGTGATCTATTCTTCGAAAATATTTTATAAACAAATGGTGATTGTTGCATTTATGTTGTATAAAAAAAGAAAATTTTTAATTTTTCGGAAAACAGGAAAAAAATATCCATTGATTTTGCGGAATTTCCAAAACTTTAAGCTTTAGGAATGTGCTATTTTAAGCGGTAAAGTAAAAACATTAATTAAAAAATATCGTGAATTGGAAATTACTTTAATTTTCAGCCGATGTCAAGATCACAACGAACCTTATCCCGTTGGAGAAAAATGGTGACACAGCTAAAGTTATGCATAAAATTTCTTCATTAATAAAGGGATTTATAAGTTTCAGATAACCACTAAACTAACTATGATGTTCGACGAGTATGTCACCAGCCTTAGGCTACTTACACTAATGCGGTACCTCTTTCCTTCTTAACTTCAGATCACGTCTATCCTCTTACCACAGGGTAGAGCAAAAGTCTCCAAATGAAAGCAGCAAATATTTGCACTTGAAAAAACATAGCCTCCTCTCCTCCAGCTCAACCTGACATTCATCAAATCATTCATCGTGAACGGTAATGCATGTCCGCCCCGAGGGAAATTAGAAATCAAAAATCAAAAATAAGTTCACAAAACCACCTCGCACACAGAGTTAGATTAATCACTGCAAACTGATGGTATGCAAAACTTGTCGCACTGATAAGGAATTGACAGAGCTGATTCCACTACCGACACGTAAGTAAAAAAAAACAATCAAAAAGTACAAACTGTTATTACATCGTCAGCAAACTGAAAATCCATTTTGTAAGAAATTTTTTTAAACCATTTGTCGACAACAGCAGACCAGATGATAGTGCCAAAGCAATAGTAGTTTAACTTTGTTTTGGACTCTTTCAAAAGTGTCTGAAACAATTTCAAACTGTTTCCGGAAATTTGGAAAAAAAAAAAGGAAAGAAACGGAATTGAACACCCAAAGAACGACGAAGAAAACTCTAAACGTTTTACATCGGATTGCAAATTTAGAAAACCTCCAAAACCAGCGTTTTATCCCATACAACACAAACCAGTTATGAAAGGAATGAAAACAATGTTATTCACGAATTACTCAAAAGAATGACGTTGGGAGAACTTGCCTCAGCTGATGGAACATGAAGCCGCTGGTCATTTGGAAACGGGATCGCCATTTGTGCTGCGCAGTTGAAATCTCCTTATTTCTGAGTTGCGCATGACGTTTCGCTGAAAAACAGAAGGCTATGAAGGTATTTGTCAGGCACAAGACTCTTTCAAGATGTTCCCCTGTTCTTGTACTTTTCGATAGTTAAAGACGTATTTTACATACGTGGTGAATACAAACAGTGTGGACACTGGTTTTCCTTTTACTGAGAGTTTTTCAAGAGCGATCATTCTTATTTTTTTTAATTTCTTGTTTCACTGAAACTGACTACGCTTTATCGCATAGTCAGGTAACTAAAGGTTCGAAAATTATTTGCCATATTTTTGCGTGAGGTTTTGAGTTTCTTGAAATCTGTGAACTGAAATGCAAACGATAATGGTGAAGAAAAATTGTAACAATTGGCTCTAAACATTTTTCTGATGCGTGTTTGTTTTTAATTCCAAAAATAATTCCTTGGATTGTCTCTTAAAAGATGACATATTACATGTAGAAAATTTCCAGACGTTCTAGTTGAGATAAACAAATTTCACATAAGAACGATAATATTGGTTCATATACGGCTCCTGACGAGGAAGATAAGGTGATGCTCAGGTGTAAATATTTCAAGAGCTATGATTGAATCTTTTATTTCTTCTTTTCTCTTTACGCGTAAGTTGTATCTGCCATTCCTTTACTATTGCCTGATTTCAGATCTCTTATTTATTTGCTGAATGTGCTGATAATTCCGTTCACCACATTGAACATAGACTGTAGTCAAAGTTAATGAAGAGAATCATTTTAATTAGCAATGAAATAATAATAAAAGTATGCATATTGGTTAAAACGTCACATGAGATCTTTATTCCCAGCGATTGGCACATCATCAGGTTCAAGTTAAAATCATATAATAGTGCAAAAACACTTTTAAAAAGTGTTCTTAATCTCCTGCTGCTCTTTATATGTACAACACGAGTATTTTTTAGACGTAGTGGGCATGCGCCTTGATACTAATACAACTCACTAGGTCTTTTCAAAGAATGATACCAGTTGGGGCCGGTCGAGACAGTTCTCTATTTGATGGAATGAAAAGTCTTTTGTGATTGTTGTATTTTCTTTGAAATTTGATTTCCGAGGTAAGGGAATAATTTTTGCAAGTCTTCTAACAGCACACTGAAGAGCTGTAAAAGGTGTATAAATTCTCTGCTAATAAAGTTGAGATTTTAGTATAATGAGTGGATATGACACAGTATTCATCCCATGTTCTTCGTTTCAAGAAACGTGAAAGCTCAGTTGAATCTGAGAAAGCTCTTGCGTTATATTTATCTCCTTCAATCGAATTCATAAATACCTCAGTCAGTATGGAACGTAAATATATTTGGCCTTGCTCTACTGTATCCACAGATTTCAAAGAGAGTTTATAAACCCTTGCCTGCTGTCATTTGGTACTGTATCGCGGCCTTTTCTTACGACTGATAATATTTTTTGTGTCCTATTACCAAATTCCAAACTACATTTCTTACAAGCATTTCCTTAGAATGTCAACTATGCCTGGGATGTCATCAATCAAACCAATATGTTTCCTTATATTTTGTTCTTTTATTAATATGGTACTTGCGGAGCTGCTTAATTTTTATAAATTCGGTGTATCCTATCCATAGAGTATCCATGGTCTCTAGCCCTGTCCATAATTTTATTACCTTCACGCTGTCTATCCACCTTACTGAAGAAATTAATATAAGCTCTTCCTATTAAAAAATCAAAAAAGAAAATTCGTATGATGTCGGGTGTGCTGAGTGAAATTAAATGATAATAGGGAATGCAGCTGCTTTTCAGTAAACGGAGTTTGAAAAAGTCTGTGTGGTATCATCTCATTGTAGCATAAAGTCCAAAAAAGGTAAAGAGTGATTTTGTTCAAGTTCGATAGTGAATTTGATGCCTTCAACCTTTGAAGACATTGATTCAGCAAATTTGTGAAGGGAGTCTTGACCATGTGTCCAAAAGATGAGGATGTCGTCCATGTAACGAAGATTTAGACTCGGCTTTATTGTTAAATCTTGCATAACTTGCTATGTGAAACAGAAAAGACTGCGCAAGCGGTCGAATCATTAGAAATATTTATCATTTAACTCGTCAGGTTTCCGTTAATTGGTAAAAAGACTAACGTGTTTAAGACATTGTGGCCTTATGTGTACAACGTAGATCCTAATGTTCTAGTAACTTGATGACAAAAAAATATTTATTTAATAAAACTTTGACTAACATATTTTACTGTGATAAAACGTAATACGTGTCAATAAAAATGCGAAACTCATCGAAAGCTCATTTCCTCACATCAAATTCGGGAGGTTGATGTTATGTTGAAACACGGATTCAATTTTGCCTACTAAAGGCGTTGGGACAAATGGTCACAAATTTGTTAAAAAGGAAGTCTTGTTTTTTCGTTTGGATATTAGTACGATTTTAAGAGATAAAATACTGCATGACTTTAAAGAATTTAGTATTTTTCCTTAAGAAGGAAATGCAGCTACAAATACATTACCGTTTTATATGTCAGACATTGTTCTGACTGCATTAAGAAAAGTGCAGTTTTAACTCTCATATTTAACCCCAGAAGTACTACATAGCATTCCTGAATGTAAAGAACGCCTATTTTAATTCCTTTATAATATCTAAAGGGTTTTGAAATCAGTTTTAGGGGGGACATATCACAGAAGAAGTTTTTGCAGCCCAATCCGTTGTAAAAGCTTCTTATTACTTAATGAAGAAAATCTCCTCTACGTGATCTTAAGCATGGAACTAAACAAACCTGCTGAAATTCTAGATCCTAAAGGACCTCCTCAAGCTGAAAAAGCTATGTATCCCCACTAGCAGTAGATATTTCCTTACGAAATAGGTATTACAAGCTGTACGCAATTCGTTCGAGACAGGAATTTTCCAGATGCAGTAAATTGCAGTAGAGAAATGAAAACAAACGTATCATACTTTATTACTTGCCGTCGATCACTTTTGCGACATTTGAATCAGGATGTTCGATTAAATTGACATTCATTTTCCGATAAGCTGTACGTATTAGTTTATTTTCCAAGAGCGTTTTAGAATCGGCGATACTCTTCCATGCAGTAGTTCTTGGATATTCCTAAATTTCCTTTGTACTTTAGGTCAATTTGGACACAAGCTCAAGTTTGTGAATGCAGAAAGTATGGAAGAATGGGCTTTCTAAGGAGCGCTGTGTTTGAGAAATTAAGTTTTCAAATATGAGTAGCTGAAGTACAGATCTGAAAACCAGCTAATTACGCTTCATTTTACGAAATATCCTGTTATACAGGGTGATTACAGTTAAAGAAGGGGTGTTCAGTGATCTTGGTATAAATAACTATTGAACAAATCTCAATCAAATTAGGTATACATTCGTTGTGGAACATGCGGTTTCAACTTCCGAAAAAAATAATAGTTCAAAAATCCGCAGCTAGGCTCAAATTTATTATTGATGTTCCCTTAATTTGCATATTGCGTAAGTCATCTAAGGAATTTGATGATATATACGATTCTGTGTCTTCCATCTCCACACTCTAAAACCAGGATTCGCTGAACAACACACTCGACGGCGGAACTCAACAAGATGAAAAACAACATTGATTTACTGTGGCTGAATAGTTGACAGAATTCTTTGGTTTTGTTTTGAAAGTGACACTTCAGAGAATAATACTTATCGTGGTATATGCTCTTTGTGATTTGGAACCTTCTGATAGGATGGAATATTTCTAGAATGAGCTAAAAGCTGTTTTGTGTCAGTTTGATTCTAAAGCGAGAGTTATGATAGCAGGGAATTTTAATGACAGAGTAGGTGTGCAGAAGGCGATTTCTGATAATGTGCTGGGTAAGTTCAATAATGTTTGTGTGAATTATAATTGTGAAAGATTAATTGAACTCTGAATTCCTTAGTATGCTAATTGAATATAGACATCTTTCAGTGATGAAGCCTAATAACATTTTGCGACACATATTATGTAAAAAATGGTAAACATTTTAAAAACGTGAAGTTTACCCTCTGCATCTAAGATTATATGACTGAACTAAAGTGACGCAAAAAAAGAAAAAAGAAGTGAAATTCTGGATTCATAATATTATCCGTAAATGTCATTAACGGGAATAGTAGTTTTAGTCATTGTGAAATCAGTTGCTGTATAACATTGTTCTACGCCTGATTCATTAGTCTTATTCAAATACTTTTAAATATCTCCCACTTAAACCTCTAAGTCAAATGAATGTTATGGATAAAGTAATATTATTTTTGTGGAATATATATATTTTTTGTGGAATATATACAATATGTATCGCTCGCCATGTAAACACCTCAACAAACAAACTCATGAATCTCATCGATGATAAACGGTGATCAATCGTGCACCTTGGTATTTCCTTCAACTATACAGTTTTTACAAATGACACCTAATCTACCTGAAACATATCGATGGAATTTCGGACTTTGAAATATCATATCGGTGGAATTTCATCGATATGGTCTTTCAAATTCCGAACACGTTTCTATCTACTTGAAACGTATCGAGTACCGTATTGGAATTCGAAAGACCATACCGATGGGCTTTCGAATGCCGTTACGGTACTTGCAGGAAATCGAGCACTTCATTTGATATCCATAAAAAAAATCTAGTTAATAATTAATGAAAGGATAATTTAATTAGTTTTCATGTAGAAGAACAGCGAATGATACTGCCATAGATTCGTATCTGAAAATTCATTTTAAAAACTCATCGATATTTAGCGACTCTCAAAAGTTTTGACTATTTCCCAAGCATTCGTAAAATAAAGAACTCTGAATTTCCAGCCGTTGTTTTACCCACACCACATAATTCTGAATCGAATAAAGTAAGTTTACTCATAGCTTCTTCTAGATACTTGTTTATCTATCCGAATTTAATCAGTGGTTCTGGACAGGAAGTATTAGCATTCAAAACTAAATCTTTAATTACATGTGAGTAAACAGCAAGTTTTGCATTTTAACATTTTGAGCTACTATTGTACATACATGAAATGGTGTCCAAAGCTTTCTGCGCTGCCCAATTAGAAATTTTAGCAAAGTGGGAATATTTCACTAAAGCTATGGCAAAACATTTCCTTTCCCCGTCTCATCTGCATCACCGAAAATACGGTTCATTATTTTCTGCTCAGTGACCCAAGATATGATCGGGAAGGTGTAGTCCCCCTAACGCGAACATGAAGCCACAGTCGCTGTTATTATACAGCTTTTAGCAACTACTCAGTTAGAAAGGATGAATATCAAACATCTACAAAAATGACCACTTGCGTTAAGCAAGATAAGTTGAAAGCTAAGCTTTCTGATTCGCAGGTGTACGCGTTCCCGCTGGGCTCAACCTCTTTCTCAGACAAGGAAAATATTCGTCTCAGCTGATATCAGCCTAATGTTCTAAATAAGACTTAATTCATTACAGCAAGTTAAAAGGTTAACAGATAATAAATCATGTGTGTACCAAGCGAAAACTCGGAAATTTAAGAGTTCACCATATGGTAGTTTACTGAGCGGATATCTACTCTTCTGTGAAGACGAAAGCATTATAAGAAACAAAGGAAAATAACGACGGAAAGAATTTTTACAGGGTTTAGGGTCTCGGAAGGCACGAGTAAAATGAAAGTCTGAATCGAGTGCACTTGTTCGTACATGGTAATTGTTAAGTGTGGTGTGGTTTCTCTTAGAAAAGCGTGTATATGAGACGTTTTAGGACCAAATTAACATTAGAACCCTGCCATAGAATATCACGCCCACAAGCACAACTATGATATGCCAATATATGTTTATTTATGTTTACCTAGACTACTCATGTTCCCATTGCATTTCCTTATAGAATATCGTTATGTACTGTTAAAAGTAATTTCAAAAGTAAATGTGTTTCAGAAAGTACCTTTAAAAATACTATTTATGTTTTAGATCGTTTCTTGCAAATTCTCTTATATTTACTGTTACCTAGTATTGTACAAGTTCTGGTCTGTTCCATCTGACTCCACGAAATTTTCACATGGGTTTATAAAGCGGTAGAGAAAAGGGAAATTGTTCTTCTAAGTTTCAGAATACATATATGATATGAATTTTTTAAATGATAAAGTTCAAAATTAATTTAAAATGCCGTCAACTAATTTGAATATTGTAGATATAGAGAAACGTCTGAAGCTTATAGTTTTCCATAAAAAGTGTTTGATATGTTATTAACTTTTAAAACAATTGCTAATAAGAATGATATACACTAAAACGGAAAATTAGGTTTGTGATCGCCGGATGTGTTTTATTAATCAAATCATTTATATATTTAATTTAGGTCAATAAAGTGTATTTTTATTTTCTGGAGTTGAGTGATGTCCCTAAGCCTTAACTAAACTGAATGTTGTGGAATGGAAATGTAGTTGTTTTATACTAATTTTCGGCCCAGTTTAAAGCAACTACATTTTCACAAGCAGTTCTGTATTCCCATTCTTGTCTGCAAACCCTTGATTCGTTTACAATGTTCCTGTGGTTCAGGTAATTGAAATATTACAGGGTACGTACGGTATTTGAGGACACTCTGCAAATAGTAGGACAAACAACGTATTTTATTTCTTACAAAATGCGGTACACAGATGCAGTAATGATTGGAGAACAGGTTTATTCGATGTAACCGCCGTTAGCCGCAATGACGGCTTCAATGTGAGACCCAAAGTGCTGACAGGCCCAAATTACATGATCCTTCAGGATGTCGGACATTACTCGGCTAATGGCGGCCTTTACTGAATTAATGGTTGTGTGGGGATTTTGATTAGCTTCCCGTTCAACAACGCTCCACGTGTAATAGTCCATGGGATTGAGATCTGGCGAGTTAGGTGGCCATAATTTGGGTGTGATGTGATCATGCGGATGGGTTACCATCCAGTCTTGTGTTGTCAGAGCTTTATGTGCAGGTGCAGAGTCCTGCTGAGAGACATGCGGCCTTGCAATGCGTACGCTGTATATCCAGGGCTTCACAAATATTTTCAGCACCTCA
This sequence comes from Macrothele yani, assembly GCA_039090855.1. Classification (NCBI taxonomy): domain Eukaryota; kingdom Metazoa; phylum Arthropoda; class Arachnida; order Araneae; family Macrothelidae; genus Macrothele; species Macrothele yani. Next base: position 195,924,074 of record CM077034.1, on the reverse strand, counting down.
ATGTAGCCAGCAGTATTCACTCGAAGGCCTTGTGGGAAGACGTGAGGTGGTATGACGTGGCCTTCGCTACTCACCACCCCTAAAACCATCACATTTGCGGGAAACTTTGTGTGCATAACACGTGGGACATCCGAAGGATTCGCACATGACCATCTGTCATTTCTTCGGTTCACCTTTTGGTCCTGGTCGAAGTTCGTTTCATTGGAGAAAAACCAGAGCAAGCCAGTTCCCTCTGGATGTTTCACCTTGTTCAGTAATCGCTTTGCTCGAAGAGGTCGTTGTTCTGGTGTCTTCGCCGACATGAACTGCCCTTTCCTCTGCACGTACGACTGACAAAGAATGTCCTCATGTACCACAGTGCGGATTGAGCCCTTGGAAACCATGAGATCTCAGGCAATGGCTCTGATGAACGTACCGGGGTTCGCATCGATAATGTCTTGGACCAGTTGTACGAATTGTGGTGTTCTCATGCAGTCTGAACGCTGTGAGTGCTTTTTGCGCTTCGCTACAGGCGACACATGTCCGCCACCAGAGGATTCCAACTCCTTCCGAACCTTGTTCACAAACGATCTGGCGAATTTCAGAAATCTTGCAATCTCAACATCGCTGTGCTGTGCGTGTAGCGCAACAATCACGACGTGTCGTTTCATTTCTTGCGTTAGCTGAGAGTCTGCCATTGGTGCTCTGTAAAGATAAAGTTCCAGAAATTGTTTTACACATAACTTCAGGCGATCAATTAGATGTCCTCAAATACCGTAAGCATCCTTAATATAATATGTGCCACGCATTGGCCAATAAGAATACTAAATGACAAGGTTCAAATTTGCAGAAAGAAAACTTGCAGTAAGCAGCCAAATTGTTCGATTATTAATATGGCTGTAAAATGTTGTAAGAAGGAATTAGGGCAGCTGTGTAATTTAAAATATAACACCTTTCTATTACTTTAAAGTAATATTTCAAATTGAAGTATTTAGCGATCTTACAGAAATTTTACATATTTATCACAAAGAAAATTATTCAGTACAACCTTGTGAGTACTGACGCTGTAATGTATTATTTTGGCTCAATAGGACTCCAACCTTTTATGAGGAAATTAAGTAAAAACCATGCTCCGAAATTTCCCGAACTTTTTACTCGTAGGGTTAATGAAATGAAAACATTCAAACATATGAAATATAAGAAAATGGTACCAGAAATATCTTAGCCGTGAACCCCTTTGTGTCCGCACTGCCACGAGTTTTCTCTTATCTCGTGTGTTGGAAGATTGATGTGCACTTTGCTGCTACAGACGCAATTATGTGAAAGAGGAACGTTATGTTATAGTATCTGTCATTGTTGATTAATTGTATGGATCCAATTAAAGAGCATTTGTTTGTTTGTCAAGAGCTCAGAATATTTTTTCTGGTTGAAGGCTTAACCACACCGTGAGCAACTCAATGGACTATAAGAAATCGAGCGGCCTTAATTTAGGGTTGCTGGTTCCAGGAAAGGGAATATTCGACTGAGGGGGTGGGGGGGATGCGAGGGTCTTACCCGGTGAAGATTCAGTGACCAAGGGACGGGGGGGGATATGTACATTGAGGAATGGGTAGGTGGTACAACTCATGTTTTTCATTACTTGAACATTATTTTTCGGTTGATATGCTGTTAATTCAATATTATTGTAAGCGTCGCCCGCAATCAAGCTATCAGTTATTAATTTCTTTAGTTTTAATGTTGTGATAAACACGTGCGGACGGACGTTTCATTCCGTCATTTTGTTGTTTCAACTAAGAACTGACACTCATCACCACGTGGAGCAATTTTAATCCTATGTGAGGTTTAAGGGAGTGGTGCATGAACGCCTGGGGCACCTGACCTCGAAGAGTCTGCTGCTCGAGTGCTTCGGTTAAACAAGTTGTGGTACGCTTTTGTGTACGTGCAAGGTTGTAATCATCTTCGGGTATCCGACGACATTCCTCAGCTTAGATATTTCACGTGCTGACCGGGGTAACGAGGTTTTCTTGCGCATGCGTGGTAGAGGACCGAAATGGAGAAGAGATGGTAGAGGACGGAAAGGGTGAACTATTCAGTGAGACAGTTGAGCTTCGGTCGTGAAGGAGAGAGGGTCCCAGTTTGGACCTGTTTGACCGAAAGGCTGCGGGTATCGCAGAAGTACAGCGTGGTGAACGGGAAGGAGGATTTCTTCGTCCACCGGGTATCGCGGAAAGAATTGTGAAAAAGTAGCACGTGGTCAGCACGGGGACCCTGAGCGGTAAGCCATCGGAAACTTGTGAAGCAAATGTTATCGGAATTATAAAATCTTGCTGTTTTTTATTTCCGTGTACTGGACTGAGTTTCGTCGAGGTAATTATTCTTCTACACAAGGACGCCTTCAGCCGCCTTGATAGCCAGATCGTATAGTTAAGGCGAGGCGGTAGCTCGCTATACGGCAGGAAACAAAAGGTATTATCTAAGAATTGATATGTCTGGCACTAAAATTATGATTAGATGTTTAATTTCATATGTTTCCCTTTCTTTACTCTCTTGTTGTTATATCAATGTTCTTGTCTTGACTTAAACCCAGGGACATCAAGGCTGGTCAGGTCACCTCGCGGCCTTTTCCTTGATCTTCCCTGCTGTTATTTTTATGCTTATGATTAACTATTCAGAATTATTAATTTTAATATGTAACAGCAAGATCAATAAATGAAATGAAATAAATTATTTGGTTGGTCTGCCACAAACGTTTAGGTAATAGACGTCTTCACAAATTCTCCTTGGTGAGGGCATAAGTATGTAATGGAGTTTCAGTAAAGAGTGTGTAATGGAGTTTCGGTTAAGTTTGTCATAATATACGGCAAAAGTACTGTAATAAATTTCTAGTTGTTTGTACTCTATTGGACACTGGATGCGGTACAAGAAGGACAGGGGCTGCAGAGCAATTTGTGATGCTATGCAATGCTGTTGTTCTGCCTCTACTCTGTTGCAATGTGACTGTGTGAATGAAACTTAAAAAAAAAACATTCAAATTTTCTTGTCTGATTGGAAAGGGAAGGGAAGTCACTTCCATTTTTGAAAGAAATAAAAACTCCGTGAAACTGCGAAGCGTAAGAGAACCCTCAGTGTCTGGAATACCCTTTTCATGATAAGCGAGAAACTTTCTTTGAAGATGTAACTTCAATTATATCCTTGACGGCAAAGTTATTATTAGTCATTTCCAAATTAATGAAGAATAACAAGCAAATAGCAGTTATCATGTTCTGCTTACAAAATGAATATAATATTAAATGCACAATGTATTTAGAGACAGTTTTGTCTGCATCAGTTTTAGGGAAACGAATCGGAAATGTGTGGCGTATTATCACAAATATATCCAAGAAATGACATCTATACTTCAACTCTGCGCAATAAAATTTTGTATGCTCAGCTGTTCTGAATAGCACAAATTAGAAATCAAAACCAGTATGTATAGTTTAGGATGTACCACAGTTTTCTTAATGGAAGGTCTTCCTTAAAGATTTATTCATGATAACACCTATCCGAACAGAATATGTCTGTAGAAGACACAAATTCTAATTCATTGTAAGATCTGAATATTTTGAGATTTTCTGTTTCCTTCTTTCTTGAACTAACAAAGTCGATTAAACAAAGGAATCTTGCAAAAGCACATTGTTTTTTAATGCTTCAATTAATGTGCGATGTAGGTGAAGTCATTAAAAAAGCATTAAATTAAATTTTTTTCGCATGAAACAAATGTTTAAAGACAGCATTAAAACGATCATAACAGATATGAAAGTTATTTACAACGTATTATTAATCCGCAAGTAGAAAATTTAAAATGACTGAGTAATAATATGTTTTCAACAGGTATACACCAAATAATATGGGGATAATAAGGAATATTGGACGAATATAATTTTTTCAGTGCCTGTGCAAAGCATTCCTTGCAATTCTTTTTTTAAGGTGTCTGTCTCTTTAGCGTTACACAGTTCTGGTACTTGAAGTACGGTAGCTGCCACGGTGGCGCAATGGTCTAAGGCGTTGGCCTCTGATCATTCGTCCGTAAGGGGTCCGGGTTCGAATCCCGGTCAGGCATTGATGTTGTGTTTGTCTTACGGCACTGGCTCTCTCCCTTCCCTGGAACCAGTGACCCTAAATTAGGGACGGGCGACTGCTTATAGCCCATTGAGTTGCTCACGGTGGTCGTTAAACCTCCAATAAAAAAAAAAAGTACGGTATCTTATTTTTAAAAATAAATAATTGAAACCACATTTGTGGGTAGTATTTAAATGGTTACTTTTAAGTGGGTTGATGTTCACATTGTAGTAATACAAGAAGCAAGTGTACTATCAAATAAAATCTTGACATAAATGGGCTGTCATAATACGATAAACAAGTTGTTTCATCATCTGAGGTAGGAGTTGAACTTACAGTATGTGATAAATACACTGCCGGACAATTGCTAAGGACGGATGACAATAGCAACGATAGCAACCATAAAATGGAAGGCAGGAAAATGTGGGAATTAGCATAAGTGCGGGATACAGTAAGACGTGTTGTGCGTATGCAAATTTTGGATTGCCGAACTTGTTCGTGACGTCATAGCGCTGATAAGAGATATAAAGGATTTGACGCGTATTGACCGTTGTTGTTCAAACGCAAAGTTCAAAGGGAAAAAATCGATTGACGAACTTGCAATTTTCAGTATGTCTTCCCGACATCACCTAGATGATTTTACGCATGGCCGTATTATTGGCAAGATTGAAGAAGGGCGAAAAATAACAGATGTTGCCAGGGAGTTCGACGTCAGCCACAGTGTTGTTTCAAGGCTTTGGAAATCATTTCAAACAAATGGAGAGTGTAGCAAACGTCACGGGGGAGGTCGTGTTCGCAGTACGACACCTGCAGAAGATCGGTACATAGTGCTATCAACAAAAAGACACCAGCGCAGCACAGCTAGTGCGGTAGCAAATCAGTTTATGGCTGCTACTGGCAAGCGGATCTCCCGAAAAACTGTCGCCAGACGTTTGCGTGAAGGAGGACTATACGCCCGCCGTCTTGTTGTGTGCATCCCATTGTCCAGACGTCACCGTACCGCCCGTTTGCAATGGTGCCATCAACATCGCAATTGGTCTGACAACGACTGGTCTGCTGTCCTCTTCTCAGATGACAGTAGATACAGTCCATCGTCTGATTGTCGACGACAACTGATCTGGCGTGATAGTGGTACTGCATATTGTCCAGCAAACAAACAGGAAAGGGACCGATATCCGACATGTAGTGTCATGGTATGGGCTGGCATCATGATCAATGGCCGTACGTCCCTCTATGTGCTTCCAACTGGGACTATGACTGGCCAACGATACATTAATGATGTTCTGCTACCTCATGTTCGCATGTTCCGTGGTGCTGTCGGCAATAGATTCATTTTCATGGACGACAACGCAACATGTCATCGAACGGTCGCTGTCCAGGAGTGTCTTCAGAGCGAGTATATTCAACGCCTCGTAAGGCCAGCACGTTTTCCAGATCTGAATCCCATTGAAAATGTGTGGAATGCTTTGGGGAGGAGTCTTGCTGGTCGCCAATGCCCTCTAATAAACAAGGACACCCTCATCCGTGCACTGACAGAGGAATGGGATAAATTACCCCAACAGCTGCTTGATAATGTTGTGCAAAGCATGACACGACGTGTGGAATCTTGCATCGCCCTCCATGGTGGCCATATCCCGTAATGACATCTTACGCCGGAACGCCTGCGGACGGTAATTGCATTTTTTTCACGTTTACGTATTCTGCACAAAATGGCCTGTTTGTCCCTTGAACACGTTCTAAAGCCTTCTGGATTTCAGAGCACAATAAATTGTCTTTCTTGTAATGTCCTGGCATTCTGACATTATTTTATTTCACTTGGCATCCAACCACACTTACTTTTTTATGCGCTACATAGCCGTTTATGATCCGTCCTTAGCAATTGTCCAGCAGTGTATATGTGTTTTATGTCTAAGATTAAGTACCACAGATCATTCGTGGGGTTCCCGATTTTTACCAGGCCCTGCCAGACTGAAAATAAAGTTTCATTGATATATATGTGTAAGTGGTAGTCTTAAGCACCTAAAATAAGTATTGTATCGTGCTTGTTGTTTAAACCAGTACACGCGTATTTGAAAGACCTCATGCGTAACAGGCATATGCTAGTAAGAGTTTTCGCTTTCCGGTTTAAAAGGGAATTGATCTGTGCATGCTGTTTTATCCTCAGATATCAGTTGAATTTTCTTTGTAAAATCTTGAATTCACTTCAAGAATATGCTACAAAGCTCTTAAGCCAGGCATGTGTAGCGTACGAACCGCGGGTCACATCCAGCGCCCGCCCAAATTTTATTCGGCTCGCGAGGTCTTTTCCTAATTTCACTGAATCTTGCATGCAGCCACCTACGGAGTGTTAGATTTTTCTGTAATCAAAGTGAGAGTGCACTTTAGATGTCGGCGTATAGAAGAATCACGCTAATAGACCGGAGCACGTCAACTAAAATATCTGCCTTTGATTCACGGGATAAGGACCAAGTTGTGCTGACGCCTGAAGCGCCGATGGATGGCAGAGCCAGACGACAGCTCCAATTCTTTTTGACTGACGGGAGGGGAAAAAGTTGCAGGTAAGAAGACCGTCTGGTAAGACCGACCGAAAAGAAGGGGTGGGAAATCGCCATTGTGCCGTTGTTGTGCATGATGCACGCAAGCAGCACCGCCTCCCATAAATGTCAGTATTGGATTTTTATGAAGTTGTAACAGTCTAGTTTATTATATTTAACTATTGATTGGTACCTTGGGGAATATTGCGGTTTTTTATATTGATCTTAGTTTATTATATTTGTGCCGGTTTTTTTAAATTATTAAGATGACATCATGGAAGAAGAGGAGAGTCAATAATGAGTGTCGTGTATTTCAAGGGGAGTTGTCTGATTACTTTTTTGTCACGCAGAAGGAAAACCTTGTTTGGTTGACTTGTTTTGAAACTATTTCTTTGTGAAAGAAAATACCCTGAAAAGGCATTAGAATAGCCAGCACGCCAATTGCACCAATTTCAAAGGTCAGCAGAGAAACGTTAAGATACAAAATTTGAAGAAGAATATATCTGCGGTGCAGAGGTTTTTCCACAAACGGGGTAATAAAGCTGACAAAACTGTTAGGTCAAGCTATATTAAAATTACAAAGCACTAAAACCCATATTTCGAAGTAGTCTTTGTCAAAGAATGTCTTAGTACTGTCATTAAGGCATCGTGTCCTGATAAAATCAAGAATATCAAACAAATAAATATTTCTCATTGGCCTATCACAAAGTGGAGAGTGCTCATGACAGAAGTATTTGACGGCGTTCTCTGATCAAGATTTTGGCCGCACGTGTACTTACGCCTCTGAAAAATGTGTTTTAACCTTGCCATCACTTTGCACATTCTGTTAATATCATACTCTCTATTACACTCGATTCTGCAAACGTTCGTGTAGCCTAGCAAATAAGATTCCTTTCGAATTTTGTAGAGTGCGAATGCATTTCACTAGTGTTTTAGTTTTATGCATTTCACTAGTATTTAAGTTTTATGCATTTCACTAGTGTATTAGTTTTATGCATTTCACTAGTGTTTTAGTTTTATGCATTTCACTAGCGTACACGAACGTTTGCTGAATCCTGTGTAACAGGGAGTATGATGCTAACAGAACTCGCAAAGTGTGATACCAAGGTTAAAACGCATTTTTCAGAGGCGAATGCATTTTTTAGTGCATTTTTTTAGTGAATGCATTTCACTAGTGTTTTAGTTTTTATGATTGTGCCGTTTACAAACTAACTCAATAAAGGTATAGGAATCAGTTTTGTAAAACGTTTACTATAAAAATTTGAAAAACAATATTAGTCGACCGTGCAGACCATTAGTTGAATTCAGTACGCGACAGTTTAAATGCATCGGAACAATTGAGATATTGGTTAGACTTAAATGCATCGTTTTTTGTATCTCTCACTTTTAAGTGAAATATTCGTACATGCTTTAGTAAGACTCTCACAAGGCAATGGTTAATATTCAAATTAAAGCGAACTTAAACGAAGGATTACTCGAAAGTATGTGTAATTCGAAGAAATTCGGGACTTTCTCATAGAAGTGCCACGAAATTCCAACGAAATGAAAGCAAATGCAGTTCAGCTCTTGATTCGTAAACCAGTTTGAGTGTTGTACAGTTTAGCTGAACTACGGCTAAATTCTAACGTCTCAATCAGAATTGAGCCTACGTGTATTTTTTTTTAGTTTACCATGTAATCATTGCTACTTCAGCGCGTCGATGAATAGAAAAGTTTGGTAGGAAAAATTAAACATATTTTTGCGCCAATGTAAAGAATGATTTTAAAATACACTCTTTTGCACAAAAAAAAAAAAAAGAAATGGATCTCGAGAAATACATTCAATCTTGTTGAAACTCAGATTGCATGTAGCTCAGGAGCTAATATGCAAATGATTAAGAAATTACAACCATTGACTAATTAGTGGTTCGTCACAGTGCATGAGGACCGGGCATCGAGAAGGATATATCAAGAGCAAACCTCGGACGCAGGGGCAATTGTAAGAGCGGATTGAGGTTCCATTGCCCTCCACTGTCTCTGAGTGTGTCTGCACGAAGGATTTCTGCAGAATATGAGCAACTGAACGAGTTTAAAAGATGGCGTACAAATGGGTTGACAGAAGCCGCTTGGCCAAGTCTCCGTCTCGCACGGCATTTGGATCGAAGTGACGGGTCGATCGGACGATGTGGGAAAAATAATACCAGGATGACATTATCCAACGGCGCGCTTTTAGTAGACAGTCGAGAGCAACGAAAGGACACATTGATCGAGCACTTGTGAGAGACGCACGGACAGTACCGAACTTGTCACTCTTAACCATTTCTGGACATGTCCCGTCGTCTACAGGTACGGAAGTGGCCATCCGGCCCAGTTTCAGACAACTTGCGGCAAAGGGGTCTAAATCCAAGAAAGCCACTCCGGCGCCTATCACTGACCATCAATAATGTTCGACATATTTATTATTTCTTTCTTACTGAAGAGCGAAATTCACTTTTTTCAGGATCGTTACAGTTCTATTCGCTTACAATTTGGATGTCTTTACACCTTTATTTTATGCCTAAAATTAAAAACTTTTATTTTGTACAGTACTTATTTTATTTCAGAATTTATGGAGTAATGTTGGTATTTTCAGTTGGAACTGGTATCTGAAACTCACTTATTAGTTCACGAAAATACAATATTGTATTGTGCATCCGATACTTTTTTTTAGCACATCCGAACCATTTTCCACATTTTGTTTGCCTAAGATATAGGTGGGGTTTTGCTATAAAGACTGAGTGAAGTTGAGATCTACCTACTTTTACGGGAGGGCGACAAGATTTATTAAACATTCACGGCCATAAGGGCAAAGCTACAGATATTTTCCATGCCGCCCCTGTGGAGCATTAGAATATGCGCTGGCTTCTGTTCTCACGTCCGAAGTGGCTAGGGTTTTGAGTTCCGTGAGGAATGGATGTTGAATTGGTCCAACGGCGCTGGCTATCTCTCTTCCATAGAACGAGTGGTTCACAAACAGATAGATTAGGAGTCGATTAACGTTAATTTATCGACTCTTTCCTTAGGCGAGGGGGGGTGAGGGTGTTGTTAACATGCATGCGTACGTTCCAAATATGTGTAATCTGGAAATTATACGCAACAGACTTTGGAAAGATTACCAGTGGAGCTCAAGGTGAAGTTTATTAGACATATAAAACGATTCTCAGTTCGTGTATCTGGAACAATGCGTGTCCCAATAAATTGTAGTTAATTCATACGATATGATACTTTCTATATTTTGCGTCTAAGCTGAACACCCTGCATATCTGTAAATTATATACCCACACTGTATATCACGTGTATACATCAATTTGAATAGTTTTCTTCAGACGAACAGGGATTTGATCGTCAGCGGTAAATGAAATCTAAGCTCCTACACTTTTCGGGGTTTGTCAATCATTAACCCGGCCTTCAACTTGGATTATGTGTTCGAGACAAGTAAATGTTCATTCTTGAAAAGTGAATGGGTTCCAACTAAGCTTCTGCATTTTGTAAGCAGTTTGCCAATTTTCGTTCTGGACGTATAGATGGGAACTTGGTACTACAGTAGTATGACTTACTCGGTAAGTGTGCAGGGACAGCGAGAACTGGAGGTAATTGAATAAAAATTAGTCGAATGATAATTCGTGAATGATGTCTGATTTATAAGGGCGTTATGATTAAGTGGGATGGCATGAACATTTCAAATTTTCGATAATACTTCGAAAAATTCTAGCCCCCAAGCCTAGTATTTTTAACGATTACCATTTTTTTTTAGACTTCTTCGGTATATTACTAAAAATTTGAATCTAAATATAGGATAATGATGTAAATTAGGCAAAATAGTTACTACTGGAGAAAATATTAAACAAGAATATCTGAAAAAGTAAGATTAATTTTGAATGCTTGTTTGACATTTAAATGTATTCGACACAGAAATTCTTGCTTCTCTAAATAAAAAGCAGTGCTTTTCTCTAGAAGAAGATATTTCAATAAGTGTTGGAAGCTTTGGTAAAATTTCAAACTTTTCTCATCTGGAATAGAGCTATCGAATTTTTCATTTCTGTTTCGTTCAATCAGTAAAATGACAAACCATGTAATTTCAGTTCTGGTTGCATTATGGCAAAACTTTTTATCCAGTAGTCAAATATGAATAGAATTGATTCTTCTTTAGATGCGACTGCCGTGTCAAGGTTTAAATTTTACAATATTATTTCAAGCATGGGTGAGTAATTTTGTGGCTTATTTTTTAATTTGAATACTTGTTTCGAAAATAGCCTTGGATTTTAGATTAGGTTTAACCTGTAAAACATAAAGAAATTTATGAAGATTCTTTTGACCGATTTGTTTTAGCTATGCACTATTCAACCAACTGATTTGAATATGATAATCAGGGCAAAAATAACACTGCTTTCTAGTTTCTCAACGAAATTTTCAGATATGTTATTTAATTATCGTTTCCTCTCCTCTTCTTGAGAGTACATTAATATTATACATGGGCTTGACCTGCTGTTCCCATGCATTTTTAGTTCGCGCCATTCTCACCACCCATTAAATTCACATTTTCTTCTTAAGGAAAAATAAAATTTTCAAGATTAAAATTCAAAACCAAATAATTTATAAGAAATTACAAAACAGAAAACAGTGTACTTTTAATATACTGCATGACTAACATCTGTGGATTAGTAATAATTTTGGGTGTTTATTTGAAATCCTTGATAAAATAGATTGAATCAGACAATAGCTCAACGGGATGTTTGACGCAGTCTCGCAGACGCAAATGTCTGAATATCTGATTTTAAATTAGGTGTGTTCCAGTATTAATTTTTATATGACCTACAGCTGAAAATCATATTTCTGAAAAAGGTATCAACTTTTTTAAGTTCCTTTCAGAAATTTAAAAACGAAGTCTGCGAATGTGACAAAAAACCTGAGAAATCCTCTGAAAACAACACGATAATCAAAGTGGAAACAAATAATAACTCCAAAGTATCATCTTCCTCAGTAGGAGGCAATGCATTTAAAGTCATCACGAACTGAAGTTTTATCCACCCGCTTTTTTCGTTGAAAGAGAAAAATGTATTTTAGGTGCGCTCCTAATTGCATTTGTGTTTTCATGTGCTCAGCAATATTACTCGGAATATTTGCTCAGTTACTTCACGGAAATATATCATAGTAGTGAACTTCTCACTGTTGTTCTTTTCAATTCTTCCCTTATTTTCTAAATTGTCTTTCCAATCTTGTCCTGTTTATAGTTTAGAATAAGACGAAAACTTATGAACTTATATAGTTTAGAATAAGACTAAAACCTAGGAAACTTATGTGGCGGGATTTCAAGAAAGGGAAAATATCTGATAAATTAGCAAGGACTGAGAGCCATGTGAAGTTATTTAGTTTTAAACACTAAATTTGGTTGGTTGGTTGGTTAGATTTTATTGGCGCAAGGGCCATGGTTATCCAAAGAGCGCCAGACACAAGACAAACAGACAGAAATAAAAAAAAACGTGGCAAAAATCGCAAAATCTGGCTGACCAAGTAAAACCGAATCATGAGTACGAAGGGATTGCCAAAAAAGACAATGAAACAAACAGTATGAAAAACATGGTACAATGGTGAGAAACAAGCCGATGAAGTAAAACTGAGGAATGAGAATGAGAAAAAACATGACGAAATCGAACACAACTACACATAGGATGAGTCACCAGGAGGGGGCTGAACTGTCACTCTCCTCCCCCCCCACACTCCTCTGCAACGCTGGCCGAGGGCGGGGACGAAATGTCACTCTCCTCCCCCCATGTTCCTCTGCAATGGTGGGTTAGGTTGGGGACGAACTGTCACTCTCCTCCCCCCATGTTCCTGTATAATGTTGGTTGAGGGTGGGGACCCCGCTGAGTCCGAGACAGTTGCAAAGTCGGCCATGTAGACCGCGACATTTGGATGGACACTGCACACCTTTGCGGATTGAGGGCCGGGTCGCCAGCACGTGCAGGCCTTCTGCTGGGAACTGGAAGAGTCGGCCGTCTTCAAAAGAGAAGGCGCAGACTCAGCTATTCGAAAAATCTGGAGCTCGGGGAAATCCACCTGTGTCGCTTGTTCAGCTGTAGTTCGCTTGGCAAGTGCGGCGAGAGCTACAGGGCGCGGAACAAAGGGCTGCACGGGTTGTGGCTGAGACTGAACAACTGCGGCAAAAGTACGCTGACGTTTGTTGGGAATACCCAACTTGGCCTTGGCAGCAGGGTACGAGAGGCCCTCCAGGGTCTTGAGGCGCTGGATCGCCTTCTCGTCGTTCCACTTCGAACAGGACCGGGCATAAGCAGCGTGGGAGTCACCACAGTTTACACAGCAGGGCTCTGAAGTGCATCCAGTCCCTTCGTGGTCTCGGGATCCACAAGTGGCGCACCTCGCAGCACTGTTACAGGACCGCTGGGAATGTCCATACCTCTGGCACTTAAAACAGCTTAGAGGATTTGGTATATAAGGACGAACTGCACACAACAAGTAACCAGCCTTTATTTCAGTAGGTACCTTCGGGCTGTTAAAAGTCAAAATAACATTTCGTGATTTGATCAGCGCGCCGTCGCGCCTGAAAGTCATGCGTCTGGCAGCTATGACACCCTGATCAGCAAGTTCACACACAAGTTCATCTTCATCGCAGACCAACAAGTCGGGCTCAGAAATGACTCCCTTGGAGGTGTTGAGATACGGATGTGCCGTCACTTGAACTGGAATATCATGAAGTCTGGTCAACTGCAGAAGAGATTTGCTCTGAGAGAGAGTGCAAGTTTGCACAAGCAGGTCTCCAGAGCGTAGCTTCTTTACTGACTTCAAAGAGCCAGCAACACCCGCAAGTGCCTTCGAGATGAAAAAAGGAGACTTTAAGGAAAGTTTCAACATCTGGTCAGTAGAAGAAATGATGAGAAAAGTAGCTTGAGGTATCGAATCTGCAAGTGCAATGCGACGTTTCTGAGCTGACGGCTCAACACCTGGATCTAAAGATACGTCGCGGTGATGTCGTTCTTCAACGAAAGTTCTCTTCAGTGTGTTATGTTTGGGAGGTGGTTGAGGCAAATTTGGCGCCTAATCAATCACCATATCCTGTCGTTTTTTTAAATTTTGAGGAGGGTTGATGTTTCCCCATGGGAGTAAGAAAGAATTCATCTGCAACGTACTCCGCCCACAATCGAGCCCAACAGGGGAGAACTGGAGGTCCGCAAGCCAAACACATGACGCAAGACACAGTTCTAGAGCTTAGTTGCAAATATAGTCCAAGGGTTGTGTTCACATGCACTCGGCGGACACTTCGTCCTCCAGAGTACCGTCATGCCAACGCCTTTGGCACGATCCCACAACCCCCGGGCTTACCCTGCCGTGCTATACGACAAAAAAGCCGCTAAAGCCCTGTACACACCTTGGTACAAGACTTCTGACTAGAGGTGGGTTAGTCTCCAGCCTCCCGTTTACAGCGAAGCCGGGGTCGAAGAGGAGTGTTGGTACACAGGAGGCACTTATCCGGTCTCCTGCGACCTCAGCCGCCAGACATCCCATTTCCGCCTCACGGGTCTCCGCACGCGGCAAACATGCAGGTAGGTCTAGCACCCAAACCAGCTAAAAGGAAAAAAAGAAATCCAAAGAAGACAAATCCTGGCAGGGAACCTAAACGGAATCTCAGCAACCTACGAACTGAGCGGTTAATATAAAACAGTTAGTGGCGGAGGGTAACAAAACTACAAGACCGGGGTGTTAGTACATAACGTGGGAGCGATTAAGTAGAGTAAACAACACGGGCAACTAGCCAGTGGAGAAAATAAATAAAAACAAAAAAGCGAGACACAAGACCAGCTCGGGATCGTGGGGCCGCGACTCCCCAACAGCTGGATGAACAGCCGTCCCTGCAAACTCCAACAGCACCGAAATAAAAAACAAGCGGTGGCATGACATCAGATGTTGACCAGTCACAAGGTCAGCTCGGGCCGTGGGGGCGCCGCTCCCCAAATAACTGGAAAACCAGGTATCCCCGTGCGGGGCACTAAATTTGAATTGAGGAGAAACACTTATTTCATCATTAGCTCAATCAGACTAATCAGAAATTTATCTCAAGACAATCAGAAAATATGATAATTCAACAGAAAATGTTAGCGATCGCTGCTATTCCCGGTGCGTAATTCTGTGACGATTCGGAGTTCAGAAGAATAGGCTCAAAGAAATTCACGATTTATAGTGATAAGTTCAAGACAGGTTTAATTACAGTTAGGATGCTGCAAAAAGCCTAAACGTTGCAAAGAAAGATGCAGTGTTTCCATTTAGTAAAGTGTGCAGTGAACTAGGTGTTTTCCTGTAATAAACTCCTTTTGCTCAAAGATATCACACGCTCTACTAAAAAATATTTTCAGTTTTTTATCATTAAAATATGATATATACATAAAGAAAAACATAAAACTTTTTCGAATTAAAGGAAGGAATAATTGGTTACGCTCATCAGTGGGTTGTAGTAAAATAATGTAATATTGGATTGGAAACATCTAAGGAGGAGTTCGCCCAACCAGGATGCCCTGGTCTTATCTTTGGTCAGAGGCACATCAGAAGATCCCCTTTTTACGTAGTTCTCAATTCAAAATTCATGAGTAAATTT
Organism: Macrothele yani; assembly: GCA_039090855.1. Lineage (NCBI taxonomy): Eukaryota > Metazoa > Arthropoda > Arachnida > Araneae > Macrothelidae > Macrothele > Macrothele yani. The sequence continues at coordinate 195,908,841 of CM077034.1, read as the reverse complement.
CATTGGTTAAATAATTTATATAAGTAGAGATGTCTTTATAGATGTTTCCTCTTTGGGAGAGTCTCTTTTTTTTTAATTTTTGCTTTGGAGGATAAGAATATGACTTGTCTTTCCTAGTGATTGAATATGTTTTCCTTTTTTCCTCCCTAAACCACTTTGGAGCTTGGTGTACTTTCACATCCACTTCCTGAAGCTGGCCTGTCTGTTGGATTTACTGCAATAAAAGAGAGTGAAAATGTGAGAATGTAATTTTAGTTATATTTTCTTGGTTTTGAATGGGATCAGCTATGCTGACTGATTTATCAGGAAGCGCAAACCTTATCCTCTTATTTATGTGAAAGTCATGAGTATTTTAAGTGGTGACTGACTTTCGAGGCCGTTCCTAATTAGTTGATTTGTTGAGAAAGTTTTCTATGAGTTCACCGTAGTAATCTCTGTGTCCTTCTCGCTTTCGAGGGAGAGAGATACAGGGACTTTAGAGAACCCGCTTGAGACACACTCCAGAGTCTTTATTCTACGAAGACAAGGTATACGAAAAACGAAGTGCTAAAGGGCGTGTGTTTTTCGGAGTACGTCTCTCGAAGCCAATTTTTGAAAGAATGACAGACATTTTCCTTTTTCTGAGTACTAATGCAAGTTGTAGTTAGACTTCCGTACCCGCCTTGATTTCGTAAGAGAAGGATACGGATACTTCTGAGATCCTCATTCTTTTTTCTTTTTCCTTTTGGCTGCTTTGTAGTGTGTTCGAAGGAGCTTTGGCTTTAGCAGAATAGGTGTGAGTAATAAGAAGCGTCACTCAGTCCACAGCAACGTACTTCGTAATGATGGTAATTCTAAGACCATTTGCATACATCCACACAGATATTCCTTTTACCCACAGTTAAAAATCCTTCATGTATAATGATACATATATGGAATTTATTTTTCTATATACGCTTTTAGGGTGAGTTTCAAATAATGAAATATATAACTAAATGAAATTATTGTTAGATATCTAAAAGGTTCCGTGTTAAACAACTGAACTTCGCAAACTGTGTTCCTCTGATAGTCTGTATTCCTATGATGCATATACTGATATTTGGTTATCCTGATATCAGAATACCAGCTAAGGAAAGTAGTATACCTTAGCTGGTATTCAGAGATGTATTTACAAAAATATCAGCTATTATACTGTACATTGATATTGATAATGAAGAGATATTTTTCTAAGCCTATCTTTAGTTTTCCGGTTTTCTTTTCCTTTTGGGGTTCAAGACCACTGTGTGCAACTCGATGTGCTATAAGCACTATCCCCTCCCTGATTTAGGGTCACAGTTGCAAGAAAGAAGGAGACCCAATGCTATAAGACAAACACGAAATCCATGCCTCACCGGGATAAGAACCCGGAACCAAATCAGACGAATGTTCGAAAGCTAGCGCTAAGATTACCGTGTCGCCGGAACATTTTATCTGCATTCAGTGCGGTAAATGCAAACATTTCAACTTGCACCGCTGACACTGGAGATTTGAACGCCCGCTTGTAACTCATTTTTTGGTGTCAAAGAATGGAACACATCATTGAGTCGTTTATTATTCATTTTTCTTTCAATATCAGAAAATTAATATATTTTGAACGTATGCTTTGTAGTACCGTTCCATTTAACTTTGCAAATGGTTTCCCTAATTTTTTTCCTCTGAAATATTTCTATCGTGATGTTAAATGTGAAAAAAAATCTGTGGCTTAATGTATTTCGATTCCATTCCACTACGATTCCCAAGTGGGATCAGTAAGTTCTTTTTTCTTTTTCCTTTTGGCTGCATATTTTGAAGTTGGAAATGCCTTGTGCCACCGAAGGTTCCAAATGTTGTAGTTTCCCGTGTCCGCCTTATTGGTGTTCTCTTTACGCACAACTCGTCTCGAGCTGACACATGAAAGCGTTTTCAATTCACGCTCATTTTACAGGATTTTCATATTTATTCTGAATACCGATTCTTGTTGAACCGGAGGTATGAATCCCTTTTCAAATTTGAAACACACTGTTTCACTTTTTTCTCAATATCTTTTTCCAAGATTTTAACAAATTAATTCTTGAAGAACGAAGTACTATTCCGTCGGATTGCTCAGCTAACTAACACATTCACTATATTCCCCACGTTCTTCCGATCTGTTGATTATATTCCACTACGGGGGTATTATGCTGTTGGATTCGTCAGCCAACTAACATATTCACTCTTCTCCCGTCGTACCTCCGAACCCTTGATTCCATTACACTACGAGGTATTATTTGGTCGGATTCGTCAGCCAACTAACACATTCTCTCTTCCCCTCTCTTACGTGCGGTCCGTCGATTTGATCCTACTACAAGGTACTATGCTGTAGGATTCTTCAGCCAACTCATATATTCATTCTCCTTCCATTGTACCTCCTATCCATCGATTCTATTCTCCATATTGACTCAAAATAGCTGGGATTACGAAAGAATTTGCAGAAAAATAAACTAACTGAGGACCAATCTTGGTGAAAACTTATTTATTTACTTATTCATATTCTCACGAATTGTTTCCGCGATTTGTCAGTTTTTTCCTCTTTGAAAAATTCCTTTTCTTAGTACATCTACGGAATTACCTTCTTCAGCAATTGTGGGATGAAAACTAAAGAACATTTCATACAATATTCGATATCATACGTTCCCGCGTCTAAAATTCATTAAGAATTGCTTCTACTGCAGCTCCTGTCGTTTGAGTACGTACCAGAGATATTCTATGGGTGATCAATTCGGGCATCTAGCCGGCTACAGCCGAAGTGGAACGTTGTTATCCCTGAAGAAGGCGCGTGTTGTCTCTGCAAAATGTGGTGTGACATAATTCTGCTGAAATATTAATCCGGGGATGTCCCGCTGTTACGGAGGGAGAATCTGCGGTAGGATGTCATAGACTTAATGGGCACTCGTTATGGTGAAACGAACTCTTACAAAAGGTGGTCTGTTTTTTTACCCGATAGCAACCCTCGCCATAATGCCAGCTGTTGGTGCTGTAAATCTGGTGCGAATAAAATCTTCCGCTGTCGTCGGTGGACACGGATACGTCCATCGTTTTCGCCAAAATAGAAATGCGTTTCGTCCAGGAATATGATATTGTGCCATACATAAAGCCACCTCCTTAGTTCGATGCCCCTTTGCAATATGCCCCTCCGTTGCACTGGCGTCAAAGGTAACCTGAGGAGGGGCCGACGATCCAGCAGTCAGAACTTTAACAACCGGAAACGTAATGTCCCCGTTGATATGATAGAACGCGTCACAGTTCAGCACTGCTACGCCAAACGCCGTTGATGACACAAAACGGTCACTCAAAGACAACCTCATAAGATTATCGTTCTCCCTCTGCATTGTCTGTCTACACGTCCATGTCTTTCTCCTCGTGTCGTACCTTCATTCAACAATTCTCTGCAAACCCTTGCTACGACTAACACACTACGACCCACAGGAACGGCGATCTCCCGGAGGTACGCAATTCACTCTTGTATGCTGATAATGTGACCTCTGTTGAACTCTCTGTATGCTGATAATGTGACGTCTGTTGAAAAACAACGAAAGACAACGACGAAGCATCCCTACCCACTGCTGAACGCACAGTGACATGTGGTCCGATCCACGAGTCGTTTATTAGATGAAAACTAGCGGTGTCCGTTCCGTGATGTTGTGTGACCTGATTCGCTTATAAGAAGTACTCATGCACCTACGACGCTAAAATGATAATATTTCTGAGATATTTCCTGATTAGCATATCCTGTAAGTATTGAATTCGAAGCTCGACGGGAGTCAAGCTACGACTTTGGATGAACCGGATATGTAAGAGGAATACAGATGCAACTAAGCGTAGAGTGCGACTATGGTACATTCCCGTGCAGCATTCAGAATCTAAGTGATTGCTCAATTAGTTGATAAATGTGTTACAAAACACTTATCACATGAACATTTAACACTTTGGAAGAAACGTCCAAGGTATATCCTACCACACATCAGGAAACTACAAGTTATCTCATTCCTAGCTTTAAGTCGATTGGTTTTGGCAGAAGGCATTCCAAGTTCAAAGACCTAATCAAAGGTGTTCAAGTATTTTCGGATTAAAGACCTATCATCTAAAAGTTTACTTAATTAAAGTTTTGTATAATTTATTTTGCAGATATTTTTCTTAAAACAGGATGTAATGATTAATCATCGAATCTGGCTTACAAAGCAATCGACCTGTGAGGTCGGGAAGTAACTGCTCTGAAAGAATTTCTAAGTAATCAAAATTTGGAATGTCTTAAATAGTAAAATATATTTAGTATTCATATTGAAAATAAAAAAATCTCGAAAGAAAGCCGACACAACGCTCATTGCAAATTGACATAGATGTGTACTTTGTAGTGATTTTAAAGCATTCCTGTGCTGCATACCTACACCATTTTGATGAGAGAACTAGTTTAATCACTCCACAATTTTGCATGCGAAAAATTGACATTCGAAGTCTATTTTATTCCCCACGAGATGATTTGACCCAGTTGTGTTATTTACGTAGTGTTTAATCTATGCGCTATAAAGTATACTGCAGATACCCATGCCATTTATCAGATGACAGGTGCAAGACATCTTCCTACATACTGTACATGAACTTTAAACTGTTTTTTTCACTAAAACACTGACGTAGTGCCTCTTCGCATAAAGCTTACTAGATACGGTTCTCCTAGAACTTTACCAGTGAAAAGGATTGAATAGCACTTCCTCAGCAGAAGGCTAGGAAATGAGAAACTAGAAAATAAGTTGCAATACATCTGAAGTATTGTGATATATATATATAGGGTGATTCAGCACCAGTGCGACGAACTTGCGGGAGGGGTAGGGGGCACAAAGACGATTCGGAATCACATAGCATTGCAATGTCGGAAATGCTTTCTGCGTGCGGTAGAGGACGTTGTATGGGAGGTGGACTACACAAACCGGCATTTGAGGGTAGGTCGCTGAGGTTGTAGGATGGGCGAATACCCAAACGTTGAATTGGCTGACATGCATCTCGCATATAGAGCTGCGGACTGTAACGGGCGAAGCGCTATGCGCTTGTACCACGAACGTTTTCCGAGGAGGCGTACTCTTCATCATACGATCTTTGCACGTCTGCACCAGAGTCTATGTGAGAATGGTTCTTTCGAGAGAGCTGCCATGAATCGGGAACGAACGGCACGCACGCCGGACAGGGAAGAGAATGTCCTACGTTATGTAAAAGGTAGTCCAAGTACGATTACTCGAGCGATAGCCTAAGGATTGGGTATTTCCCAATCCACCGTTTTGAGGATTCTGTCAGCAAACGATATGTATCCATACCATTTGCAGAGCGTTCAAGCACTAAAGCCCGACAATTATTAAGAGCGGATGGATTTTGCTACTTATTTTCTTCAACAGAGTGCGGCAGATCCCGTATTTGCTACGTCTGTTGTGTTCACGGATGAAGCAAGTTTTACAAGAGAGGGAACCTTCAATCCACATAACGCCCATTTGTGGGCGTTGGAGAACCCCCATTGTACGAGAACACGTGCAGCCCAAAATCGTTTCGCTGCTTAGTTTATAGAATAAAATCTTGTTCTACACAACCATGATTTAGAAGCAGGAACATATTAAGTGTATAGTTTCTATTTAATCACAAACTGATCGAAAAACGTTCCTCCTCCCGTCCCTGTTTGATATGAAAATCTTTGTCCAGCTAAACACTATCGACTATGCCCTGGTGGACTAGCACAACTCTACGCGGTTAAGTGACGTATGTTTTTATTTTTTTTTATTGGAGATTTAATGACCACCGTGAGCAACTCAATGGGCTATAAGCAGTCTCCTGTCTCTAATTTAGGACCACTGACTCCAGAGAAGGGAGACAGATAGTGCCATAAAACAAACTCAACATCAATGCCTCATTGGGATTCAAACCCGGACACTTTTTGCACAAATGGTCAGAAGCCAGCGCCTTGACCCCTGTGCCACCAGTGCGGCGAGCCGTATTAGTGTATTTAGTACAGTAATAAGAAATTGTCAAGTTTTTAATTGATTTGTAAAACATTTTCTCAAAGTTTTAATTGATTTGTAAAAAAAAAAAAAAATCCATGCCAATGTAGCCTGTCCCTTGGTTCCCTATTTGGGAAAATATTGGGGGGGGTGTCCGCGAATCCTCACAGGCTGTAACGCCCGTGGTCCATCCATCGTTATTACGCGCAGCTGAAAGATGTGCAATAATTTTTTCTGTGACATTTCATAGTAAAAATAAAAACAATTAAGATTTCTCTTAGGGTTTTTAACTTTGCAAAATTAATGTGTGAAATACACATATACTCACACTATCATTGAAGGACACACCACTTTTAACACTATATCTTAAGACGGGTATTGTTCACTTGATCGAGAGGTCACTTGACCGAAAATCAGTTGATCGAAAGGTACATTTTACCGAAGGGTCACTTGACCGAAAAGTTTATTTCACCGAAAGGTCACTTCACCTAAAAGTTTATTTCATCAAAAGGACATTTAATCGAAAAGTTCATTTCCCCGAAGGATTACTTTACCTAAAAGTTCATTATATCAAAAGATCATTTCACCGAATGGTCAGTTTATCGAAAACTTATAATTTTGTTGTAAGAGATCTGTTAGAGTGTGGTGCTGGTTTTTGAAAAACTGGCCACCTAAACATTATTGGATTATATAAAAAATACACTTTTAATTTCTATGAAACCCCCATGAGTAGGTTTCTTGAAATATAACATTAATTATAAGGCCTAGATCTGTGCCTTTTTGTCCAATTTTAGTTCTCCAAGCTCATATTCACAAGGTTTCGTAGCAAGTCAAGTAAATAATGTTCCTGTTTTACTCAACCACGAAACATTAATTTTTTTGACCACAGCCTCTAGATACAGGACATTTTAAGATATTTTAACCCTACTCATATTCATAAGCATTACATAAAATGTAAAGTAACTTTTTATGTAAACCTTATGAACATGATTAAAATTTGCTAAAAAGGCCTAAGCCGAGGACTATTGTCTTAAAAAAAAAAAAAAAAAATAGATTTCTCTTAAAACTAAATCTTTGCGTTCTTTGTTACACGGAGAAAGCAAAAGCGCAATTTGAGTATAATCTCCTAACGTTTCGGTGGTCTGTCTGCCGAACTTGCACCACGCTTCAACAGATCCTGTAATGAAATCCAAAGTTTTTGATAAACTGACCCTTCGGTGAAATGACCTTTCGATGAAATGAACTTTTAGGTAAAGAGACCTTTCGGTGAAATGAACTTTTCGATCAAGTGAACTTTTTGATCAAGTGATCTTTCGGTCAAGTGACCCTTCAGTGAAGTAAACGTCGGGCAAACGAACCAGACCCCTTAGGACACACCATTTCTAATACTATACGAATTCTAACACTTTCTTATAGGGTTGTTGGCCTAAACAGAACACTATACTTCACACCATATTAAATTAATCAGCTGATGTAAGAGTAATCTACCCATTAAACACAGTTCATTTCTGGAATTCCACCGTAACCTGTTTTGTTATTTAACCATTGTAAAAACTGCAAATATCCAAACACTTCCTTACTTTGTAAATATTTTCACCCGTGTATCAGGAACATTTTTGATCCACGGGTGAAAATAATTGCAAATTAAGGAAGTGTTTGGATATTGGCCTGGACAATTTAGTTCTAAGGGTAGCACGAAAAGTGCTTGGTGGTGGTTAATAACCAACCATCTTTAAATTATCTCTAGGGGATTTTAACTTGTCTCATGAATTCATTACTCAATAAAAAAAATTGAAACGAATCGACTCAACATTGAAACCACATTCAGCAACAAAGCATTACCCATCAACACCTGTAATGGTGAAACAGTGTGACAGAAGTTATCACACTTGAATTTTTCACCAAAACCCCTATGAATTTCATTATAACTAATACCATCAGAAGTAATGTGGTTGAGGGCGCAAGCCTTTGTTGTAGCTTCGCCAATTTGTAAAGAGTGTTAGAAAACAATATTATTGCTCACCACTGCAACGGTGAAGAGAAACTGAACCACAAATACTGTATGTCTAGCCTTGTGCTCTTGTCCTTGAGAATGGACAACCCACGGTTTGAATGGCATTATCACTACTACAAAATTTCTGAGATGAATGAGATGTTGTATTTTCAGGGGGCACTGCATCAATCTTTGTTTCAAATTTATATACTTAACATTATACCATGCTCAAATGTATTATTTCAAATCCTCTTTCATATTTTTTCTTCTCTGTGTCTGTGGGTGAGGGTACCTGACTGGTATTTTTCCTTGAATTTTAGGGTTGATTTGTACAACAAAGGGAGGGATTCTAACACTATTCGAAAGCGGAAACGAAGGCAAGCATATAAGATTATTTGTAAAGAAAGGAAAGATATGTTGCTGGACCAGAAATGTGCAGAACTGTCCTCAACTTATTTATTAGTATCCCAACTGCCAAGTACTTCCCATGTCTTGGAAAGCTCATCCAGTAGTATTGTTTCACATAATGAAATCAGTGATGAATATGATACTTCATCGATGAACAGTTTTAGCGATGCAAAATTTATGTTCTGGGAATGGATATTCCAGCACCAGCATTTCTGAAAATGTATCTCCTAACTGTAAGGACATGGATGAAGAACCATCTATTGAAGAATTTTTAAGAAACTGGTTTGTCAGCAGTAGAGCGCCAATGCAAGCACTGACAAATCTTTTAAAAGGTTTATAGAAGTGGCATCCTTCCTTACCCATTACTGCTGTTACTATGTTAAACACTCCCAGGGCTGTAGAAGTACAGAATATGAGAGTCGGGGAATTTCACCATTTTGGTTTGAGAAAAGGAATCGTTGATGTTTTGGAGACAGTTCAATTTACAGGAGATGTTCTGAACTTGAACTGCAATGTAGATGGTTTGACTCTCTACAAAAGCAGCAGTAAGCAGTTCTGGCCCATCTTATGTTTTGTTGAAAAAGATTGGTCAAAAAGACCTTTCATTGTTTCTCTATTCTGCGGTCCTTCTAAACCGCCTTTAGATGAATTCTTCTCTTCATTTGTTGCTGACCTACAGCAACTTCAACAAAATGGTTTAAACCATGGTAACCACCAACACCGTGTAGCTGTTATAGCATTTACGTGTGATGCACCTGCCAAAGCTTTCGTGAAAGGCAATGTGTCACATAATGCATTTTATGGATGTGACCGCTGTGATCAGCACGGTGTACGATACAAGAATCGGACAACGTTTCCTGATTGCTGTGCAGAAACACGATCTGATGAGTCTTTTGATAAAATGACTCAACCTGCCCACCATAAAGATCATAAGTCCTATAGTTAATGTAGATGTTTAACTGGTATCCAGGTTTCCTCAAGATGCAATGCACTTGGTTTACTTGGGAGTCATGAGGAAACTTCTTCTAACATGGAAAGGAAAAGAGCCTTCTCTCCTTGGCAAATTGTCTTCTCAGAGTCGTAGTTTGCTTAATGACCAGATTGCTAAGCCCCAAATTTATTGGCCATCTGAGTTCAACTGAACACCAAGATCACTGAATGATTTGGAAAATTGGAAAGCTACTGAATTTAGGCAGTTCCTTTTGTACCTTGGGCCAGTTTTTCTAAGGGATATTTTAGAAAAGAAGTATTTCTGTCATTTTTTACTTCTTTTTGTAGCAGTTAAGATTTTGGCTGGTAAAAATTCTAATTTACAGCTCATTGAGTATGATGACTCCCTTCTGATCATGTTTATTCAAGAAGCCAAAGAACGTTATGGCCAGGAGTTTGTCATATACAATGTAAATTCTCTAGTGCACATTTCAGAGGATGTTAAGAAGCTAGGCCCAATAGACTCGTTTAGTGCATTTCCTTTTGAGAATTTCATGCATACTTTAAAACGTATGCTACATAAACCTAACCTTCCTCTACAACAAGTCTGCAAAAGGATGGCAGAAAGTGCACACTTGAAAAGGCAAAGAAATGTTTATGCAGGGAGGCAAACAAAGCAGAATTTAGAGTGGTTTCTTCTAGTAGGACAGCACACAATACAAGACCTAGTGGTGGTGTACCTGGAATACACTTTTCATCCATAGAGTGCCCATCCTTCAAATTGTCCATTACTAAAAGAGATTCCTTTGTTTACCTTACAAATGGGAAGGTCATCCAAATAGTGAATTTTATTTTATCACAAGATACTGAAATTTTTATCAAAGGAATGGAATTCAAGAAAAAGTGTAGTTTCTACCATTACCCCCAAGATCTTGGAAATCTTCATTTTTATTCTATTCAAAATTTATCTGACACGATCTCAGTCTATCCGGCAACACACATTTCTGCAAAGGCTGTTGTTTTACCCTATAAGTCATTTTTAGCTTGTATACCTTTACAACAGTAGGTTCAGAAAGGTATACAAGCCAAATACACTGCTGTTTGTGAAAATTGCAATACCATGAAGAACTGCTGGTATTAGCTTAAAACTTACACGATATGTACTTGAGAGAGCTCTTAACAGCCAGTGATACATCAGGGTTGTTTCAGACACTTAGTGATACCCATCCGTCAGAGTTGTCCTAGCGCAATAGCTCAGCAGGAATATGGTGCTTAGCAACATGTCACCCATGGAATGTCCAAGACCTCATCCATGAACAACAGATACTGCTTTTTCCCTGGCTGCGTGTTCGGCTGATATGTCAAGGGTGATCAAATGTTTGGCTTTTGGAGGACATGTCCTCCTTTTCTTACTATGTCCTCCTGTCTTCCAGACGTTAAGGGAAGCAGCCCAAATGGCCAGCTTTTCAATAAGGAATAATTCAAACACATTTTGATAAAATTCTTGTATTGTAATCCTATATGCTATCAAGCCACCTCTAAAATGTATTCATTCATTTTTGTATTATTGCACATATACTTCCTCGGCCTCGCCTCCTGGTCAGTTTATTCCTACAGTCTTACAGCAATGAGTCACTTGTGAGTCAACAATGCAGAAAAAACCCACAAGTGCATGTTAGACTGTCATTCATCACATGTGGATGTTGACATGCAATGCATTCCTGTAAACAGTGAGTTCATCCTGCTTGTTTGGTGTGTTTTGAGTCTCATTGCTGAGACTACACGAATTGTTTATAATTCAAGTTTCTTAATCAGTGAGGAGTATACAGCTAGTCAAATGCAATTTGAAAGACATTTCATGCTCAGAATTTCACAAATATTTGTTAAATAAACTTGATCTACTGAAGAAAATCTTTTCCAGTTAAAAATATAAGTAAAAATGTCCAGCAGACTAAAATCTTTCTTTCTTAAAGTTTTGCACGTATAAACTCTCAAACTGTAATATTTAAATATAGTATTATGTGCATTCATATTTATTTTTGTGCAAATTTTTCGTGCCCTTTTTGAATAAAAATGTCCTCCCATTCCAAAAGTTAATGTGTTCAGCCTGCATATCCCCAATCAAATATATGTGGGATATGGTAGCTTAGCAACTGGCCTGTCAAGTACCTCCACCAATCACCACAAATGAACTCTGGTCTTGCATACAAGCAGCCTGGCAGGCTATTTCCCAGGACGATATCAAAAATCTCTTCCATTCAATGATATCTGTGTAGAGGCTGTTATTGTTGCTCGAGATGGCTTCACACGATACTAAGTTTTGCAGCGTAAAAATCTTGTATAGCTCAAGAAATCTATCATTTTTCTCCTGTAACATGAGGAATTTGTGATGTAAATTTCATTTGAACAGCAAAGTTCTTTCTTGGTGTTTCAATTTTCACAAACAGTAGGGCGTTTGATGAAAATATTTGAACATTTTTTCTATCCTTGAAAATGTCTTTATTTTTGAAATCTAATGTTCTTATCTGTAATATTGCCATACACTGGTTATTTTGCAGTTTTCCCTAGTTTTCATTATTATATCTTTCCTTTCATTTACTGTTTCATTTCTTTATGTATATTCCTTGTCTCTGACCATTTTGCTCCCTCACATCTGCAGTTACTTGTAAAAAATACTTTAAAATTGCGTTTCAGTTTTTGTGAACAATTTGTATAGTTTTAAAAAAATCACCTTGACAAGTCCTTTTTTTTTTCTCGTCATGTGTATTCGCAATGGATTTGCTTTGTGTTTTTACCGTGACCCCCCCTTTCCAAAGAAATTAATTTTTATAATTAGGAATCAATTGCAATGATACATTAGGAAGAGAAATAAAAGTTTGGAACTTCTGGATTGAATGATCATTATACATGAAATTCAAAGGTGTTATCATTACAGGAATAAGTACATGTATTGTGTTGTTGAGTTCCATAATGAAAATGGGAAAGTGGCTGTGGTCCCTCTGGCGTGGGTTTTGGAAGAAGAAGAAGAAGTATTTTGCTGGTGGCCAACACGGAATGTCCAAAAGCACGTGATACTGAGGTCTACACCAGTAGAAGACAGCTGGATTTTGTGCAAAGTGAAAGTGCCACATTATTCAAGTAAGTATATAATTGATTTTCTAATTGTTCGGTCCAGGCAACTGAATTTAAAAATAAAGTTTGGTATAGAATTTTCTACTACAAGAAAAAAATAGTCGTTGCAGGCAGTGTCTCATAGAATTTTCTTCTAGAAGAAAACATAGTTGTTGCATGCTGTGTTTCATAGAATTTTCTACTATAAGAAAAACTAGTTGTTGCATGCTGTGTTTCATTTCATTGCTGATCACTGGAAGTTGCATTATTGCAACAGAGTGCCAATGACAGAAAAAAGCACTTTTTCAGTTATTGTGCTCCAGGTTCTAAAATTAAAACCATACGTAGTGTTACTCAAATGTTTATAGTCAGCAACTTGATGCCTACTTCAGCGATGGAACCAGCATCTGGTGTTTAGTGACAGAGGGTGAAAACTTTAACGAAAGGAGCATGGCAGTATTACTAAATTTCTAAAATATTAATTAAACCATCATACTCTTTCATAACAATTTCAGCATCATTTTAAAACTTGACATACACGCTTTTGTGCATGGAACATTTTGAATACTTACCCTTAAAACGGGAATGCAAAACATGTAAAAAATGTCCCTAGTTTTTAACTTAAAGAAAATGAGGTTTCTGATTTTTTATCTTAAAAGATAAATTTTCCTGAGCATCCAGCTTTTTTATATGTGGCAAGTAAAAACTTTCTGCACTAGCCCAGCTGAGCATGTAACTTTTCAGGTATTTTTCAAGCCCTGACGTGCCAGTTAACTGTTGCAATGTTCTACTCAGAGGCATTTTTACCCCCTGTTGATAACTTGCTAGATTGATATGGATGGGAAGTGATAAAAAAGGTTCATTCTCATAAGGAATTTTATATAATTTCATTTTCACATACCCAGTCACAATGAATGGCAAAATGAAAAAGTCATGTTGGAAACACCTATACAAACATCAATATTGCAATGCCATGTGTTGGTGTTCGTGAAGAACAAACACGCAGAACACTAAATGGGTTCCTTTATAGATGCAATCAGACTTGTATTTAAAAAGAAAATGTATCTGCATACACGATTGAAACAGTAAATTTGCTACAAATTGGCAAAGAGCGAAACACAATAACAATTGAATATGATAGTTAAAGACATTAATAAAATAATATATTATTATTAGAACATTAGATTCCAATGAAAACAACATAAGTACATACAGTGTAATTGAATGTGCAGCAATGTGTGTGAAATGAATCTTTATGGCAAAATATTAAAATATTTGTTAATGAACCTCATAAAAAAACTAGCGACTAATTATAGTTTTGATATCCAGCAAAACAGTTCCATTAGTGAACCTTCAAAAATTATAATAGCATTTTAAACAACAAAATTCCAAAGTAGAAGACTTACAAAACACGTAAGAAAAAGATTTGAATTTAATATCCGGCAGCTCCAAAAGGAACCTGCCAATAAAACTTAAATTCTTTCAGTGTAAACGGAACTTTTGATGCAGATCCTATAGATCGAGAACAGTGCTTGATAAAATCCAGAGGCCAGAAACTTCTGTAAAAACAAAAGATCATAGAAAATGTTAAAAATAATTCAAATTTCTTAAAGTTAAAATAGTTTAAGTATATTAATATCAGTTAAGCCTTGAGTAGGTGTTTTAATTGCTGTAATTATTTTTTATTTTAATGTTCAAGCAAAACCAACTTCAAAATCCCTTAATAATTTGGAAACAATCCGCATACGCCTATATTCTATTACTATGGATATATCATCATCATCATCATTGTCAACCATTATCAATCCACTGCTGGACAAAGGTCTCCCCAAGTTTCCTCCACAACGGTCTGTCTTGTGCCAGTCTCCTCCATGTCACTCCCGCATACTTTCGAATTTCATCCACCCATCTTCCATGTGGTCTACTTCTGGGTCTTTTCCTGTTCCTTGGAATCCAATCTAAAATTCCGGCTGTCCATCGATGGTCTGTTCTTCTGGCAGTATGTCCAGCCCATTGCCATTTCAGGGATTTAACTTTGATCATGATGTGTTCCACTCTTGTCATTTTTCGGATCCACGTATTCCTCTTCTTATCTCTCCTGGTTACACCAAGCATGCACCTCTCCATGCTGCTTTGAGTTGTCTGCAGCCTTTGTATGTCTCTTTTAGCTAAGGTCCACGTCTCTGCACCATACGTAAGCACTGGAAGGATGCATTGATCAAACACTTTTCTTTTAAGACATAATGGCATATTGCTCTTGAAAATTATGCTGTTTCTTCCAAAAGCTCTCCAGGCAAGTTTTGTACGCCGATTAATTTCTTCACCAATGTGACCCTCACTTGATATCTGCTGTCCAAGATAAACGTACGTGTCTGTTATCTCCAGCTTTTCTTCATCAATCGATAAATCTTCATTTCTTGTAAAAGCATTGTACATCACTTTTGTCTTCTGAAAGTTCATTTTTAATCCCACTTCTTTACTCTTGTCAGCAAGTTCCTGGATCATACTCTGTAGCTCTGATGGGGTAGTTGCAAAAATGACTATGTCATCAGCAAAACGAAGGTGGGTTAGATAATCTCCATTAATCTTTATCCCTTTGTTTTCCCAGTTCAGTGATTGAAAGACATTTTCCAATGTGGCATTAAAGAGCTTCGGAGATATGGTGTCACCTTGTCTCACTCCTTTTTAAATTTTTATGTGTGCTGTATTTTCAAACAGCCGAATTTTTGCACTTGCATCTTCATAGATGTTATTACTAATATTAATGTATGCATCTTCAATACCGCAGGATTTCAGAGCCATTGCAACTGCTGATTGTTTCACCGAATCAAAGGCTTTTTCATAATCGATAAAAGCCATGCACAATGGAAGTTCATATTCCCTCGCTCTTTCAATTAGTTCCCTCAGTACGTGGATATGATCTATTGTGCTGTAGCCACCCCTGAATCCAGCTTGTTCTCCCGGTTGAGCCATGTCCAGTGTCACCTTCAAGCGGTGTGAAAGAACTTTAGTGAAGATTTTATAAACCACTGATAGGAGGCTGATAAGTCTGTATTTCCTGAGATCCTCAATGTCACCTTTTTTATGTAGAAAGATCATTGTAGCGTTGTTCCAATCCTCAGGAATTTTCCCTTCATTAAGGCATCGAGTGAAAATTTGGGCGAGTACTGTTTCGATTTCTCCACTTGCTTCTTGTATGATGTCTACAGTAATTCCATCTTCTCCTGGAGCTTTTCCCCGCTTCATGTTCTTGATTGCATGTGCAACTTCTGCTGGAAGGACTGGAAGAACTCTGGTACTGGTACCTTTCATGATGTCTGGAGTACATGTATCATCCCTTTCATATAATTTGGAGTGGAAAACTTTCACTCTTGTCAAAATTTCGCCTCTATTTCTTGTTACAGAACAATCTTCTTTTCTCAGTGCCATAATCTGTTTTTTCCCCTTACTGAAATGTCCCTTTGCTATCTTTAGGCTTTGGTTGTTTTCAATTGCTTTCCTTACTAGTTCACAGTTGAATTTCCTTACGTCTTCAGTGATACTTTTTCGTACTGTCTTGCATAGCTCTATATATTCCACTTTGGAAGTCACATCTTCTTTCGTTGTCCTAATCTCTCTTCTTTTTTGCATCAGCATTTTGGTTTTTTCTGATAATTTGTTCACATGCAACTTGTTCTTAGACCCAGCTAATTTTGTTGCTGTTTCCATAAGAGCTTTGGTTACTTTTCTGTTAACTTCAGAAATATCCACTTCTTCCGATGTTAGGCCTTCTAAAGCAGAGAATCTGTTTTTCAGTTCCAATTTGAAGGTATTATGGTGTTTTTTAAGGTTGGTTATGTCAATACATTTTGTTTGTCTTATGAGCTTGCTACGTTCGAGTTTAGTGTTGAGGTGCATCTTACATCTCACCAATCTATGGTCACTGCCTGTGTTGAACTTGTTTAGCACACTGCAGTCTTCTATGACGAATTTTTTGTTACACATAATAAAATCAATTTCACTTGTCGTCCCATTTGGATGTCTCCATGTCCATTTCCTGTGTGGCCTTTTCTTGAAAAAAGAGTTCAAGATGAAAAACCCTTCTGCCTCTGCAAACTCTACGAGAGTATTTCCACGCTGGTTTCTGTTGCCGTGACCGAATTTACCTACTGAAGTTTCATTCTGTTGCCGTTGCCCTATTTTTGCATTGAAATCTCCCATAATTATCTTCAAGTGCTGCTTACCTTTATTATTTAGATCACGAATTTCCTCATAAAATTCTTCAATTTCTTCTTCAGCATGACTTGTGGTGGGTGCATAAGTTTGAATAATCTGAGCCTGGTATCTTCTCGAGAGTTAGATAACGAGTCGTGCAGCTCTGTCAGTGTAACTTTCTACTTCTACAACTTTATCCTTCAGTTTCTTGTTTATTATATATCCAACACCACTAGTTCTGCCGGTATCTGTCCCACGATAGTAGAAGAGATGTCCACTTTTCAGTTCAATGATATCTTTTCCTTTTCTCCTTACCTCACTTAGCCCGACGATGTCCCACTTGATCCTTTGTAGTTCCTCTTCCAATTCAAGAAGCCTTGAATCAGAAGATAGGGAGCGTCCGTTATACGTAGCCAAGGTCAGCATCAGATGGCAGCCTAGTCCGGTCCTCCGGGGATTCTTAGCACCCTCTGCCTTCATGTCGCACTGGCCGCTGCCTTGGCCAGCTACATTCCAGCTGCCGGAGACTGAGGGCCAAGATTTAAGTTGTGGAGTCATTTTGGAGGGGTTTGGCCATAACTCACCACGCTGGCCAAGCGGGTTGGTGAGTGTGGGATAGCATTTCCTCAAATCCCGATGGTATAGTTATACCGCTATTGGCGATCGTCAGAGCCCCTTTAGTGGGAACAGGATGTACCACGAGAAGGCGGGGTTGACATTTGTCAAGGAGAGGCTGTGATGTTACGCATCACCTGACCTTACATCCCCTGACCTTACATGGATGTATATATATATATATATATATATATCATCATCATCATCATTGTCAACCATTATCAAACCACTGCTGTACGAAGGTCTCCCCAAGTTTGATCCACAACGGTCTGTCTTGTGCCAGTCTCCTCCATGTCACCCCTGCATACTTTCGAATTTCATCCACCCATCTCCCATGTGGTCTTCTTATATATATATACACAAATTTAGGAGGTTAACAAGTCTACTATACATACCACACAATATATATATACGTGTGTGTGGTATGTATAGTACACTTGATAACCTCCTAAATGTGTTAGTGGTAATAAAGGACAACTTACATACCTGATTAACTTCACTATTTTCCATTTATTATGCTGCACTACATACACATATTGAACTACTTTCCAATAGCCATCATCGTCTTACCTCTACTCACATAACTCCGCTGCCAATGCATTAGAAGAATGTAATCAATGTATTGCCGCATATTCAGGAGCAAAACAGGCTATACTTCTCTGAGAGGGCGAGACTTGAAACTATGCCGCTTTGAGTTCAAAAGTCCCACACTTAACTCAAACAGGATGCAATTTTTATCATCGCATACCCCCTTTTTACGGAAGTATTATGATCCTTCAAAAATTGCCCTTCATGTTTTTACAGTTTTACTGAGAATGCAATAACCAGGTAAATACAAAAGGGCAAATGGCTGGGAATAACAAGTAAAATGCAAAAGTTATATAAATGCTGGCAACACATAATGCCCCGGAAATGCAGAATAAAAACCAAACCAGCACAGAACTAATAAATATCAGATATTTAACTCAACAGTACACATTAGATGTCATTGTAGGAGTTGGAAAAATTCCATTCAAATCGTTTTGGACAATTCTCTCATGTGTATGAAGAGCTGATATGACACTGTGTAAGTTATTCTGTACCCTGGTTATCTGTGCAGAACACTGAATATGGCAAATTAAAATCTTCAAAAAATAAAACACTGAAGAGTGTAGCGCTTTCTTTTTCAGTTACAATTTTCAGTAAATGTATCCACATGTTTTGTAAGTACCTTTAGTTACATATTTATTTTCGATTGCCTCTCCAAGCATGAATTTATGCTGTTGGTAATACCATCCCTCCCGGGTAGCTACAGCCCTGCGTATATGATACTATCTTCTGTTATTTTACAACAGTTCTGTTAAATAATACATTTCCCCACTTCACTTAAAATAAATACTGAAATGTAAACAATATACACAAAAATGTAAATAAAAAAATATACTTCAAACATAAAAAATTTAAAAGACAGCTGTAATCTGCCATGATGGCCTAAAGGTTAACATGCTAGGCATTACTTATAATAAAGGTGTAGAACTGATACTGTTATACACCCTTGTGACATTGGTACAAACTAAACATTTCAGGGGTCACGTTGCGGATCGCATTCTTTGCAATTTGCGAAAAAAATTATTTTGGAGATAGGGAGGGGGAGGACAAAGTTTTGGTGATTTCCTTTTTGTACTTTGGTGAGAAAAAAATTGAATTTGGTGAATAAGTTGGCAAAAACTTAAAAAAGCCAGAGTGATCACTGTTACTTGCATCCTGTTATTTTATATCACAGTTTATAATGAACTGAATGTTGCAAGTATTTGCATTTCTTGTTATAACAGAAAACAAAACTGTCTGGTTGTGTAATCATTGAAAAGGTAAACACGAGAGTACCCGTGCTTAGTTTACTATTGATTTTCCTACCTATATTATTAAATTAAAATGCCAACTTTCAAGAAGATGGCTTTTTTTAATCAAAATAATTCCATTTTTCCCCTGCTTTTGTCATGTTGTATTATGTGCTTATGCATTATGAAAGATGTTTTGTTTCTTGGCACAGTTTGTGCAAACAACTTTTACATTGCCTCTGCATTTTAAAACTCATTTTTAGGTGTGTCTTACCAACATGGTATTTTTTCTCCAGATGTTATTTTGACTAACAAAGCAGTTTTTACCTTTACAGCTTCATACCAGAATGCTGCAAAAGCCTTGACAGAGTACGAAATGAACACGGACATCGACTTGTACTCTGATCGTGAACAGAAAAGGCCTAGATGCACAGCTTTTTCTGTAGAGAGTGATGAATCTGAAGAGAACAGGCCTACAATCCAAAGGCCTAAAAAGAAGCCTTCAGTTTCATCACAGCCACCACATCCACCGCACCCTCCACCAATGATCCACATGTTATCGCCTTTAGAATTGAGGCAAAGTTCAAATCAACGTGAACTGCCATCTAATTCGTCAAAAGATTTCTGTAACTGCAGCAAAAATGAAGGTCAGTCTTCTTTTTTGTGTTTTTCAGTACCTTAATTTCTTTTTTTAATTTATTTTTGTTGCACTTTATCATATGATAATCAGTTTTGTCTCATGTACTTAGTTTCATGGAAAGCATACTGGTATTTGAAACTAATGGGTTTGAAAGTCTTCAGATTGCCAGTTCTATCAAGTATCACATCTGTTGTGAAATTCTGAAAGTCAGAACACTGAGGGAGGTGTTGCACACATGCAAAAAGGTATTGTAGTTATTACCTACCAGACCTTCTTGTAATGCTGGTGTAGTGCAGAATTCCAGGTTTTTTTCACATTCAAAACCCGAAAAGCCAGTTTTTGAGTTTCAGAAGAATTTAAGATTCAACCGTAAGTTCATTTCTGAAAATGCTATGAAATGGTGACTAATAGGTTTCTTGGGGAGGGGGATTCATGGAGATAGGAATACGGGGAGAAAGTATGACATCACAAACTTGAAGCTTTCTTAGCAGACAATGCTGACTATGTGGCGGCCATCTTAAGCCTCTGATAGTGGTTTTGAGCCATTGGGTTTCGTACATGACAAGTTTGATTTTCGAAATTTGAAGTTATTTTTTTTAGAAATGGTGCGTTGTTGAACTTACGGATGTCACAGCAATTCCGGTTTGAAGTTATTTTTTTAGAAATGGGGCGTTGTTGAACTTACGAATGTCACAGCAATTCCGGTCGACAACCTCCTGGAGTTCTTTTCACAGATAAGCAACGGAGAAACATTTAATATGAATTCCTTTAATTTCTGAAGAGCAGTTAGTAGTAAAGCGTGTATATGAAGTCAATTTTTATATGACCAGCTTAATTTCCCATTTTGATTGACAGAATGGCACTGAACAGTATAACATTTTGTTGTGCTAATGGAGGTAAAAATTATAATAGAAACTTATCTAAAATAATAAAAAATTCTAATAAAACACATCTTTTGGAGCATATGCGTATGCATACAGGTGAAAAGCCTTACCAATGTGATTTATGTTCCAAATAATTTACTCGAAAAAGTTTTCTTTCCAAGCATTTACTCATTCACACGAGGGGGTGGGGGGGGCTTGCCAATGTCATGTATGCTCCAAACAATTTGCTCGAAAAAGTGTTCTTTCGAAGTATTACTCGTACACACGGAGGAAAAGCCTCACCAGTGTGATATATGCTCCAAAAAATTATTTGCTCAAAAAAGTGATCTTTTGAAGCATTTACTCTTTCAGAGGGGGGGGAAGCCTCACCAATGTAATGTATGCTTCAAACAATTTGCTCGAAAAAGTGGTCTTTCGAAGAATTTACTCATTCCCACAGGGAAAAATCCTCACCAGTGTGATGTATGCTCCAAACAATTTGCTTGGAAAAGTCCTCTTTCACAGCCCATTCTCCTTCACACAGGTGAGAAGCCTCACAAGTGTGATGTGTGTTCCAAGCACTTTTCTCGGAAAAGTCACATTTCAAGGTGTATGCTTGTTTGCAGGTGAAAAGGCATTTTCCGATTTAGATTGTATAGTCAAGATGTATTACAAAGCTGGAGGATATGTAACTGGACCTGGCATGCAATTTTTATGTTTTATTTAGTTTTGTTAAAATGTAAAGATTTTGTATTGCTTTTCCAAATACTGTAGAAATATAAGGATTTTTTATTGCTTTTGGAATTGTGCCCTTCCTTGGTGAAAGTATGTTTTCATCATAATATATGTAATATAAAGTAATATTGGAGTATTACAGCTTAACATTAGTTTGCGTACACTATCATACTCTCCATTTTAACAGAGCAAATCTCTGTAAAATGTTACTAAACTTAGATTAAAACCCATCACTAAACTTAGATTATCGTACACACAACATTAAAAAGGGGCAGTACACTTTCTTTTTGGACAGCACAGAACACATTTACCTTAGGGGAATCTCGCACGTGTTGCACTGTAAATCTGGGATTCTCCGTTCCCCAAAAGCGAACATTGTGCATGTTTACCTTACCACTCATGTGAAATGTATCTTCATTGGTGAAAACTAAGTGATCGTCAAAATCATCATTTTCAAAATGGTGCTGCATTTCGGCACAAAATTCAAAGCGCTTTGTCTTGTCAAGGTTAGTGAGATTTTGCAACACCTGCACTTTGTATGGAATCATTTTCAGCTTCTTTCTCAAAATTCTCCAGACAGTGGGCTGTGAAATCTGCACTTCACGACTCACTCTCCGCATTGATTTTCCCGGGCTTCGTTGAATGACGGTGCAAACACTATCGACGAATTCTTCCGATACACGCGGTCAACCTGGACTTTTAAGTTTGCACAAACAGCCTGTAGTTTCAAATTTTGCCAATCGTAAATAGATTGTCTAGTTGGCGTTTTTTTCCGAATAGTGATCGAAAATGCCGTTGCACAACGGGTTAGATTCCGTTTTGCTCAGTACAAGAACACAAAACGCCTCCACTGCAGACACTGCCATTTTGACTGACTAGTCACGTGACACGCGCGCTATCGCCTATGTCACTTCTCTCAGTAGCGGTACACAAACTTTATGAGTACATCTACCTAACGGTTTGCAGTTGTGGCCTGTGTCTTCAACTGCTAATGTCTTACAGCATCTGGAAACTGCATACTTTATGAATTAGGGTGTATATTACATGCAGTACTTCCAATAATATATATCATAAAAAAAGATTATTTGATTATATTAGATGTGGTACATTAAATGAGCTACATTTAGAAATGGAGTAGAAACCACTGTAGGTTTCCAGAACTGAAATTATCTCCATAGACAACCCAAATAATACATAACATAAAGTGCAAAACCTGACTGCAAAAAATGCAATGTCTGAAGGATTTCTAGCTACACCAAAAGAAAATTTTGTTCAGGAAAAGAAGCAAAGTTAAACTGCACAGGCACTAATGCCTGTTTGCTGTGTAGCTAGTTAATATGTGCATAGTGCATAATATAGTATATAAATATGTATTATATATTTATATTGGCACTGTACACTAAAGTTTCTGGATTTTTTGTTTCACCTAACAATCACCCCTCATCTATTATATATATGAGAGTGAGGACAGTGCATTTTTATCCATTATGTAGGACAAGTGGTTATTAATTTTTTCCTGTCCTATATTTTATTGAAATATGAGACAAATATGTGTCCATTCCATGTGAAATGTTGTATTTATACTTCTATGATATGAGATTTTACACTACCGTATATATTCGCGTATAAGTCGACCCCCCTTCCCACTTTCAGAGGAAAAAATCGTAAGAAATCGAAAACTCGCGTATAAGTCGATCCCCCCACTTTCAGAGGGAAAAACCGTAAGAAATCGGAAACTCTCGTATAAGTCGATCCCGGAATGAGAAAAAAAAAATTCAATGAATTTATTCAAAAACATTTGAAAAAAAAATTATATATATAATACTAAATTTTATTTGCATACCCAAAAACTTCATCGGAACCCTTCAAAATCCGATTTCGAGTCAGACTCGCAAAACAGTTCAAAAAAGTATTTCTCCATCATCGGCGCGTCATCATAAACATCAGTATTCCCATCTATGCCTGTGTCATCAGAATCACTGTCATCATCACTCATAAAAATCACATCATCCTCTGTGCCATCAAGTTTGTTACTAATGCAACATTTCTTGAATGATTTCACGACCATTCCCACAGGTATCGCATCCCAAGCATCCTTGACCCATCGCGCAATCAAAACGATATCCGGCTTCTCTAGATTTCCGCCCTTGGTTTCAGTCGGCAAATCGGAACTTATCCAATCTGCCCAATACCTCCGCACATTGTCCTTGAAGGGCTTATTAAGGCAGACATCTAGTGGTTGAAGAACAGATGTCAACCCACCTGGGATGACAGCAAGAGTTGTTTTTGAATTTTCTGCAGTTTTTTCACTTCTGCACAACGGTGTGCAACAAACATATCCCACACCAAAAGAGAAGGTTTCCTCAAAAGTGCACGTGGCCTTTTGTTCCACACATTCTTTAGATAGTCAATTGTTCCGGATTCGTTCATCCATCCTTTTTCATGGGCACGAACGAGCACACCAGACGGAAAGACAACGCTTTTCGGCAGAGTTTTGCGTTTGAAAATAATTACCGGAGGTAGCTTACTGCCGTCGGCCAAGCAGGAAAGAACAACCGTGAAACTGGATTTTTCGTGGCCAGTCGTTTTGATCAAGATATTTTTTTCGCCCTTTTGGTTCACCGTCTTATTTCCAGGAAGGTCAAAACACATGGCGGTTTCATCCATGTTCCCTATTTGGGAACGTTCAAAAGCAGTCGCTTTTCTCTTTTGAATTTCTGTAATTTTCGGACTAAGAACCGCATCAGCGTATGGGCCACAGGTGAGAATTTTTACAATCTTGGAAGAAAAAGTTGCCGTAAGGGCCGCACCTGTGAAGTCTTGGTGCTGCTCAGAAAGCTAAATTATCTTCCTTATTTTCATGAATTAAATCACGCCCAACGGGATTATATATATACTTCAAAGGCTAATTCTGCAACTCAGTGTCGATCTGCTTTATACACTTAATTTTTCATACTGGCAAACAATTTTATTTATACATTTTTTATTAACCATGCTAATGATGTTATTTGTTTGCCTTTATTAAATGCTCAGAACCATTTATATAATCAATATAAATCACAGTTAATCTTAAGACTCCCGTTAGAATATCGCATTGCTCGTTAAACCGCACAATTGTATAAATTCCATTCAATGTGGATGTCTGCTACAGGATGGTTCTCTGTTCACTGCAATAGAATCCGTCTTAGAAGTAATTAACTTATAAATTATCGCTTGTTATGCTTTCGATTAATGTTTTCCTTAATATGATCCTTCTGTGTTATGCTTTTTTCTCATGTAGAGACGTTTCCTTTTACCAGCTGCTTCACACATGTTCACTGATCTGCCGCCAACACTACGAAACGGCGGTGCGCTTTCTCTCTTTCAAGTGGTTTAACCTACTTTCATTTACTGCTCACTGAGCCGTTACCGCTGAACGCGCTATCCACAGAAGCCTCGGACGTCACGCTATTTGTCTGTGTGCTTATGTCCCCATTCCATCCCCCATGCAAAGGGCGTTTGAGTCAGGCATTCCTGTTCTCCCCCACTTTCCCTCCTAAACCAACATCCGGACAGCGGAGTTATTGTCTAACGTATGAGTAGAAGGGAGGGGGGCATGATCCCAGTCGAGTTCGTGAACAAAAAAAGACGTTTGAAAAAATTTACTAAGCATCTGCATGAAAAAAAAATAAAAATAAAAGGAGGGAAGAAAGTCTTATCGAAAACAAATTCGGCATAAGGGCCGCACACCCGAAAAATTTAACTTTTAGTAACGTAAGAGCCGCGGCTCTTAGCCCAAAAATTACGGTACATACTTTTGAAATTCCATTATCTTTGCTTCGAGGTCACGAGGTAACTTTTGTGCAATTTTAGTGCGCTGGCGTAGACACAACCCATAGCGGTTCATGAACCTTGTGCACCAACCTGGTGAGGCACGAAAAGTGTTCTTTGCGGCTGCAAACTTTTCATCTTTTGCGAGCTTCATTGCTCGCAAACGTATACCAGTTCGCGTTACAATGTAACCATTTTGTCTGCAGCCCACAATCCAATCATTCAAGACACTTTCCAAGCTCTGGGAAAGATGTCGTTCCACGGCGCTGCGCCTTTTGCGATTTTGGGATTTTCACCAAGTCCGTTTTTTTTACGCCAATCTCGATTCAGTTTTTCGTTAATGCCAAATTGACGTGAAGCAGCACAGTTGTTAGTATTTTCTGCAAAAGAAACCACTTTCAACTTGAATCCTGCGTTATAGGACATTCGTTTCTTTACATAATCCATGTCACCCATAATTGGAGAAGCGAGACAAGTGCGATTAAGAACAAGAAAAACACTTGCGATTAAGAACAAGCAACACATAACACTGGCTGTCGCCTGGCTCCGTTACGTCAAAGGTCAGCGCAATCAACTGGTAGTCGGAAGGGCGAAGCTTTCTATGCGCGGCTGTGACTGCGCTGTGGATAAGCAAAGCCAGGAGAGAGGAGACTTTTCAAAGCGCGGAGAAATTCGGAGGGTCGCGATTTCGTAATTCTACCACATCGGTGTTCTTTCTTTCGGTTGCGATTTCGTATTTAATACCGCATCGGCATTTTTATTTCTTTTGGGGTGGATTGCCGTTTGCCTCACGGAAAGAACTTTTGGACTTACGATTATTTTTAGACCCCGCGTATAAGTCGACCCCATTACTTTGAAGCTCTCATTTTGTCCCAAATTTCTCGACTTATACGCGAGTATATACGGTACATGCCTTCATAAAAAAAAGGGAAGACACTTCTACTGCTGACTCATGATTTATTGGGGGGGGGGGGGTTGCAATTTTTAAGCCTAAATATAGTTTCTGTTCATATGTCTATATTTTTCTTTACTTTATTTCCAGGTCTATTAAAGAAAATATGGACTGTAGTGGAGGAGCTCAGACAAGAAGTAAGAAGTCTGCGGCAGTTAGTATGCCAAAAAGTTGATGAAGCAGAGCAAATGATGCACCACCCTGCTGTTGTGTTAGCTTCATCGCTAAGTGAGCTGGAAGCAATAAACAATTCTGCAGCAAATGAGGGAGAGTTTAGAAAAATCGTAAGAATTAATTGTACCAAAAAGCTGTAGAAAATGCACACACTTTCTTATATATGTTTTACAGTTTTATTCCATTTTACCATCACTTCCAAAATCATGTTTGGCCAAATGATCTGTATCATGTTCTTATAAATTTCAAAGGATTACAATAATGGTAGATTAAATAAGGACTGGATCACTAACAATCCAGAAACTTTTTTTTTATTACATACTCCGGAACAAATTCAGTCAAAGTATGAAAAGGTTTAGTCTGATTTGGCAGCTGTACCAGGTTTCACATTTACCAAACTAATTGTGGATAAGCAACTCATAATTGCTAATCTAAAAGGAAACAATAAAAGGGGGTAGATCCAATTTTTGATACCAATTTTTGTAACATTCACTCTAGTTTTGTGAAATTTGTTGCATAGAGCTTGAGTACGAGTGAACAGTATTTTATCAAAATGGTTTCTTAGTTGCACAGGACAAGGTTGTGTAATGTTGTTTAATGTATTTATGGATGCGTGATGCCAAGATGGACAATATTGGTTTATGTCTTCATAATATCTGTGTGTACTGATTGCTGTATGCTGATGACACTGTTGGCAGAGAGCAAAAGTGAGTTGCAGAGTAAGTTGTCCCGGATGTACGAAGTTCGCATGAATTCGAACTGAGTATAAATAATGGAAAAACTAAAGTTATGGTTTTTGAGTGAGGAACTGTTAGCACTGAATGTAATATACCTAAGGTAAGTCTAAATGGCACCGTGATTGACCAGGTGAGTGAGTTTGTGTATTTAGGAAGCAAGTTTGACAGAGAAAACAAATTTAATTGAGATATTAGTAGGCGAGTGAATTCTTCATTGAAAGTCATGGCTGCTTTGGGCGGTTTCCACAGAAATGATGGGTTCTCAAGAGAGTCTTGCACAGGTGTGTATGGAAGTGTAATTGTTCCTACTTTGATGTATGGCAGTGAAACATGGGTACTACAGAAGAAACATAGGAGTAGTTTGTGTGCTGGAGAAATGCGTTGCCTACCAGAGGTTTGTGGCAAGACACATTCTGCTCGTGTGAGGAAAGATGTGTTCCCGTAGTGTAATGTGAAGCAAAATGTTGTTAGCAAGGTAGAGACTAATAAATAAGCCTTTGGTGGTTTGGACATGTTGAAAGAATGAGTGATGAGACACTAAGTAAACTTTTTAGCCCAAGTGGCAAGAAGGAAGGGCAGAGGAAGGCCAATAAAGTCATGGGAGGATCAAATTCAGGAATATCTGCATGAGAAAAAGATTAAATATGAAGTATAGGTTTTTGTGTATGTCGTGTGATGGGTGTCAGTGGAGCTTGAGTTGTTTCAAGATCGCTGCAAATAGAGATGTTTGATACAACAACAGTAAATTAATAATGTTAAAAATTTATCGGGTAGTTTGTATTTCTTTGGTAGTTTGTGTATGTTTTTTTGTGGAGCTAATTTCTGAATCTTGGAGAACAGCTTAGTGATATGTATGCTTATTTTTGTGTTTATAGCAA
This sequence comes from Macrothele yani, assembly GCA_039090855.1. Classification (NCBI taxonomy): domain Eukaryota; kingdom Metazoa; phylum Arthropoda; class Arachnida; order Araneae; family Macrothelidae; genus Macrothele; species Macrothele yani. Next base: position 195,880,973 of record CM077034.1, on the reverse strand, counting down.
TTTTGCCAACCCACCAAAACTGCATGAAGGTTCAAAGTGTTGTGGACTTACAGATTGGACCATTATCATATTTATAGGACTTGCAAAATCTCTCTGCCCAAATGCAAAGCACGTTGAAAAAAAAAACCTTCTGCTCCAACCACACAGTTTTTACTTTTGCAGCAAGTTAAAAATCCTAAGCCTCCACCCTACTTACAAAAAAAAAAAAATATTACAGTATTCAAGGTGCACATTGTGCTACATTATGTTAAAAATAAATTTTCAGAAATTTTTGTGAAGATACCATTATAGTTTTAAAATACATTTGTGGGAAGATGCACTGCCCAACAATATCAAATGTGACCCAGATTGACCCCTGAATCAACAGGTTACTAACCTGATATACTTTTTAACCTATGTTTTGAGGTCAATGGAGTCAAATACATTTAATCTTTAAATCATACTCCCAAAAGTGTGTATGGGTAAGAACATACACTTTTCTGAAGTTCATGTAAAACAATTCTGCTAATCGGAGACCAGAGTTGACTTGAGAGAGGGATTGAAATTTTTCCTTGTGTTTTGACCTTGCTGATCTGTAGAAGGGTTAGATAAAATGTTTTATTTGCTGCCAAAAGGAGAAAACTGTGTTACCGGGGTCAATTTTACTTCCTCACTCTTTATTACAGAATAAACTCTGTTTACATACTTGTGTCAAGAGATTATAGAATTTTGAAATACGTGAAAACAATTATACACTCATTTGAGAGTAATTATAATGTTACGTTGCTGGTGGCCTTCTGCCCCAAATCAAATCCAAGATGCCACTCACAGGATGAAACCGAATTGTTCGAGTTTGACCTCTGGATCAGAGAACAATAAAAAAGATAGTGAGCACATAAAACTTCCTCTAAAGTGCATTTCAAACCATCACAAAGTACATCAGCATTTAACAACTCAAAAGTAAATACAAGATGAATGGATAATTTGCAAATGCACTGGAGGAATAATGACTGAAATGTCCAACAATACACTTGATAATGCCTAGGCAGCAAGTTCTACAAGCAAATTATTTTTGCTGATAACTGCAGGTAGCAGAGTCAAATACGCCTTACCTCTTTGTTGTGATCACCATGCACATTGCAAATGTCGAAAGAATGATTTTTTACTCTGTTCAAAGTTTGCATAAGTCATCCGATAAGCTTTTGTTCATCGTAAATATAAAACTCATGAGCATTAGTTTTTCATAAGCACAGAAAATAATCCAGTCAGACTCTCACGTCGTCGAAAAAGAACTCTCACACCTCCAAAGGCACATGCACTTTTTTTAACATTTCTGTTCTCAGTCGACCTGTAGCTGCACTCAGCCCACATAATCTCATCACGCGACCAGGTTGAAGTTCACTGCCGTAAAAAACCTTTCCCATGGCAAAAATAAATCAAGAAGAATAACAAGCCTCGCTACACGACTGCTGCAAACACATGGAAAACTATGTGGTACGTTGGTTACAGAACACCGGCAAAACACTTAAGATGATTTTTTGTGCTTGGCTGTAACAACAAAAAGGAATTGATTATGTTCATAACATAATTTGCATTTAGGCTCAGCAGTGCAGTGAAGTCATGTAAAATAACTTTTGGGTTTACAAAAAAGCTGATGTGCTGGCAAAAGTTTAAGTTATAAATTGTGAAATCATATAAGTACAATTTAGACAGGCCTTCTATCTGGGAGCTTAAATATTACTAACAATATTTACTGGCCCAGAAGGTATTATAAAATTCAAATGGAAAACAAAACTGCTGTGGTATACAAATACCAGCCTAAGTTTGTGTATTTTTTCCCATAAATTTTTATGTGAGGTATAATTTATTTTCCAGACTATAAGTACCTTGGAAACTGTCTTTTTTATATAGATTTCTGCGTGTGATATTACTGTTTTTTATTCAGGTTAAGCAGTTTGGAAAACTAATTTTTTTAATACATTTTTATGTGTGATATAATTTATTTTCTAGGTTAGGCAGCTTGGAAAACTTGGTGGGAGAGATATTAATGAAGCTACACGGCGAGTTTTGGCTTCTGTGATGACGAATGATGTTGCTTTGCAGTTGAACTGGGTCGGCAGCAAAAACAAAAAAGGAATTAAGGCATTCCCATATCTCCCTCAACTTGTTGCAGGTATGTTCCCTATCAAAATTCTTGAGGGCATTTTTAAATTTAAAATATTTTGTTGTGATTAATGAAATGAAATACATTTAATGCAGAACTGACTACAGACTGTGAAAACCTTGGTTAATACTGTGAGTTTTTTTTTGTTTTTTTTAATTGTATGCAACCTGTAAATGTTGATGTGAAATGCGATCTTACAGTTTCTAATTTATTTATAGTTCATGATAAATAATTTATTTATAAGGTATTTGTACAGTTTTGAGTAATTGTAAGTGATGCACATGTAGGCTTTGTTGTTCTCACTAGAGCCTTTCTACTGGGTGTCTCGCCCACTTAATTTTGTCTGCCACACGGCTATATTTCTTTTAATGAATGTTTCCATAATGCTCGTACTAGTAAGAATGGAAAACTTATTCCCACATACACCATCAGTGTTGATGAAAACTGCCTGAAATCTGTCACTGTCCTGGTGGTGCAGTGGTCTAAGCGCTGGCTTATGTCCTCCATTCGTCCGAGAAGGATCCTGGTGAGGCATAGATGTGTTTGTCTTACAGCACTGGTTGTCTGCCTTCCCTGGAACCAGTGTCCCTAAATTAGGGACAAACAACTGCTTATAGTATGTTGAGTTGTTTAAGGTGTTCGTTAAACTTTGAATATATTAAATAAAAAAAAATCTGTTGAATATGATTTGCTAGTAAATAATTTTTTTAACCATTTTTGGACAATTTTCTAACCGTTTATCATGTTATATTACATTAATACGTACCACACTGCTAAAGATGTTTGGTAAGTATAATAATGCTAAGGAAAACAATTTGTTTTCCAATTGGAGAAGGGGTTGTTAAAAGTACCACCCAGCTAAAAATTCTTGCTGCCAGGCTGTAAAAAAAAATTGTGAGAAAGCTAGGCTCTTAAAATTATTTCAAGGTCCTTTCAGAAGTCGTAGAATATTTTTTTTTTTTTTTTGGGGGGGGGGGTACCACAGTATTAAACGTGTTCAATGATTTGATACTATTCAACCCAGTAGTTGCTGATTTTCATTACTCTTTGATTCAGTTTGCTATCCAGCCTTCTTTCTGTCAAAAAAGAAAGAAAGGGGGGGGAGAGACAAGCCAAAGGATAAGAACAACTTACTTCAGAAAATTTAATTTAGTCCAGTTACTCAGATATGACAGAGCTCTCAGTGCCCACCCTAGGAGGGCACATGATGGACAGATGAAGTGCTGTTTGTAAGTTTGTTCCCTCCAGACACAACCTTTATAAGGAAACACTAATTTCCCTTTTGAGTTGCTACTATTCTGCTTACATAATTGAACAAAATTAATCGATGAGATAGAAATACGTAGTTGCACATCAGTGAATGGGTGAAGCCACCGAAAACAAGTGGCAGCCAGGTTAGGATCCTGCACTGAATTTTCTTATACATAGACTGATTTAAACATGAACAAACAAACAAAAATGCTACAGGAATGCCTAATTCTTGTTCAACACATGAAGTTGTAAATACAAAATTTCGTTTTGATAGGTATAATATTTTAAGCTGCATGTAATAAAGAATATTAAAAAAATTGAAAATCACTATGGGGAATGCCCACTTCCAGTTCCATGATTTCTACCAAAATCTATTAAGCACATAAAGGTATCAGGTCCCTGCAATGTTTTATGATTTACCCATAGGATTTACAGAAATTCTGCTTGTTTTATGGTTACTTATGGGTGACATATTTGAGATATATGTTTTCCCCCTTTTAGATTAGTACAATTTAAAAACAATGTGTGTCTTCCAGGACCAATTTACCTTTATACTCTGATTTACCTGATCACATTTACTCCCATTTGTGTGTCCCCAACCTTCTCGGCTTGCAGCTGAGCAGGAAAGATGAAGTAAAAATGCTGTAGAATTACGATTGAAAATAACTGCTGAAAAAGAGAAGGTAAGGAATGAAAAATATCAGCCTCGTATAAGACTTAGAATACCTTTAAAATAACACAAATTTAACATGTTGGCACAAAAATTTAAGATTGAATTGCCAATTAAGTGAAACTAAAAATTTGCTGCAACTTTTATCAAAATTTCAGAGTTACAACTGAAAATTTACTCATGTAACATACTAATGAGATAATTATGTACCAATTGCATTTCTAATCACTAAGAATTAAATAGCCAAATATCTTAACTATAGCATATACTGATTAGAATCAACAAAATGTGTATAATACATTGGTTTTTAATCAATATGTTCAATGCATTTATTCAATATGCTAAAGATCAGTTAGTGGAACATATTGATTTAAGCATTCAGTGAATTTTTTACGGATTTCAATTTTTGAAAGTTTGGCAGGTCTGGTGTCAGCAAATAAATACGTATTATTATGTTGACATTTACAATAGTTTCTCAGCTACATTAAAAAAAAAATCAGAAAAGTAGTGTGAAGAGTGCCCACTTCCTCAATTTCTATCAAAATCTAATTGACGCAAGAAGGCTTTAATAAACCCCTAAATATTAAATTTTGTGTTGATAGCTGCAGTTAGCTGTGTAAGTAGACATGCCTCAAAAAACATGAAAATTACATCGTCCTTAAATGGGAAAATTACAGTATCCCGTTCCAGGACAATGTACTTTTCATGTTTTCTGAGGCATGTCTACTTGCATGATTATTTTGGCATCCATCTCTCCATAACATCTATCTCATCAGCCATAATAGTTTGAGTTGTGGTGGCCACAAATCACATTGAGGGAACCCCTAAATGTGTTTCCACTTAAATCTTGACGATTCTCCTTAGTTGGGAGTTTCACTGACCAATAAATATTTGTGATAATTTGGAAGTTACGTTAAGCAGTTGGGCCTGCTGGTAGATACTCATAATAAACAAATCTAACTACACATGTCTCTCGACTTCAGCTTAAATTTAGTGTAGCATAAGTAGTGCCCAGTGGTGGTTAGTAACCAACCAGTAAAATATGAAATACAAATTTTTTTCATGATTGCAAGACAAGCAATATAGAAGCATTCAAGCATATAAGTGGATGAGAATTACATAATGAAAAGCAAGTAGCTTTAGGAACTAGATTGTGTCAAACAGTGGTTGTTGGGAGGCAAAAAAACCTTTGTTTGAAAAATCGGTTTATATTCTACCTTTGATATTTATTCAGAAATTTTCAACTGAAATTTTTGAAAATATATTTAATCACCAAAACTTAGCATACATACCACTAGAGCTGCACAAAACAAATGAAAAGGTTTCTTAAAGTAAGGAGAAAAAGTATACTGCAATATGCAGCACAACTTGTTTTAAATAAGGATACTTCACATAGACTACTTCTTTCTAAAACAGATAAAAGTTTTGTATGTGCTATAGAGATTTCCCTGTATTATGTTACTTTTTTTTATTGTTAACAGATATTATATTACTATTGATAGATGTTATTAGATTTAAACTTTTTATTACAGATTTATTTTTTCTTCTAGCTTCAGTTCGTCAGACAGAACATTTGAAAGATTCAAAGCAGTCGGATGTGGAGGATGTAATGAAGCGATGGCTCCGCACTGCTTGTGATAGAGATGGTGGGAGGACAAAAAGAAATGTGGCTGTTAAATAATTCATTTGTTTTTAAAAAATGTATTTTTAATCATGTAAATAAATGTAATTTCAAACATTATTTTCTGTCATTTAATGAACTTTTGGTAACTGCAAGGTGTAAATTTTAGGGGTAGATGCACATTGTGTCTAGGTTGATGTGGTACTTGCAAATGTAATTTTGAAAAGCTCTGTATTTTAGAATATACAGAATGTTTTATGTAATACACATTTTGGCTTAGGAGACGGTTCTAGATCTATGGTAGCCACATCTTGTTACATCTGTTAGGTATTTTTAATACTTTTTGCATGCTGAAGGAATTTTAAATTGATTTCGCTTGATATTCGAAGTATCTAGGAAAGGATGAATGTGACCAGGGGTGTCACTTGCGGATCAGTGCCGCTACAGTTGCTGTTCCTGATTTATAAGGCAGACTGCTTAAAACCTAAACTTTTGGAAAAAGTAGAGAAATTATTCACACACACATTTGTCTGTCCAATTTACATAACTGAATGAACTTTTCTATGTATTTTCTGCAGGGCTGTATTATGGCAGTTGAGGGCACATGACTATTCAGTTTTTTTTTTTGTTGTTAGTTTTATTTGAGGTATAATAAACTACATTGAAAAGTAAACTCTTGGGGAACGAATACAGGGGTCACATAGCTTCGATGAGAACACCAAAGTATTCCTTAAATATGTGAAATTGTTCATGTCTACAGGGGGTGGGACAGTAATAAAATGTCTATATATGAAATTGTGAACATGCAAAAGTTAAGTTTTTGTCTCCCTTTATTATATTATAAGTGCCTTGGAATACTTTTCAATAAGAAAATTCTTATAATAATTCTTATGTTCGCAATTTCATAACCTAAGAACTTCACATGTTAAAAGCCCTTGAATATTATTTTATACAAATGTTTACTGTAAAAGTAAATTTTTACGTATTTTGCTGCATTGCAAAAAATGGTACATTTAGTTGCAATGCAGAGAATATATACATTTCATTATGCAACCAGAATCAAGTTTGTAAAATATAACTTTCGAGCATTATTTGGGCATTTTGTAGTAGCAAACGCTTTCAGTGCATTTTAACAGCTGTTGGTTGCCACTATTGGGCCACTGACGGACCACATTTGGCTAGCCATCAGTTACGTCACACAATCACGTGACTGCCGACTGCCAGTACTGGGCCACTGACGGACCACATTTGGCTAGCCATCAGTTACATCACACAATCACGTGACTGCCAAATGCCAGTAGTGGGCAATTGGTGGACCACATTCGGCTAGCCATCAGTTACGTCACAAAATCACGTGACCGCCGACTGCCACTACTGGGCCATTGGTGGACCACATTTGGCTAGCCACCATTTATGGCATGTGTCTGCAGGCCCGCTTATGGGCCACTTTTGGCAGCCACTGCCTGTGATGGACCACTGATGGCCCTGTTGTGGCATATGACAACTGATGGGGGTGCCAACTGTCGGCCAGCTGCTGGCCTGAACTGCTGGCCCTTCTGTTGTCCGCCCGGACATTTTATTGACGGTTCGGCAGCGGCAACATGGTGCTGGGCCATTGCTGGCAGTGCTGGCTGCCAGCAATGGGCCAGTGCTGGCCCAGCATAACTGTTTTTGCTGGGTCTCCACCACTGAAAATTATGCATAACGATACTTCGCGACGTAATTAGTCCTACTTGCCACCGAAGTGAAATCGTGAGTTTTCTAGAAATCATCAAGGTTTAACTAAACATTTACGTGTTTTAAATACGGTCTAATTTTCATGGCATACACGCAGCAAAAGAAAATGCCTCAGGGAATTCCTATTAAAGAAATTTGAGAGTTGGCCAATTTTAAATGCAATAATTTACCAGATCAAAAGCTTATTGCGTTTTTGTATTTAATATCTCCTAACTTTCATCCCCAGTGTATTTGTTTACTGCGACATTGGTTCACCATGGTACATGTGCATTGCTATTAAGAGTACCATACTTTTTATCTAAAACTGACTACTGAGAACAATTTTAAATGATCACTAGAATTAACGGTTTCAAACAAAAGATAATGAACGAAGCCTTAAGGAAACACCGAGAAAGCTGTCTTCGTCGCTGTTCATCCTGTCCCACGCTTCCATACATACCCTCACTCACCGGTGGACGTTGTATTACATCATATTTCTTTAAAGAGATTACAGCGGCCTCGGATATTTAAAGATTCTCTTCATATCATAAATACACAAGCAATGTGGATCTGAAGCCACAAGACCGATTATGGATGGAATGCTTCCTCTAAAAGTCTGTTATCAAGGGACTTTTGGCTAATCCGGTGGCGCCGTGGTGTAAGCGATGGCCTCTGATCATTCGTCCGGATGGAGTCCGGGTTCGAATCCCTAGAGGCATGGATGCTGTGTTTGTCTTACGGCACTGGCTCTCTCTCTTCCCTGTAACCAGTGACCCGAAATTAGGGACGGATGACTTCTTATAGCCCTTTGGTCGTTAAAACTTCAATAAAAAAATCTTTAAAAAAATTCAAAATTGGTGAATTAAACTTCTATTTTTGAAATTTTGCTTTAAGCTTTATTTTTTCTATTATTTTCTAATTCCCTAGAGAACCCACGAAGTCGGCGTCTGTATATGAAACCATATCAATGAACATTTTGTACTTCGTTACCTTAAAGTCCATTGGTCTGTTTGCCATTAATAACAGCACAGCAAATGTAGTGAAAACAAACACATTTATTCCAGAAAAATGCCTGTACTCTATTTGTACCCTAATCTCACGTCTTTGAAAATTCGGGTGTCCTAGCACAAGCAACTTTGAAATCTTCCGAGAGTTGTAGCAAAGTCTCCAGGCAAAGAACACAAGTTGTTGCAGCAAACCTTCAATGTGTCTACAGTCTAAAGGGTAAGGGGGGGCTTAACGGGATCAACTGCGTATCGCATTTGAAACAGTAATTTTGGCAACAGCTCGGGATGACAAGGGGCGGTTTACAAATTGAAATCTATGGTAAAGCATTGACTGAAATGCATCTGCACTCTATTTTATTGCGATTACTCCGCTGTTGAATGCGTCTTTCCCTTTTCTCGTATTACATAGTTCTCTCATTACAAGGTATGGTGTTATTACTTAGAATTTTGTGAGGCACCTTTATTTCTCCCTTACTTTTACTTACTAGAATTGTTTTGGGCCTGTGCTGTGTTACTGTGTCCATACTTTATACAAGAGGTGAAATATTTCTTACATATATTTTCGTTCCTTTATCTATCAGCCCTTCAGGTGGAACCCTAAAAGACATGCTCTCTATTTCTTAACCTAAGGTGTTCAAATCCAATTATGTATGAAATTCATAAAATTAGATGTTATATATACTACTAAAATTTTCTCTGGTGCTCGAACTAGTACTTGTTTGTGTGTGTCACGTGTTATCAGTTTCATTTTTTTTTACATTATAAGAACCTCAAGTTCAAATTTAATTTTATTTTTACTTGCTTCCTCACTGTACTACCTGCTGTCAGAGCAACGCCATTTAATTTAAATCAGATTTTTTATCTCCTTTAGTTCTGGGAATACCACTTGGTGTCAAATTATTTTGCATTCACTTATCCCTTGGTTTTCGGATTTATGTTCTCATTCGTTTTCCTGCCTCATTACTGCGTGGGACAAGTTGCTTCAGTTTGCAATGTGCAATTGATGGCACAGTTTGTTCCAAGCAGCTATGCAGCAGGATAAAGATTGAGATTTAAAATGAGAAAAACATATGGTCGGTATAAGTAAATGAGCTGACACCAAGAGCTATCTCCTAAACTAAGAGAGAATTGTAATATCCCTTGTTTTGAAGCTTAAGAGAAGTGCAATCTGTAATACGTTGTCGGAAGAGATTCTGGGCTAATATCAAAATGTAATTAAATATAATTTTTCCTGACAGCAGTCAAAAAAGTGAATCAACTAGTGAAGATAAATGTACTTCTGGCCGGCCAGGTGGCGCCGTGGTCTAGGCGATGGCTTCTAATCATTCGTCCGAGATGGGTTCGGGTTCGAATCGCAGTGAGGCATGGATGTTGTGTTTGTCTTACGTCGCTAGCTCTCTCCCTTCCCTGGAATCAGTGGCCTTAATAAGGGACGTCCATATAACCTTCTAAGTTGCTCACCGAGCCCGCTGCTCCTAGACAACTGAGTTGCTCACGGTGGTCATTAAATCATCAACCAAAAAAAAAAAAAGGGGGGGGGGGGAAGCTACTCCTGGACTGAAGTCTTCATAATGTAATAACAACAGTTTGATGAAATCTCAGAACACGTAGCAGACATATATGTACTTCGTCACGCAACACGGACTGATTATTAATTTGCGAACATTCAGTTTTCTCAATTGCATAAATAAATGAATATGCACACTTTTGGCTATAAATAATGAGAGCATCTTACTTATGTATCGAGTGAAATAGGTTAAAGACAAAGAAATGGAATTGCATGTAAGTCAGTAGCCCCTGTATGCAGCTTTTGACGCAGCCGCACTGCTCAAGTTCAAAACAGCACAAGGAAGAAATGGCAAAAGTGACCCAGCCAAGACTAAGGTTGAACATCATATGTTGAGAACAGGGCAACGTGTAAATGTACAAGGGAATGGATGAAATATGTAAACGAACTGTAATAGAGTGCAAATATTTCTGTCAGTGTTATAAGTTGCGTTTGACTTTGTATACCGCCCCTTTACGATCTAGACGGTTTTTCCCACGTTACACATAAAACCGGAATTTGCAGAATGTTCCATACGGCTTCCCAGAGTCTACGGTCATCTGAGAAGGAATCTGGACACTTAGGGCGTTCTATATTGCGAAACTTCGCCACATCTCCCGGTGAATTTTATAGTTGCTTGTATTAGGACATTGCGAAAAATTCTAGAAAACACAAGAATATACATGATCATATTCTATTAATATTAGCATCTGAGAGATTACATTTTTACACGTTATTTTGCCTCTGGAAAATACGACTGTGCATTAGTAAGAGACTGCGAGTGTAAATGTAAATGTTAATTAACAGTTAGTAGTATTAAGATAATAGGTTTGGCCTTGCTGACCCCAAAAAAAAGATCACAAAGACACCTAAAGGGCCGTGGACCACACTTTCGGAACCGTTGATCTAACACATTCCAAGATGAAATGTACCTTTCATTTATTTCTGGGAAACTCGTTTGACTAATACAACCTATGTTGCTTTCCGTGTTGTTGATATTTCTTAGGCATAATTTGTTTAACTCCAGATAGATTTTCCTAATGCTTTCAGATAGATTAAACCCCTGCGGCTTGCTCACTGCAAAGCTGGTGGTGGACTGGTTTACGGCCAATCGAAGACTTCTAAGTCTTCGAGTGGCTGTCTGTAAGTCCTGCTGATAATCAAACAATCGGCTAAATCCCGGTGATACTCCTCCTGAAATTGTGAACTGGCGCGACGCTAGCTCTCCCTGGCGCTGTTCTTTGATGCTGGATTCCTGTAATTTGAAAAAAAAACCCCACACGATTGCACCACGTGACCCCGACATTCGCTCAAGCTTCATTTCTATCCTTCACTGCCATTCGAAATAATCTGACATCGGAGGAAGTGACGCATCTTACGTCTGCGTGTTTGTGGTTGGAATTAATATTTGTGATAGATCGGTGATTCAAGACGGGAACGCTAAATCACCAATCAAGAAAGCGTTCATATTCTATAGTGAATATTTCTGACGAGACGTTTGACAAATTCACGCAGCACCTACAAGAAATTAGTATTGCTTTCTCGCAGTACTTCCAAAATGTACTGCACGATAGTAGAGGAAAAGGGCAGGTTCTGGCCCAGGGACAGCCCTCCATAGACTTAACATTAGCTGCCCACGAGGCTGTCCCCGGCTGTCCACGAGGCTGTCCCCGGCTGTCCCAAGGCTGCCCCAGCTGCCCCCGAGTCAGAATTTTTATCACGTGATCGTCCCCATGATGTGCTGCCCCGTAGCGGTGCTTCTTGGAACTTTCAATGGAACTTTTGAGGGATGGCAACGACCGAGAGGGAAAGGGGGTGGATATAGGGGGATGTCAACTCGATGTGCTGCCCCCGAGTCAGAATTTTTGTCACGCGATCGCCCCCATTATGTGCTGCCCCCTAGCGGTGCTTCTTGGAACTTTCAATGAATCTTTGTTTTTGCGGGATGGCAACGACCGAGTGGGAAAGAGGGTGGATATAGGGGGATGTCAACTCGATGTGCTGTCCCATAGTAGTGCTTCTTGGAACTTTCAATGGAACTTTGTTTTTGAGGGATGGCAAAGACCGAGAGGGAATGGGGGTGGATATAGAGGGATGTCAACTCGATGTGTTGTCCCCTAGCGGTGCTTCCTGGAACTTTCAATGGAACTTTGTTTTTGAGGGATGGCAACGACCGAGAGGGAAAGGGGGTGGATATAGGGGGATGTCAACTCGATGTGCTGCCCCCTAGCGGAGCTTCTTGGAACTTTCAATGGATCTTTGATTTTGAAGGATGGCAACAAACGAGTGGAAAAAGGGATGTCAACTCGATGTGCTGCCCCTGGTGGTGCTTCTTGGAACTTTCGATGGATCTTTGATTTTGAGGGATGGCAACGACCGAGTGGGGTCCATTGGGATTTTTTGTATTTATTCCAATGGTTTTCAAGCGGGATTTTTCCACCTCTTCGATGTTATTTTTTCTCGGAGGAAATTTTTACGTAATGATGCTGGGGAATTTTCTTTCCAATGGAATAATAACGCTCTGATGGTCTTAGCAAGGTCCTAACTCACGATGATTTGGTTTAAAAAAATTGGTCAGGTGGTCTCGTGTACTACGTATTCACTCTATTTTTTTTAATTACTTTTACGTTATTTCTTCATGTGTTTTTTATATATTTTTTGCATGTTTTGAGGGAGTTTTTTCGTGTAGATGTAATGAATTTTCTTGGGAACTTTTCTTTTTCCTACATTTAATTTTATTTCTGACTATGAAACGAGGAAATGCTTCTTTAGAAACGATTTCGTTCCTGTTCGCAGTAACTATTGGACTTTGACAATTTTTTTGGGAAATCAAGCGGAAATGTAGACATGTTAATCTGAGTCTTTCGCCCTTCCAATATTATTTTCTCGTAATTTTTTCATGTACTATGTATTCCCGCTCTTTTCTTTTTTATAACTTTTACGTTATTTCATCACGAATTTTTTATATTTTTTGTATGTTTTGAGGGAGTTTTTTCGTGTAGATGTAATGAATTTTCTGGCAAACTTTTCTTTTTCCTTTATTCAATTTTATCACAGATCATGAGACGAGGAAATGCTTCTTTAGAAACGATTTCGTTCCAGTTCGCAGTAATTATTGGACTTCGTCATTTTTTTTTTTGTTTAATGACTTCATGCTAATTCTGAGTCTTTCGCATTTGCAATATTATTTTCTCGTAATTTTTTCGTGTGTTCAAGAACTCTACAGGTCTTTCACAGTTAAAATTCTGATGAAACAATATTTTCTTACTTTATTTCGCAGATCATTATAGCTACCCAATTTCACTATATTTCTTCATCTTTTTTTTTTTTTTGAAATTTCATAAAACTTTTTAGTATGTCAGTAATTGTTTTCTTACTTGGTCAAACTTGTGACTCCATTAACTTGGACTCTTTTTTTTTCCATTTCATTTCAACAAAACGATTATTTTAGATGTAGCAAGTCATCAGATTTTTGTTTCCTTATATAGCATATTTTCAAACTTGCTTAAAAATATTCCTCAAAGCTTTACATGTAATCAAATATGCATTTTTTTATTCTTCCCTAGTTTGCTATACTTTTCGTGGACTGTCCCAATAAGAAAGCATTCATTGTCAAGACATACAATCTGAAACCTTTTTTCTTACGATAAAATTTGTATTCTTTGGGCTGTATATTTTTCTGTCTCGTCCGAAAAAACATTCATTCTAGAGGCAAAGCTAGTGATTCCGTTCATCCCATAAACATTATTTTTTTAACGTTTTACTAACTCATCAGAAAAGCAGTTATGCCCCACCCCCATAGTGAAAATAAAGAAATTCTTACTTCTTTTCCATACATATCGACTCAATCTATTTCTTTTCGAAATGCTGGTCATGACATTTCAACTAAAATTTCCTACTTTCACCAAAAACCATATTCTTAAACGAGCTTTTTTTTTTTTTACTTTATTTCATGTATAACTAAATTTTTATTGTTTCCTCACCTCATCAAAGTTAATAAGAACTTCCCCAATCTCATTCCTTTCCCTCATTTAGTTCGCTTTAAATTGAGATGTTTCAAAACTTCACGTATATTTCTTCAACTAAATGTCCAGTTCTCCCGTATCGGTCCCATCATTTTTAACTTCTGTGCCTGCCGCATTTTTTCTTAAGACGTTTAGTTTCATTGACCTTTTCTTTCGTTTCAATTAGGTTTTCATTATCGTATTTTTTATTCATTGTCTCAGCAGAAAAAGCTTTCATTCTGGAGACATTGCGACTAAGTCCATACTTCCTCTAAACATTTTTATTTCTCGTTTTACTAATTTGTAAGAAAAGCAGATGTTTCCAAACTCTCATAGTGAAAATATCGTATTCCCCGTATTTTACTTATTATGTTTTTCCTTCTATTCAGTGTTGTATGATTCTTAAAACTTCGGTTTATTTTTATGAAACTTCTTTTTTTTTCTTAGTTTTTTTTTTTTTTTTTTTCTGATTCAACCTATCAATCTTTTCCTATCGATTTAATTGCTCTTATTTTTTCCATTCGACTTAACTTTTGAACAGAAATGTGTCTAAAATCTTCAGATGTATTTTAGTCTCTAAGGCCGATTCTTCACTACTTCAAATAAAGTCATTGTAGGATTTTAGTGTAAATGCTTCTAAATCTTTAGAACTTCCTTTTCATAGTTAGACACAAATTCCTCGAGGTTTAAACTAAAACATGAAAGAAGAGTGTTTTTACGCTCTATCCAGTGAAAGAAGAGTGTTTTTACGCTCTCTCCAGTGAACGAAGAGTGTTTTTACGCTTTCCCCCAAGAAATTAACTTTGGAATCTCCCTTCTTCTACCGGAAAATGACTATCTTGTGTGACTGTTTTCACGCGTCTACTGCTTTGCTGGAAAACCTCATGACATGAAATCCCTTTGCTTGGTAGATTAAACTAAATTCTGGTTTTGAACTTTGAACGCAAACTCAAGCTTGCAAAAGCATAGTTTTCTGAGCGAACTTAAACTGTCTAAGATGACAAAAATCTAAAACTGGTGACTCAATGGGACAGAGCGTTTGAACTTTGCCGTTCATTCAAGATTTAAGAGATCAGTCGTGAACCACTACAAGGGAACTAAGCAGACCCTGATTTAGTCCACTGTTTCCAAGGAAGGTAGAAAGCTAGTGTCGTAATTCAGAAGCTCATAACTCAAGCCTCAACAGGATTTAATTTCGGACGGGCGATTAGTCAGATGTCAATGCTTAGACATTGAGAAATTACTTCAGACAAATATTTTCTTACTTAAAAGTGCTTCAAGTCAGAATTTGTATTACATAAGATTTCCCTTAGTCAATATTTTTTCTATCTTAAAAACTTCTAAAGGGTTGATTTTGAAAAAATAAAAAAAAAACGAGTTCTCCCAAAAACGTAAAATTTCCACAGAATTGTATGAGGAACCAAATAAATTGACGAAGCTTGAATGTTAAGTCTTTCAACCCATTTCTTTCTCTTCATGTTTCATTCCATAAACTTTCTTCAAATTCCTATATACCCAAGAATTTTGTTAAATGTCCAAGTTCGACTCCACCAGAAATTTTCTGAAAATGATAGTTTCTCTTTTTAAAAAAAATTCCAAAATAAGAATCCCTTCAATGAAACAAGAAATTCCTATTCAAAGCATTCCATCACTCTTTCTACTTCAAATACTCTCTTTGTAAATCTAAGGAGGTGTTTTTGTTTTAGGTTTTTTTTTTTAATATTCATATATTTTTCCCTTTAACTTTAGAAGATATTTTCCCGAAATGTATGTACATATACGATAGTAAAACATCATACAACTGCTTGATGTTCAATTCACTTCACGCTGTCTTAAGGATATTCTTTCATTTTCTCATAACACATAGACATGTTATTTTTCTTCCCATTCACATCAAAGACTTGAGATCATCTTAATCGAGTCCTTTGAGAAAAACTTTCATAGAAAAGCATAAATGTAATGAAAATGTCAGTTTTCTTAAAGAAATCATAAGAATAAGAATTTTTTTTTACTGAAACAAGTTTCCCCTGTTCAAAGCATTAAGTGACTCTTTTCGCATCAAATTCTGTATTTCCTCATGTAAACTTTATTCTTTTTCTACTTCATATCGTCGTTCGTTTCTTGTTTTTCCCTATGTGACTCAAAACTTCTTTTCTTAATTTATTTTTCATAAAGTGTCATTCTTTTGAGTTGATTTTCTCTCTCTCTCTCTCTCTCTCTCTCTCTCTCTCTCTCATATTTAAATGCATTGCTAAGTTCATATTGAGAAGGGTTTAAATTTGGATTGAAAGATCGTTTTAGAAAAAGTTGAAAACTAATAAGGTTCGTTTCGGGAAAGTTGAAAACAGATAATGTTCGTTTCGCAAAAGTACATTCTCATATAGGGTTAAAAATGGAACACTTCATATTTTCTTAGGGGCGGTTTTGATGAAACACGTTTCAGTAAAAACAGTGAAATTCCCATTGAATAACCTGGGGAACTATGAAATTTAAGAAGCACGTTTTCGTTCAAGGAAAATATTTTGAAAGGTCTATATTCGATTCAGTTGAAAACGATTCTGGTAGAAAACAGAATGCAGAAAAAACAGTCACAGCAAGTTCCTGAAAGTTGAAAATAGATGAGGTTGAAATTTGGAAAAATGTCTAAGGAAAGAAATTGTTATAAAACACAGACTGTTTAGTTTTCCCATGCTAGGGGTCTTCAGCGAGAGCGCTTCTTCTTTTTCAACCCAAAGAATGAAGCGAGTCAGTTTGAAACATTTCAAACTCCCCGAAAATAAGCCGTGTACTCTGGTTTCGACTCAATACTGTAAAGCATTGCTCTCAGACCAGTCGGAATTCCGCCTCAATTGGTTGCCTAATGAAAAACCATAGACCTCTTTCCAATAACAATTCCCAAATATCCTTAAGAAAAGTCTAGCAAAAAAAGCACTAGTCCCCCATTAAATCAATGGCATTCATTCTGTTACTGTTTTAAACTTTTCAAAAAAGAAGTTTACATTCTCACTTTTACTTTAAAAATCTTGAAAGCTTAAATTTTGACCCATTTCAAAAAAAAAAAAATTCACTTAAAATTTAATTTAAAAAAATAATAATTACTCTTTAAATTTATGTCTTAAAACTAAAAAAATATTTACGCTTAATATTTCAATAAATAATAAATATTCACAAACTCACCTTCTACCTTGCCCATTAAAAAAAAAAAATTCTGAATTTATATAATCGAATCATTACTTCTCCAAGTAGTTCTTTTCCCCTGATTGTAGAGAGGAACTCTTCTGAAATCCTTTGAGTGGGGAATCGCTCTCATGAAAGGGGGCAACGGTTAAAATCGACATTGATTAAAATTGGAGAGAGGAAAAATATGAGAATTGAATAAATAATGCATAGACGGGATTCCCGAAAACACAAAAAATATAAGTTTTATATAAAAAAAAAATCCATGAAAAATATTGGAGGGTGAATGATATCTCACATCGGTCTTCCACTCCTCCCAAAATTTAACGAAATCCATTAAATCTCTGTTGTCAGTACACGTATTTGTTTAATTTTGGGTGGAATGAATGACGATGTGAGATATCATTCGCCCTCCAATATTTTTCATGGAATTTTTTTTTTTTATATAAAACTTATATTTTTTATGTTTTCGGGAATCCCGTCTATGCATTATTTATTCAATTCTCATATTTTTCCTCTCTCCAATTTTAATCAATGTCGATTTTAACCGTTGCCCACTTTCATGAGAGCGATTCCCCACTCAAAGGAATGCATAAGTCGAGATTTTCACCATGTATTGGATTTCACTCAGAAAAAAGTGGGTCAGGATGGTGAAATTTTGAAATCTGAAATTTCTCTGTGCGGCGAACATTGGACTAAAGTGGGCGATTAGAAATCTGCTATGTTAAGAGTCATACAACAGACGTTTCTTCGTTCCATTTCGTTTTCAGCTTTAATTAAGAAAGCATTGGAAAAAAAATAATTTGACTTTGGAAACATTACAAACACCAAAAGAAGAATTTCTGTGGAATGAATGCTCTTTTCTGCTTGAAGAAACTCTCGGGGACACAGTGTATGACATGGTGGACATGAACGGATTGGAAATCTCCGACAACGACAATCAAATAAACCACGACCAAAATTATTTTACAAGTGGATTTTGAGAAAATATCTTAACAGTATCAGGAAGAACTCCCTCGGAATCGAAATACTAAAGTAGACGAAGCATTTCTGGACTCAGTTGATCTTAGTTATTACGTGTGAGAAATTTTAAGAAAAAAGGGAATATTGAAATCGTACACTGTGTTTTCTTTATGTGAAGAACAAAGTATTCTATAGTTTACTGGTTTTTTTTTTTTTTCAAAAGCGGTTTTAATTCTGAGATGAATTCTTTCAGGGTGTCTGATTAAATTATTTCACTTTCCGTATTCCTTTTGTGGAAAATTCAACCATGAAGAATTTCTTACCGAATACATTTTAGTTTTTTTCTCTCTGGATATGAAAATTAATTATAATGAAGTCCTTTCGTTTTTCTCTAAGAATTTACCTGAAAATAAGCTATGTCTGATTAGAGTCGATAGCATGTTCGTTGAGAGATGAACAGATAAGGAAACGTCACCGTGAAGCGCTGACGCATGGTGACACACCAACACGTGTTGTGATAAGGGTCATGCATTAGTCACAGTATGCAAAGGAAACGCTTAGTGAATTTTAGTTCTGTTCTAAGTTTAAATAAAGTAAGAAGTCTTCAAGTCTTTCAAATTCTGTTTCAGGATTTTTCACTTAACAACAGGAGTTGCATTAAGCAAAAAGCAGTGTAAGAAACTCCAAATTATTTTGGATGGCGTGTGGGACAGCATCCTGGAATTGTTAATGGGTTCAGAATTCCAGAAAATCGTGCTCGGAGAATCCCGAAAGTTTCAAAATACATCGATTGAGGAGTGTGAACTTAGACACATATGTAGACGACGCGAATGCATTTCTGAAGTACTTCCACCTATTCAGATGCATCCTCCATGCCTAACTACTGAGTGGAACAGGAAAGCGATTTCAAGTTTCGTGAACGCTGTGGCCTTGTTGAATCCAAAGGAAGTAGCTCAAGCTTTTATGAATATATGTGGAAAAGTGAAGATTTCAGAAGAGTTCCTCTCTACAATCAGGGGAAAAGAACTACTTGGAGAAGTAATGATTTCGATTATATAAATTCAGAATTTTTTTTTTAAATGGGCAAGGTAGAAGGTGAGTTTGTGAATATTTATTATTTATTGAAATATTAAGCGTAAATATTTTTTTAGTTTTAAGACATAAATTTAAAGAGTAACTATTATTTTTTTAAATTAAATTTTAAGTGATTTTTTTTTTTGAAATGGGTCAAAATTTAAGCTTTCAAGATTTTTAAAGTAAAAGTGAGAATGTAAACTTCTTTTTTGAAAAGTTTAAAACAGTAACAGAATGAATGCCATTAATTTAATGGGGGACTAGTGCTTTTTTTGCTAGACTTTTCTTAAGGATATTTGGGAATTGTTATTGGAAAGGGGTCTATGGTTTTCCATTAGGCAACCAATTGAGGTGGAATTCCGACTGGTCTGAGAGCAATGCTTTACAGTATTGAGTCGAAACCAGAGTACACGGCTTATTTTCGGGGAGTTTGAAATGTTTCAAACTGACTCGCTTCATTCTTTGGGTTGAAAAAGAAGAAGCGCTCTCGCTGAAGACCCCTAGCATGGGAAAACTAAACAGTCTGTGTTTTATAACAATTTCTTTCCTTAGACATTTTTCCAAATTTCAACCTCATCTATTTTCAACTTTCAGGAACTTGCTGTGACTGTTTTTTCTGCATTCTGTTTTCTACCAGAATCGTTTTCAACTGAATCGAATATAGACCTTTTAAAATATTTTCCTTGAACGAAAACGTGCTTCTTAAATTTCATAGTTCCCCATGTTAGTCAATGGGAATTTCACTGTTTTTACTGAAACGAGTTTCATCAAAACGCCCCTAAGAAAATATGAAGTGTTCCATTTTTTAACCCTATATGAGAATGTACTTTTGCGAAACGAACATTATCTGTTTTCAACTTTCCCGAAACGAACCTTATTAGTTTTCAACTTTTTCTAAAACGATCTTTCAATCCAAATTTAAACCCTTCTCAATATGAACTTAGGAAAGCATTTAAAAAAGAGAGAGAGAGCGAGAGAAAATCAACTCAAAAGAATGACACTTTATAAAAAATAAATTAAGAAAAGAAGTTTTGAGTTACATAGGGAAAAACAGGAAACGAACGACGATATGAAGTAGAAAAAAATAAAGTTTGCATGAGGAAATACAGAATTTGATGCGAAAAGAGCCACTTAATGCTTTGAACAGGGGAAACTTGTTTCAGTAAAAAAAAAAAATTCTTATTCTTATGATTTCTTTAAGAAAACTGACATTTTCATTACATTTATGCTTTTCTATGAAAGTTTTTCTCAAAGGACTCGGTTAAGATGATCTCAAGTCTTTGATGTGAATGGGAAGAAAAATAACATGTCTATGTGTTATGAGAAAATGAAAGAATATCCTTAAGACAGCGTGAAGTGAATTGAACAACAAGCAGTTGTATGATGTTTTACTATCGTATATGTACATACATTTCGGGAAAATATCTTCTAAAGTTAGAGGGAAAAATATATGAATATTAAAAAAAAAAACCTAAAACAAAAACACCTCCTTAGATTTACAAAGAGAGTATTTGAAGTAGAAAGAGTGATGGAATGCTTTGAATAGGAATTTCTTGTTTCATTGAAGGGATTCTTATTTTGGAATTTTTTTAAAAAGAGAAACTATCATTTTCAGAAAATTTCTGGTGGAGTCGAACTTGGACATTTAACAAAATTCTTGGGTATATAGGAATTTGAAGAAAGTTTATGGAATGAAACATGAAGAGAAAGAAATGGGTTGAAAGACTTAACATTCAAGCTTCGTCAATTTATTTGGTTCCTCATACAATTCTGTGGAAATTTTACGTTTTTGGGAGAACTCGTTTTTTTTTTATTTTTTCAAAATCAACCCTTTAGAAGTTTTTAAGACAGAAAAAATATTGACTAAGGGAAATCTTATGTAATACAAATTCTGACTTGAAGCACTTTTAAGTAAGAAAATATTTGTCTGAAGTAATTTCTCAATGTCTAAGCATTGACATCTGACTTATCGCCCGTCCGAAATTAAATCCTGGGGAGGCTTGAGTTATGAGCTTTTGAATTACGACACTAGCTTTCTACCTTCCTTGGAAACAGTGGACTAAATCAGGGTCTGCTTAGTTCCCTTGTAGTGGTTCACGACTGATCTCTTAAATCTTGAATGAACGGCAAAGTTCAAACTCTCTGTCCCATTGAGTCACCAGTTTTAGATTTTTTGTCATCTTAGACAGTTTAAGTTCGCTCAGAAAACTATGCTTTTGCAAGCTTGAGTTTGCGTTCAAAGTTCAAAACCAGAATTTAGTTTAATCTACCAAGCAAAGGGATTTCATGTCATGAGGTTTTCCAGCAAAGCAGTAGACGCGTGAAAACAGTCGCACAAGATAGTCATTTTCCGGTAGAAGAAGGGAGATTCCAAAGTTAATTTCTTGGGGGAAAGCGTAAAAACACTCTTCGTTCACTGGAGAGAGCGTAAAAACACTCTTCTTTCACTGGATAGAGCCTAAAAACACTCTTCTTTCATGTTTTAATTTAAACCTCGAGGAATTAGTATCTAACTATGAAAAGGAAGTTCTAAAGATTTAGGGGCATTTACACTAAAATCCTACAATGACTTTATTTGAAATAGTGAAGAATCGGCCTTAGAGACTAAAATACATCTGAAGATTTTAGACACATTTCTGTTCAAAAGTAAAGTCGAATGGAAAAATAAGAGCAATTAAATCGATAGGAAAAGATTGATAGGTTGAATCAGAAAAAAAAAAAAAAAAAAAAACTAAGAAAAAAAAAAGAAGTTTCATAAAAATAAACTGAAGTTTTAAGAATCATACAACACTGAATAGAAGGAAAAACATAATAAGTAAAATACGGGGAATACGATATTTTCACTATGAGAGTTTGGAAACATCTGCTTTTCTTACGAATTAGTAAAACGTGAAACAAAAATGTTTAGAGGAAGTATGGACTTAGTCGCAATGTCTCCAGAATGAAAGCTTTTTCTGCTGAGACAATGAATAAAAAATACGATAATGAAAACCTAATTGAAACGAAAGAAAAGGTCAATGAAACTAAACGTCTAAAGAAAAAATGCGGCAGGCACAGAAGTTAAAAATGATGGGACCGATACGGGAGAACTGGACATTTAGTTAAAGAAATATACGCGAAGTTTTGAAACATCTCAATTTAAAGCGAACTAAATGAGGGAAAGGAATGAGATTGGGGAAGATCTTATTAACTTTGATGAGGTGAGGAAACAATAAAAATTTAGTTATACATGAAATAAAGTAAACAAAAAAATAGCTCGTTTAAGAATATGGTTTTTGGTGAAAGTAGGAAATTTTAGTTGAAATGTCATGACCAGCATTTCGAAAAGAAATAGATTGAGTCGATATGTATGGAAAAGAAATAAGAATTTCTTTATTTTCACTACGGGGGTGGGGAATAACTGCTTTTCTGATGAGTTAGTAAAACGTTAAAAAAATAATGTTTATGGGATGAACGGAATCACTAGCTTTGCCTCTAGAATGAATGTTTTTTCGGACGAGACAGAAAAATATACAGCCCAAGGATACAAATTTTACCGTAAGAAAAAGGTTTTAGATTGTATGTCTTGACAATGAATGCTTTCTTATTGGGACAGTCCACGAAAAGTATAGCAAACTAGGGAAGAATACAAAAATGCATATTTGATTACATGTAAAGCTTTGAGGAATATTTTTAAGCAAGTTTGAAAATATGCTATATAAGGAAACAAATATCTGATGACTTGCTACATCTAAAATAATCGTTTTGTTGAAATGAAATGGAAAAAAAAAAAAAAGAGTCCAAGTAAATGGAGTCACAAGTTTGACCAAGTAAGAAGACAATTACTGACATACTAAAAAGTTTTATGAAAAAAAAAAGATGAAGTAAAATAGTGAAATTGGGTAGCTATAATGATATGCGAAATAAAGTAAGAAAATATTGTTTCATCAGAATTTTAACTGTGAAAGACCTGTAGTGTTCTTGAACACACGGATAAATTACGAGAAAATAATATTGCAAAGGCAAAAGACTTAGAATTAGCATGAAGTCATTAAACAAAAGAAAACTGACGAAGTCCAATTATTACTGCGAAATGGAACGAAATCGTTTCTAAAGAAGCATTTCCTCGTCTCATGATCTGTAATAAAATTGAATAAAGGAAAAAGAAAAGTTTGCCAGAAAATTCATTACATCTACACGAAAAACTCCCTCAAAACATACAAAAAATATAAAAAATTCGTGATGAAATAACGTAAAATTTATAAAAAAGAAAAGAGCGGGAATACATAGTACATGAAAAAATTACGAGAAAATAATATTGGAAGGGCGAAAGACTCAGATTAACATGTCTACATTTCCGCTTGATTTCCCAAAAAATTTGTCAAAGTCCAATAGTTACTGCGAACAGGAACGAAATCGTTTCTAAAGAATCATTTCCTCGTTTCATATTCTGAAATAAAATTAAATGTAGGAAAAAGAAAAGTTCCCAAGAAAATTCATTACATCTACACGAAAAAACTCCCTCAAAACATGCAAAAAATATATAAAAAACACATGAAGAAATAACGTAAAAGTAATTAAAAAAAATAGAGTGAATACGTAGTACACGAGACCACCTGACCAATTTTTTTAAACCAAATCATCGTGAGTTAGGACCTTGCTAAGACCATCAGAGCGTTATTATTCCATTGGAAAGAAAATTCCCCAGCATCATTACGTAAAAATTTCCTCCGAGAAAAAATAACATCGAAGAGGAGGAAAAATCCCGCTTGAAAACCATTGGAATAAATACAAAAAATCCCAATGGACCCCACTCGGTTGTTGCCATCCCTCAAAATCAAAGATCCATCGAAAGTTCCAAGAAGCACCACCAGGGGCAGCACATCGAGTTGACATCCCTTTTTACACTCGGTCGTTGCCATCCCTCAAAATCAAAGATCCATTGAAAGTTCCAAGAAGCACCGCTACGGGGCAGCACATCGAGTTGACATCCCCCTATATCCACGCCCTTTCCCATTCGATCGTTGCCATCCCTTAAAAAACAAAGATCCATCGAAAGTTCCAAGAAGCACCGCTATGGGGCAGCACATCGAGTTGACATCCCCTATATCCACCCCCATTCCCTCTCGGTCGTTGCCATCCCTCAAAAACAAAGTTCCATTGAAAGTTCAAAGAAGCACCGCTAGGGGACAGCACATCGGGTTGACATCCCCCTATATCCACCCCCATTCCCTCTCGGTCGTTGCCGTCCCTCAAAAACAAAGTTCCATTGAAAGTTCTAAGAAGCACCACTATGGGACATCACATCGAGTTGACATCCCCCTATATCCACATTCTTTCCCACTCGGTCGTTGCCATCCCTCAAAAACAAAGATTCATTGAAAGTTCCAAGAAGCACCGCTAGGGGGCAGCACATAATGGGGGCGATCGCGTGACAAAAATTCTGACTCGGGGGCAGCACATCGAGTTGACATCCCCCTATATCCACCCCCTTTCCCTCTCGGTCGTTGCCATTCCTCAAAAGTTCCATTGAAAGTTCCAAGAAGCACCGCTAGGGGGCAGCACATCATGGGGACGATCACGTGATAAAAATTCTGACTTGGGGGCAGCTGGGGCAGCCTTGGGACAGCCTCGTGGATAGCCGGGGACAGCCTCGTGGGCAGCTAATGTTAAGTCTATGGAGGGCTGTCCCTGTGCCAGAACCTGCCCTTTTCCTCTACTCACGATAATATAGGCAATGATACATTATTAAATGATCCGTTTGCAGTTACTGACAAGCCTAGAAGCATGACTTCAAGTGCGTATATAATTTTATCGATCTGATTTTGACACTTATGAAAACGAAGCGTTTGATAAACCATCATTTTTCGAATTAGGTGCAGCGTGCGGCGTCAAGAAACTTTACCGTTGTTTATCACAGAAACTAGTTAGAATATTATATTCCTTTGACAGTATCTGTGCAAGACTGGCTTCTCAACTTATGTTTCCACAAAAACCTAGCATCTCAGCAGAGCGGATGCAGAGATGGATATGTGACTGAAATTCTCCTCCATACAGCCAGACGTGAAAGAACTTCGTAAGGAGAAGAAACAACTATACTCGTTGCATTCAAGACTCTAAAGCAATCATCTTTCCCTTACGAATACTTGCCATGAATTTATAATGACACTTTCTTTTTTCATTTATCTCCCTTCGTTTTATTATGAAAAAATACTAGAATATTAGAAACCCTAAAAGTGTTAAGTATGCTGTTAGATAAATAAAACGAATACTTCTGAGAAATGTAAACCAATAATTTTCAGATTTATCAGGAATTAAATCCTTAAATCTTCATTGCACGCATAAGCACACTTTTTTCACAGAATTAACACGGCATAGAAAAAGTGTTTGGGCTTGATAGCTTCGTGCTTGGAAGAAAAGGGCTCCGCAGTGTCAAAGTTTGAGAACCGCTGCCTTAAACCATATACGTCATGAGCTGCAATAAGGCGAAAAACGCAGTCACCGGCACCACGAATGACAGAGCATAATGTTTTCTCATCAGTCGCATTTCAGCCTACGGACACATAATAGACATAATAATACATAAAAAACATGGCGATCCCGTTATAAACGGCTACTGGCTTTATGCGGTTACATGGATGGCCCTAACACCCGGTGTTTTTCTGTGTTGTGCCGTTGTATTCTACTCAGGATCTCGTCTCTTGTGCATTGCAAGAAACATAACCAGCTGTATCTACGTAGCAGAAATTGTGAAAAAAAATGCCCTTACATTTGCATACTGTACCCAGTGCCATCTTTCAAAATGACTGCCTATTTTTTTTTACACTGAATGTCTTACCCCTTAAGTATTACCGAAACGTGACCAGTCTTTCTTGGACAGCACGTTCGCATGAAATGTTACCCTTTAAACAAAGGTGGGATATGGTCGCTCGATGTCTTAACCTTCAGATTCCGAGAAAGTTTACCTCTGTGAATTTTCAGTAGAGACCGATACAACATGACATGTCATTCTAGTGTGCGATACACTAAACAATTTCCAGTTAGTTACAAGCCGTTGCAGCTACTTTTGGTAAGTACACAAAGTAATGAGCGTTATATACACATGTTTTATATTTCTGTACTTCTGATCACTTATTATTTGTATGATAAGTAATGTACTGCATATTTCAAATCTTACTTCGATATCTGAGGTTTTTCTTTCTAGGTTACTTGAAAAACACAAGGATGTATATATGACATTTTTCTATGATAATTCTTGCAATTCTGTTCCACGATGTATGTACACAATGCTACCGGTTGTATCTTTTCTGACCAATGTTCAAAGTTTAAACGACCATGATTTACCAAAAAAAAAATTCTTAAGGAGCGAATCTCAACACTAAATTTTGGTTTCCATCAAATCATTAGATTATCATGTATGTTTGAAATATTTTCTACAGCTCGCTCTTCAATTCTTATATCAAACTCGATATAAGGGTTTTGTTTTTGTTTTTCCTTTGATTGAAGGTTTAGCGACCATCGTGATCGAATGAATGGGTTATAAGCAGCCACCCGTCGTCATTTTTATGGCCATTGATTCCCGGGAAGTAAGAGAACCAGTGCCGTAAGGCAAATTCAATATCCATGCCTAACCGGTATTCGAACCCGGACACTTCTTGGCCGAATGGTCATAAGCCATCGTTTAAACCACTGCGCCACCGGGGCGTCCTTTTTGTTTAATATTATTACATTTTTATTAGCAAGAATTACGTCATCTCTACGATGTAACTCTTGCTTAAGAAATTTGTTTTGTTCTGATTCTGGCCCCCTTTATAAAGTAGATCTCTCGTAAACCTGACACTTTCTCTGTAATTACTGTTCCTAATGATACGTCAAGATATCTGGAAATTTTTATGTACCCAGAAACACTGATATA
Organism: Macrothele yani; assembly: GCA_039090855.1. NCBI lineage: Eukaryota > Metazoa > Arthropoda > Arachnida > Araneae > Macrothelidae > Macrothele > Macrothele yani. The sequence continues at coordinate 195,853,907 of CM077034.1, read as the reverse complement.
CAATTCCAAAAAAAAGCAACACCGTCTTTGTATAGAAATTTTAGTTGAAACCAGTTCAACAATTAATGTGTTTATCGTAGTAGGATTACTGCGATCAATTAAAATTTTGTGATGTCAATTTGGTAAAACAAATCTTGTACACAACTTTATTTTGTGTGATTTTCTTGCAGTATTGAATGTGAAACATATTTAAGAATAATGAAACAAAAGTACAACTAGAGATGAGCTTACCTGTTACTTGGTGTTCACGGCGCTAACTGTGACTGCTACTCAAAAGTAACAGTGATTTTTAACTGTGATTGGAATCACAGTTTAGGACCTGTTATTTTCACTTCCGTGAATCCGTGCGTCAGTAACGACTAACGAACGAGTAAAGTAACTGATAGCAGAATCACTTAATGGAACGGTGGGTTGTCCATAATAATACAGCGGGTCCTGAGATATATGTTTTTTACTTTTATACATAAATCTGCGTTAACCCCGATATTTTGCTGTAGTTATAATGGCTTTTTCAGTTGGGTTATGCGTAATTCTTTTTATGCGATTTATAGGTTAAATTTTGAATTCAGATTATCAAATATACAGTTCTTTTATACCTAACATGGTGCTACAACTTTGAAAAAAATGAGACAGCATTTATTTTTCAGCCTTGAAATGGACGAAGCAACAAAAAAATTACCAACTAATGTTCACACACAATTCACTATTTTCTCCAAATTCAAAAAATTTAAAACAAGCAAAAAGTAGTGATACTTTACCCAGCTCTAATGGTAAATCAACTAGTGGACAAAATTCTTTGAAAAGGGCCAAGTATTATAAGTAAATAATGTGTTCTAAGGGTGTTGAATATAAGACAACACATTCGGATTTACTACCTAGTATTTCAAAGGTAAGAGTTCTTTCATTTATTGAAAATATGAAATCATGCAGAATTTCTTACCTTGTTTTATAATGTAAAAAAAAAAAAATTAAAGGTCAAAATAGAATGGACAGGTAGCGAACAAAGTATTCATTAGCATAATCTAAAATTGCGAGCCCTCTTCCCCTTTTGTTTCTTTTTGGAAGCATTTAAAATTGTACAATAGTATTTAATACTTTGAAATTTCAGTCATATGTTTTTTAAGCCATTCCATAGTAAAATGTATAACTGAGATACTACTGTCTGCCACAGATTACAAAATTATGAACTTTATAATTTTCTGACAGAGGATATGGACACAGCCCACGTAAAGTTCTCTGACAGAAATTTCAGTCGGTAGTCATAGTCATAATATCAGATTTTGTAAAGTGGTTAATACCTGGTGATTTTTGTAGGGAATGGAGGGGGGGGGGGGTCATATAAATTGTGGACAAATATAAGACTAAATTTAAGCAACTCATTACCTCCCTGTTGGGGAAATTTCTGTGAAGGTATATCTATAGCTTGCAAGTGTGTGTATTATTTGGAGGGAATTGCCACACTGGCACAAAACTAAATCGGCAGTTAATAATTAACATAAGAAATGTGTTACCGTATTGTGGACTAGACCTCCATACAGAAGAATGCAGAGTCTACAGGAAATAAAGTAACTAGCATTCTAATAGTACATACTTGAGCCTTACAGCAGAGTTAATGTTAAAAAGCCTCCCGGTGGCACAGTGGTCTAAGCGATGGCCTTTGATCATTCGTCCGAAAGGGGTCCGGGTTCGAGATCCCAGTGAGGCATGGATGTTGTGTTTGTCTTATGGTCCTGGCTCTCTCTCTCTTCCCTGAAACCAGTGATCCTAAATTAGGGACGGGCGACTGCTTATAGCTGATTGGGTTCCTCACAGTGGTCGTTAAACTTCCAATAAAAAAAAAAAAACCTAGGTTTCCTCAAAACTACACTATAGTATATGTTGCCATTCGTGAGCTAAATTCCAGCGTAAGGTTGGACACCTACTCACCTAAGGGGTATTTAGCTCATGAATGACAACACCTACTATAGTCTTGTGGAAGGGTAGGGATGCTACCTGAAAATTCGACTGTAAGTAATATCCTTTTATTCCCAAGTAAATCCTATAATTTAGTGAAATTTATAATACATCAAGTCTAGAAATAGCCATGACATCAAATTATTACCTGTTCATCAAGTTCAGGGGGGAACCCTGAGCTGAACTACTTTTTTGTAATTTTTGAATACAGAAAAAGAAACAAAATAAGAAACTGTGAGTACTGATATTATGATTGTAAATATCACAATAGAGTATTACAATATTTAAGCACGAAAAAAGACAGTTGTTTTTGGTATTGACTTTGAGATCAACACGCATCTAAAAAAAAAAAAATGTGAAAACACAATTTACTGTAAAAACTATAATACTTATGAGTTTATTGATATAATTAAAAATGTAAACCAAGATCTACAGGATTATAGCAAGTATGGATGTCAAGGCCCTTTTTCCAAGTACCACTGTACCGGAAGCAATTGAAAACATTATTAAAAAATTAAAACAGGACAAAAATCTTAACACACAATTTCAAGAATCAAAAGCAGTTTTATTATACATTTATGAAAACAATATTTTCAAATTTGAAGAGAACATTGTAAACAAAAAAATAGAGGCCCCATGGGTTCCCTTCTGTCAAATCTATTTGCAGAAGTGACTATGAGCAATATTGAGGAACAAATAATCTGTACAATGGAAGAAACTCCTTTGGCTTACTGTAGATATGTGAATGATATTTTTATTTGGTCACGAATGAGTATTTATGAACTTGAATCATTAACTCAGCAATTTGGTAATATCTATGCAACGTTGACAATAGAACATGAGGAGGAGAATACTTTGCTCTTCCTTGATGTTAAAGTTATCAAGCAAAGAGACCAACTACAATACAGAGTACATAGAAAACAGTCATTTATTCCTGTTCTGATTCCATATAATTCAACACACCCATACACGCAGAAATACAATAGTATTAAAACTTTAATCAAAAGAGCAATTCACACTCTCAAAAGAAGAATTCTTTACAGCCATTCCATGAAAAAGTGGACAAACAGGGAAAAAAAAATTAAATTGTATCATATTATTGTTTATGATACATCAAATTGAAGGTATGAGTACTACATAGAACTTAAATTCACAACAAAAAATGCTATATAAATAATTGTCTCCTTGCATTTCAGTCTTAAACATCCAGAACAAAAGGTAGAATTTACATTTAGTAATTAGACAATTCTAATACCAGTTCTGGAAATATTTTGACAGCTGTTTTTCACTTGCAGTTGTATTTGTTAGATATAGCAGAGTCCAAACCACTTTGTAACAGCATATTTTTACCCTTAAAAATAATTGAATATTTAAAACCATTTTTTTTTAGTCTGCTGACTGTCAATTTCTTTAGTCTGCTGACTGAAATGACCGTAAAGATAGTTTATACTAACATACCCTTTGTGTAGAAATTTAAAACTTTGTGGAAGTTTGACTGTCAGCAGTCTGAACAAGTGTAGAAAAAGTCATGTAGAAAACATTAATTCTTGGACCTCAACTGAGGTGTGACGTGTGTGACATTATTGAAAGTCTCACTTACGTGTCACACTTTGGTACTGAGGTGATGCCTGACATTGCCACAACTCTGTTTAATGAAAAAGAAAAGACTTCACACTGTATATCAGATAGCACAAAGAAAAAAAAAAAAAAAGATTTTTATGCCATAATGATATATTGTAAGTAGACAGGTACCAGGAAATATGTGAAATCAATAAATGACTCACTATCAGGGAGGCACAATTTAATACAAAAAAGACACATGCTGATGACTATAAGTGATGCTTTCACACAGTTCAAAAATGAAAATTAGAACATTTTAATTAAAAAAACTAAGTTTTACGACCTGTGTCCTGGATATGTGACATTAATTTCATAAACATCACGGAATTATGTGCTTGCGCCGCCCCGGTGGCGCAGTGGTCTAAGGCGCTGGCCTCTGATCATTCGTCCGTAAGGGGTCCGGGTTCGAATCCCGGTGAGGCATGGATGTTGTGTTTGTCTTACGGCACTGGCTCTCTCCCTTCCCTGGAACCAGTGACCCTAAATTAGGGACGGGCGACTGCTTATAGCCCATTGAGTTGCTCACGGTGGTCGTTAAACCTCCAATAAAAAAAAAAAAAAAATTATGTGCTTGCAAATATCATGCAAATTTACATTTTTTTATACAATCCTTGGCAAGCAAAATTCCAATTCCCCAAAGTTTCCTTCAAATGAAATAGAACTTTTGAGTGTTTTGTGCTGCAGCATTCAAAATGAGAACTGCATGATTGAATTTTGCACAGACTGTAAAAGTGATGTTTGCATGTGTGTTGAAGAGATACATATAGACACATTTGTAACATGGAAAGATATAGATGGTTTCCAAAAAGTGGTTGAGATTGATGGTTCTGTTTGAAGAACTGTGCTTCATAATCAGTTACATTATTATAAAATTCATTCTTTTGTAAGAACAGTTCAGTCACCAAATGAAGGACTGCTCCAAATTGATTTTGCTGAAAATTACAGTACTATCTCCCAAGATGAAATCCAGAGTGGACACTGGAGGCACCAGCAAATAACTACTGCTACTGTATATTTACCAGTTGTGCATGAAATATAAGCATACTGTAGCTGTAATAAGTGATGAGCTCAACCATGACAAAAATGCTGTGTGGGCCTTCTTAAAAATTGTTATAGCTACATTAAAGGCTGAATTTCCAGAAATAGAAAAGTTAAAAAAAATTTCTGATGGAAGTGTAGCTCAATTTAAAAACCAATTCACTCTGTAGAATCTTTATTTGAAGCAGGACTTTGATGTCACTAGAGAGGGGAAAACTGAAATGCAAAGTAGAGACAGTGAAATCTAATGTAATGATCGTCAATTCTGCAGGATTTTTTCTAATGTGTAAATAAACACATTACAGGAGTGAAAAGTCTGTTTATTTGTGCTGATGACATAAGTCAGTCAAAACCGTTACTTGCTAGCAGGTGGGAATGATTACCTGTCAACGGGTTGCAATCGAAACATCACTTTAACATTTTTTTATGATAGTCACCTTTTTTGGCCTGGACAGCAGCATCCAACTTATATTACATAAAAGTAATTTCTTGTAATAATGTGATTGCAGAACATTGCAGATACTCATACTGATCATGAAGATGGTTCTTTTAAGCCTGAAGATATTATTGTTGGGAACTTTGTACTTGTTTCATTGCCTGTAGTCTTCTAACAGTAAAAAGCAGTTGAGTAAGATGTACTATGCAACTACATTGCCACTGGATCATCATAAGAATTACTTTGAAATACATGCAACCAAGTGGCACCTATTGGATTTGGCTGGAAGAAGATGGTTTTGTGTGAGAGCTTTTCAGTGATTGTGAAGAAAGTCATACCCCCATAACTGGCAAACAACAGAGGACAATTAAAATTTTAAGGAAGTAGAAAATTATTTTTAAATGAATATCCATACATTCTTATTAATTTTGGTACATATATATTTTATATATACTATAAATATTACATAATGTTTGCATTTTATTGGTCACTAATTCTACTCAAGTACATATTGTTGGCAACAAAACTATAGAAATGCATTTTTGCTTCTCTTGCACATATATAATTATCACCTACAAAGCTTCATGCATATTGGAAGTGCACAATGTCACATAATTGTCACAAACTTCATAATTTTCATTTATGGTATTGCAATAACAATTTGATTTGCTAAACAGTATAGATTTGTTAACTTAACTATGTTTGAACAGGGAAAAAAATATTTTAATGCTGTATTACTACTTAATTCACAGAGTTTTTCAAATAAACGAACAGTTGTGGAAAGCTATGTCATGGAAGAGTCACACCCACCACAGACAATAATTAAACTAATTAACACAAACCCAAAGTGATGAAGCATCTATTTTTGACTTGAATTGAAAGTAATAAAGTAGAAGAGCATATGTAAGTAATTGGAATACATTTCAAAGTTAAATTTTTCATCATACAAATTATTACACTTAAGAAATAGTCCAAATGTCACACCTGTCACCATGGAATGGCTGTTTACTGAAGAAATAAATTACATTAAAGAAATAACATATAATTATGGGTACCCACCACAAAAAATAAAAAAAATGGATATATGAAGTTCAAATTAAGATGAACGACATTACTACCTCAAAAAAGAAAAAAACAGTTGCAGTATGTCGGAGCATTACCTTACCTTACAGGCATTACTACAGAAATAAATAAATTATGTCATAAATATGGAATCCAGATGGAAAATAAAGTGCTAACAGTTGGAGATATGATGATTAATAATACAGAAAACTATAGTATCCTTGAAAAAGCAGGTGTATATGAAATACCAATAACTGGAATAACACCAATGTCATGTATTGAGAGTACAAAAACAAACTAAAACATTGTCTTAAACAGCATATTAAAAATTGGCAAAAAGAAAAAGAAGCAAGAACAACACTAATACAATATTGCTTGGATAACCATATATACCCTAAGTTTGATGATATTAAAATAATAAAAACATGTGGAAACGAAAGACATCTACGCATTGCTGAATCAGTTTTGATTGAGAAAAATAGAGATAGAATTTGTAATAATAATCACCCAAGTATTCTAAATGAAAATAATTAATTAAAATTAAACAAAAAAGTCAAAATTACAGAAGAAGAAAATGAAAGTAATACCAGTTTTTACAATAGATGGAGCCACGGTGGAGAGCTCGGAGATGACGTCGGGACTGGGACGAGGGGGTGGATCGTTTCACTCGCCCACTCTGCGGTGGCAGAATGGTTAACATTGATGCTTCCTGAAGATGACCCCAGGCAAGTTGAAAGCGCTTGAGCCTGTCTGCGTGGGAAAGGCAGGGGTGTGGTGGCAACATGCTAAATATATTGAGTTGAAGTGTAAGGCACGAATGGGACAGAATGACATAGATGGCAATAGTACTGGTTCTTTGTAAATAATGCAAGTACGGTTTTTAGAGATAGGTTTAGAATATTTATATGTGGTTTCATAGTTTGAGTTTGCCAATGTATGTTAGTAGTTGGATAACAGATTTGTTGTTTGAAAAGGTTTTCTGGTTTGATTTATATGTTGGTAGAAGAACAGTTTTTGAAGTCATAAGTCATTGTCGCAAAACACTTCAAGAGGTTTAATTCACTCATCAGCAAGTATGAAATGAAGGCGAAATAAGACCACGACACCGGGGCTGGAACCAACAAAAGACTCCAACACCTAACGTTCAGTGAAATGTTGTGAAAGAAGCTAGCCTTAAATCTATTATTGTGATATGTGTGCACGTAAACTAAAGATAGTTACGGCATAAAATGTCATAGTACTATCACTTAAGTATAATAAAAATGTGTGTTGCGGGACATCAACAAATGTTACGGTACAAAGTGCCATGAATACTAAAGGCTAAAGCTGGCCCCATGTCCACTCCTCTGAAGAGTGTGTACGCATTTTACTTATCATCAGCACATCTTATTTTTCTTTCATTTTTTGCTATGGAATTGATCTCTGGAAAGCCCCCCAAAAATGCTAAGTGATGGAGGAAACAAAATTGGATTGTATTACTCCTTGTAGTTACATTATATTGAGTAACATCAACTGTTACTTTGGATTTTTTAGTCTTTTTTTATGCAGATATTCAGATACTACTAAGAATGTATAATTAACATTTCATAATTATCCTATCTTGTTCTCCTTTTTTCTCGTTGCCAATTTCAGTTGAGTGGAGTTACATTCATACACTACCTACAATGAAAGAAATCAGAGCAAAACATTTAATAATAATTGTGCAATGAGGATAAATACATCTACATTTAGTATTTTTCTGTTATCTATTAGGTGTGCAACTTACTTCTCGGCCACGGGCAGGACACGTTGACAGCAAATCGAATACGTACCTAATCAGGGAAATAATCCCCGTCATGTTGAACACATTTGAGCCATCGGTCAGGGGATCTGCCAAATGCCACTGCAGAAAAAAGAGGGCTGTTTCGAGTTGATAAAGTCATCAATACTTGTGTGGACCTCCTCGACAGAAGTGAAGTGCGTATTACTCAGGTGATGTTGCAGGGAGTGAAAGAGGTGATAATCCGACGGAGATAAGTCTGGAGTCCATCGGGTGGGACAAATCTCCCATCCCAGGTCGGTGATCATGTTTAAAGTTGTTTCCGCGGTGTGAGGACGCGCGTTATCCTGAACAACAGGACCGACCTTCTGCCCTTGTCGGTGTGTGACCTTTTTGCCTCCATTGTGTCACTCACGAATGAGTTGCTGACATAACGCTCAGCATTGACCGTTTCATCAGATTTGAGGAACTCGTAGTGTACGACACTGCGCTGATCCTCCATATACACAGCAACAACTTCCTGGCATGGATATTTGGTATGGCGGTACTGGTGGTAGGCTGACCTGGATAAACCCACGATTTCCGCCGCTTAAGATTATCGTAGAGGATCCACTTCTCATCACCGGCCAAAATCTTGTGGTGGAAATTCTTTTTCTTGAATCTGGAGAGCAAGGACACAGCAACATCGTAGCTCCTAGACTTGTTCGCAGCTGTGAGTTGGTGGGGCACCCAACGGCCCTCCTTGTGAATCCGTCCAAGCTTGTGCAGGGACTTTGCAACGGCTTATCCTGTTACTCCGAGTTCTTGTGTGAGCTCTGACTGTGTGTGACAGGGATCCACGTCCAACAGTTGTTCCAATTCCTCATCGTCAACTTTCTGTGGCTGTCCCGGACATTCTGTATCACGAAGATCGAAATTTCCCTGCTTAAACCGCTGGAATCACTTCTTACATGTACTGTAGGACACAGCAGTCTCACCCAAAGCAGCACAGATCCTTTGCTGGGCTTCTACGGCACTTTTTTTCAGCTGAAACACGAACAGGAGGCAGTGCTTCAAATGTTGCTTCTCGAACGACATTGCTTTCACCGCCAACTTTCGTCCCTTCTGTCACTACAGCTGTGAGCTATTATCACACACAGCTATTTGCATTTGCCGACATTCTATGATTGCTTGCGGTTAGGGCCAAGAATTAAGTTGCACACCTAATACAATTAAAATAACCAACTTATATTACATACTACAAAATAAAATTTATTTTTTCACCAATTTGGAATTTGTATTTAAAAACAAAAGCATCTTGGTTTTATTTGAACTAAGTCTATTTCGACGTTCGGTTTGCAACTGCCCAGCTTTTGAAAAGATCCTTTCACATGGAACTGATGTTCCTAATGCACACAGTCGTTCTTGGGCCAGTTCCGCAACATTTGGGTAAAAATGCCGGTGATTGTTCCACCATTCCAGCATGTTAGCTTGTCGTGAAACAATGGCATCATCCTGATACCGCTGGACTTCGATGATGGCTCGTGATAAACTGGTGCCTCGTGGTTGAACGTGTGCTACATTACGATCGAATGCTTCCCAAATATTCAGGTCATCTTCCATTTCATCGGGATTCTCACAGCTCACTGCAGTAGACTTTGAATTTTGCTCGGCGTTACTCTTTTTTGAAATTTTACTTGCCACTGCATTAATTACCATCTTTTTTGCTTTATCAGCTGCATTTGGATCAAGAAAAGCTACCAGTTTGAATCGCGGATCAAGGAATGTGCATACTGACAGAGTGTTACTTGATTCTATTTGCCCCAACCTCTCATTCAAACTGCTCTGAAGCTTTGCACGGACATCTGTAACTGTACATGTGAATTCTCTCTTTACACAAATTTGTATATACATTTTTGAGTCCACCGACAACAGGAATGATTAATGAGGCTGTACAATAATTTTCCCCACTTATGAGTGTTGTTACTGTGTTGAAAGGTTTTAGAATAAGACACATTTCATGTAGAATCTTCCATTCTTCTGTACTCAGTACAGGGATGTCTTTATTAATCAAAGCTACAGTGCTTCTTACTGCCTCTTCTAACTCTGTAAAACGTCTCAGCATAAGATATGTTGAATTCCACCTTGTCGGAACATCTTGCAAAAGCCTGAGTGGTTCTTTCCCTTCATTCCGCTGATAAATCATCAATTTCTCATTTGATAACGGGCTTCTTTTAAAGTGGCTAACAATTGTTTTTATTTTGTCAATAAGGTTAGCAATTGCAGCATTGGCCAAACCGTCATTCACAATTAGGTTTATGGTATGTGCAAAACAACCAAAGTGTTTCCACCCAAGAACACTTCTTATAGCTGATTTAATGTTAGCTGCATTATCAGAAACTGTTAATATTATTTTGCTTTCAACATTCCATTCTTTGACAATTCTTCGAAGCTCAAAGGCCAAATTTGAACTTGTGTGGCTTGTTTGCATTACAGAGCAATCAAACAAAATACTGTTCATTTTGAATGATTCATCTAGGAAGTGTCCTGTGACTGCAATATAGCTTTCATTATTTATAGAAGTCCAGCAATCAGTTGTTAGGCAAATAGTTGTTGCTTTTTCCAGTAATTGCTTAATAGCATGTACGGCTTCTTCGTGTAGAGCAGGGATGTATGACTTTGATATGGAATGCCTACTGGGAAGTTCATAATTAGGGTTTAATGCAGTGACAAACTCCCTAAAACCATAATCTTCCACAATTCTGAAGGGCTGGAAATCATGAGTGAAAAGTAACAACAATTTTTCATTAATTTTTTGCTTTGCTTTCAGAGGCAACTTCTTTGGAATAAAAGTGGTAATGGTTTGCTGGCGTTGTACAGATCTCGTTTGGCTTGCTGTTTGACTTGAAGTTGATGGCAATACATTCAAAGATGCATCTGTGGAAACTGGTTCATTCAATGAACTTAAAGCTGTCTGTGAGGTGTCCATATTAGATTGGGCAACTGCTGATGCTGCTGTTCTCATGGAAAAATCATTCTGCTGGATAGCACCTGGTTCATCAACAGATCTTAAGTTAACCTGAAATATAGAACATTTTTAGTTTTTTTCAGCACTACAGTATTTTGCTTGGTTATTTAAAATCAGTTCATTAATGTATGTCAAAACTACAACAGTCATAAAAAACTGTTAATAGAAGAGAAATGTCAGACAATGTATTTTTATACCAAACAAAATAAAGAAAAATAAATAAATAATTGGTTTCTGCATGATTTTTATGTTGATTTTTACATGCTTGTGTGTATTTTCAAGAAGCAGAATGATATATTTCTTTTAATTTTTAAAACTATTTAGTTCTTCAGATACAGGAACATTTACTTTCAGTGGCATAATAAAATTTCTGTCCTGTACTTTGTATAATCTTTTATGTAATAAAAGAAGCTATTTGGCCTAAATTCAAAGCTCAGAAGATGAGGTTTCCAACCATATATCTTTTGTTCAAAATTTTTTAATGGGTTTCATAACCCTTGAAAGCTGCAAGCAGGAGAGTACTTTTTTTCACAGTTGTGATTTTCCCCCTTCTTTGTAGCTAAAGTGTGAGTGGTTTTTAGAGAGAAATATCAATTTCAGTTTTTAGTTCTTTAAAGTAAAGGAAATGCCCAACTTCAAAAAAAAAATTGGCTAAATTTGAGGGTAAAAATTTCAGTGTTGGACTGGTAATAAATATCTTAAAAAATATAATGATGCATAACTGCTTTTTATTATAGATTGTAGCAGAAAAAACTTTTGAGGTTTTTTTTTCTTACCTTTTATTTTTGGAACCATTCCAGTGAGAGAAATTTTTATATATATAAACAAAATTAGTCATATAATATTTGTATGCCTATACTGTATTGGGTAATTCAAAATGATTGCCCTGATTACAAATTACAATAGCGTGTTTATGAAGATAAATAGACAGCTGATATCCCTACACAAGAAAGAAGGAAGTTTAGAATTTTATTGGAAGCTACTGCTGTGTTGCTATGATGACGTAGGAAAGCGAGGTACACATGGGCCAAGCCAGTGGGAAGAAATGCAAAAAACACAAAAACTGCCCAAAACACTGCAAGAACTAAAGATACACATTAAGCTTCTTGCACTGGAATCAGTGACTATGGACATGCTTCATAATGTATGGCATGAAATGGATTACTGTTTAGATGCTGTCTGCGTGACCCAGGGGAGTCGCATAGAACATTTGTAAGGTATGAAAACAAAATTCTAAACTTCTTTCTTTATTGTGCAACAATGTGATCTCTGTATCTATGTTCATAAACCAGCTATTGTCATTTGTAATCGGGGCAATCATTTTAAATTACCCTGTATTTTAAATTTAAAATAGTGTTTTAAAATACTTTTTCAGAACGGGCTTCAAACAACATGCACCACATGAAATGAATTAAAGTAATTATAGAGTCATCACCTGGTTATTTTCTTCAAATTTACCGTAAGTCAATGTGTGTGAAAACCAGGCAATAAAATGACTTTAAAGTTTAGGCTTAACCTATCAATATCAATTTTTTTATTAATATGAATTTAACCAACAGACATCTTACTTTAAAACACCAATTTATTCCAGTTTGAGACATAAATCTGAATCTGTACAGAAATGCACTGGGCAAGTCAAAAATGGGCAGAGGCTGCCTATTCAGTTTTCCACAAGAGTCCAGTTTGTTGCTTGATAGTTTTAAATATTTATCTATCTATTAAATGGTAAACAATTAATGATATGCTGCTCTAAAATTTGTACCAGGTGTGTTTGGTATTGTTTGTTTCTAGGGTGAGAAGAGGTTGAAATAATATTTCAACCCCCTTATAAAATTAACAATATGGAGTGTATGGTAGGTTTTTACAGGAGAAAACTAAAAACCTGCCTTATTCAAGGTATTCTAAAGCAAAACATCTTAAATGCTTGTAGGATCTATTAACACAAAAAATGTATCCAGGGAGAGGGAGTTGAAGTTGCATTGTGATACAGTACTTGTAAAACTTCCTCATAGTATGATACAAAGATAAATTCAACTAATTTGCATAGCGAATACTTGTGTGTAGAGAATAACAAGGATCACGCTAAAATAAATTCATTTAAACAGGGTTTTTTTTTTCTTTTGATACATGTTTAGTGGTTGATTTTTGATGTAAGTTTGGTATGTTTTTCCTATTGCCAGAACAAAAATAGGCTATAATAGCTTTCAAAAAATGAATTTCATATCTCATGCAGAATTATTTTTGGTACTATGTGGTTGCCAGTACTGAATCATAGTCATATATCTACCATAGCTCAGACTGTTAGAAAATGGGTTAGCCCTTGGTCACTTCGTTTTACACACTTGCAATTATTTCGAACCACTACACAAAACAAAGTTACCAGTACTTTCCTGTGTTCTAAAAAATATTGTGTTAAAACCATTGATAAATCTTCACAGCTGTTGAGACTGACAATAAAAATACATACAAAGATGCCTAGTTTCCTGATTTAACTGGAATATGGTTTTCCAACCCAGTGTTGGGGAATCTTTTATTTAAGAAAAAAAAAAAAAAAAAAAAAAAAAAACATCCAGCTTTTATAAAATGTTAATATTTTTCTTGTGGTATCTCAGAAACTCCAAGTGCTACGAACTCCCCATTGTCACAAAAGAAATCGTTGGCCCACTACGGAGGAATGGGAAAGATCAAATATACTACGAAAACAGAAACTATGTGTGAAATAATGTTATGCAACATTTGCACAAAGTTTATTCTTATGCATAGATGCCAACCCTTAGGAGTTCGGTAATAAAAAAAATTTAACCCTCCCCTTCCCGTAATACAGCTCACAGCGACAAATTTGGGTATCGTGCATCAACTCCTACAAATTTTATAATTTCGTCACTTTCGTTTCCGGGAAACTTTCCCTCCATTATCGAGTTAAAATGTAAACATTTATGGGAAAAAATAATATTAAACAATACGGAGCAGTGGAAACATCGCGGGAAAAAAAAAATACAGGAGAAATTCACGCTTCGCCGGACTTCCATTTTCGGAAAATTTTCCTCCATTTTCAAGCTGAAATACAAATATTTATGGAATAAAATTATATTTAACAACAACAGAGGCCAGAGAGAACGAGAAACAGAATTTACAAATTACGGGAGCATTTTTGCGTCGTTTAACTTTCGCTTTTGGAGATCGTTGCCCGCGCCCCTATACTTCCAAGCTGGAATAAAAACATTTGCTCCAAAATTATATTTCACAGCAATACTGGACAAGGGAAACATCGTGAGTAAAACAAAACTTACGGCAGCGGGAGAAATCTTCATTCCGCCTAACTTCCACTTTCAAAAGGTAGAATTCCGTCCGCAAACAGGAAATGACCATCCCCCTATATCGTTCAGTATAGCATCGATCTTGAGAATTAACCCAAATGACGACTAAAATGCTGCATTCCGAGAAAGGACCTCATGTTTTTCCAAAACGGAAAAATCAAATGCCGGTTTCCCACAATGTCTGCTAAATATTCGTAATTTACGGAAAACCCGTACTGGTTGGCATCGATGTTCATGTTTCAGTGTTCTAACATCTTTTTCGGTGGCGCAGTGGTCTAAGCGCTGGTTTCTGACCATTCGTCCGAGATGGGTCCGGGTTCAAATCGCGGTGAGGCATATATGTGTTGTCTTGCAGCACCGGCTCTTTCCCTTTCTTTGGAACCAGTGGCTCTAAATTAGGGACGGGCGATTGTTTCTGTAGCCCCTCAAACTGCTCACGGTGGTCGTGAAACTCGTAAAAAAAAAACATTCCTTGAAAATTTTTCGAATTGTCGCCCCGGTGGCGCAGTGGTCTAAGCGATGGCTTCTGATCATTCGTCTTGGATGGGTCCAGGTTCGGATCCTGTGAGGCATGAATATTGTGTTTGTCTTAGGGCACTGGCTCCCTCTCTTCCGTGGAGCCAGTGGCCCTAAATTAGGGACTGGCGACTGCTTATAGACCGTTGGAGTTGCTCACAGTGGTCGTTAAACCCTCAATCAAACTAAAAAAAAAACAATTTCGAATTGTCCATTGGATGTTTTTAATATCCTGACACGTCTTTGACATATTTTGGGCGTCTTAATGCTGTCCGCAGCTATAAAATGATTGTTTCAGAACGGGTGAGAAAGCTTCACGATTTTCAGAATTAAAAATATTTACCAAGTTGCGTATTTTTAAAATGTTTATTTCTTTCCTCTCATTTTCTTTTTTTCATTTTAGGTTTAACGGCCACCGTAGGCAACTCAATGGGCTAAAAGCAGTCGCCGTTCATAATTTAGGGGGTTTCAGGGAAGGGAGAGAGCTAGTGCAGTAAGACAAACACAACATCCATGCCTTACCGGGATTCGAACCCGGATCCCTTTCGGACGAATGATCAGAGGCTAGCGCTTAGATCACTGCGCCACCAGGGCGGCACTCTCATTTTCCTTTGTGATTTTAACCTGTTTTTCTGATGATACTTTTTATTCTTATAATGCCTTCCGTTTTAATGAAAAAGAGACTTAAGTATTTTCGAAGAATTTTTCCTAATGAAGCTCATGTTTATGTATTTCTGAGGTTTCTTCAAAACCAATCAGTATGGCAAGCATTTTGCTCCGTTCCTCTTTTTAAAAATTTTTCGGGGTTGGCGAGTAGCGACCGCTTCTTTTTTATCTTTAATAGAAGCACTATTATATTTTATTATGCAAAATTGCAGTATTGTGCGGCTTTGCACAGTCATACTGGGCAATGCTCTCCAAAACTTAAAGCCGCCCCGGTGGCGCAGTGGTCTAAGCGATGGCCTATGATCATTCGTCCGAACGGGGTCCGGGTTCGAATCCCGGTGAGGCATGGATGTTGTGTTTGTCTTACGGCACTGGCTCATGGAACCAGTGACCCTAAATTAGGGACGGGCGACTGCTTATAGCCCATTGAGTTGCTCACGGTGGTCGTTAAACCTACAATCAAAAAAAAAAAAAAAAAAAAACTTAAACATAAAAATATTAAAAAATGTATTTTACAAAAGTCAGTGAAAGAATATACAACAGCAGAACTGCTCTCTTACGTTTTCCATGTCTTTCCTTCCTGAAGAGGAATGAGCCATCGGTAATTTTACTTTAACCGTTGGATGTTTAGAAATGATATGCTTTTTTAAGTTAGATGTAGTTGTCTTGTATGATAGTTTCTGACGACACATATTACACATTGCGTATCCATCACTGACAACATTGAAAAATTGCCATATATCACTGGTTTTTTTACGGGTAGCCATTCCGATTACCTGCCAAAAACCTCATTCACACTGAGAACGACGTAACCGCAAAAACAACAACGCTGTGAAAAACTCACGAACAGCGAGATAGCAGCTACCTTGGAAGTAACAAGTAACAGCCACAGGAGCAGAATTCACTCAGTAACGGTTAACATGGAGCTGTGAAAAATCACGAAGAGCATGATGGGTAGCAATAACAGAGTGAGGAGCAGAGGAACGTTTATTGGACGATCACTGTTACTCACGGTTTTCAGTAGCAGGCGCTACCTGTGACTTTTCGGTAACCGTGATCAAATCACAGGTAGTGAAATAACGCTCATCTCTAAGTACAACACTTCTAATTCTTTAAAATTTCACCTTTTAGAAACGCTTCTTCTGATGTGCGAGGAGCAGTTTCGATTCTGGGAAGATGTTCAGATGTTTTTATTTGGTGTTTGATTTGATTTCCGTAATGCAGAAATACTCATTACGGATATGCTATTCGTGATGATACCATCTCATGTGTACTTTTTGTTTAATAGTATGTTATGTTTAATTTTACTTTATAAAAAATATTTAAGAAACTAATATTTACTGTAGAAATACTGCCCACGAACTAATGAAAAAAATACTTATGTCTCTTGACAGCCAAAATTAAGATTCTGGACCTGCAAGTGGCTATCTCCACTGGCGTATTATCACTTCGTGCGTCTGACAAACTTCGAGCGTGTGTTTATATCGCCTTTATCTTGTGCATGTATTCATGGCGGTAGATAGAGAAACCACTTCTGTTTGTGGAACGGAAATTTTTATTTCATCACACCAAAATTATTCATTTGCTTGTCTTTATTTATTAAAACATTTATCCACCAGTTTTAAGAAGTGATTTCAAAAGAAAGAAAAACTAAAAGATTAAATTTTTAGATTAGTCGATCTCCCTCGATAGTTAATGAGGCATTTCCTCTTAATTCTGTGAGGATAAATTATACATCGTTTTGTGGGAATAATCTCATATGCTTTCCTAAAATTAACGTTTCTCATTTTTCATTGTATTTGAAGGCAGCTCATAATATACCAGACATTATTTAGCTTCTTCTTCACATATTCTTTTTTTAATTGTGTGTAATTTATGCTGAATTATTCATGATACAGTTTTCAATCTTACTTCTTGATCTAGTGTTTATCACATGACCGTTTCCATTATTTTTTAACTATTACTTTACGTAGATCTTTAGTTTCTCTTTCTGGGAATAATCCGTGGGAATGCCATTGCTTTTGCAAGTGATTTCCTGATATTCATTTCCCGCTATGTATCTAAAAAGTTGTGAGCTGGACGGCGATAGGTTTTAAGCACATTTTAGAAATTTTTAATCGTACACACTTTGGCAAGAATACGTCTCTCTCCTCAATAAAGTTATACAAACACATTATGCCTCTTTTAGTTCTCTCCAATACGCCTTTTCATAGAAATTCAAAGGCTACCTTCTCCAATTTTTTCAGAAACTAATTTTCTGGAATGCTGGAAATCCAGTCATACATGAATTTATAATAAAAAGCTGCATTCACAATTTGAAATTTAGAAAAATAAGAAAGATCTTCCTCCTGAAAATAATGGCCGTTAATTCCCAGAAACTTCAACTCATCGTTTATAATACATAGAATAGGGTCTTATCAATGAAGCTCCACTTACCATAAAAAAGTGTTTTGTTTTTCGTACATTTTAGCACTACATCTGGTTATCTGCTATAATAATTTTATATTCCAGTTATTTTCTAACATCATATTCACCACTAGCAAATACCACCAAATAATCGGCATGTGCGAGGTGTTTGATGGAAGTATCACTTGATGCATGTATGGGGATATCCGTTAAGTCTTTGTCATTAGAAAGCATATTTCAGTATCATCATCATCATCATCATCATTGTCAACCATTATCAATCCACTGCTGGACGAAGGTCTCCCCAAGTTTCCTCCACAACGGTCTGTCTTGTGCCAGTCTCCTCCATGTCACTCCCGCATACTTTCGAATTTCATCCACCCATCTTCCATGTGGTCTTCTTCTGGGTCTTTTCCTGTCCCTTGGAATCCAATCTAAAATTTCGGCTGTCCATCGATGGTCTGTTCTTCTGGCAGTATGTCCAGCCCATTGCCATTTCAGGGATTTAACTCTGATCATGATGTCTTCCACTCTTGTCATTTTTCGGATCCACGTGTTCCTCTTCTTATCTCTCCTGGTTACACCAAGCATGCACCTCTCCATGCTTTTTTGAGTTGTCTGCAGCCTTTGTATGTCTCTTTTAGTTAAGGTCCACGTCTCTGCACCATACGTAAGCACTGGAAGGATGCATTGATCAAACACTTTTCTTTTAAGACATAATGGCATATTGCTGTTGAAAATTATGCTGTTTCTTCCAAAAGCTCTCCAGGCAAGTTTTGTACGCCGATTAATTTCTTCACCAATGTGACCCTCACTTGATATCTGCTGTCCAAGATAAACGTATGTGTCTGTTATCTCCAGCTTTTCTCCATCAACCGAGAAATCGTCCTTTCTTGTAAAAGCATTGAACATCACTTTTGTCTTCTGAAAGTTCATTTTTAATCCCACTTCTTTACTCTTGTCAGCGAGTTCCTGCATCATACTCTGTAGCTCTGATGGGGTAGTTGCAAAAATGACTATGTCATCAGCAAAACGAAGGTGGGTTAGATAATCTCCATTAATCTTTATGCCTTTGTTTTCCCAGTTCAATGATTGAAAGACATTTTCCAATGTGGCATTAAAGAGCTTCGGAGATATGGTGTCACCTTGTCTCACTCCTTTTCCAATTTTTATGTGTGTTGTATTTTCAAATAGCAGAATCTTTGCACTTGCATTTTCATAGATGTTATTAATAATATTAATGTATGCATCTTCAATACCGCAGGATTTCAGAGCCATTGCAACTGCTGATGGTTTCACCGAATCAAAGGCTTTTTCATAATCGATAAAAGCCATGCACAATGGAAGTTCATATTCCCTCGCTCTTTCAATTAGTTCTCTCAGTACGTGGATATGATCTATTGCGCTGTAGCCACTCCTGAATCCAGCTTGTTCTCTCGGTTGAGCCATGTCCAGTGTCACCTTCAAGCGGTGTGAAAGAACTTTAGTGAAGATTTTATAAACCACTGACAGGAGGCTGATAGGTCTGTAGTTCCTGAGATCCTCAATGTCACCTTTTTTATGTAGCAAGATCATTGTAGCGTTGTTCCAATCCTCAGGAATTTTCCCTTCATTAAGGCATCGAGTGAAAATTTGGGCGAGTACTGTTTCGATTTCTCCACTTGCTTCTTGTTAGCATAATGTCAAATCGAGACAAAGTGCCCTCTACGGGGTGAACGCCTGCAGTAAAACGCGTACAGAGTTGCAGTACAGCATTATTTATCGATAATATTCATTCAATGGGCAATCCAGTCTTGGTACCCCTTACTAAAGTAGTACGGGAGCTGCCAACAAGTGCGGTTGTTTCCGAAATTCCTGCACCAGGCCACAGAGCCTCAGCTATATGGTTGATTACGCCACGGAAAAATATAAGGATCAATTCCATGTAGATACGAGCGCTCGAACCACTAAATATCCGTGGTGCGTCGGATGGGCATGTTAAGCCGTCGGACTTCAGGTACTGGCCGCAGATAACAATGACGATCGCTTTTCTCACGAACGGTAAATGTCTTTGGAAAAAAAAAATTTAGACTTGACCATGCGACAGGGTGAGTGCAGACTTTCATTACAAAGCGAAACTGGTCATACATGTGACATGTGCAGAAACGTCAAACATATTTTTAAAAACTAGTTATTTTGAGTCCCAATTGACCAGAACCTGGTTAACACGCATGAATGTTATTAGTTTTTCGAGCAAGTAACGGGGTATTCATTCTCACGTAGATTTTCACAAAATATATTTTCTGGCTTAAATCTAAAATGTGCTGAGGATTTCCCTAACTTTCACGGTAGTACAATGGGAAAAGGAATTTTTCATATCCTTTTTAATTGTGTCATTGATAAAATTCCACCTAAGGCTAAAAGTAAAATAATGATATAAAGTCCATCAACATTTTAAATGGAAAACTCAAAGGGAAACTGGGAGAGATTAATAAATGTCTTCTAAGTGATTAATATGTTCATTTAAAGATCTTCGATTTGGATTATTTTTAGGTTTAGCACACGGTATTTATTTTTTATTTTTTAATTGGAGGTTTAACGACTACCGTGAGCAACTCAATGGGCTATACGCAGTCGCCCGTCGCTAATTTAGAGTCACTGGTTTCAGGGAAGGGAGAGAGCCAGTACCTTAAGACAAACACAACATCCATGCCTCTATCTGATGATAATTTGCTAAAATCTTTGATTACGAGAAACACTAATTTATATTATCAATTAATTGTAATTTTACAACAAAAGCGCAAATTTCACGCTTCTCACAAATTATGAGGAAGAGAAGATTCTGTAACTTTGAAATTTTTAATAAGGGACCTTTTTAGAAACAATGACCATCTCTGAGTAGCATTCTTATAACTGGGCATATCTTCTTAATTTTATCACGAACCCTCCTTCCCTCAAAATCTGGAAAGTATTACCTCCCTTAACGTGCATATAAATGTTTGGAGAACCCTGCTTTAAAAGAACCTTCGATATATTTCTGAAAACAATAAAATGAATTTAGATAGTGACCCAAATTCCTGCTTGATTTAAAAATGAATTCTACTTTTTTTTCGGAATAACCACCACCATTATCATCTCTGAGTATTGTCCGATGTCGCTCGTACCTAGAATAGGGCCACCGGATCTAATCAAAGGAAGGGCAAAAATAAGTCCTTTTCGGGAAACATATCGTCCGTGCTTAAACCGGTACTCGAGATCAGACCGTCTCCAACAAATCTCTGAAAGACCGAGACAAAGCTCACTCTGCAACTGGAGCAGAAAAATAGAGGTTTCAAGGTTTAATCATTTTTTTGAAATCTCCATGTAATACTCATTAACCTTACCCTGTGCCAGACACATCATGTAACTTTAAATCTCTAATACATGAGAGGATAAATAAAGCACTCAGGGTAAACGTAAGCTAATATGTAAGAGTACATTTCTCAATATACAGTTAAGAGTCAAAATTCATATGGCCATATGATTAAAATGATGTTGGAGATTAACTAGCCCCCGAAACAGGTATTTCCCGGTGAGGCAAGGACGTTAAAAGATTTCCAAAGAGGGCTAATTGTGTCTGGTAACAATGAGTTTACCAGCAGATCCTTTAATTCTTGTACGATACTTGCTTGAGGCTCCACAGATCGGATCTGCTGTTATATTACAAACCACAGATGCTCGTCAAATAGAAGTCGTCGCTCTTTCCACGTTTATAAGTAAATCACGGAAATATTCTCATCGGCCGCCACCGGGAATCGAACCGAGGTCTTCCAGTTCCGCACCGGATATGATTCCACTGCCCCACAGCGGTCTTGAAATTATCCAAACTCACATACGACAAACCGCCAAACCACCTGGAAGGTTGCCCCTTTGGAGCGCCGCACAATGCTGTGGTTTCACTTATATTAGTCAGTCAGGGAAATTACCATCGGCCGCCACTGGGAATCCCACCCAAAGTCGGCCGATGAGAATTTTTCCGTGACTCACTTATAAACGTGGAAAGAGCGATGACTTCTATTTAATGTTCCTGATCCACGTCAACTGTGTATTTATCACAGATGCTTGATTGAACTGATATCAGGGAAATTTGGAGTCCACAGCAATATCTGGAAATCTTTCTCATGTTCCGCGCTTCATTCACCAACATTCCGGATAGTGTGGCGCGGCGCATTATGCTGCTAAAAGAAAGAACTACTGAAGAAGAATATCGTTGCTATGAAAACGCGTACCGGTTTTTAATGATACTTAGGTAGGGGTAGATATCTTACGTTCCCGTAAATGAATAGCTGGACCCAAGGTTTCATAGATGAACATTGTCCTATCAAAACTAACGCTATTTGTCGGGAACATTTGTATATGCAGTACAGAATGCCTATTGTCAGGACCCCGTTAATCCGGATCATTGGATTATCCAGATTCGATGATCCAGATTAAAGTGAACAGTCCGAAAATATAAAAGCAAATCCAGAAGCAAAATATCTGAAGGAAGTGAATTATACCTTCTATTTCACTAGTGAAAAAACGAATTCATTGAACCCGAAAGGTAATTTCTTTTATTTTCTTTCATGCTGAAAAAGTTTCACAAACTTTATCGAAATTTATTACAGCATTTTGGATAGAAAAATTGGCATATAACTTATAAGCCTAATAGTGTTCAAGTTTTAGGTGAACCATAAGTCCTTTACCAGAAGACAACGCAAAATAAAGCACATTGAAAAAATAAGTGCCCCTGAGCTTGCAAGTAAAGGCGTTAACGAGATCGTTCTGGAGGTAAACGAAGTCGGTTAAAGGATAGAACATGGAGATAAACATATTTCACTGTCTTCCAGCAATACGGAGGCCATTCAATAATAATTGTATACGCACATCGGTATTAAAGAAAGATTTGCGTTGTTTACTATATATTGTTGATGCGAAACATGACAAAATGTGAATACCAAGGCCTCTTCATGACAGGATTAGGGTTTGAATAATTTCCTGTGGCAACGTCTATGCTTCTTGTTCTTTAGAAAACGTTCTTGGACAACCAAATATTTTCGATGTGCGGTCATTAAATTTCATCCTGAGCATAATGCATTTCTCAGTACGATCTTCTGAATTAACAAATGCAACATACTGTGTTTCCAATCCAAGTTATTGCTCCAACGTAACATTATCCTAACAAACTGTTTAATTTAATAAAAACTTAAACAAGCGTTTCAGAAATGATCCACTTTCATGAATTCCTTGATTTAAAAATTTTGCTCTAATTTAAAACTAACATACTAAATTTTTGTGAATAAATACTGAATACAAAATGCGCCTCTGTTATTTGTAAGAACACATTTTTTTTAAATTATGTTTTGGATTACTTTTTACATTAAAATATTATTGTCTTTTTATTCCAAAATTTCACTTTTGAAAATTTAGTCTATTCAGTTGATAAATTCGACTGGTATTTTTTTCTTCAGATAAAATTGATTTGATATAACATATCCATATCGTTATAATCTTTAAGATAAAGACATTTTTCAAATTCTGGCATACATGGAAATCGATCACACCGGAGATACATTCATTCTGTGAGTGACTCTTCTTAAATATGACTGCTGCTTAGCGTTATTCAGTGATATAATAACGAAAATATGAAGTCGCAGTTACTTGTAATTAAGACTACCCGTTAGAGGAACAGAATAGGATATTCTATTTAAAAAATGTGTTGCCCAATACCCTGTAGAATGCCAAACATCTTTCGACTAGGAAATTACGCAAGAACTGCGCCCACTTCCTTTTTATAAGCAGTTTCCTCGTCACTGTTTAGAAATCAAAATATTAATATAGAGCACATAAATTTATAATAACAAGTATTGCTTTGAAGTCGTTTGAATCACCTGCGATTTCAGGAGACGAAAATCAGAAAACATCCGTAATAGAAAATGTTATATGTTTAATTCCATTTCTAATTCAGAATTCCAAAATGTTCCATACACACCGTGCCTCCTACGTACAATGATCTTTTATTTTGGTACCTAGTTTTAATAATACGCAGTCAAATTGAACCTGTGTATTTGAAGTCCAAGATGTAATGGAGGCGTTTTTTGACAAAGTCACAAATTTGCAAAAGAACAGAGTAAGTTGAATCTTTAAATTTTCTATGAAATTCTTAAATTGAGCGCTTCCTTAATTGGGTAATATTACATAATATGTTGCACGAAGTTTCCCCTTAAAATGCAGGAACTAAATTACAAATGAAATTTCTAAAACGCGTTTTTTCGTTACTACTGCAGTAAATAAAATGTATACCGTATTAAATGTCAAAGTCCATTATAGATAGTTTTTGCAATATTCACTGATGTGTGATTTTCGTTTACCAGTTGATCATTTGAAATGCACAAAACATCCGCTTTTTTCTCGTGGAGTGAAAACGTAAGACAAGATACCACGTAATAAGAGTAACTGATGATGAATGTTAGAAACGAAGGTCAAATTACTATTCAAAGAAGCAGGGGACTGATTACGTAGGAAATATGCCTTTATGCATTTTATCGCTACTGCTGGGTATTGACAACGGAAAAGACACTCCTTTATGAGATTGTTGTCCGCTTATGCTTTCTGATCAAGTCAAAAATATTGTTAAATACCCGCTGAGTTACCTTTTCAATCCCCAAAAGCTGCAGCTGTTATAATATTTTTCAATCAAATATTTTCTGAACCAGATAATCAATTTACGCTCCGAATGTTCTGATTGTGTGTCTTTTACGTGACACCCAAAGAAAACTGTAGAGTTTCGATTATCCTAACCAGTATAATCCAAACATACTATTTTCAATTTCATTGAATTGATGTTAAATTAAAAAAAACGCAACTGGTAATTCACCCAATAGTCTGCACCTGCACAACATATGTCAGTTGCCCGCCAAAGGAATTCGTGCGGCCCGCGGAATATGTATTGTAGAGAATGTAAAAGAATGTAAAGATGTAATGAGTGCATTGTCCGTGCCCCGCTTAAACCTTAATGTAACTTGGCGGGTGGGTTGCCACTGCGCACTGTATATCGTGTTTGTCACGTGACCCGCGCCAACCAACCACGTCAGTCTGTCCGTAGCCTAAAAGGAGAGAGAGTTCTTTCCTCCGCTGTATTTTTGGTTGTTACTGGCGTTGAACAGGGACAAAGTGAATGCAGCCATGCTCCAACTCAGCTTAGCTTACTATGCGATGAGCGGAAATAACGCGACGACTAAGGAAAGGATGTGAGCTGTTGCTGTTGATATTTTTTTGGTTTTAACATTAAAGTTTTTGGGGTGACTTTGTAAAATGGGTGATGAAAAGAAACGGAAAACCAAATCAGAACGTAGAGTGTTTAATTCAGGGGTGGACAAATAGATACTTGTTTACTTACACAAGTGACAAAATATTGTTCCTTGTTTTCCGAGAAGTAATAGCCGATCCGAACGAATACAATCTTATTCGCCATTTTGAATGAAAACATCCTGACTTAAGCGAATTGGACACCAATGAAAAACAAATTACAGAGTCCAAGTTGTTGAAAAAATTCAGTGCGGAACAACGGTTTTTCAAGATGGCAAACTCAGAAAACGAGGCGGCTACTAAGCTTTCAGAATTCTAAAGAAATTGCTGCTGCTGGGAAGTCTTTTCCTCAAGGTGACATCACAAAGAAGTGTTCGCTGATTGCACTTTCTGGATTATATTCCGATAGAAAAAGTATTTAAAAATATATAAGTTTGTCCTTGATGACCGTGTAGCGAAGAGTAGCTGATATATCCAATAATCTTAACGATCAGTGAAATCAGAAAGCAAATGAATTCAGGTATTATTCTTTAGCGATGGTCGAAAGCGCTGATTTGACTGATACTGCTGAACTTCTAAGTTTCGTTCGAGGTGATGGTGACAGCTTTGAAGTAACCGAGGAACTGGCTGGTTTGTATTCCATGCGAGGTCAAACTACTCGAAAAGAGATCGCGAATCAAGTGAACAAGTGTGTAACTGAAATGTTTAAAGACCTTGATGCAGTAACTCTTGTTTTAAGATCATTCGTCCGAACGGGGTCTGGGTTCGAATCCCGGTGAGGCATGGAAGTTGTGTTTGTCTTACGGCACTGGCTCTCTACCTTCCCTGGAACCAGTGACCGTAAATTAGGGACGGGCGACTACTTATAGCACATTGAGTTGCTCACGGTGGTCGTTAAACCTCCAATCAAAAAAAAAAAAGCTCTTGTTAAAGAGTTTGCTGGCAATAAAATAACTAAATAAATATCGTTGCATTGTACATCGGCAAGTGTTATGCAACAAAGTTTTAAATTTCGACTATATAATGTCAGTGGTACTTCCGACTGTAAACTATATTCGATCAAGGGGACTAAAACATAATTCTTTTCGAGCATTTCTTCAAAAGGTTAGTGCCTCCTGCAGCGATGTATTCTATCACAGTGTGTCCCCACAAGGTGAAAGGTGTGACGCGAACTTTTACCTATTATCTTACGATAAGAAATTAATTATCGAATTTTATTCTTTATTTTATCCCAGTTACTGTGTTTCATGTGCTTGTATTTCATTCTCTGCCGCTGCACTGATTAAATAAGTATCAGATGATGCTTGTTTATTCTTTATTACCTGCCGCGAATTTTCATGTATTCTAAGAAATAAAATGTCAATTATACTCACAGTTGTTATATCGCAGTTTTGCTTATTTATATATTTGTGTATCTCGCCTCTACTGCTGCGCTATCCGGCTTCTTTGTTACGCTTGCCGCATGTCTCTGTACGCTTCTCCCTAAAAGTGCGGGGATTAGCAAAACTTTTCCTACCTTTTATTATCTTATTACGTTCTTTTGCTATTTGTCCCTATTCGTCAGTACTTCTTCAACTTTATTACTTTTTTCCTGTAACGATGCACTCACCCATTGTTAGACTTTATTTTAAATAAGACGTTATATGTGTCTCTTCTTCCCTTGGAAGAATTTAGGTACCGCGTCTTACATATATTTGAGTTCTCTCACAGCTGTGCTCTGAAGTAGTCCGAAAATTGTGACTGATAGTCAGTCTCACTATTTTTTATTACTATTAAACCATTTTATTTTTTCAAGATGGACAAGTTTCTCGTACGGAGTGTTTCGTCCACCAGTGCAAGTAGTGAAAGCATTGAGCTTGAAAAAAGAAGCAAAAATTAGTGCACCGGCAGTATAGTGATAATTATTTGTCTTCCGGTTTTTTTGGTGTAGTGATAAAACATGCCAAATCCCCGAGTGTACCGTTTGTGGTAAAAATACTCGGTAATGATGCAATGGTTCCCAGTACTCTGAAACGACATTTGTCAACAAAACATTCTTTTATGTCAACCAAAGATATCAAATATTTTCGTTGGTTGTTGGAACAAAACAGAAAACAAGCAGCGTTCATGACTGCGACAGTACGTGTTTCGGAAAAAAGTACAGGAAGCTAGCTATAAGGTAGCCGAAATTATCGTAAAGGCCAAAAAGCCACACACAATAGCTGAAAAGCTGAAACGTTTTCAATGTCTGTTGGAAAGAATGGTGAAAATAGTTCTGGGTTAAAATGATGCCACTGAAATTTCAAAAATTCCTCTCTCTGCTGACACAATCAGTCACTAAGTTAGTGACATGTCCAGTGACATTAAAGACATTTTAAAGGAAAAAAACAACAGCAGTCAGAAGTTCTCTCTTCAGATCGACGAGTCCACCGATATCTATTACTTTTAAGCTGAATTTGTGAATACTGATAATTGAACATGGGCGGTTTGAGATGTTCCCGACTATATGTCCGCTTGCTGACGGTAATAAAGTGGTGATGGACTTAATTAAAGAACATTTAGAAATTTTACAGCAGAAGTTCAAGAAGTATTTTGGAGAGTGTTCAGAATTCCGACTGGGTTCGTGATCCATTCTTTGCGAATTCAAAAACTCTTCCGATCAATATACAAGGCGAAGTCCCAGATTTAACAGCAGACAGAGCATTGAAATGAAAACTTCTCTAAGTGCCTTTGGACATACACTGACGGAAAAAATCCCAACACCACGAAAAAATAGTTGTAGAGGAATGAAATGGGGGCAATACATTTGTATGGGTAACATATTTAATCGATTAAGGTTTCAAGATCACAGCTTAATGTAAGCGCGAGAAGAGCCATTTTAAATGTGACATGCTGGTACATTAATAACCGGTGTAACCGCCAGAATGTTGAATGCAAGCACGCAAACTTTCATGCATTGTGTCGTGTAGGAGCTGGATGTCAGTTTGTGGGATGGACTTCCATGCCTGTTGCACTTGGTCGGTGAATAGAGGGACGGTTACTGCTGTTTTGGGGGTGACGCTGGAGTTGTTGTCCAATGATGTTCCATACGTGTTCGATTGGAGAAAGATCTGGTGATCTAACAGGCCACGGCAACATGTTGACATTCTGTAGAGCATGTTAGGTTACAACAGCGGTATGCGGGCGAGCGTTATTCTGTTGGGAAACACCCCTGGAATGCTCCTCATGAATGGCAGCACAACAGGTTGAATCACCAGACCTACGTACAACTGTGCCATCAGGGTGCGTGGGATAACTACGAGAGTGCTCCTGCTGTCATAGGAAATTGCTCCCCAGACCATAACTCCAGGTGTAGGTCCAGTGTGTCTCGGCCGCATACAGGTTGGTTGCAGGCGCTCACCTGGCCTCCTTCTAACCAACACACGGCCATCACTGGCACCCAGACAGATCCGGCTTTCATCAGAAAACACAACAGATCTCCATTCCGTCCTCCAATGAGCTCTAGCTTGACACCACTGACGTCGTAAACGGCAGTGGTTTGGAGTAAGTGGAATGCACGCTACAGGGTGTCTGGCTCGGAGCTGTCCTTCAAGTAACCGATTTGTAACATTTCGTTGTGTCACTGTGGTGGCAACTGCAGCTCGAATTGCTGCCGCAGACGCAGTACGATGCGCCACGGCCATACGCCATACACGGCGGTCTTCCTTCTCAGTAGTGCCACGTGGTCGGACGGAACCCGGTCTTCTTGAGGCAGTACCTTCCCTTGACCACCGCCGCCAACAATCATGCACATTGGCTACATTCCTGTCAAGTCGTTCTGCATAATTACGGAACGAAGATCCACTTCTCGTAGCCCTATTACACGATTTCGTTCAAACTCCGTGAGCTGTTGATAATGGCTTCTTCGTCTTCTTAAAAGCGTTCTTGACTAACATCAACCCACTACGTCGAATCTCAACGATAACTAACGCTCACGAACGTTACAGCGCGTTATTACAGCAAACCTGCTTTGCATATTCCGAGGGGCGCTACTAGTGCCGCACGTATGCGCCGAGGGCGAAATTTGCATAGACGTCATCTTACAGATGTACTCTCACCGCCTACCAACTGTCGTTTATCTAACACAGCCACTTCTTGGTGTTGGGATTTTTTTCCGTCAGTGTATTTTGGTTGGCAATAAGGAGTGAGTACCCGGCTTTCACCCAGATGGCAGTTAATGTGTTCTTGTCACTTTAACTACATATTTGTGCGAACTGGGCTTCTCGACGTTGACTGAAAGGTCACCATAACTTCTTGCCTACATTGGTACATCGATGGAGATGTAATTGTAACTATATATTTCGTGTGACTAATGAATATGTGCTCCAAAAGAAATTAGAATGGAAGGATTGCGTTAGTGTTTGTACAGACGGAGCCGCTTCTATGACAGGCCGCGTGAAAGGATTTGTAGCTAAAGTTCGCGACGTAAATCCTAACATACGATGCGATCATTGTCTCATTCACAGCGAAGCCATTGTTGCTAAGTCTTTGCTATCTTTTCTGAAAGTTGTGCTGGACGAAGTAGTAAAAGTCGTGAACCTCATCAAATCGCGGCCCTTAAATTCGAGGCTTTTTTCAGTTTTATTTCTAGAAATGGGATCAGAACATTCTACACTCCTGCTACATACAGAAGTACGGTGGTTATCCCGAGAAAAAGGGGTAAGGATTTGAACTTAAAGAAGAGGTACATGCATTTTTGACTGTTGAGGGGCATGAGTACACCGATTTATTTGCAGATCACGAATGGGTATGTAAGTTTGCATATCTTTCCGATATTTTCGTACACTTGAATGAGCTGAACAGAAAAATGCAATGTACAAACCAAACTATTTGAACTACTATGGATAAGATTCAAGGATTTGTGAATAAGCTGAATTTATGAATACTGATAATTTGAAAATGTGCCATTTCAGATGGTCCTAACTATATGTCCACTTCCTGACGGTTTTTTAAAGTGTTGTTGGTCTTAATTAAAGAACATTTAGAAATTTTACAGAAATAATACAAGAAGTACTTTGGAGAGTGTTCAAAATTTCGGCTGGGTTCGTGATCCATTCGTTGCGAATTCAAAACCTCTTCCGATTAATATACACGAGGAAATCGCAGATTTAAAAAGAGACAGAGCATTGAAATTCAAACTTCTCAAAGTGCCTTTGGACATATTTTGGTTGGCAATAAAGAGTGAATACCCGGCTTTCTTCGAGATGGCAGTTAATGTGTAATTGCCCCTTTAACTACATATTTGATTGGACTGGGCTTCTCGACGTTGACTGAAATTAAAACTTCATAGAGGGAGAGACACAAATCCGTCGGTGAAGAAATGAGACTTGCATTTTCAACGATTCCGCCACGGATCAGCCGCCTGAGTGCAGCTAAGCAGGCGCAAGTATCACATTGAAGGTATGAGTAGAATTATTTACCTTAATAGTAATAGAAAAGTGCGTTTTCTTGTATTTTCTAACGTGATTATAGTTCATAAATTGTTAATAAATGCACGACTCGAGTTCTGTTTAATATTAATATAATTGAATAATAATAGAATAATATTAGGTTGATTACAATACGTATTTATATTAATAGTGTCATATTATACGGTTTTGAAGGGATTAACATTTTAGTGTGCCGTGTTGAGTCATGGATAATTTAAGGTGTGCCGCGAGTAGAAAAAGGTTGCGGAACACTGCTCTGTCACAGAGAAGTTCATTGATTGAGCCGTGGAAGAGTATTGTAACATTTTGTTGCTCTCAAGAAAGAAACCTTTCAATTTTTAGAGAACGACCCGAACAACTTTCCAGAGCTGCACAATGAAGTTTGGAATACTAACCTGTATTTTTTATGTGACATCACAGGTCATCTAAATGAATTCAATTTACATTTTAAAGGGAAAAGCCAACCTATTTTTCACATTATTGCAGCAGTAAATGCTTTCAAATGAAACTGAGGTTATTCAAGAGCCAACTGTCAAAAGGAGATATGTGCCACTTTACTATGTGTATGAAACATATTTCTTTGTGTAAGCATGTCGAGTTAGGAGAAAAATATTCAAACGCCATTGAACTTTTATTCCGTGAGTTTAAAAACGATGAACTTTTGATCCGTGAGTTCAACTAAAAGAGATATACGAAGGCTGCAGAGAACTGAGACTAGCTTGGTGAGATTCATGCTTAGGGTGAACAGGAAAGATAAGAAGAGTAACGCGTGGATCGAGAAGAATGGAAGTCATCACCATCGAAATAAAATCGCTGAAGTTGAAATGGGTTAGTCATATTGATCGAAGAACGCATCACTTATAGACAACCGAAATGTTGGACTGCGTATCAAGTGAAAGGAATAGATCGGAAGTCCGTTCGGTGGTTGAATTAACTCCATGTTATACACAGATGGGCGCATGAAATAACTCCATGTTAGACACGTCACTTGATAGACGTGTTTCACCTTGTTACTGTTATTTTTTATTTCAATCTAAACGCTTATTCCTAAGCTTCCAAAATTCTTGGAAAGGGACGCACAGGGACATAACGTAAACCAATTCTTTGATAATTATAATAAAGTTTCTATATAAAAAACCGGAAATAAGATGCTATTCTATTAAAGAGTACAGAATAAATTGTAGAATTTAAAAAAACATAATTAAATTAAAAAATTCTCTAATTTCTAAAACTTAATTGAGAAGGTAAGTTTCATCTACACTTCAATAATTTTTTCGGAAGAAATAAGGAAAAAGGACATGGTATTAGTTCAAACGAAATGTTCGTTTACTTTACTCAAAAATTTTATTTTTATTCTTACCTTCATATGAACCGAGTTATCGCTGATTTATGACTACCACTATCAAAAGTGGATGCGTGCCGTTGACCAAGTGATATCTGATAGTGCGTGATTAGTCGACCGACCTTACTTGTATGACTTGTGAGTGGGGCAGTTGATAGTAAACTTCGCAGCGAAAAGGTTAAACGAAAGGGTGTACCTGAACTTGGAAAAAGACAGATTGTGGGAACTCTTAGAACGGGTGCCTCGGTTTCTCAAACGATTACTCTCTTGGGTGGTTAGCGAGCCGCCGTGGTTAAAGTGATCTGATCCACACTGACCTGGAGGCAAGCTGAACAGGACCAAGAAAGTTTGATCTTAAAGCTGAGTGACGGATCTAACGACTCGTACAAACCAACAGACCCAGCACTGTTCAACTGTTGACTACCCAGTACAAAAGTAGTCAATTCGGAAACGTATTTGTTGTGACCATGCCTCACACGCTCGATTGCATGGGGTAAAACAGCAGACGACGACAATCATTCCTAACAAACGTTTATCGGAGCAAAAGACTCGTCTGCTGCAAAGAAAATTCAAGTTGGACGTCAGATAACTGGAAAAACTGCACTGGTCTTACGAGTCGCGTTTTTTGTCCATTCAGGGAATGGTCGTGTACGTATTTGGCGCAAATAACATGAAACATTCGATACATCCTGCATGATCTCCACACTGCAAGCGGGTGGATGTGATTGTATGTTTCAGGGCATGTCTACATCTCAGGATCTTGGATCATTGGCGCATGTGGAGCAACTTATGACTGATGCCCGCCACAATGACTTATTTGCAGACTGTATACACTCAGTAATCTGTCAAATCTATTAACTAGGCTGCGGTCAATTATAAAACTGAAATTTTCAGAGAAAAATAAAAATGTAGGCATATCGTATAATTACAACGAAATTCTTGGTACCATACATATTATGTTTTACTGTTTGTTTGATTATGGGTTCCACGACCTCCGTGAGGAATTCAATGAGTTAAATCAGCCGTCCATCCCTAATTTAGAGCCACTAGTTCCGGAAAGGTGAGAGACAGTGCGTGGCATAAACACAACATCCATACTCCACGGGGGATTTGAAACTGGACCCATTTCGGATGCATGATCAGATTTTAGGGCTTAGACCTCAGCACCACTGGGGCGGTAGATATCATGTGAACTACATCATTTCTTTATCAGAAAGTTAGCTATTACCGTTCCAGTCCTCAGTGAAGTAATCGATATTATTAATCAGGAAATGAATTTTTTCTTTTTCATGTGGCCCACGAGGGCCATTCAATTTTTTATGTTGATGGCGATTCAGGAAATGTTAAAGACCTCTTGTTCAATAGAAGCACCGATGCTCTACCGAACCAAACCTCGTAGTTAGTAGTGGAATAGTAATGAAATACAAGACATTTTCTTTAGGAATTCCTGCCGCAGATGATGTTTTGTACCTGATAAGGTGGCCCTTGATCGCTAAATATGCAAGTAAGTTCTGTAATTCAAACTTCCTCATCTCAGTTGAAACAACGAATCGCGCCGGAAGTTAGTTTTGATTTTGATTCTCTGACGGCGATGTAAATATTTCTCGGAAAACATACAACATGTTTAAGAAACTAAGTCCAACGAAGTGAAAACGGAATTTGAATTCGACCTATAAAAAAATAAACCATCTTATATCTGGCTGTCATTTTACACCAAAGTTTGTTGGGTTCAGATCGAATAAATAAATCCATCCCTTGGCAATTTGGGCTAAACCTTTCACTCAGTGATCTTTGCCATCTAATTTTCAAGTCAGTCTTCCGTTTTGTAAAAGAAAAAAATATTGTAAATCTTCCCGTAATCAAAATCACAACAAGCTTCCATGCCAATCCAGTTCCTGGAATTTCACATTTCATCGACAAAAGAAGCCTGGCCCGACACTCGCAGTTCGGTGTAGAATTCTTGTTTCATCTGTATTTACTCCGAAATTAACAGTTGAAGTTAAAATTAGTTACAATCTTCATTTTCCAGATTTTCAAATAGGAGTAGGATGCTATACGTGGAGATTTTTAGGTATTAAAGATACAGTATCTTCCTCGGTAGAAGAAGCATCGGTTTGATATCCTGAACCGCAAAAAGTTATAGCTAACCAAAATTTTACGTAAAAGTGCAAATTTCTCCCTTTCTTCAGATCGAAAAAGTGTTTTTTGGCTTTGCCTTGCATATGCATAAAAATGGTTAAACCTGTGGAATTCTGTTTAGTGTCGAACGGGCGGCATGTATAATTTTTTTTTATTCTGTCCGGGTCACTTTACTTGAATTTATCTTTCTCTTCTGGAATATGTTCAGTGAAACCAGCATAGAAAAACTATTAAATTCGAAGTTGAATAAACTTGCGAAGAAACGTACACTGACTGATGCCCTTGTAAATTTTAATAAGACTTATATACCTGTTTCAAAATTCCAACAAAGAGAACGGAAATCGTTTTGAAAAATGCAAATTTCAAAGAAAATTCATCATCACATATTTAAAACGTATTTACAATTTGTTCCTTCAAAATTCAAATGTTTTCCACGCAAAAAACTAAGTTAGTGTTAACAGCTACTAGGAAAAATTTATCCTTTTCCCTTCGTTGTGATTTCTAGCAAAAATAATGAGGTATTGTTTGAAAGTGCAACAATGTTTTTCGTGCCGCTAGCGTAACGTTTAGACAAAACGCGCCTACATCATTTCAATGCATATTTCATAAATGAGAAAGAAGTCCATATAGGTAAAGGACAAAAAATACACATAAATCAATAATGTATTTATTCCTAATTTTTTATCTTCTTACTGAATTAATGATGAGGGACAGTAGCACTCAGCTGTCGGGGCGGAGGTGAAAAACGATATTCACTGTACAGTACGTAATGAAAATAGTAATCGAGGTCAGATTGATTTATTTAGATTGTATGAAAACACTGTTTTAACAGTACACTGCAGTACCCATGCAGTCAGTAAGGAACGGAAATTATGTTTTCCGATGCAGCAAGAAGAAGTGATGGATCTATATCATTCTTGCCGGAACTACAGTTGAACCCCAATTTCGCGCTTTTCAGAGAGCTAGCATAAAAAGTCTTAAAATATGGTAAAACGTACACCGCGTATGAGGTAAAATAAACCTTACTGGCATGCCAAATGTGTACAAAACCATAACGACAACTCGTAAAGGCATCTTTTTGAAGTAGGCACAAAAGAAAAGTTGTGGTAGGTTGGCTTACGCTTCTTGAAGAACCATCTTCAGGTGATCTTTTGCTTATGTCTTGCGTTTTCGCCGTTCTTTCTTGAGAACATGCCAATGGTGATGTCAATGGTTGGAGTGATGGTTGGAGGATCGGTTGATTAAATTGTATAATTTTTTATTTCCTGCTTCATCTTGATTGCTACGATATATCCAAAGCACTACTCCAATTAAATGACTTACCACATTAACATTTTAAAACATAAAACTTTAATATTACACGAAAATAACATGTAGACACGATGAGTTCTTCGCTACAAAACTCACGACAACCTCCCTCTCCGAAAGCGAATATGGAAATGACTCTCTTACGTCATACACACATTGGCTGCAGTGCGATGTCCATCTGGTGCTATTTATTAATCAAAATAGTATGTAAAAATTAAGAATTACAAACCACAATCTCTCGATTAGATTCAGATCGAGCGAATTATGATCCAATCCAGCACTTGGATATCACAATAGCGAAGCCAAGCAGAGGTTGAGCGTGCAGCATGCGGCATGGCGAGATCTTACTGTGGTGTGTCCACGGGATTTCAGAGATGGCGTGTTAGGGTTAGTCGACCGGCCTAACATATATAAATTGCGAGTTGAACAGTAGATAGTAAAATTCGGAGCGTGAAGGTTAAACGGAAGGATTTATCGGACATTGAGAAATTACAGGTTGTGTGAACTAAGAGAGCGCCGAACCATTGTACATTAGTAATACAGTACTATATTGGTATATAGTATGATAAAATAATGGTACATGCACATTTATGTAAGAACTCAAAATGCAGTACAAGTGTGTACGTACTTACATTATGGGATGTTGGTTTGGAAAAATCGGTAATTTACTTTTGCTTTCTATTTTTAGTGTTTAGCTCAAGCAAAGCTTTCTTACGAATTGAAAGGCATTGCAATTGTTTTTCATGAGAATAGGGACCAAGGAAAACATTTTTCATAAAAGTTTAATCCATTTAATGCTGTTTTGGAAGAAGCCATCCGTTTCGAAATTTTGGCTACATTGTCGTCGTCATTATCTTCTTCGAACGAACAAACCATTATATCAGGATTCTTTGAACCTCTGATGTCAGCACATTTTCACAACATGCAGCATACCCTTCAAAATCTATTGCAAGTTCATTAATAAAATCATCGTCTGGCTCAAT
This sequence comes from Macrothele yani, assembly GCA_039090855.1. Lineage (NCBI taxonomy): Eukaryota > Metazoa > Arthropoda > Arachnida > Araneae > Macrothelidae > Macrothele > Macrothele yani. Next base: position 195,817,603 of record CM077034.1, on the reverse strand, counting down.
CGGAAAATCAAGTCCATTTGAATCATTCTCTGCTTTCATGGGAACTTCTTGTGATGTTGCAAATCCGCCCTTCCCAAAAGAACGATAAATGCAAGTGCTTGTAACCCTATTTCATGAAGAAGATACGAAATGTATCGCCTTGAATACGCGGATATTTTGCTTCCACGCATCTTCAATGTTTCAGGAATTAAGTTCAGCCAGTGTTTTTTTTTCGTTAACTGTTTCTGGTAAAACTCTTGACGGAGCGTATAATCCCCAGATTACACTGTTGCATGCGTTGATTGGAGGAAATAATTGTATGAGCACATTTCGAAGTTTTAAATCAACAAGGGACGAACACGGATCAATAAATAAGATAATGTTTGGTTTTTGCAAACTCATTTTATGATCTAGATTGTGCAAAAATTTTGTAATTTAGTTTGCGTTATCTAAGCCGTTTTATTTGCTTCATATCACTTATGGAAACTTCACATTTTTGAAACAACGTGGTTCCTTAGAACTGCAAAAAAACAAAGATGTTAATTTTTCACTCTCGTCGGCATTGCATCATAATAAGACAGTCCACCGCATTTTTTATATCCCCTCCCCCTCGTGGCCTGATTCACTTTTAACAAAATATATTTCATCAGGCAAAAGATTTAAAAATAGCCAGTCCCATTGTCGTTAAAGATGTCCTTCGGAGCATAATTTGTTACTAGAGCAGGTAAGGTTTGCGACTTCAATTCAATAATTCTAATGGGATCAACGCTTCCAGATTCACCACAAAGGGATCAATACAAAAGACCATGGCATTTCTTTTGTCGATCCATCCATCCATTGGAAGCTGAGAAGTCGTTTAAACCAAGCCGGGCAGCAATTACTGAGGCCTTTTGCTTGAATATTGATCCCTTTAGAGGTTCGTTAAACCTCAAAAGGATCAATAAGTGACACTGTAATTTGCGCAAAGTAAAGAATACTGTATTTGCAATTAAAAACATTTCGTTTGGAGCGACTCAATTGATTTCTACGTTAAGGCTTCGAAATGTGCCTATGTTCTCTCACAGACATATTTCTTTTTCTTACCTCATAAAAATGAAACATACTTGCACAGTAAGAATAGTGCTGTTCCTAGAGTTCTGCACATTTTTTTGATTAATTTGTAACTATAAAAACATTTAAGTACATTAATAAATGTTTACACTGGTGAACTTAAAAAAACATATTCTATCATAAATGATCTTCAAATTAGGATTTCTCTCATTAATATTTCACATTTTATATAACGCGTGTCCTATTACTTTGTATATTCCTAAATTTATCCAACATAATCACACACACACACACACACACACCGAAAAAAACACGAGGAAATCTAGTTACAGGATTTCTTTGACCTTTCCCACAATTCCCACACTTGGTACAGTTCTCAATTGGCCGTGACATATTTTCAAAGACTTTGTTTATTAATATTAATATTTCTATCACTATTTTGTTCCTTGCTTACCCATTTTAACAAAATTTCCCATCGCTCACATCTCCTTCCTTAGAGCGATCTTGATTTATGTGTTTGTGTCTTCCCTTTGTTTTTTCGTAAATTGTTTTTTTTAGTACGAACGAGGGAATGAAATGAACGGATTAGCTCACATTTGCAATCTTATTTTGCATGCACGGAACCTGAACTAATGTCACTTTTTCAAAACAACTGATTTTGAAAAATGTCAGCATATCTCTTATAAAAATGACTTATCAATAATCTATTTCTCATAACAAAACAGGTGTTCCGTGAATAAAATTACTTTTGAGTATAATATTCGGTAAATGAAATATATGTCTCTTAAAAATATAATTTTCATGTTGCTATTAAGACTTGATATAACATTCACGAGAGCGAATTTTTTCGCACATTATAAGTGCATGTTGTGGTTATATCCATATTTATAGATATTAAATTAAGGTGCAGTAAGTGTACGATATTTACTGTATGTTTATTTTGAAATTATTATTCAATAACATATACGTAAAATAAAATTACGTCAACTGAGCCAATATCTTGGCCTGTTTCTTATATTATCATCATCATTAGTGTTCTGTCATTTGACAGGTGTAACGAAATATCAGCAAGTCCTGTTTCTCTAGTTTCATCTGTCCCTTACTTCTTCCTTCATTTCATGATAGCCTCCCGTGCTCATTCTATCATCAAGCATCATTAGTCGTCTCCTTCGTCTTGGTCTCTTTCCTTCAATTTCCCCTTCTGTCATTCTTTTCAATAGGCTGTCTCATCTTAACACATGTCATTTCCAATTATATTTACATTTTATTTCCCTGTGGTCTTTAGTAAATTCATTTTTTCTTCAACTTTTTGTAATACTTTGTCATTGGTATTTGTTTTCGAACCGTTTTATTTTCTACATTTTTCTCCATAATTATTCTAATATTCAAGTGCTACCGGCCTTTTAACTTCTTTCTTCCCAGTTGTCCACATTCAGGCCCCGTACAAGATTACGCGCCAAATATTCTGGGTACTCTCCTGGGTTTTTTTTTCAAATGTTTGCTTTAGGTGCTGTAGTTCGTCTTTAGTAACAGCTAACATTACTTGGTCATCTGCAAATCTAATACTTTGTATTGTTTTTCCTCCAATAGTGGTTCCTCTTTTCTCTTCATAATATGCTTCTTTTATCATTTCTTCTGTAAAAATATTGAAGAGGGTTGATGACAGACAGCATCCTTGCTTTTCATCTCTACCAATCACACATTTTTTTAGTTTTTCCTACTTTTGTTTTTATTAAGGCGTCTGGTTCATGTGTAATTCAGCTATTAACTTCGGTATCTCCAATCTAATCCTGTATAACTTAGCAGTTTCATTATTTTAAACGTGGGTAACAGTATTAACAAACAATTTCTGTTTTACGAATGGTACAACAATCCACTGGACACTATCCAAAAGTTGTGTAATTCTATTACAACCGATTTCAAAGCTGATTTCAAGGAAAATCATGATCCCATACCGTATTAATAAAAACATATCGTGTATTCCCAAAGGGTTCAGATTATTTTGCTTTGCCTTTGCAGATGCAGAATTAGTTCGACTTTTTAAAAGCAACTAAATCCCTGGTTCCACAATACAATTTTTAGTGTATTTGATACTAGTATCAGGAAGAACAGGGGAAAAATATTTCCAGTTTCTAACAATATGATTGAGACTGCCTGACATTGGGCTATTCGCACGAAATAAGACACAAGAACTGTGAAATGTTCTCTCACATTTGGGATCCATAGATGCAAAACTTGACGTTAAAACGCGGTTTTACCGAGAAGCATGTATTTTGGGGGCGGTTTGGAAGTGTGATGGTAACAGTCATAGAAATTACATGAACGGCCGATTTTTTAATTCACCTGTTTGTTTCCCAATTTGTGATAATTACTTTCAGAAATAAAACGGACGTTCGCTTATCTTTTACAAATGTATTTCCTAGTCACCACACTTTCTCTGATACTAAACAATATTTTAAATTGAACATTTTAAGTAATTCTGAATGTTGTCACGATTTTGTTATTATGTTTGATAATATGAAGTTTTATTTGCATATGATAAATTGACAACATTTGTCAAGTTCTACAAAATTTGCTAAAGGACGAAATCGGTTGAGATGGATTCATGTTTTCAGCTGATCCCGAAGGGAAAGTTCCCAGTTTTACTTATTGTTTGCGTATATCCCTAAAGACTTGAACTTTGAGCAAATTTTAATATAAATACGATATGTATTGAGGACAAGAGAGAGAATTAACAAACTTAGTTTTTTATTTAAATTAATTGTTTGATCATACAACAGCGTGTAGCTCGAACGCCTTCATGACGATTCTGGCAGTGTGCCATGACGCATTTATACTATTGGTAATGGTCATCACCAGCAGGGAACACAGCTGACATGAATGTTAAACTTGGTCTGCATCGATGTTCAGATACCTTACAGCTGTCAGGGAATGTAGTGTTGGCAAAATGGAGCATAAAGGGTCCCAAGAAAACATCGTCCATAGCATAACACGGTCGCCGCCGACCTGTGTCCGCCCAAAAATGCATCCAGATGCCCATATCATGCGGTGTCCACGATGACGCGCTGTGAGCATGGGGACCCGATTGTTCCCCTGGGCTACGTAGGCCAATGCTCAGAAAGCTGCGATGAACTGTGTGCTGTGTCACATTGCTCTGATTAGCACTATTATAGCTGCGAGTGATTTGTTGTACTGTGGTCCTGAGGTCTGTGTGATAAATGCGCGGCAGTCTCCGCTCTTAGGTGGCATCAGTGAGCAGCGGAAGACACACGGCTAAACGACGGTTCCTCGTTTGACCATCTGTTCACCACTTTTGACACGTACTCACTAAAGCGGGACGTAAATAATCCACATGCTGGGCTTGTTCCGCAATCGTAGTTCTTAGGCGTCGTGCAATCACCATTTGTCCTTTATCAAACTCCGAAAAATTGGCTGATTTTCCCATTCTGACTCCGAACACTGAATTAACCGAAACGTGCTCATTTCTCTAGAATGGGTGTGATCATAATGTAATGGCTCATCGGAGTGTTTGTGTATCTCAATCTTTCTCTATATATTATATTTTTTCTCATTTCAACACTATTTTCTTACATGAGGAAATGGCTACGTTTCGTGCTTTCAAAGTTTTCACTTTTGCAAGCGTTCTGCAAATTTACCGGTTCATTTCGACTTAAAGAAATTCTATTCAGTTTTATTAAATTATAAATTTCTTTCCCAATAAAATAGTGTGAATGAAATACCATGAGAATCTGGTGTTTCCCTTTGAAAGCGGTAAAATCAATTGACTTCACACTGACACATACTAAGAAAATTATCGGCGGTTTAAATCTAGTGAGTAACCACAACTATTTCATATTTAATGGAGTCATATTAAAAAAAAGCGGAAGGAACACGGATGGATTCACCTGTCTTCAATCCTTGCAGGAGCAATACTTAGACCTCTAGAAGGCCTCATCTTTCTAAGTTGTTTTAAGAAATTTTGTGTGCGTCCGCTGCGCTCCTGATATATTTTTAATATGAAAACATGGAGAAGAGGTTTCAAATTATTTCATGCACAAGATAAACTGCCTGCACAATACGATACATTTAACCATGGACCCTGAAGAGAAAGGGACGCTGAATTACCTACACCTCAAACTCAAAAGAAATGATACATTCAACGTTATTTTAAACCAACCACAGTATCGAGCCTTGTCCCACCAACACGTGATTCTATAGAACTTACACTGAAGAGCAATTGAATTGGAGATACCTGTCTAGTAACGTATAGCACCACCTTTTGCCCTGATGACGGCGGCGATTCGTCTCGGCATGGACTCGATAAGACACCGGGAGCGTTGGGAAGCCATACGGATACAGAAACCCTGAACAAGCTCCCACATTTCACAAAGATTTGATGGAGGGGGTCAGAGCCTCGAACATCTCTCTCGATGGAATCTCAGATGTGTTCCATGGGATTGTGGTCAGGTGACCTAGCTGGCCAAGGAAGCGAGGTCCCGTCGGTGGAGTATTCATCGAACCATTCGGATACAATTCGGGAGCAATGGCACGGTGCATTGTCTTGTTGCAGGATGAGGTCCCCAGTGGGATGTTGCAGACGCACAAACGGGAGCAAATGGTCGTCTAGGATGTCCCGGTAACGTTGACCTGTGAGGGATAATGTCACACGTACCAGGGGTCCCATTTCAGTCCAGGTAAACAGTGCCCAGACGAGAATGCCACCCCCAGCGGCTTGAAGAGAACCCTGCTGGCAAGACGGATCCATCGCTTCATGTGGTTTGCGCCGTACTCGTATCCTGCCATTCGCATGTACCAACGTGAATCTCGAATTATCAGTCCAGGCAATATTTTTCCTTCATTCATTGGCTACGCGCTGTTGACGTGAAAAGTAGGAGGTGGTCACAATAGTGTGATTCGGCTGTGAATAAATATTTGATCTGACGCCCCTAGTATATTTTAAATTTCCTAAACAATAGATCAGGGAGAAATATGTTTGCAGTTAAAGCTGCGCGAAAAAAAAAATTATATTTGTAATACCACATCCAGACAGAGGTGCAGAGTGAGTTGTAGGGAAATTTAGTGAATGCCACACATTTACGAAATAATATCATGATTGGGACATACTGAATCCAATCCATAGTTGCAAACACGTATCGGAAAAAAAAACAGGGTTTTAAGATTCAACCTCACGTGAAGCACATTTTTTATGATATTCTTTAGGAACTGACCGTAAGGTTTTATTGTAGTAGCCGATATGTGTATAGAAAAGGAATTTCTCAATTCAGTTTTCCCCGCCCGGAGGCTCAGTGGTCTAAGCGATGGACTCTGATCATTCGGCCGAACTGGGTCCTGGTTCGAATCCCGGAAAGGCATGGATGTTGCGTTTGTCTTACGGCATTTTCTCTCTCCCTTCCGTATAACTAGCAACCCTAAATTAGGGACGGGTGATTGCTTAAGCCTATTGAGTTGCACACGGCGGTCGTTAAACCTCCAATCAAAAGAAAAAGAAAATCAATTTCTGGACCCCACCTTTAGGGCTATAAATACATTGCTAGTAGATACATAAGCTTACTCTTTTCTTTTGTTATTAGTTTGATAAACACTGTTAGCACTCTAAGGAATACGATAGATTGGTCGTCCGTATTTTGGGCACCTGATTCTATAGAGGAACAAGGCCAGTGACGTAAGACAGACACACCGCCCACTCCTCACCAGAGACTCCAGCTCTTGGCCAGTAGGACATATTGGATACTTGTGGAACCGGGCTGCTATTAGGCCACGCTTTCTCCCGTTGCAACTTTGCGTTAAGAATTAATGGAAATAATAAACAAAATATTTTATAATACAATGGTATTGCAAAGAACAGAAAACATTTCATAAGAAGAATGTTAATTATGGAATGCGTGCTTATGAGTCGTAGTTGAGAAGCTCTTTTATTTTATGATTAAGAAATAGTGGAAAAAGTAGTTTTTCCAAAGGAGTATTTGGCCAAAGAACGATTTTACCTGTAATTTGAGGGATTCAATCTTCTGATACTGCTAGGTATACAATGAAAATTGAAAAAACAGTTGATGCCTGTATAAAATATAGGTGTTCACCAACCGGATTTCATACAGATATTTCTGTGTTCTTTGTATGGAAATACACTTGTTTCCTTGTATGAAAGAAAGGTAAAAAAGCATTTTCGAAGTAGGGGCATTAGACATTCTTATCATAACTAACCTGAGTGTGCAACAAGAGGCATTGTAGAAACTTCACGAAAACTCTTATGATTTAATTTACAAAAGCTGTATGACATGCAGATAGAAATCTGTGAATTTCGAATATGTAGATAGAACAATGTTAAGATAAAAATAAAATGTAATATTTAAACTTAAAGAAACTGTGCTAGAAGCTTTCAGCAAATAATGTGAAAAATTATAATAGTTACTTAAACGAAATTGTAAAAAATATTACGTATCTTTCTTTAAGACCTGATTAACAACGCTCCTGAGGAGCTATCTGATCGATTAAAATATAGAATTATAATTTGAAAGTCGGCGGGACCAAGTTTCATTAGTCCAATAAATGCCGTTGTCTTGTAGGTAAACTTCTGTCAACACCTGAGCGATATGTTAACTTCATATAAAGTGTTCCAAGTGTAATGTTTCATGACGATAATTTCATCAATTACTTAAAGCGATATCAAAAAATTCCGGACGTGCACAACACTCGTTCCCCGAATAACTTAATTAACAATTTCATTGAAAACGTTACATAAGGGAGCATTAGATTGCTTAGTTGGATCGAAATATTGCGTTTTCGAGAGAAGCCAACTATAATTTTGATTTGAACTAAGAAAATGCACTTCATTTTTTTGACATTGGGAAGATCAATCACGGATCGTTATATTAACAATATCAGAAGGTAGAGATAATTTGAACTTTCCATGTCCCCTAATATCCTAGCAGGATATTTTAAATTGCTGATAAGAAAATCGAATGCGCATACATTTATTTGTATTAAACATACATCACAAACAGTAAGTTTCATACAATAATATAAATCTTCAATACAGACATTTGACGTGAACTAGAATCATCAAACAGATGTAATCGCTCTTTCCACGTTTATTAGTGAGTCATGGAAACATTCTCATTGGCCGCCACCGGTAATCGAATCCAGAGTCTTACCGTTACGTGTGCTGTAGGCAATCTGAAAACATATCGTTCGTTGCTGTCATGGATAAAAGGAGAGATTTATTAGATATGCAAAAAGGGATGATTACACAGGCCTGCAACCAAAAAAGTATTTAGAAACCACCAGCAGATTCTGATAGATTTTTGGATGCTGATGTCAGGAAAAATAGTCAAAAAATTCCATCACGTACCATTTTTACACAAATTGAAAATTTTGATTTTGGTAGCCACCAATCCATTGTGTTATAATCTACTAAGGAAGGGGATGAGCATTTAGTGTCATACGTCGTCATTACTGGCAAAAACTGGAGCTTTTTAGGGCAGTCTCTAGTGCGAAAAAGAAAAACAATTTTCAAGTAATAATATGTCCAAGAAAAAGTTTTGTTTGGACAGATTGTACTACAAAATGGCTCTTATTCGTCGAGAGCCTACGTTAAAAATCACCATGATTCACCAGTCGTTATCATGAGGAGAATTCCAGGAACATCAAGTGTGACCGGAAATGAGTTAGTTGATGACACACTCCCTTTCGTCCCTCTCCCCTATTTCATGATTCCCGCTCTCTGCTCAGTTGTACTTTGATTTTTGAGTGAAACAGTTGTGTGCTGAGCAGTGGAATTTTTCTCAAGGTGTTATATCTGTAGAGCTTAAATTTTTTTCCCGCAGCGGATGAGTATACTCATTTTTATAGTTTTCATAATTAAAGTTTTAACCTATAAAATGTACTAAATGGCAGAAAGGGCTTGTCTTAATTCACCTCATTCCTTTTGTTATATTTGTGAGGAATTTGTAGTGAAGAAATATAACAGATTTTGTGAAGAAAGTATAATATGCATATTTCGGTGTAAAACTTGGTGACCAGAAAAAGTCATGGGCCCCACATAAAGTGTGTTACCCTTGTGTAGAAGAATTGCGAAAGTGGTCAAAAGGCACGAAAAAGTCTTTCCATTTTGGAATCCCTATGATCTAGAGGGAACCTAAAAATAATAGTGATGACCGCTACTTCTGTTCATGTAACGTGCAGGAGTACAATTTAATTAATAGGAGATAAATATTTTATCGAAACCTCCCGTCGGCAATACGCCCTGTTCCTCATAGCTCAGAAATACCTCTACCTAAACCTACTGAGAAACTAGAAGACATTCCTGAAGACTCTGAAGACGAAGGTCAGGCTTATGACGAGGACTTTCACGGTGTTTCAGATAGCAGCGAGCCCTAACCTTTTTCCTAGCTGGAATTGAATGCTTTAGTCAGAGATTTGGGCCTTTCTAAAGAATCTTCAGAACTCTTAGGCTCTAGACTAAAGAAAAGAGGAAAAGAACCTCTTTCTCATGGTTCAGAAAGAGAGAAACAGATTTGGTTCCATACTTTTCTCAAGATAGTGGCTTGGTTTACTGTAGCAATGTTCCTGGATTGATGGAGTTGTTTAATATACAGTATGACGTGAACGAGTGGATGCTCTTTATTGACTCGTCAAACAGAAGCATCAAAGCAGTGCTTCTGCATAAGGGCAGCAAGTATGCTTCAGTGCCATTAGAGCATTCTGTGTACCTGAAAGAATTTTACGAGAATTTAGCCTTGATTCTCACCAAATTGAAATATAAAGATATTGGATGGAGGATATGCGGTGATCTAAAAGTGCTTTCAATGCTTCTTGGACAACAAGCAGGATACACCAAGTACCCTTGCTTCTTGTGTGAATGGGACAGTCGGGATAAGGGCAATCACTGGATCGAAAAGGAGTGGCCGCATAGGAAAGCATTAAAACCTGGAAACAAAAATGTAGTAAAGGAAAGTTTCGTTGATCCCAGTAAAGTCCTCTTGCCTCCACTTCACATCAAGATTGGCTTGATGAAACAAATTGTTAAGTCTCTATCAAAAGAATAAGAGTGCTTTAAATACCTTGGCAACAAGTTTCCAGGACTGTCGGAAGCAAAACTAAAGGAAGGTGTTTTCGTAGGTCCAGATACTCGTAAACTTTTTACAGATGAAGTGCTTGAAAGTAAAATGGTTTTGAGTGAAAAAGGGGCCTGGGGAGCATTTAAGGAAGTCGTCAAAAAATTTCTCGGGAACTTTAACGAACCAAACTTTAAATGTATCGTGGAAAACACGTTAACGAAATTCAAAGACTTGGGTTGTTCGATGAGTTTGAAAGTGAATTTTTTAAAATCGCATTTGGACTACTTTCCCGAAAATCTGGGTGCTGTTAGTGAAGAACAGGGAGAAAGATTTCACCAAGATATCAAGGAGATGGAGCGTAGACACCAAGGTAGGTGGAACGTCAATACGATGGAGGACTATTGTTGGATGCTGCACAGAGAAGACTCGCATACTGCCAACAAGAGACAAAGTGCCAAAAGGAGCTTTCAGGGGAAAAGGAAAAGACAGCAGATGGACCTATGAATACCAGGATGTATTAACAATGGTAACTGCTCTTATTAATATAATTCAGCAAATCATTTCCAATAGTTTGATAAATAATAAATTTGTAAATAAAACACTTAAAAATATTTTGAAAAGTCCTACTTTCCGCCAGAATATTTAAAATAGGCATTCTTCTCCATATATTCAAGCCCAGTTTGTGAAAAATCTTTACGTGGTTGAGAAAAATTAATGCCATATTTGAAATCAGCGCACTAAACAATATAAAAATCAGTCATTACATTGCTAACACTTTTTCATGACTCAAATTTTGCAGGCCTGAGTTGTCATCAAAAGTAAAATTTTATCATCAAAAGCAACTCTTAGTAAAATTATATCATCAAAAGCAGAGTAATGACAATAACCCATTACACAAATTTCAACGAATCCAGGGATTACGGAGAGAATCCCTTTCCTCGTATACCATCGACGTTTAAATAGTAGAATTATCACTACTTACATGTAAGAATTGCAGGTCTTTGAAATGAATAATTCTGTTTGTATTAAAACCGTCAATTGAAAAATTGGCATGAACACGACTTTTCTTTTCTTGCGCTTTGAGTGCCATGTTCGCTTTGGGGCACAGTTTTTAAATGTTATTTCTGCAGCTAAGTCGTTTCCGGTACTTGTAGGTACCGGAAACGACTTAGCTGCAGAAATAACTCTGTAGGTAAATTGTAAAAATTTACCTACAAATTTTTTCGCCATATCTCCATTTCATGTTTCCCTGACAACCGGGAATAATGATAGTTTTTTTAAACAATCTGGATAACTATATATTAATACTGATCTTTATTCATGCAAGTATATGTAGACGAGGTATCCATCAAACGAAAATTGGGAATGCATAGAAAGGTAATTGTTAAGTGTGTGTCTCTTTTTTTCAATTTTCTAACTAAAATCTTCACTGAGAGCAGTTTTTAACGCTTTATTTATTTCTTTAAAGTTTCGAATTTAGAAAAAATAATTAGAAATTTAGAATATAGTACGTTATTAAATCTCGTGGACTACTCTTAATAAAATACAAAATTTTAATTACTGTTTTTTTATTTGAAAAATGAGATATATAAATTATTCATATTAAAGTCTCTTAATATATTCAGATTTTCTTCTTTGTTTAAATTAACCTTTAAGTAGGCAACAATATTAGGTATTAACAATTGTAGAGATTTTCAGTTAAGAACTTCGGCATTTATTTTTACCTCTTTGTTATTTAACGGAAAAAATGGCACTGACAATATTACGGATATGCCTTCTTTGTCAGCCAGAGCAAAAATTGTTTCGGATTAATACCAGGATAGGAAATAGAATTTCGGAGGACTGAGAGATGTGACAATTGGTGGTGGAGTACGTAACCCCAAACTTTTGAAATCTCACACCTTGCTTTAGGTCCATGAGAAAGACAAAATTTCAGCAAATCGACATTTGGAAAAAAAGGGTCGTTCTTGCAGGAGAGAGTGATGAGCAGTAAGACAAATTATCTTTTTTTTACTTTCCCGTAAAACATACAGGGGTTGTCCAAAATAATGGAAACACCTTGCTGAAAACAATTACTTTGGATTGTGCTGCTTTTTGAGTAAAACGAAAATGTAGGTACATTTGTTTTGTAAAACAGTGTTGCTTATAGTATCAAATTTCTGTGTGATTGCATTGTAAATCGGTGTTTGCATAATTTCGTTCCAGGTGAAGGTAAATTGACTGACCTGTAGGACTTCCAAAGACGGCAGATTGTAGAAGCCCGTCTCGTTGGTGCGTCGGTAACCACAGTTTCACAGGTATTGGGGGTTTCGAGAGTTACTTACCTTGTCGAAGTTGTTTTGTATTGATATCCGGAGAGAAAATAGAATGACACCATACAAAGTTCACGGCACAACATCATCTGCGAAACACAACTGTGGAAGAAAAACCAAACTCACAGCGAGGGACAGGAGGGGATTAAAGAAGATTGGGACAGCAAGGAAGGAGACCAGGGCGACGAAAGTGACTGTTGAGCTGAATGCACATCTCCAAAACCGAGTGTTGACCCATACCATTCGAAGAGAATTGCATAAGCGCAATCTTTACGGCTGAGCTGCGATTGCAAAACCCCTAGTGACACAGGTGAATATGAAACGAAGACACCAGTGGTGCCAGGAGCATAAAACGTGGACTGCGATTCACTGGGAACATGTCTTGTGTTCCGGTGAATCAGGTTTCTCAATATTCTCCCCCACAAGACGGACATACGTGTGGAGAACCCCCACAGAAGCGTGCAACCCAGATGGTCTTCTTCCTACGGCGAAGTATGGAGGCGGTTTCGTAATAGTTTGGGCCATTATCTCGTGGTTTGGAGCAGGACCCATTATCACCTTACATAGACTGATCACTAGCGGTGACTCTGTCACTCTTTTGGCCGACCATGTGCATTCAGCGGCACAATTACGGTTTGTAACACCTTTTAAGTTGGTAATGCCCCTATTCCGAAAGGTCGAACTGCTCAATCATGAGTTGAGGAACATTAGAATGAAGTTGCAGATCTTCCCTGGCCTTCATAATCATTGGACTTAAACATCATTGAGTTCCCGTAGTCTATGTTGGAAAATAGAGTGCGATCCCGTCATCCTCCTCTGGCTTCTCTCAAGGAATTTAAGCAGTTTCAGCACGAAGAATGGTGCAACATACCACTATCCAACGCCTGTATGCGTCCATTCCAAGGATGATTCGAACATTTTTAAATGACAAGGGTGCTCCCATACCACATTAGGTGCGTAACACCTTATGTTTCAAGGTGTTAATATTATTTTCGACAACCACTGTACATTGCAGTGAAAAATAAGGAACTCGGCGATGTGATGTAGAAAACGACTTACGTCATAGCCCTTTTTAGACATTGAAAGCATCATTTTAAATATCACATTCATTTGGTTTCACAATTCAACGACAAATTTTGATTTTTCACAGGGTGTACTTATATAATTAGAAAATATTGAATCATTTATGCGGCTCCAAATGTAAAGCCCGTTTGAATAGTGTTGAAAGGATGATCCGCGGTTCTCAGCAGAAGGTTTAACGTTCATTTGAAAAAAAGAGAGGAAAAGCTTTCCTTGTATTACAACTCGAATAGTTTATGGCGTAAATAATAAAATGGTGGGCACCTCTTTCATGCTCCATTGCAATCGGGCAGTAATAAGCATTTTCATAAATTGGCACTTGCAAACATATCGGCAGTTTCTAACAGCAGAAGATTCCGTATTTCGACACATTATGTTTGTCTTCTGAACATTGATGATATAGTCGCTTGACCCTTTTTCTTCTTGTCAGAAGGTCCTCTTGCTCGGCTTTTTCCTTTCTTTTCTTCACGAAGACTACTTTTCAGATGTTAATCGACTACAGACTTTCTTGTGTGATCGACGGAAACTTTGTAGGTTGTGCTGAACATTACGAGATGGTAAACGTGAAAAGTACATGAATATTCATTTTATCTATCCGGGGCAGTAATATTTATAACATTTTTCTTGGGTTTTGGTTCAGGCATTTTGTCAGTGTCTGTTTACGCAAACTTGGAAACTGATTATAATTCCGTTAGAAAATATGTTGCTTGTATGAATTCTCACAAACGACAGAGCACAGTGACGTAGAAGAGCAGGCAGCACGAATGAGAATCAGCAACTGTCGTAGAAATGATTTTCAAGCAACTTTCGGAGCAGTCCAATAAGGAAAAATAGGGGAGAATTGTTTAATCAAAAACAGCAATTATTGGAGGTTTTAAGTTTCTCTCAGAAACATAGCAATTAACGGAGGTCTTTAGGTTTCTCTTAGGAAAATAGCAATTATTGAAGGATTTTATGCTTTACATACTGTATATATACATTTATGTTTGTTGAAATTGCAATACCAGAGAAAGTGTTTCGATCGGACTGCAGCACGCACGAAATGTATGTCACGTGAATAAGTGCAAATGATTACAATTGCAGTTCACATAGAACTGATTCGGGACAGCCAATTTCTCTTGGCTACCCCGCAGGAGGTGTAATCGTAAACCCACAGCGTAAGTTCCCACACCCGATTCCCGGAATTTAAGTCAGTAAGAAAGCTGCAGTAACTGAGTATGACCCACCGCAGTACAGGAAACCCTTATGTACCGCTGAAGGACTTTAAGCAAGACTATGTGTTTTACAGCTGGAAAGCAGATATTCCTTTTGCAACATTGCCACTCGCGTTGGATGGAAACACAGAAAACTGATGCGACTAACGCACCAATAAAGAAAATACATCTCCTGCTTTGGCTCCAAACAGCGGACGAACGATAGGAAAGAACGTCATCTCCACTGTATGGCGTCAACGGACATAACAGCAACTTCCTGAATGTCAACACGACAGTAGAGCTTTATATCAAAGAGTTACGTACCACAGCTTATCTGAAAAGGAAGAATCGTGAATGCTCTAAATTATCTCACGTGTGATGACGATTGATAAAGCAAATTTGAGCCACTGGATACTTTTTGAATGCAGCATCAATCGCAATAGGCTGGGTCTTCCCCAAGTGTAGTACGAATGAAATATATCCTTACAAGCGCATTCCTGCGTCAGTCTAATAAATTATGTTGGTTGAAATGCGCGCTTTAGGATGACGCTGTCGTAGATGTAATAACAATATTCTAATCTAAATACATAATTCCTTCTGATATTCCGTCGAACAATCCAACAAATTAAAGATATGATAGATTACATCGCTTTTAGCATAGCTTGACACTTGAATCCGTAGAATGTTAGGATCTGTTGACTATCACGTACTAAAAGTGTTAAGCAACACTTTCTTACCTGTTTTAACAGGCCTTATTTTAAAGTAAAGTGCAGGATGTCGCCCAATTGAAAGCAATGGAAGTTGTCTACTTTTAACAACAATTAACCGCAGATTATGTTGTGCATCTACATTTTTACCTCTAAGAAAGTGATACCCAAGTGTAACTGGATCTCATAATTTTATAACAAAAATTTTAACTTATAAACTCGTTCAACTAACGGGTACATATAGTATTTTATCAAAATAACATTAGTGTGCTGGGAGTTCGGAATAATCCTTCGTAATTGGAATAATGCGATCATTGTTCATTTGAATAAGAGAAAAAATGATCAGATTGACTGCAAGAACTATCGTGGTATTAGCCTACTGATACTGAGTGTCCCAGAGAAAGTGTTATGTAAGGTCATTATTAAAATAATAAGGTATCTTACATCAGAGAAATTATGCGATGTTCAGAGTGGTTTAATGCCTGGTAAAGGCTGCACTAACCAAATTTTCTCATTAAGCATGATGATTGAAAAGGATCTGGCTGTTGGTGAGAAAGTTGTTGCCGCCTTCATAGATTTAGGGCAATTTTACAACCGAGTAAATAGCACACTTTTGTTAAAGGTATTGAATAAATACGGTGTTACTGGAAAGTTGTAAATACGGTGCTAAACAAAGTTGTAAACTGTGTGAAGAATAGGATCGGGGAAATGATATGGGAGCCCAATGCGTTAAGTGAAAGATGGGGTGAATAATTCTCTGAGTTATTAGATCAAGAAAGTAAAGGCAATTCAGAGGCAGAAGCAGGTTATGTCACAGTGAAGGATGAAAGCACAGGAGGGATCTAAAGAGAAGAGGTCTGTAAAGCTCTAAAATCTCTTCAGAATGGTAACGATCCGAGAACTGATAGCATAAGATATTAAAATATGATGATACCTCTGTAATTCACAGGTTAATTCAAATTTGCCAATTGTGTTGGAAGTTAGGAATGGTCCTTCTGGGTCGGAAGGACGCTATCATCGTTCCCTTGTATAAGGGAAAAGGTGATCAGACTGACTGCAAGATATATCGTGCTGTTAACCTACTGAGTGTACCCGGGAATGTGCTAGGTTCGTTGATACATTTCATGGCGCAAGGGCCATAAAATGCGCCAAAAGAGCGCCAAAGTGTTTGGTAAGGTCATTATTAAAAACCCCCGCACGGGGATAACTGGTTTTCCAGTTATTTGGGGAGCGGCGCCCCCACGGCCCGAGCTGACCTTGTGACTGGTCAACATCTGATGTCATGCCACCGCTTGTTTTTTATTTTGGTGCCGATGGTGTTTGCAGGGACGGCTGTTCATCCAGCTGTTGGGGAGTCGCGGCCCCACGATCCCGAGCTGGTCTTGTGTCTCGCTTTTTTGTTTTTATTTATTTTCTCCACTGGCTAGTTGCCCGTGTTGTTTCCTCTACCTAATCGCTACCACGTTATGTACTAACACCCCAGTCTTGTGGTTTTGTTACCCTCCACCACTAACTGTTTTATATTAACCGCTCAGTTCGTAGGTTGCTGAGATTCCGTTAAGGTTCCCTTCCAGGATTTGTCTTCTTTGGATTTCTTTTTTCCTTTTAGCTGGTTTGGGTGCTAGACCTACCTGCATGTTTGCCGCGTGCGGAGACCCATGAGGCGGAAATGGGATGTCTGGCGGCTGAGGTCGCAGGAGACCGGAGCAGTGCCTCCTGTGTACCAACACTCCTCTTCGACCCCGGCTTCGCTGTAAACGGGAGGCTAGAGACTAACCTACCTCTAGTCAGTAGTCTTGTACCAAGTTGTGTGCAGGGCTTTAGCGGCTTTTTTGTCATATAGCACGGCAGGGTGAGCCCGGGGGCTGTGGGATCATGCCAAAGGCGTTGGCATGACGGTACCCGGAGGCCGAGGTGTCCGCCGAGTGCGTGTGATCACAGCCAACGGACTATATCTGCAACGTATAAGCTCCAGAACTGTGTCCAGCGTCATTTTCTTGGCTTGCAGACCTCCAGTTCTCCCTTGTAGTGCTCGGTGGTGGGTGGAGTAGTCTGCAGACGAATCCTTCTCCTTTTTTTCCATGGGTAAACCTAAAAACAAACGCTCCAAATTCAAGTCACCTGAGCAAATGATCGTTGACAACAACTCTCCTTCGTCTTCTCAACCTACCAAGTCTCATACCCTTAAACGATCTTTAGACCATGACCTGGACCAAGAATGTGGAACCTCTTCTTCGGCAGCTGTACCAGTCGCTCCGAAGCGTCGTCTCCCCTCGATTGCTGTGAATACGCATGCTACACACTTACTTGTAGAATCCATCGATCCGAATGAGAGCCTGTCCACCAGATCTCCATTTTTCATTTCTAAAGCTTTGGACGCTGCGGTTGGCCCCTTGAAGTCTGTGAGGAAGCTTCGCTCTGGGGACCTGCTTGTCCAAACTTGCAGTGTTTCTCAGAGTAACACTTTTCTGCACCTCACTAGTCTTCAAGGCATTCCTGTAAAACTGACACCTCACCCGTTTCTTAACACCTCTCGGGGTGTTATTTCGGAGTTTCATCTCTTGCCATGCAGTGAAGACGAATTGGTGACTGAACTTGCAGATCAAGGTGTTATTGCTGCTCGTCGTATGATGTTCCGGCGCGATGGTTCCTTGATTAAGTCTAAAAATGTAATCTTGACTTTTAACTCCCCGAAAGTTCCGACCGAAATCAAGGCTGGCTACTTGGTCTGTGGAGTTCGCCCGTACATTCCCAGTCCTCTGCGCTGTTTCAGGTGCCAGAGGTACGGGCATTCCCAACGTTTCTGTAAGAGTTCCGCTCGTTGCGCAAATTGTGGCTCCAGTGAACATGACGGGGATGGTTGCGCTTCTGCGGCCTGCTGTGTTAACTGCGGTGAGGCCCATGCAGCTTACTCCCGCAACTGTATGAAAAGGAAGGACGAGATGGCAATCCAGCGCCTCAAGACCCTGGAAGGCCTCTCGTACCCTGCTGCCAAGGCCAAGTTGGGTATACCCACCAACCGACAGCGTACTTTTGCCGCAGTGGTTCAGTCTCTGCCGCAACCCGTGTAGCCCTTTGTTCCGCGCCCTGTAGCTCTCGCCGCACTTGCCAAGCGATCTACAGCTGAACAAGCGACACAGGTGGATTTCCCCGAGCTCCAGATTTTTCGAATAGCTGAGTCTGCGCCTTCTCTTTTGAAGACGACCGACTCTTCCGGTTCCCAGCAGACAGCCTGTACGTGCGGAAGACCCGGCCCTCAATCCGCAAAGGTGTGCCGTGTCCATCCAACTGTCGCGGTCCACCTGACCAACATTGCAACTGTCTCGGACTCAGCGAGGTCCCCAACCTCACCCAACATTATAGAGGAACATCGGGGGAGGAGAGTGACAGTTCGTCCCCAGCCTCAACTAACATTGCAGAGTAACATGAGGGGGAGGATAGTGACAGTTCGTCCTCGCCCTCGGCCAGCATTATATTGGAGTGTGTGGGGGAGGAGAGTGACTCATCCTATGTGTAGTTGTGTTCGATTTCGTAATGTGTTTTATCATTCTCATTCCTCAGTTTTACTTAATCGGCTTGTTTCTCACCATTGTACCATGTTTTTCATACTGTTTGTTTCATTGTCTTTTTTGGCCCTTCCTTTGTACTCATGGTTCGGTTTTACTTGGTCAGCCAGATTTTGCGATTTATGCCCCGTTTTTTAATTTTGTCTGTTTGTCTTGTATCTGGCGCTCTTTGGCCAACCATGGCCCTTGCTCCAATAAAATCTAATAACCAACCAACCAACCATCATTATTGAAAAAGTACAAGGTATAACATCAGAGAAAGTGTGGGATCTTTAAAGTGGTTTTATGCCGTGTAAAGACTGCGTTAAACCAAGTTTCCCGTTACGCAGGATGATTGAAATTGTATCTGGCTGTTGGTAAGAAAGTTTTTGGTGCCTTCAAAGATTTTGAGAAAGCTTACGACCGAGTAAAGAGCAACGCTTTTGTGAAAGGTATTAAACAAATATGGTGTAACTGGGAATCTACTTAACAGTGTTAAAGCCATGTATTCCTGCAGCAGAGCTTGTGTACGAGTGAATAGTATTTTATTAAAATGGTTCTTTTTTAGTACAGGAGTACGACAAGGTTGTGTAATATCACCATGACTGTTTAATATATTATTGGATGCATGCATGCGTGATGCCAAGATGAACAATACTGTTTTATGTCTTGGTAATATCCATGTGTGCAGATTGCTGTCTTCTGATGACACAGTCCTGTTGGAAGTACTATCAGCTCCTCACTCAAAAACCTTAATTTGGTGTTTTCCTTATTTATACTGAGTGCAAAAGTGAGTTGCAGAGTATTTTTTTCCGAATGTACGAAGTTTACATCAAATTCAAACTCAGTATAAATAAGGGAAAACTCAAAATTATGGTTTTCGAGCCAGGAGCTGTTAGTACTGAATGTAATATAAGTCTAAATGGCTTATATATAAGTGTGAATGTAATATAAGTCTAAATGGCTTATATATAAGTGTGAATGTAATATAAGTCTAAATGGCTTATATATAAGTGTGAATGTAATATAAATCTAAATGGCTTATATATAAGTGTGAATGTAATATAAGTCTGCTTGACCAGGGTTTGTGTATTTAGGAAGCATGTTTTAGAGAGAGAACAAATTGGATGGTGAAATTAGTAGGCGTCTGCATTCTTCATTAAAAGCCATAGCTGGTTTGGTAGGTTTTCACACGAATGATGGGTCTCAAGAGAGTCCCGCATGGCTGTTTATGATAGTGTAATTATTCCTACTGAGATGTATGGCAGTAAAGCCTAGGTACTACAAAAGAAAGATAGGAGTCGTTTGTGTGCTGGAGAAATGCATTACTTACGGAGGGGAGGGGGTTTGTGGCAAGACATGTTTTGATCGTGTGAGGAATGAAAATGCGTTGCAGTTGTACAATGTGAAGCAAAATGTTGTTAGCAAGATGGAGACTCATAGGCTTTGGTGGTTTGGCCATGTTAAGAAA
This sequence comes from Macrothele yani, assembly GCA_039090855.1. NCBI lineage: Eukaryota > Metazoa > Arthropoda > Arachnida > Araneae > Macrothelidae > Macrothele > Macrothele yani. Next base: position 195,797,189 of record CM077034.1, on the reverse strand, counting down.
ATGAGTAGTTAAAAGCTTATTAAGAAACATGTTTAGCCCTAGTGCATGAAGTATAGAAGGTCTTGTGTCCGTTGAGTGATGGCTTTCAGAGATGCTCGAGTTTTGTGTCGTGGGGCTATAAATGGAGACGTTTGATACAGCAACAATTAGTAAACAATCGGTTAAAATTTACCTGATCATTTGTATTTCTTTGTGGAGCTAACCTCTTGATTACAGAGAAAAGCTTAATGATATGTATGTATGTATGTATGTATGATTTGGAACAAGGATTGAAATCGGGGAAGTTTTCAATTTGATTTTCATAGAACATTTTTTAAAAAGTAATGCATGAATAAAATTCATACATTCGATCGCACAATAGTTTTTCTATCCCGCCAAGCTCATGGCATTACTTTTAGAGTTTTAATTTCATGATTTACGAAGGTTCAGCGTGTTTACGTGCCATATGACGTGTAGAGAGAATTAATCCCTGCGAAATTTGGAATTTAATTTGCTGACTGCAGATTTTACCTGTCAACTATGCACCAACCAGAATATTTCTAACCCATGAAACTCCCAAAAAAGCCATTTTCAAAGACGCACTGAGGTCGTGGCTTTTCAGATATAAGAGAAATATGTAATTTTATCCATAACTTTGTCCCCTGATTCTTCCCAAAATTTGAGGGTTATCCCAAACTCATTGATATTAGGATTCATAGGTTTCAAAGTTGCGTTCTATCGAAAATATTGTGCCTATTCTGTAGCTGAGAGGTGAAATGCACTACCTGAGAATCTTTCGTTCGAGATGGGCACGGATTCGGTTCTCAGAGGAGGCATTGGTGATGCTCTTGCCATACGATTCGTCTGCTTTCCTTCACCGGAAATAATTTGCCTAAATTAGTGATACATACATGAGTAGTTACTTTGTGATTATGAACACATGTATACGTGAGTAGTCTGCGTAAGTTCTGTAAGTTTGCAATTCAGAGGAGAAGGATTTCTTCTTATTTTCCAAGTAGTGAAATTGCGCTTGCATGTACTGCGTAATTATCTGAGGAAGTACATGGAATGAAGGAAAGTAAATGCTCAAATTTATCTTTGCAAATGAAAGGTTTTCCTTTAGAACTCTTAAAAATAGCACTTGAAATAAGCCTGATGGTTTCCGTTGGTTTCAGACAAGTGCGATGTTGTTGTTCTTTTTTTTAATTGAAGAACAGGTTGCGTTATTTTATATGGTTATGCTTTGGCGGTGCTCACCGAACGTTTATTTGAGTATGAGCGTGGACTAGAAAACGAAAAGTAATATCTTATGAAAACTTCCAGTTATGTTTTTGTAAACACGGAATACAGGTAAAAAGCATTTTCTAAATGTTTGTAGCATCCTGTCTGCTATATTGGATACAAAAGTAAATTATTGCGTTGAATGATACCTTTAGTTTTCTTTGTGATTGCGTTAAAATCATCCTTGCTACTTTTTTAGTGCTAGGAGCTACCCTCCACAACACAAATACTGATAATGATTTATCACATTTTCTTCTTTTTTTATTTCTGAGAAAAATATTAACACGGACAAACACCAATATGTTTCCTCTAAAAAAAAGGATCGCAACATTTAAACTGATCCTTATGAGTCAGTTTCGGTGTGGTTTTTATTCTTAACATACTGGCAAAAGACTTCACTACCTCCAGACAAATTTTATCGTAAATATCCATTCGAAAAAAATTAAACCCAGTGACAATGTTTTTGGAACTTAATATATGCAACCTTGTTAATATTTCCATGTCCTTCGTAGATATCTTTGCACAGTTATCTGTATAAAGAGGGCAATATCACGTGGTATAGAAGGGATTGTCAATAAAAGTTGGGATTTCCAGCACACGTGTGACCTTTTGTTCTCCCTCCTTTACAGAAGACAGAAGAACCACTGGTAATAGATTTTGCAATAAGGAGCTGTTTTTTTTAATTCATGAATGAGCAGATTATGATTTTGTAAAATTAATCTGTTCTTTCGACAGGTACATTTTAGTTCTTTTTCGTATAACTGAAGACAAATGTTACTGAAAACATACCTGCTGCTAGGAACTGCGTTCTTTCTCAACAGTTACATCTTGATTTTGTAATATAGTTGACACTCACTTGTGGAAAAAATAAGTAACCAGTGCTGCTCAAACATTTTTCAATTTCAACAACCAGTGAAATCTTTGTCAATTACGTAAATATTTTAATCATCATGCATACCTCCTGAACATAGTCAAATTTTATAATGTCGATGTGCCTACAGTTTATGAACACCAAACTTAAAGCAGTGGCTTTTTAAAAGAACCTTAACTCTGTGTTTCGCATATCGGAATATTCCTCAAAAGTATGTTAAAAGTAAGTATTTGACGAAAAACAACGAATTTGCTGGTTTTGTTGTCCCTCATTACTCCGAAGGATATTATCAAGCGTTATAGATACAGTGAAAATAAACCATTTCATCATTTTAAAGGAAATTATATTATATATTATGCGGATAAATTTAAATAACAGGAAACTAAGTATGTCCTGTTTAAGATCAAGTGGATATTAAAAGGAAGGAAAAAGATATTTTGCATGTCCTCGCCGTAGCATTTCTATGAAAAAACAAAATGAAATTAATCTTGTGTGATAAAACTGAGTACTATTTTAATAATTAGAAATACCTCACGATTAATTATTGGTATTTGGTTTGGTTTATAAGTGTTGAATTAAAAACCGCTGTATTTTTTTATTTGTGTGCAGTATTAATTTTTGAAAATAAATTATATAAATTATGTTATTTGACGAGTTAAAATATGCAACCTCATCCCAAGCAATTTCGTGGCAGTTGACGTCAGCTGTTACTTTTCTCTTAACTGTTAAAAGTGCAATTCTCTTGCGCTCACTTTTAGCAGTATAAATCTACAACTCTATTTTCCTATTCTTCTTTCAACCTTTCCAATCAGGGGACCCTACCCCAAATCTATCTACTTCTTCTTCGCTCCATACAACTTAATGTGAATTGGACCTAAACCTTAAGTAAAAAAAAAAAAAAAAAAAAAGAGTTAAAATATGCTGACTGGGTGCTATGTTCAAATTTTAAAAACGCTTAAAAACGCGACTTATATGACAATTAAAAAATGAACTGCTCTTTTGGCTGCTACGGTTTCGTGTTTGGATGATTTAGCTGTATTGTACTTTCCGTACAGGGAAGTGTAGGGCTTATCCATAGGTTAAAACAAGTCATGGTATTTTGAATAAAAGTACGCACGCCTGTTAAGAAAGAATTTGAATTTCCCACCATGTAAGTTAATCAAAGAATTAAATACATATATATTTTCGCAAAGGAAACGGACGAAGAACATCAAAAGGTTTCGCATTCTTCTGCCTGCAACCCGCTGTATTTCTTGGATAGGCTGAAAAAATTATAAAATTTTAAGCAGGACAGCGTACGCTGAGGAAATGAATACCTTAGAAAAAATAGTGCAAAAAATAAATTAGTTTCAGAAATATATGGTTTCCTAACACGAACCGAATTTGAGCTACATATATTCTTGTAGTCTCACATCGAATAACACCAAGCGCCGTGAAGGAGAAAATTGTTTTTATTTCTTTAAAACGAATTTTATTTAAAAAGTTTCAAATTTTACTACGCACTCTATCATTGCATTGCGGTAAATTTCAGGTCAAGTATCACGTCACCAATTTTTGGCGATAGTACTTTCAATGTCAACGAGTTCCTGATTTCTCTCTAAGGATTTCACTGCTAAATATTTTGTTATCACGAGGAATATGTTTAGGAAATTTAACTTACGATTCAACCGTCAGTAACGAAATAACTCAGGATTTGTAAAGTGGGCTGAAATAAGGACGAACGAAGGTACTCGCTTTCTAAGAAGTCAGCAGAACGCGGATGGAAGGAGTGAACCTGCGTATCAGAAAGCGTTGATTTCCTTCTTAACTTTGTTTATTCAAAATGGTAATTCAGAGCAACCGTGCCAAACCTGGGGCACCAGACAAGACAAATAGTTAAACGCGAAAAAGATTTTAAAATGGCAGCGAAAAGGTATCTTTGTCAACAGTGTAAAAGATAAGTCAAAAATTGTAAAAATAATTCAACACTATGGAGAAGATAGTGTGGGTTTTCTTCGTTATTTGGCCTAGCCCATGGCTGCCGTGCGTTGTTATTTTGGCGAGTGGTTGCGATTCCCTACCCTCTTCAAAAATGTGTGACGACCGCGCTGCTCAGAAAGTCTGGTAAACAGAGAATATTGAACGTATGAGTTCTTCGGGGTGTTCTCTTTATATTATAGTTTGTGTCATGTGATCAATTGTTCAATTTGTGTTGTATCAAATAGGGATCAGTGGTTAAAATCGGCAAAGTTAAGAAGCTCAAACATAAGTGGAAAGAGATATATCGCCAAGTGCTTCTCAGGACACGACTTACACTTTTATGAAGAACTGTGGAAAGACAAAATATTCAGTTCCACATACAGATAAAAAGAGAAAATACTGTTCAAAACACATGAGGTATGGATTTTAATTTATAGGAGATGAGGACTGTTTTGGGCACCAGTGTGTAGCGTTCGGGGAAGTATTATCCAATGGTAACATTAATACCTCTTTACTCTTGCGGTATTAATAAACAAAAGCACTCCAATTATAAAACCAAAGAACGCATTTTTTTCAGCGCGTCTCAAAGCATTAGGATGTGTGATCACTCTTGTCGTCAGCTGAAAGATATAACGGAAAACGAGTTGAAACCGTTAACCGTGGTAGTATCTCATTGCTAAATGTGCTCAAAATAATATTACACTCATGTCCAAATGTAAAGTACAGTCAGTATATCTGTGAATATTTCCAGAACCACTCGTTGAACAGGCATGAAACTGAGTATGTTTGTGTAATAACGTATTACAAGTACAACGGCAGACAAAATAAGTTATGAAACAAAGCTCAATGCATTACTTATCCAAATTTTTAAAACCAAGGACACAGTATCTTTTCCTGTTGAGTATATAATATTGAGAAAACGCCATGATTTATAAGACATGCCCTGAGCCCTTGCAGACATTCAAGCCTCGCATTGATCTTTATAAGTTCATCATCATTATATGATTGTCCAAGTGCTCTGTCGGCAACAAGTCCCACTCCTGAAGAGGAGCAGTTCAAGTATCCGGAATGGTCTTGTTGGATTCTGACGGGATGCAAATCGGCACGCTAATGCATGTCATGCGTTCATTTTTTAGCGGATTCATATCCGAAGACTCTTCGCAACCACTATATGTGCTGGATATCTTCAATTCGGAAAAAGTTACCCACAAGCTGAGCTCTCTTGGGGCGTGCATTGTCATCCATTAATACCAGTATCTTTGGACCCACGGCACGTCAAAGAATTATCACATGATGTTCTCATAACTCGTCTCTGTACCTCAAAGCATTATCGCCTCCTTTGTCGAAGATACCTAGCTTGTGATTCTTGGGCGGTTTTGTACTGATTCGCGTCTAACCACTCCTATGTCTCAGAACCTACTGCAAAGACTGGATATGACACATTGCGGCACATTCAGTGCACTGGAGACCGCAGTCTGTTATAGTCCTGATTCGAGCCTTCACATTATTTTATCCTGCAGAATATGGTCGACCAGGCCTTTTTTGTTCCATATCACAATCCTGACACCAATGACAACAACTTTTCTCACTACGACAGCAAGAAGATAGAATAAGACATTCAGAGAAAGGTGAGGTTCTTGTTTTTATTGGGGGTTTACCGGCAGCCGTGTGCAACTCAGTGGGCTATAAGCAGTCGCCTGTCCCTAATTCATGGTCACTGGTGGTTTCAGGGAAAGGAGAGAGCTAGTGCCGTAAGACAAATACAACAATAATGCCTCACTGGATTCTAACTCGGACCCATCTTGTACAAATGAGCAGAAGTCATCACTTAGACACCGCGCCACCCGGGCGGTTGTTTTTGTTTGCACATCAAACGTCAGTAGACTCCATTTAACTGCTCATTGCAATAGTGTTAGGCGTTGGACTAATTTGTATACTAATGCCCGCTGTTCTATCCAGTTTTTAATTTTAATTTGTATGTTTTAAATTATGCCTAATTTTTAGACACCAATGCAGTAGGTGAGAATTTAATATCTGCTTGTAAGAAATATGCCATTCTGTATATGATCGAAGAGGAACATGTACAAAAACGAACGCAATAACCCTTTCGAACATTTTCATCGGAGAATTCATGATATGTCTGAGAATACTGATGCGATAGTAGTAGGCACAATTGAAAATGGGAAATATTTTGCTATTCAAGTTGCCAAAAGCCCAGATGTTGCTAATTTAACTTTTTTGTGTGTTATTTGAAAGACAGCGAACTTGGGGAAAATCTTTCGTTTGCTACTCCTCTATCAGAGCTCACAAGATGTTAGGACATAATTAATGCTAACAGTCGTCATTTCAAAGGAATTAAATGGCTAAATTGTTCTGGACTGTGCACTGATGGAGGCAAGTCTATGTCAGGTTGTTACTTCCGGTCTTCGCGCTCATGCTATGAAAGTTACCTCCGAGAAAATGTCGAGTCAATGTTGCATCCACAGGCAACGCCTTGCATCTAAGTACCTTCATTGATGAATTAAATGTCGTTCTTGTTAAAGCTGTGAAAATGGTTAATTTTATAAAGTCTGCAAAGTTCAGGGATTGTGTAAAAAGATGGTGTGTCTTCATATGAGACGATATGTCTTCATATGAGATGATGTGTCTGAAGCATGTATGAAGAGATGATGTATCTTCCTTCTACCCAGTTGCTTCATAAAGTAGAAAGGTGAGTCTCTCGAGAACTCATCCGGCTGTTCGAACTTAGACATAAAGTCCAGTTTTTTGGGCAGTTTTTCGGTGGTGGGGAGGATAGGGACCAACGTTTGCAACTTGCTTCCCAGTTACATGACAATGACTGGTTTGAATGTCTTGCATATTTATCAGATATTTTACTATCATTAAACAAATCAAATTTGGAATTTCAAATTCACTCGGTAACGGTTATCAATATTTCAGAGAAAATATATACTATGATTAAATAATTAGAATTTCGAAAGGCATTACTATTGAAGTTATTGAAGCTTAGGTTCAAAGCTTCCAATCTTCGATTCTTTTATTAAATAATTTTATAGGACGATCTTTCAAGTATGCCTTGTGTATTCAACAAACTCTGCACGGTACTCAGAAAGCAGATAGAAGGGTATTCTGGCTTTTGAAAAATTATATTTTCACTCTTCTGCATGTGTTCCTACACATATTTAGTAGTGCATTTGTTGTTTACACTTGCATAAAAATGAGAGTGTTTCGTGAACAACCTCATAGTTGTATTTGCACGAATTAATTCTAAAATTACGGGACATGGAGGTGGAGAGTCTCTAAAAACACCGCAAAATCACCAGGCACAATGGAAAGAAGTGGTTTAAAATCATAATATTATAAATAAAGAGATCAGGTCTTTATTTTTATTATTATTATTATTAATACCACTTCATTTATTAATGATACCTGCATAATGTTTTAAATATTTTTTTCATGTGATTCAACACAAAAAAGTGACTTCGGAATAATTAATTACATTCACAAAAAAGTTTTCCAACAACCCATATTTTGCAGAACACATTAAACACTTACAAAAAATTTCTGGTTTTCTTTTGACTTTCGAATCGTTGATATGAGCATTGCATTTAAAGGGATACAATAATTATCGTAAAGCTCAGCACCAACATAAGCGTATATCATTGAGCATTTTGTTGTTGGGCTCAAATAGTTATCATTTTTAATCACCCATCATGTCGTGCTATAATGTAATGCCGCCTGTGTATTATGTATTTCTGCGGAACCACAGTCTTTTTTATGTCCAATCACCATAACTTCACCTTGCTCATTTATCTTATGGGAATGATAATTTTATCTTTGCTCAGAGGACAGGAAATTATGGACCAGAATTTCTTTGAATTAAATTGTATGAATGTTTCATTTCACGTTGGTGGGATAGGGAAAATTTCTGTGTAACAAAATCTTAAATGTTTTTTTCTTTGTCCGTGAGCATTTTAAGCACCATGCGTGTTATTTAACAATCAAATTTTATGAGCCATTGTTACAACTTTGGAAATATCTTTGGTATATTATTTGAAAAAGGAAATATAGCATATATCAGATTAAATTTGTTTAGTGAGAATTTTCAATATAGCAAAGTTTAATGTTTGCAGGAAAAGTACTAACAAGTTTGTAAAAACATACAATGCATTGATTATAATACGCTTTCCAACATACCAGGAATCATTACTCAAGTTATCACTCAAGTTATAAGAATATTGGCTGTGAAATAAATCTCAGTCTTGTGCCCTGACCTTTGATCCTATTTCGATGATTTTCGACAGAACCGGTTGGCTGTACCTCCTAAGTAACATGATAACGTTTTGACGTAATCGAAGCATTTTTACGTAAGTTATGATGCATAAAGGCTATGGAATAGATCCTGCTCCTGTGTCCTAACCTTTGACCCCATTTCGCCCATGTTCAGCAGAATTCGTCCCCAGGCAGGCCCCTACAACATACTAACATTTCATCCAAATCGAAGCATTTTTACGTAAGTTATGATGCATAATGGCGATGGAAGTGATTCCGCTCCTATGTCCTGACCTTTGAATCCATTCGCCTATTTTCAATAGGGTTTGTTTCCAGGTAGTCCCCTACCACATACTAAAATTTCATCGAAATCGAACCTTTTTGTACGTTAGTTATGACGCATAACAAGAGTGGAATGGATCCCGCTCCTATGTACTTACCTTTGACCCCATTTCGTCCTTTAAATAGGGTTCCTTCCCAGGTGATTCCCTACCAGATACTAAAATTTCTTCAAAATCAAACGATTGTTACGCGAGTTATCGTGCGGACGGACATACACACACAACACGTGATGTAATGAGGCAGATGGGAATCGCGACCATCTATTCGCAAGAGTGTGACGTCATAAAACTTTAATAGGATCCACACACAACGCGTGACGTAATGAGACAGATGGTGAGACCGCGCGCCAACATTCTCAAACTCGACATTGTGACGTCATAAGATTTCTAAGCATTGGTAACATTAATGGAACGACGCCATGACATTAAAAACGTTATAATTCTGGGTGGTTATTTATCCCACCAAACGAATTCTCCTAAAGTCGAGATCAAGCTAAATCGATTTCTAGTACCAGATACATACAAGAATTGCTACTTTAAGGTGGACGTCATGTAATTTTGCTTCCTGTACTTCCAATGGAAAAACTTCTGTACACATTTTCTTCACAATTATTGTGTTCCCAAGGATGAAAATTTGAACATCGATTAAAATAGCTTTATATCATAACTTGGAATACTTAATATTTTCTAAACCATAACCGTAATTATGCAATCCAACATTTATTTGTCCACTGACGTCATCAAAGTACGGTCGTGCCATATTTTTTCTATTTTCAACACCACCAAAGGAAACGTTATTGTTTTTTAATATAATTATGCTTATGTTTTAGAAAATGTTTCGTATTCCAAGTTATAGTATGAAGTTATTTTAATCGATATTAAAATTTCCATCCTTGGGAACACACTAATGGTGAAGGAAATGTGTACAAAAGGTTTTCGATTGGAAATATATATAGAAGCAAAATTACTTGACGTCCACCTTAAGAGTGTGGGATAAGGCCGATGGAATGGATCCAGATCCTATGTCCTGACCTTTGACTCCAGTTGTCTCATTTTCAATAGGGTTCCTATCCAGGTAGTCATCTACCACATACTAAAATTTCATTGAAATCGAACCATTTTTACGCACGTTATGACGCATAAGGGCAATGGAATGCATCCCGCTCCTATGTCCTGACCTTTGACTCCACTTCACCCATTTTTCAATAAGATTCGTCCCAAGATGGACCCTACCACATACTAAAATTTCATTGAAATCGAACCATATTTACGCAAGTTATGACGCATAAGGCCAATTAAATGGATCCCGCTCTTATGTCGTGACCTTTGATCCCACTTCACCCATTTTCAATAGGGTTCGTTCCCAGGTGGTCCCACACCACATACTAAACTTTCATCGAAATCAAACTATTTTTACGTTAGTTATCGAGCCGACAGGCGGACGGACGGACAGACGGACGGAAAAAGCTGGAGCATGTACGCTTCTTCAACCTACGGTTGGAAAGCGTAAAAAAGGAACTCCCAGTCTAAGCAGTAGATAATTTCTGCAAGCTACCAATGCTATTATGGTTTATCATTTTGGTACCGTATAGATACTTAAATTGTTGATATCCCACACACACACACTTCAGTGAACATGCGAAATACGTCATACAAATATCCGCCTTTTCGTGGTTGTTGAATATTTTGAAGACAGCATGTACATTGAATAGAGCATTGAATACAGTATTTCTGCTCTATTCATGCACATGTACACTGAGTAGAGCAGAAAATATTAATTTAAAAAAAAAATTATCTTTGAATACCAGTACGCATTACTTCCCATCCCAATGTTTTCCAAACCATGACAGCTGCGTTCGGAGAAGTGACAGAATTGATTTTTTTCCTTTGGTAGTATATTATTTTTGAACCGCATTCATTTCGTAATAAAAAGAGTTTCCTGTTGCAAAGCTAACTCATATTAACCAAGAAAGGACTAAAGAGCAATCTGGACAGAGACGGAGCAGTACCAGGAGTTTTCTCTAAATAAAATCCAGCGATTCATTTGCAATTTCAAACAAGTAACGATAATTCTGAAATGGGAACCGAAAATTCGGTAACCCTGAACAAAAACCATTAGGGAGTAAAAAGCAATGCTTCGAAATACTTTTTCTTATATAAAATATCATATGATGTGTTTGTACTGCAGCTGTAATATTTGTCAAGCACAACCTGTAGATTTTAAACTTAACTGATTCATTGGTGCTAAGATACACTCTTAAATTCTTAAATAACTGTATTTGTATCAATGTTTGACTTAAAACTTTTGTTTCGGGACTATTTTATCCATTGCCTTTTGTAAGGGAACATCTACCCTTCAAGGGGACTGATAATGATAATGGTATCTCAACCTAGAAGTCATAGAGTGCTGCAAGAGAATATTTGAAGCTTGCAGTGGCTGCTCTAAAGAAAATCGAATTCCACTCGACTGCTTAACGCACTATGCCACTTCAGTACCATTAAACATCTAAGGAGATATATTTTATGTGACACCGCTCAAATGATTAATAGGAAATTACTTTATTTTTTTCCAACGCACTAATCTTTTATATGCGTACCGTTAGATACTGAACGCGTTGATATTACAAGAAGTGTTTTTTTTTTTTTTTTTCGTGAGTAACATGTAATGGTCCAGTGACCTAATAATTTTTCATTTACACTTCGTGACTTTTTTACGAATTAGTTTGCTGACTATTATTGTTGGTTTCTGATTCCTACTAGGTCTAACTGGAGAAGACGACGTTATGGAAATAGCATGGTGTTATCCGACTGTCGACTGAATTGCCATCTTTAAATCCTGAAGACGACTGAAAGTGAGTTTAACAGCTACGTCGAAACAAAACTTTCCGAAGCATCACCGTCTGTAAAGTGATCTAACAGAGGCTTCCGATCATTCGTCGAAGTAGGGTTCGTATTCGACTACCGGGTGAGAATATGATCGGATGCTTTTCTAACAGCACTGGCTTACTCGCTTCTCTGGAACCGGTGTGCATAAAATTGTGTCAAGGTTTTGGTGCTTTGCTTTGAAATGACGAAAAAAAACTGAAGGTTTTAAGCTGCAATTGGCGAGGGCTTCTCCGCAAATGACACATTGTGGGCGTGGACAGTCCTCACCATCTGCAAATATAAAGATGAATTTAATATAATCTTCACTGTATTTCCTTTTTTTACTACTAGATGTAATTTCAATACCTTGAACATCTTTAGGCACTGTTTCGGAATTTTGTCAGTTAAATGCGTTTTAAGGGATTTTAGATCATCCTGCCGCAGATTTGTAGAAATAATTTCATTTTTTTCTCCGCATTACAACGTTTTCCATGGTTCCAATCTTAAAGCAGTAATCCATGATTTAATAGTAAAATATTACTATGGCAGGTATTTTCGCCTTGAAGTTCAAAGGTTTCGTTAGCTCCTACAAACCCAATCCTACCTTAACGATGCACGAACTTTTATGGATCTTAAACTTTGATTGAACGGCAGCACGTACGCACTCTGCAAGATCACCCCACAAGACTAAGACTATCCGGTTTCTTTCTACGTCAGAATCATGTAGAACGAACAATTCCGTGTCTTTCTCACGTTAGGTAGTAGTATCTCATCTGCTGCGGATATCCGTCACACACGGATGCTTTCGAACGTACTGACCAAACCCTGCAAAAATAATTAATTTGTTAATGCATTTCAACTTACTTGCGGATTAAAAGACTATGTATATTTAAATTTTATGGAGACCCCATTATACAATATTTACTGCTTATATTAAAGAGGAGTTTGCAAATAAACTGGCGTGCAAAAATTAAAAACGAGACAGTTTTTCGAAGGTAACGTCGTGCATAAGTGCTCCACATCGACTCAAATCATACCATAAGATCCCCAAGATGTAAGAATATGTGACAAGTGAGAAAAACCGTCCAAAGAACGAATCCAAAGGATACAAAGGCACTTTATTAAAAAAGTAGCTTCGAGCACATTTGCACAGAAGGCAGAAACGTCCATGCGACAGGCGGCTGCCAAGAAAAATCCAGTCTCTAGTAGGGAATATGATCACCCCTGACTGCGTTGCAGGAATTACGTCTGTCCATGCTGAGGACGAGGTTGTCAATGAGCTGTTTAGGCAACACGGCCCATTCCTCTTGTAGCACCAATCGCAGCTGCGGAATCGTTGCTGGCGGCTGGTGACGTGCTGCCAAGCGTCTCCCCAGAAGGTCCCTCACGTATTCGATTATATTTAGGTCCGGGGACCTTGCTGGCCGATCCATGCGTTGAATATCTTCAATCTCCAACAGCTGTGCTACAGCCACTGTACGAATAGGTGTAGAATTGTCGTCCATGAAGAGGGATTCAGGACCCACAGCACCTCTAAACAGACGCACGTGAGGCAAGAGAACCTCGGTACAATAGCGGACACCAGTGACTGAACCTCCTTGGAAGGTGTGAAGGTCAGTACGGCTACCAAGCATGATACCGCCCCAAACGAGCATTCCGCCACCTCCAAATCGTCCCCTTTCGACGATGTTAGAGGTGCGATTGCGTGTTCCGTGCTCTCTCTTGATGTGTATACGTCCATAATTGCTCGCCAGACTAAATCGGCTCTCATCCGTAATGAGAAATCGACGCCATTGCTGATGTGTCCAGTTCTTGTGCTCCTGGCACCACAGAAACTGCCGTCTCCGATGAGCAGGCGTTTATGGTACACACCGTACTAGTCGTCGTGCAAATAGAAAACCATTGTGCAGCCTCCTGGCCACGGTAAAACGCGATAACGGACGTCCAGTTGTTTGTTGCATTTGCCTTGCTGCGATTTCTCCCGCTGTCTGCTGTCTGTCTCTTCTCGCCTGTAGGACAATATACCGGTCGTCCGCCGCTGTGGTTGCTCGAGGACGACCACTGCTAAACCCTCGGACAGCTGTTCGTGTCGTTTGAAATGCTCTCCAAGTTCGTGAAACGATGATGTGAGCGATCCCGAGCTTTTCGGCTACACTAGTCACACTTCGACCTTCTTCCAACTTTCCAATGACGCGACCTTGGGTAAAATCATACAGATGTTGTATACTGGATTGCCTGTTGGAGATATCGCACGGTGGCAGCAACTCGACAGCGTTCAAACCCATGTACACCGTGCAATAGCTTTCTCCGATTTGCTGAGGGTACACCGCCCGTGTGCTTTATACCCTTTCGACACACACCCCTCCCTTACGTCATGCTGTATATATGCGCATATCCTACCGTACCGGATCCTATTCTGTCTCCTAAGTTGTCTTTCGGTCCGTTCTGCCTGATCGGTCCGCTGTTATGCTAATTTCTCCTCTTCATCCTTAATTTTTACACACCAATATATTAAAAGGGAGTTTGCATATATTGTAGGAGAGTTTCCGAACCACGAAATGAGAACCGCTGATTTGCTGGATGCTTTTTCTCAACAAACGACCCTTATTTGTGTATGCTCATGCAAATTTTACTATATATATATACATATATGCAACACCTGACTCTGTTCCCCACTTAACCCAGCTTTTAACGGTCCGTACTCATTACCTAGCAGCTAAGCGCAATATACTCTAATTCACAGAGTTATGGTTACATGTTGATGACTACCTCTAGGAGCCAAAAATTTACTTTTTTGACGCTTAGGCACGTAATTTTTCAAGTCTGACCACTCTTTCCCGCTGACACATTTGGTTGAATAGCAAAGAGTGTATTTCATCAATTTCTGTTGGTAGCCGGTATCCATACATAGGCTGGTTAGTGATACGCATTTTTTTTCTTTTTGCAAAAAGGCATTATTTTGCTCTTTTCAGCATTTTTTCCGTAGTATTGTGGACTGTGTTGAAATCTCAACTCCCTGGATGATGAAACTAAAGTTCTAAAATGTCCACGTTGTACGTTCAAAATGAGAAAAATACTTTCCAAAAAATCTCATTCACTTGAGCAACCTGGGTTTTTTTCTTTGCTAAAATACCGAAATTTAGAAATAAATAAATATTCTATTGTATATAAAAATCAAAAATTTTTGAAGGTTTTCACAATCGAATAATAGCAATCAGAAAACCTAAATTATTATTTTCAGTCTCTTCTTCATTAAATTATAATATACATATTTATCAATTTGAGAAATTTCTTTACTATCTTATTTATATCCTTCATATAAATTTGTTGAACATTTAGACATCATATTTGTAATTTTTTTGTTAAAATAATTGTTTTAATAAGTTTTTACAATTTGTTGTTTCTTTAACGTTAGAAGCTTCAGGTGAGAGAGATCCTTTGTGGTGAGAAAGTTGTTTAATTTTTAGTGTGAAATTTGTGTTCAAGGTGGTGTGTATTTCTTTATATTTTAGACTTCCGAGGCTGTTCCTTCTGTTGAATGGCTAACAGAGTTTTACATGAGTTCTGAGTAATAATCCCTGTAGCCGACTCGCCTCCTGGAGAGAGCTTCTGAGGTACTCTCCTCATTTATCCCTAAAATACCACTTCATTGCACTTCGGAGACACTGCCTATCCAAAAACTAGGCACCCTGATTTGGAACAAATTATTACCATAAGATGCCTAGAACGTCAATACAGAGTTTTAAATGTTCGGTTTCTTTTGTAATAGGAGTTATATTAAGTATCACGTCAAAACTTTAAATATAATTTTTGAAATCAACCTTTTGAAAAAATAGGAAGAATGCAAATGTCAGTATAATTTCAGTAAAAATACGTAAAAGGTATAAATAATGTCAAATAACCTAACTTCTAAGAAAAATGAAAGTATTTCCTTACCTTTTAGGTTAGTACGTTCCATTAATTCGATAATTCCTTTTTAAAGGATATGCTTTTGTTCTCAGTATGTTTTCAGAAACATTGAATTAAAATGAAGAAATTCTGTTTTAATTACTTTGTAGTGACACATGAAGCCATTTATGATAACGCTTGTTGAACCTCCTGAAATTTAAAATATGACCCGTGTAGATCTCATTTGTAAACAAACCCAAGTCTTACAATTAACGTTCGGTACAAAACAGGCCACGTGCACTACTAAATTCTCTCATTCGTCTCTTGAACAGTGTATAAACACACTGTGCTATTAAATGAGGAAATGTTTCTTCAAAATGAAAGAATCGAATTTATAATCCTAGACCTCTTGTGGTACACAGTATGTTGTTACATAAGAATTATGAGTTATATGGGACATATTTCTTGAGTTACGTAAAAAGGCACAGTATTATATTTACAGGTAAAACAATTGACTCTATAACACATTTGCAAATTTCTATGCACACCTAGAGAAAAACACAGATCTTACATACAGTAATTTGCTTCGCATAAGCTCCGGACTGGAACGTTAGAGGAATTCAAATAATTGCTTAATTTTCCCTGAAGTGCAACAAAAAAAAATATCCGATATTTAAAAAAAAATAATGTGAGATTTTTCTGTGTGTGCGTGTTGGCGGTTTTCCAGTTTGATGATTAGAGTCGAATCTTTTAGCATTAAAGGATATGCAGATGAAATGATGGTATTATAATTTTCGGAAATGTGCTGTTAAGCCTATTTAAAGAAAGTATTAAAAAAAGTATTTGTACATATCCAAAAAAAGTTTTAATAAATATGTCATGACTTCTACATTGCTGGAACCCTCACAGTAAACTAACATACGGAAAAAATTGCAACCAAAAGCAAACATTTATTGCACAAGAAAGAATAATTCGTAGCTTTGCTAAGGCGCACCAATAAAGTTGAAATTTTCAGAAAAGTGCTTGAGATATAACACAGTGATACTTAAGCCACATGTTTATAATAAAAAAGAGCTGAATCTTTATTACTGAATTAAGTTTTTCCAATTTGTGGAAACCACTTAGGAAGAGTATGACGAAATTCGCAGTCCACAAGTTCTCTTCCCAAGGAAAATAAATTTAGATTTCTCTAATTTCACTGTTTCGTACTTGGGAATTAAGATTTCCCCTATTTTGTGCGAAACCAATTAAGAAGAATGTTACTAACTTTACTGTCCCGACGTTCTCTTCCCAAAGAAAACAAAATATTTAGTTTTTCTAATTTCACTGTCACTGAAGGGAGAGTAGAAATGAGATATATATCTGTAACACATAAAGTTGAGAGGGTGCGTGTAAAAATATGACAAAATATGCATATGGCCTGATACTGAAAATTACATCGACGCGTTGCAATATCAATGGCTCTTTGTTTAACATCTGAAGATCGATGTGAGTGGGAAGGTAGAATATCATTCATATGTCATGAGCAAACGAGGGAAGCTTCAGATTAATGGTAAAAATTCACCTGGATCCAACCTGAGACTAAATTTTATTCTACGAAATTTGTTTGTGTTTATGTTTGTAAGATATCTTTCTAAATATCCAGTGACAATAACATTTTTAGGAAAATACTGACCGATATATACCTAAAAATATGTAGTTAGTGTTGATTAAATAATATGCAGTTGTTTTCATCTTTGTGTTTTAATTGTGAAACAATTCTGTGGTTTTTAAAGTATTGGTTTGTCGGAAAAGTCATGACGTATTTTGACACCCGATGGTGGTTGGGCGGTTTTGGAAGTTCTAGAGGAATACGCAGCTCTGTTATCGCTATGCCATTCAATAGGTTTTAGTTCTAGCTACATTCTAAAAGGAAAAGTGAGCGATTTGGTTGCTTTGTGGAGATTTCACATCAAGTTGAAGATAGCAGACCAAACTGTGAATTTAATTTTCGCCATATTTTACTATTTTACTTCGGCAAAGGGAAGAACGCGCGTCAAGCTTATGAAAAGTAGCGTAAAGCGTACGGTGATAATGCTCTGCAAGAACTTCAGTGCCAGCGGTGGTTCGCAAAATTCCGTGGTGGTAATTTTGACCTCAACGATGCTCTTCTGTCCGGGATGCAAGCCGAGGTTGATGACGACCAAATTAAGGCATTGATCGAATCAAACCCACCTTACACGACACGAGAGATTGCAGACACATTGCACATCCATTATTCAAACGTTCACGACCACCTGGAGAAGCTGGTATACGTAAGCAAGCTTGATCTGTGGGTTCCTCATGAACTCAAAGAAGCTCAATAAACATCTGCGATATGCTCATTAAACGTGAGATAAACGATCCGTTTCTGAGGCGACTGATAACTGGTGACAGAAAGTGGATTGTGTACAACAATGTGCAGCGCAAACGGTCTGGGCTCCGACGTGCTGCTTGGCCTCAAACGGCATCCAAAGCAGACATTCATCTGCGGGAAGTTCTGGTCTCAATGTGGTGAGAATTTTAAGGTGTCGTGTTTTTCAAGCTCCTACCACGGAACCAAACAATCAATTTGAATCTGTACTGTCGGCAATTGGACAGTTTGAACGAATCCAGCATCCAGGAACATCCATAGCTCATTCATCGTAAAGGTAGTGAGTTCCCTCACGACAACGCGAGATCACACACAAGTTTGATCAGCCGTCAAAAATGATTGGAGCTTGGGTGGGATGTGTTGCCACAATCAGCATACTCGCCTGACCTTGAGCCGTCCGACTTCCACTGATTTCGCTCTGTTAAACAGTCCTTACATGTTATAATAATCGATTCCAATGAGGCTGTAAATCAGCACCTTGTACAGTTTTTCGCCACGAAAGACAGGTCCTTCTATGAATATCAACGAAACATTCTGCATCTCACTGAAAGATGGCAAAATGTTATCGAACAAAACGGGCGTTATATCATTGATTGATCTTTGTTCTTTCTATCAATAAATGACCTTTGCGAAACATGGCTAACATACGTCATGACTTTTCCAACAACCAAACATTTCGCTTTACTTTTTACTTTCAGTTTTTTGTCGAGAAATATAATTTAATATAATTCAGAAAAATTTTAATTCGTGTGAATTCCGTAGGGCAAATACCAAATGTTTTGAGAACGCTTATTAAAGCGTCCAAATACTGAAAATGTTATTCATGATAGGTTAGACATGTAGTCTCAAAGTCAGAACCTTGGTAGGGTCACTTTCCAGTTTGGAAACTACACCGATGGCTTGCCACTACAGTGTAATATTATTTCTGATTATTGGTAAATAGTAAAAAAATGCTTCATCAAAAACTGAAAACAATCACTTTTACGTAAGAATTATTTTCACGTATATCTTAAAACAATCACATTTTACCGACTAAACAAGGTACACGTTTCAGAAAATATTTCATATTCTGACCAGCAACTTGAGCTCTCATTTCTGTCACAAACGTATCGATATTTGGAATAATGTCCATTGAACAGGCTACTTTTAAAAGTGAGCATAAGTGACCGTCACTTAACCTATCCCTTTCAAGACACTTTACTTGGTTTATTCTTGAAAACAACTGTTCACATGATTATGTTGTTCCGAACATAGACAGAACTCGCGCGTATTGAGATGTTCTCAAAAGGTGGTCTTAGGCAATTAGTTGTAAAATCATTCTAATGGCAGGAAACAAGGATGAAATGAAAACCACCTAATTTTGGCTCTGATTGATGCTACCAACCCGGTAATAATTGGCTGGGAATGCTATTTATGAAGCGCAGATCTCGATATGCCGGCTTCTTTTTATTTATTTTCTCTATCAACCGAATGTATACTCCTTGACCGACAGGGAATTGGGAGCTGCTCGAGCATCCGATTAGAAAACGCGTAGCAGATCTGAAAGGCAAGTTCTCTATCTCATGCACAAACAAATGTTCCGATATATAGCAGGGTTAATTTAGAAAATGACGAAAAGAGCAATAGCCCAATTTAAGTGCGAACATTTGAATTCATTGAGAAAGTTTGCGAGAGATTTGAAAGTTATGGTTGTATGACCTTGAGGATGCTGTAATATGAACTCAGTGTTAATAAGGAGACGATTCGTCATATCTTTGTTTAAGATTTGGGGAAAATAACCGTGTGCTCGTTTCATCCCGTATGCTTTGTCAGTCGTCCAGAGACCTGTACGTGTGGAGTACGCAAATGAGAACCGGGAGACTGCAGAAACATACATGCGTATAAAATTTTCTCCAAATCCTTGTGGCAAGTGACGAGGCATGGTATTTTCCTCATAATCCTGAAACGAAGTGTCAGAAAGTTCAGAGGCAGTCTCCATAGTCACATAAAAAAGAAGATCAGGTTACAGAATTTCAAAATCAAGATAATGCTTGTTTGCTTTTACCACAACAATGTGCCCCGAGTTCATTCCTGAAGGTTCAGCTGTCAGTGTAAATGCTTACTCATCCATTTTGGAATGATTGTGGAAGATGGTTCGTTATGTCCGGCGTGAATACAGAAACCGGAAATGGTTCGTTACTTAGGATAAAAAAGGGCACACACAGCAGTCAGTGTACAGTAATTTCCGGAAAGAAAACAACTGTGCGTATACTCATTATATCCTTCATATTCTCCAGAATATATTAATGACTGTGTGATGAAGCGGCCTTTGTGTGCAAGGAATTTGTTTCTCCTGGAAGGTCCAGTATTTTCGGTTCGTTTATCCTTCACAATAGAATGCATGAAGCAGGCCCATAGGGAAAATACTAGGTGAGATTGCAAACATTTATTGAATTTTCGGAAACAATTCTATTTACAGGAATATTTATATTTTGACTTTCACGTAGGTGAACAACCACAGAGCTTAAAGAAAATCTATTTCTCCTGTTAATAACAACTTCCAAAGTCCTTGTCGTCTCTCTCTGCGCGAACCCCTCAACTGTTTGGCGATTGCAATCTTGACACCTCGTAATGCATGTCCTTTTGGCTCCACTTCCGAGCATGTAAGAAGGTCTGCAAAACATCATCTTGTATCTAACGACAACTCTCTGAAACACCCCGAGCAACTTGGCGTCTTTTAGGAGCAATTTGACAAAACGTCCAGCAGAGGGTTTGAAAGAATAAATTATCAGTTATCACACATTGTCGTTATTTGAGCACATACACATACACACACGCAAAAAAATAATATTCATAACTCTAACGCAAATTCGAATAATGTGTCAACTGAATGCTTAAATCATATTTAAATATTTGTAGAAGCTTCTCGCTCGCGGAGATTCTCCTAGAGTGATTTGAAATTCCAAGTACATTAAAGATTGGGAGATTGTTCTACGGCAATTAAATGTGCTACTTATGCAGATTAGTTCTGTATGCGCATTATTTCCCGAAGTTCACACGCATTGAACATGTGCGAGCTGAGCTCCGGAATTTTTTGTAATTTTATTTTGAAAATTCCACATTTCATTCTTTTAATCTGCTGTCTGTTTCTCCAGTGATTAGTGTTAATCACCGTTCTTTGAGGAAATCATTTCTGTTTTTTTTGCTTCGCATAAGTACAGGAAGTGATTGTGGTGCGATGGTATTAATTTAACTAGCATATGGCAAAAGGAAGCAGAATACGTGACGTGGAAATGTTAGCGGTTCGTAATGCATTTATATCAATGTACTTAACCTTCGATTTATATCGCTATCTCCCACGATTTTAGTCCTAGTCATATATGCAACAAGTGCAATAATTGCAGCCAACCCATTTCTCACTTGCTTAGGTCATTTTGATCACCAGGGATGCTGATTGTTAATGTAAAAGAATAAACGAAAAACATTATCCTCGATACATTTCCTTTTTTGGAATAAATCTTCAGTTCGCTTAGCCGCAATACCACTGAAAAGGATAACATGACTGCATAAGAGAAAACAACTTGTTTTCTAAAACCTATTTAAGCTACTAGAAATCTAGTCACAGTGTTTTTTGTATTAAAAATGTGCGATAAAAAGTTGACAAATATTAGTCTGAAATACTCTTGCTTACATAAACTCACAGGCAGAAAGTGGGAATATTACTTAATCGTTAAATGACAATTTGATCTACTTATTGCACCAAGTTTTCGAAACTTGTAATAGAAAACACAGAGCATGAGTCCTAAACTGTATATTTCTGAAACACATCTTTTGGTACTGGAAAAACAATATAGAAACAATTAAAAGGAGCGATTAACAATTATAGAAACAATTCACAATTATAGAAACAACAAACATCTGACAAAATATTTTTAAAATTATATTTTCCATTTTAAATTCGGTAACTTAAACGATTCTGGAGAAAATCTGATTATTTAATTCAGCAACATTAGATACGCCATGGCGTTATTAGGTTAAGGCATTTGTCTGATTTATGAGATGATGCACTTAAAAATATAATTTTGTAATGAAACAAATGGCCATTAGAGTAGATAAAAAACAAAAAGGAATTATGCAAGCTGGATATGTGTTGAACATCCTGTAAAAGACTCGGGCCTCATCCTAATGACTTCTGCAATAGTTCGGCGTTGATTATGAGGTCACCTCCCCCCCCTCCAAACAAAAACACAAAAAATATACGAGACACAGGACTACGTGTGTATTAAAAAAACCTGCTCTGCTGTTTGCCGTTTCATTTAAAAATGTTATCGTCCAGGTACGTCCTGAATAAAACCAAGGGACCTCAATCGACAATGTTGAAAATGAATGCTACTTGTTAAGTATATTGAAAACATACAAAGCAGTAAACATCGCGTACAACTTGACGATGACAGAAGAGAGCAATTCAAGCACATAACGTCGAATTTTAAATTTCAATAATCCATAAAGAATATGTATCCTGTAGCTTCTGCACGCATCATATCGAAATTAAATTTGCATAGTGTACACTGAGAATAGGTGCAGAAGCAGTTTCATGTGGAATTTCATATTTTCCGCACTTGCTAATGCTCTGAAAAGGAACAATTCCTTCGAAGGCAAACAATATTTATTTGAGCAAAAACGTATGAATCTCTCTTTCATTTTTGGCTATATAATCTGAGAATAGGCCCAGGCACTGTTTAATTAACTTCATTATTTATTGTCTGTAATGTTTCTTTAAAGTTAACATTGCAATGACTAAAACACAATTTAATACCTTATAGAATATATTTAATACTTGTTCGCCTTGGTATGGAAATTAATATCGCTTTTCAGAATTAGTACTTAAACATCCAGTCGATTCAAGGAATTAATGGTCTTTCTTAATGTTCATCATTTTGAAAAAAATGAAGTGAAAGCAACTTCAGCATGCGTTCTTCCGACGTTCATCAAAATACATTGAAAATTAATGGGATAGTGGTTCCGTGTGTATTATGTATTTTAAAGGTGCATTTCTCTAACGGAAATAATGTCTGCGCCATCGAATTCACATGGTCGTCCAAAAGGGTGACATAGTCACCGCTAGTGATCCGTCCGTGTAAGATGATAATGGGACTTGGCCGCCTCGGTGGCGCAGTGGTCTAAGCGATGGCCTATGATCATTCGTCCGAACGCCGCCCCGGTGGCGCAGTGGTCTAAGGCGCTGGCCTCTGATGATTCGTCCGTAAGGGGTCCGGGTTCGAATCCCGGTCAGGCATGGATGTTGTGTTTGTCTTACGGCACTGGCTCTCTCCTTCCCTGGAACCAGTGGCCCTAAATTAGGGACGGGCGACTGCTTATAGCCCATTGAGTTGCTCACGGTGGTCGTTAAACCTCCAATCAAAAAAAAAAAAAAAAAAAAAAAAAAAAAATTCGTCCGAACGGGGTCCGGGTTGGAATCCCGGTGAGGCATGGATGTTGTGTTTGTCTTACGGCACTGGCTCTCTCCCTTCCCTGGAACCAGTGGCCCTAAATTAGGGACGGGCGACTGCTTATAGCCCATTGAGTTGCTAAAAAAATGGGACTTGCTGCAATAAAAAAAAAATGGGACTTGCTGCAAACCACGAGATCATGGCCCAAACCATTACGGAACCGCCCTAATGTTTTACTGTAGGAAAGAGAATGTCTCGGTTCTAGGCTTCTGCAAGGGTTCACACGCAAACCCGTCCTGTGGTGGGGAGTAGTGAGAAACTTGATTTATCAGGAAACAAGTTATGTTTCCATTGTTCCTGGCATTATTGCAGTCTCCGTTTCATATTTACCTGTGACACCAGGGGTTTTGCAATAGCAGCTCTTCCGTAAATATTGTACTTATGCAATTCCCCTCGCACAGTATGGATCGACACTAGGTTTTGGAGATGTGCATTAAGCTCAGCAGTCACTTTCGTCGGCGTGGTCTTCCTCCTTGCGGTCACAATCCTCTTTAATGTCCTCCTGTCCCTCCCAGTGAGTTCGGTTTTCTTTCCACAAATGCATCTCGCAGATGATGTTGTGCCATGAACATTGTATGCTGTCATGACCATCGATATGGTACCTCTCGATGTCCCCAATACCTGTGCTACTGTGGTTATTGACGCACAAACCAGACTGGCTCCTACAATCTGTCCTCTTTGGAACTCCGACTGGTCACTCATTGTGCCTTCACCTGGAACAAAATTATTCAAAATCCGATTTACAATGCAATCACTTAGACCCTTGGGACTATAAGCAACATTTTTTTACAAAACAAATTGTATCTACGTGATCGTTTTACTCGAAAAGCAGCACATACCAGAGTCACGGTTTTCAGCGAGATGTTTCCATTATTTTAGAAAACCCCTTATATATATATATATATATATATATATATATATATATATATAATACCAGAGTGTTTTCTCGGTTATAATCAGTTCACGCAATGTGAAGTATTTATTCAAAATTCCTGTTCTTCAGTTTTGGTAATACCGGGAAAACCACTTTTAAAAATAGTCTGTTTCCACATTCTAAACAATTTCTAAATTATATTCGAATCAAATTGAAGGCATGAATTTTTATTTTTCATTTTAACTGGAATTTTTTGTGTTTGTTTTACAGAGCCACATGTCGGCACGATGAATCTTTCTCCTTCGTGACCGCAGTTGTGAGGACAAAGTTTCACCATTCCAGGTAGTGACAGATCAGAAAGCTGCTGCGTGGGGGAGGGGGGCTGTGTGTTTCTCTTATATGCACGGATTCTCGAGGAATTTTGGCATGTTCTTTGCTTTCAATTTGAAGCAGGGTAAATGTGCGAAAAACGAATTCACTATGCTCAAAAAATCACAACACAGTAAAGAAGATTGGACCAATGGTGAGTTCAGTCATTACTATCTGCAAAGCCATCGAACTTGCGTATACTTTTGTGCAATTTTCAGTACAAAAATATCTCTATAAGAGAAATTTTATTGTCTCCTACTTCAACAGTTGGATTTTGAGGGTTTAAAACATCATTGGCTCAACAAGCTCTTTCAGAAATCTCTAATAGGGCAGTATTTTCCACTGCGATTGCTGATCGACATGAAGTGCTTGTGTACGAAGTTCAAAAAAAAGTGCCACCCCTTAACTTTGTAACCATTTTCCCGCAGATAAACAAGTAAAGTACCGTTGGAAAGCACTCGAAGGGAACTATCACGTGATGCTAAGAAAATGCTAATTAAGCTAATTAAATGTTAATTAGCTCACTATCTCCGACTTTTTCCGTATAAGGGGTATGTTATTTTATGCGCATTCTGTTTAGCGCATAGAAAAGCCCCTAAATTTTAAATAACGTCCAAATCGAATGATTAATAGCGAAGATATTTTACTATTGTGAATTGCTAATATAGTAGTCATAAGGTTAAAATTACTACTGTGCTAATCAGTAAATGTTTTTTTTTTCATGCATTTATATGTAGTTTATAGCTACATATGCTTAACCATTCCAAAATTAGATTCTTAATGGATTCAATGACCAGTGAACGTTTGTTAACATGAACTGGGCTGCATTACTTATTTGCTTATTCTTGGTGTGCGCAGTGAGGGTGGGGTGGGATCTGTCAAAATAAACATAATCAAAAAATTTCTTGCCGAATGTTCTTTTTTTATTCTTTTCTATTCAACAGTCCTGATTGGGTGAAATATTTATCAGAGAAAAAACTGAGTCCTTTGAGTTATTACCCATGAATTTTTCTGTAGCAAATTATTCTAAAAATTGGATTTCTGATACTTTGTTCTGGTAGTCAGTGTAAGAATTTTGAAACGTTTTCTGTGTAGCTTTTTTTATAATGTCATATAGAGTATAGCAATGGAGGTTCCACAGAGCATATGACAAAATCTGTACACTAATTAATGGAACCTGACTGCATATAATGACTACAATGTAATTACAAAGAAGCTCAGTTTCAAAACAATTTTAATGGCATTTATCTCTATGTGCATCAAATTGTAACAATCAGTATGTAACATCTGGTTACTGGTGAATACATATGCCATTTTCTTATACTGTGGTAATGAAGACAAGGAATGGAATAATAGTGAGAGACATTTTGCTTTATTAAGATGCGACAAAAAGCTGTTCTGAAATTAGCTATGTATAAATGTAAAGCACATTTTCTTTCCTTACACTTGATCAGACTAAGAGTTTTGAAGCTCTAAATTTTAATCCACTTGTTCCCATCAGAGAATAATTGATTGTTGTTATGTACTTTTCACTAATGCAATTAAAAGAAGCATTTATGAACTAATTTGTTTCAGGGAAAACATTCAATGCTGCACCACTGGGAAAGTAGTCAGACACTGATTAATTGCTAATTGTATGAGCTGGGCTCAATTTTGAGTCTCAGATGAGGCATCGGTGGTGTGTTTGTCTTTCAGCACTGGTTCTCTTTCCCTCTCAGAATTATGTGGTTGTAACAAATCCCTGAAGCAGAACCCAAAACATAGAGTAACATAATGTGTATAACAAACCTGAAAGTGGCTAATTTTTCTTCTGTTTTATATGTGCAGTTAATTTAATTTCTATATTAACTCTTATGACACCACATAATTATGTGAAATTTACTTAAATTAAAATACTTTTATTTTTGCATATTCTATAACAATACTTTTTGTCTTGTTCTACTCTGGCAATCTGTTCCGTTGCTGAAGAATAGGAGTGATATGGTAATCAGCTGCGCATTGTTATAGTACCAAATATACCCATTATTAAGGGTGGATGCCTTCGTGGAGCCAAGCCATTTCCTGCTTCATAATGTGTAAGTACTTTATTAATTATTGTTTTTCTGTTTCAAAATGTATTCTGATTCTGCCATTTCATAATGTGTAAGTATGTTATGGTTTATGACATGTTCCAAACTTATTCAGCTCTCACTGAGCTTATATTATTCATGATTATATTTCTGTTTCAAAAACTGTAAAAAAATTACAATGATCAAGGTGAGCAATATTTCTGCTCATGAGTTCAGTAGAATAATTACTGTATTTCACAACAATGTAAGTTACATGAATTAAAATATGCACATTCCTTAGACAATGATAGTAACCATAGTTCTCCAGGAAAATAATGCCACAAATTTTTTCTAGAGCCAATTTTGAAATTCTTATGGGAAAAGAATAGTGGATCTAGCCATTTCCATGTACTGTATGTGATAAAAGGGTATAGAATCAAAATGAGCAAAGTTTCAATACTATATTTCAGGAGCACAATTTAACCGAACTAATAAAGCTTCAGATATGTAACCAGAAAGCTTCACATACTGTACTGAACAGAATGTCTGCATGCACTGACGGTGTTCAGAAAGTAATGCCTCCATATTTATATGCAATTTCAGTGGCAAAGAATCAAATTGAAACAAATAAACAAAGTTCAGATTTTCTATTTTAATTCAAATATTTTATTTTTCTACATAATTCATCTCACACTCAACGTACATACACAAACGTTTAATAAGTTTTTTAAACCCATCTCTGTAAAAATCTTCAGGTTTTCAGAACCATTTCCTCATAGCAGCTTGAATATCTTTGACAGAGGTGAACTGAATTCCTTTCAGATATCTCTTGAGAGCAGAAAACAACCAGAAGATGGAAAGCTCCAAATACGGGCTATTAGTGGGGAGTTCAAGAACTTCAAACCCAATTTTCTGCATAGCCCCTGAAGTGAGAGCACTGGTGTGTGGTTGCCATATGGCAGATTCATTGGCATCCCCCACCCGCATACATGGTTAATTATTTGATTTAACTGTTTTTAAAGTACGCACATAGCTCTCAGAGTTGATAATCGCACCTTTGACCACGTACTCCTGACGAATAATGCCTCTGCAGTCCCAGAACACAGTGAGCATGCACTTACCGGCAGAAATTTGAGTTTTGAATTTTTCGTTGGAGGAGAAGGTGGATGTCGGTATTCCAGCTGTTCATTTATCAATTCTGTGTCATAATGGTGAAACCAACTATCACCACCAGTCACAATGCTTTAGAGAAAATCACATCCTTATTTTTCATAGCGAGCAAGCAACCTTTGGCATGCTTCGTCTTGATTTCTTCATGTCAGTCGTTAGGTCCTGCAGTAACAGATGAGCAATTAATTGTATCCTAAAATCTTCGATGTCATGGATGTTACCGACTAATGTTCAGCGTAACTGCTATGAATATCTGAGTTATTCTTCAATTTTCCCTGATAAGCCCATCAACCTTTCGTCTATTCAAATTTCAATTTGCGATTACACCCCACCTACTTCGTGGGTGATCCTTTATGGCCACATTTCTCAACTGTCCTTTGATTTTGATTCCCAGAGACAAACAGTGCCTATGTCGAAAGTTTCAGAACCATAAACTGCCACTAATCTAGTCTGAATTTTTTTAGGAGGTACATTTTCATGAGTTAAAAACTAACTGATTGTTGTTTGAAACCCACTGAAACAGTAGAAAAGAATAATCAATTTTAAATGCAATTAAATATGAACAAATAGGTGTACATTCTATTATTCAGTAAAATGAAGCCGATGGCACAAACAATCGTTGCTACCTGACTGGTTGCCGGACAACACACTTGGATTGCATCATTACTTATTGAACACACCTCATAGTATGATGTTGCTATTGAACC
Source organism: Macrothele yani (assembly GCA_039090855.1). Lineage (NCBI taxonomy): Eukaryota > Metazoa > Arthropoda > Arachnida > Araneae > Macrothelidae > Macrothele > Macrothele yani. The sequence goes on along the minus strand of CM077034.1, from coordinate 195,768,684 downwards.
GATTCATTTGCACAGTTATGGGAGGTGAGTGCAAAGTGAGGGGTTTTATTAACCTAACTGACTGACAAACAAGGACAAATAAAAACAATGGATTCAGTTGGGTTACAGGACTAGTAGTGCGGATATTTGTTGCCTATTTCTTCTGTAAAAAAACATTGAAAGGATTCTTTGGGCATGTGTGCAGCCCGGTGGCCAAGGGGTCTGAGGCACAACAGATCTAATATATTTTTCAAAATTTGGATTGATATTATGAAGCTTTCAACTTTTTAATAAAGCAACAAGTACAGCATACAATTTTTTTTGTTTGAAATTTTTTTAGATTACTTACAATGAAATCCGAATATTAAAGATGCTAATATAAACTTTTGGATTTATTGCCTCAAGAGTTATGCGTTCTACAGCAATATTAGCAGTAGTAATTCAAGGTAAAGCTTTACAGTGCAACCCAAGATAGATACATGTGTGCTTACAGAGCGAGCATCAGAATGCTCGTAGGCATGGCATTTTGATTGATTTTGCATTGGGTTGCTTATAAATCCATTTATTCATAAGTGTTGTTTATTGAATGCATGCACCAGATGGTAAAGCTGAAATTTCTGAAGCAAAAACCTATTTTGAAATACAACTATTAATATAAATGTATAATATGTTCCATATCTTTAGTTGTGGATTTCCACTGAATAAATGAATTTCTAAGAAATAATACATGAATTTTTACAGCTGATAGTCACAGTTCTGACATGTATTTAAATAGATCATGGTTTTCTCTCTGTATCCCCTGAAAAAATGCGGTGGTGCATGAAAATTTTGAGGTTTTGTTTATCCTTGGGCATGTGTATCTCGTGGAACAGAGAGGTTTCCTTGGCAGGTGTTGCATTGTGACCTATCTGGTCACTGACTTAAGGATATGCGGCTAAAACTAGGGAGAGCTGATTGACGGTGCAAAAGTAACTGCTAGTTGTAAAGGAATCTTATTACAATAAGAGACAAGAAATCTTGCAATGAAAGGAGAATGTTTGTTGGTTACCAGCATTCCTTTCTCATCTTTAGGAATTTTTTTCAATTTTAATTAGTTTCTTGGTAGTCAGGATTAATTTTTGTTTTGTTAAATTAGCACTAATTTTTATTTTGCTAATCTTTTTTAAATATTTTTTTCCATTACTGATGTTGGTTTCGCCTCACCAACCTGAACTTTTGAGGAGCTTTGTGCCATTTTATTTTTAGCTTGTGCAAATACCATAGTTAAGAAATATCAGTTATTACATTTTTTTAAATAGCATTTAAAATGTCATTTTTTTTCTTGTGGGAGTGAAATTGATCATTATGTTTAAATGCAAGTGAAACTGTTGATTAGTTAAATCAACATTAAAGGAAAAAAGTATCATTTTGAATCTGACCCTCTCAGATTTTCATGAAACTTTACAGTATTGTTGGTGCACACAAAAGACAGTTGCGTAGGAAAGCCGCCGCAGACAACATCCATTTGCCTCCTTCCATTTGTGGGGCCGTTGAGTACATGGTTTTTTTTTTTTTCGTTGAAAATTTTAAATATTTTTTCCCAGTCTTAACCTGAAAGTAACAGTTTTGCTTGAATACAAATTCCCTTAAAAATAGTTTTTTTTTGTTTTTTGTTTTTAAAATTCTGCACTTGGATCTAAGCTGTGTAGAGATAGTCTCTACGGCATAGTATTAAAGTTTATTGCTTTCCTGATTTAGCTGTGAAGGTAGGATTTTTTATCACATATGTGCAAAACAAGGGTTGTTTCGTGAAACTAATAAATAAACTATGGACTTCACTGCTACCACCGAGAAGAGGCATTACACGCAGATACTTGTGTTGCCTTGAGAGCCATGCGGACAAAGAGCAAAATGAGGAAGGCGATATGCAACAGATTGGGAAGTTGCAAAGTAGGACCAGATATTTCTGATTGTCAGTGCGGACAGAACGTACAAACCATAGAAAAACAAACATGTTAGTGCCAAAGGGAATCGTATGCCTGGGACACAGCCACTGAGTATCAAGTAGCAAGCGGACACTTCAGCAGTTTCTTTGGAATGGGTGTCATTTTTTTACATAGGGCTTAAAATATATTGGGGTAGGAGGGGGGGGGTAAAATTCCTGCTGCAGTAATGATAAGAGATGCTTGTATATCAAGTTTCTTTGCACCATAGTTTTAAAATTTACAGTGACAAAATCTTATGTTCAAAAGTTCGGAAAATTTTTGTTTCATATATTACAAAAGTGTAACTCAAGTTCTCTTTTTGCTGTCTTTAAAATGATTTATTACTTAGTGCATAGTTTTTAAATTTAATGTGAGGTATTATTAAATTTGACTTCAGTTTCTTTCTCTTTTTCTCAGAAACTTTAATTTTTGTGTGATTAAGAGAAATAAAATGTCATAAATTATGAAGCTGCAAATGAAAATCAACATAAAAAATATAAGAATTGAAGGAATTATTTCATTACAAATGTGTCTTGGAAGGAAACGAAATTTCTTCAATTAGCAAAATAAAAAAAATTATAACATTTCAGCAGTTTTGCTGTAAATCACAGTAAGTAGTATAAAATGTAATGAGCTAATATAATTCATTTGAAATTTACACTGATAGATGTCAGTATAATTTAAAATATCTTGCAAACATTTAACTTTTATATTCGTGGTAATGTTGTAACCAAAGGAGAAAATTTGTGTTATATTATGAAAAAATAAAGCAATTGTAATTGGGTGTATATGCCACAGCCAGTGTAAGTTTTCTTATGTATGTTATCCACTGCTTGTATGTTAAATCATTATTTTTTTTTAACAAGCAGATCCAAAATATTTATCTGATGTTTCATTACCTTGGACAATTTTTTCTCATTCACCTAAGCAGATAAAGGTGATTCTTATGTTGCATTTGCTGTGCAGTCTTTGTTTAGTTTTTTATTTGTAGGTTTGTGTAACATTTGGTAGATATTTTCCGTTTTGCACTTAGTTAGCATTAATTTAACAGTTCGATATACATTGTACTAACACAGATGGCTTAAATGCCACTTGCCTTAGCAAGAACTGGTATTAGGACTTAATTCACAAAATTTGGAAAATCTGATTTCAATAATTGAAACTTTTGCCTTTTATACATACAAAACTGTATTTCAAATAGCTTAAAATTTTTATTTTTATAGATGCGTATGCTTGCATTTAGTTGTAATAGAGATAGCATCTTTTTCTGCTAGATGCATGCAGGAATATATTTCATCATCATACTAAACTAAAACTAATTTACTGTGCTCTTGACACTGATTCTGATGTTTGCTAGGGTTTTTTTTTTCTGGGAAGGGATTTTAATATTGCTGTTTTTTGTTGTTGTTAAGATGCTAACTCTATAGGCTAAGCCTTTAATTAGATGTATTAAACTCGTTTTGAGCTTTTTAACTGCTCCAGCTTTTTGGAAGGTTGGTTAAGAGGTCAATTTTTTTTAATTTCTTTTGTTAGCTAATTTAGAGTTCTTTTACTGTGACCAGGGCTTGAGTTTGACTAGTAGCCAGTAGCAAATTGCTAGCAAGCAAATGCATTTTCCTAGTGATAAAAAGTGGTTCTAGCAAAAGTTGCTAGTGGAAAAATTTTGAATGTTTTAGTGTGAACTGTAAAGCTTCACTGCATTGCACATATGGGATATTTTAAATACATACAAAAGGAACAACTGCTTTCTAAAAACGAATGTTTCTTGAAAAGTACAAACATTATAAAAGCATTTTGGCACTAGTAGAAATATTCAGTATATTTCCCTTATCTACTTCTGCATGTGAGGTCGGGTTCAGTTTCATGAAGCGAATCCAGTCTGACTGGAGGGGCAGTTTAAACTTACAAACATTGAATGCGGTCATGAGTATTGAGGTTGAAGTTCCATCCGAAGACAAGTTTCATCCCAGGCCTGCTGTTTTAAAGTTGTATGATGAAAAGACCGGAAACCCAGATCGTAAACCATACGGAAAATAACTTCCAAGATTTTGAATACTGTTCTTGAATTTTGTGAATGAAGTTAAATAAAAACAATGTTTTTTAAATATTTGCATTCGAATTAAATTGTTAGAATTAATCTCTGTGGGGTCATGAAAAGGTGAGTTATATCTAAATATCTGTAATCTTTTCAGCATTATAATGTGATAGTTACAGGGGTGAAATCAAAATTTGACATTATTGACTAGTGGAGGGGGAACATGTTAAAGTTTCTTTTTTATAATGTTAATAAACTTTTGCTAGTAAAAAATAAGGCCTTTAGCAAGTGCTGCTACTGCAAAAGAAGAAAAAAGAAATCAAGGACCGACTGTGAGGATGGCTTTACAAGGTTCAGCGTTAAGGTCTCCAAATTTCTTAATTTTTAATTGGAAAATTGCATGATTGCATTTCTTGTGAAAAGTAAACATATTATCAGCAACTTGCAAACTAACATGTCATAAAATGTTGTAGTATAATTTTCACATATTCACCGGCTTCAGATCACTTGGAGGAAATAGAATGCGCACTTTATTGTTTTCAAGGCTTTTTCACGTTTTTCTGATCATAATTGATCTCAGGAAATTATGGGCACAGTATCCTGCTAAATTACTTGTTTAGATGATATTTGGGTTACTAAGTTTGTAATAATTGGTTTGCAAACATGTTTCTAAGATTCTGTATTTCATTTTCTTCTGGAACGGTGCGTGAATTTTTTTCAGTGTTCATTCATCTAAGGAACTACATGAACTATCTAGTAAAAATAATAAAATTTTGACGTAACAATTTATTGTTCATATTGTTTATCGTGTTTTAATACACTGCTGGACAATTGCTAATGACGGATCATAAACGGCTATATAGCGCATAAAAAAGTAAGTGTGGTTGGATGCCAAGTGAAATAAAATAATATCAGAATGCCAGGACATTACAAGAAATAAAATTTATTGTGCTCAGTAGGCTTTGGAACGTGTTCAAGGGACAAACAGGCCATTTTGTGCAGAATACGTAAACGTGAAAAAATGCAATTACCGTCCGCAGGCGTTCCGGCGTAAGATGTCAATACGGGATATGGCCACCATGGAGGGCCATGCAAGGTTCCACCCGTCGTGTCATGCTTTGCACAACATTATTAAGCAGCTGTTGGGGTAATTTATCCCATTCCTCTGTGAGTGCACTGATGAGGGTGTCCTTGTTTTTTGGAGGGAATTGACGACCAGCAAGACTCCTCCCCAAAGCATCCCACACATTTTCAATGGGATTCAGATCTCGAGAACGTGCTGGCCACACGAGGCGTTGAATATCCTCGCTCTCAAGACACTCCTGGACAGCGACTGTTCGATGACATGTTGTGTTGTCGTCCATGAAAATGAATCTATCACCGACAGCACCACGGAACATGCGAACATGAGGTAGCAGAACATCATTACTGTATCGTTGGCTAGTCATAGTCCCAGTTGGAAGCACATAGAGGGACGTACGGCTATTGATCATGATTCCAGCTCATACCATGGCACTACATGTGGCATATCGGTCCCTTTCCTGTATGTTTGCTGGACAATATGCAGTACCACTATCATGCCAGATCAGTTGTCGTCGACAATCAGACGATAGACTGTATCTACTCTCATCTGAGAAGAGGACAGTAGACCAGTCGTTATCAGTCCAATTGCGATGTTGATGGCACCATTGCAAACAGGCGGTACGGTGACGTCTGGACGATGGGATGCACACAACAGGACGGCGGGCGCATAGTCCTCCTTCATGCAAACGTCTGGCGAGAGTTTTTTGGCAGATCCGCTTGCTAGTAGCAGCCTTAAACTGATTTCCTATCTCACTAGCTGTGCTGCTTCGGTGTCTTTTTGTTGATAGCACTATGTACCGATCTCTCCCTTCCCTGGAGCAAGTGTCGTACTGCGAACACGACCTCCGCCGTGACGTTTGCTACACTCTCCATCTGTTTGAAATGATTTCCAAAGCCTTGAAACAACACTGTGGCTGACGTCGAACTCCCTGGCAACATCTGTTATTTTTCGCCCTTCTTCAATCTTGCCAATAATACGGCCTCGCGTAAAATCATCTAGGTGATATCGGTAAGACATACTGAAAATTGTAAGTTCGTCAATTGATTCTTTCCCTTTCAACTTTGCGTTTGAACAACAACGGTCAATACGCATCAAATCCTTTATATCTCTTATCAGCGCTATGATGTCATGAACAAGTTTGGCAATCCAAAATTTGCATACGCACAACACGTCTCACTGTATCCCGCACTTATGCTAATTTCCACATTTTCCTGCCTTCAACTTTATGGTTGTTATCGTTGCTATTGTCATCCGTTTAAATAGGTAACAGGATATCTCTCTGTAATATATATACTATGGAAAAAAATCATGTAAACACAAAATATCTTTAAGTTTATATCTATAAGAAGATTTATAATTATTGTTACATAACCCATTTCAATTTTAGCTTTTTTTTGTGATTATAGTAGAATGAAAAAACCTTTAATTAGGCTGAGATATAAAGTATGGTTAGTCATCCTTGAATGTGTTCTTAGTAGGGATGGAAAAAGCAGTTTTCTTGAAGTAACAGGGAACAATAGTTATTATACCTGTTATTTCCAGTGAAAATTATGCATTATTCAGTCTAATTTCTAACTTTGTACATGATCATAGGGTTAGTTCCCAAACATGTTACATTTAATTGTGGAAGGGCATTATGAGCCCATATTTCCATCTGACTAATGACATAATAGGAATCTATGGTAACCGGTTGGAATTCTTAATATGAGCATGCTCTTTATGAAAACGAACAATTTCACTTTATCCTTAGACACGCAAGAAACAGCTTATTCTAATTGTTCATTATTATTTCCAATTATGAATAATTATTAGTTTTCAATAGCACTTATTTTACTCGCTGCATAGGGGAATTAAAAATGACCCTCCGACGAATGAGGAGTAACAATGGAATTCCCTAGTGTAATATTGAGGGGAGGGGTCTTGCCAATCTTCAGTGTGGAACTATCATTACACACTACTTAACAAATTGAAAACTACGTAAACATTATTTAGACTGTATATTTGATTATGTCAACATATTTGATTATTGGAAGGAATAATCAATTATATATTCATTGATTTGAATATCGCTTTTACTGTTATTTACTTTCTCCCTCCTGGAACTTGCTTCTGTGGTGTTCGGCATGTTTTCTTGAAGACTTACAGCATACTGAACAGTACCGTTGTCTTTCTTTTGCATAATTGTTGCATCCGCCTTACGATGGTCTAAAGAAGGTTTTAACATCACAATCGGATGTTTACTGTGCATATGTTTCTCAAGTTTGAAATCGAAGATTTGAAGGAACATGTCACAATGACTTACGTGGAGAGGAATCCGAAACCTTAAACTATTGCCATATATATGAATATTTTCTATTCATTTAATTAACAATAACGAACAGAACTCACCATTTAAAAAAAATGTAAGAGTAGACTTCGTATCTTACAAGACAAATTCAGAATACACACGCAGAAAGCGTAATAACAAAGTTACTGAACGATCGGAGTAAAACAATTGCATTTCACAGTCACAGTGATCAACGAAATGATCTGCTAGTGAGGACATCGCAGTAACAGCTTTTCACAAGCATCGTGATCTACGAATGTGCAAGAAAGTGAAACTCAGTGACGTTTATTGGTTGCTAAATCAGAGACGAAACCCGCAGCTCGTAGCATAACTGTTACTAGAAATAACAGGTTTCACATACGCTTAATAACAGGCAGTGACTGCTAGTGCCCCAAAACAACTACGGGATAACAGGTTGTTATCAGAGTACCCATCCCTACAAAGGATGTAAATGGAAGAAACCACAGCTCTGCAGATGCTGAGAGAGTTTGAGTTCCTCCGTTCGCTAATTAATCGTAAATTAGGTAAAAATGCTATAATATGAAATGAGAAAAACTTTATGCGTCAACATACAATAGTTTTATGTCAGCTTCATTTCTCCTTCATCGAATACATCTGTGATCTGTGAAAGTGAAATCAGTTTCTGCTTTATTTGATATATTAGAGTGTTTTGGGTTATATCGTTTTTCAGTAAAAATGTTGAAAAAATAAATTCTTATAATAATGTTAAACAGCTTTTTTCGAGCAGAAATAGATTCTTTTAATTTTTGTCTGTTATCATTAGAGGTTGAGATCTATGTAAACTGTGTTAGTAACATTTCTCAGGAGAATTTTGTTTTCCGAGATGAAAACTTATTTATTAAAAGAGTTTTTCTTACATTTTTATATTATTGAAAAGCTAAGCTCCTATAAACTTCGAAACTACCTTTTTTTTTTTTGGTTAACGGTTTAACAGTTACCGTGAGCAACTTAATGGGTTAAAAGCAGTCACCCTTCCCTTCCCTAATTTAGGGTCACTGGTTGCAGAAAAGGGAGAGAGCCAGCGCCGTAAGACAAACACAACATCCATGCCTCACGGGATTCAAACCCGGACTCTTTTCGCACGAATGATCAGAGGCCATCGCTTAGACCACTGCGCCCTGCAGCTTTGTATGCAAGAATATTTATTTGTATAATGTTTAGCAAAATCGTGGCAATAATTAGGAACTGAATAAATAAAGTTTTGAGTGATTCTGTTCTTCAGTTGTTTTATTTCTGAGATCGTTTAAAACGACAACTGCTGAATGCTGTCGTTTCAAATTATCCCTAAGGTTTGACGTATTTCCCGACGTTTAGTAGTTCTTTCCGCAAAGGCTACATTTGGTGCAGACCTCATCCTAAGCAAAACAAAAATAATGTGGAACAAAATATATTTTAAGTTTACCCATTATTACTTATTACTTACTTTCAACAAATAACTGTTCCAGCACCTGATGCACCTTTAAACTTCCAGTACAAACAACAAGAACAGCACTTCTGGCTTCGACTTTATCGGACAGAAAGGTATACTTTCGCTTTAAGCTTGATTTAACTTGAAGAACAGCAGAGTGCAAAAACCGCATAATCTAAACGTTTACTCGTTTGATGGACCCAATGTTTGAGCGTTCCAGTCATGAAAGCCATCGGTGGAAGCTGAATAGTTTACAGCATCGTGATTTACACTTACAGCATTGGAAAACGAAAAACGTGAATTTATGTCATGTAATCAATTGCTTCATTCTGCCAGATGGACACTTTCCAACTCATGAAAAAACAAAACTTCTCCGTCTTTATGAATGTTTCAGGGTAGTGAAACATTTACCATTCCTAAAGGTCCTTGTAATTGGCTAAAGACAGTCATTACAGGAGATACTCACTCTTATCCTCTTTACAGCGTCCAACTGACAGCAACATGTCAGCACTGACTTGTAAGTCGCTGAGTGCGGGCCAGAGTTAGCAGCATAAGCACAATTACAATTACCACTACGGAATAGTAGTGTTATATGGAAAGTAGCAAAAGTTACTTATTCACACGGTTGTTGAAAAGCTGTAGTGCAGAGGCAGGTGATATACTCGACTTTTTGAAATTAAGGATACAAAACTGTAAATTCGAATGAAGAATTAACATCAGCATGATCAATATATTCTGTTTAGATAACCCATGTATTTACTTAGCCAGATGTATCAATAGAACTACACATTAGAGTGATTCATTACATAAAACATTACTTTTGAAATGAATTTATGTAATACCGTTCAAGCATATGTTGTTAGATAAGACAGAATTTAATCTTAAATAGATGTTTCAAATGTAATTAGACAGCCTACTTATATGCTATTACAATATCACTCCATACACAAGCAGATGTGTATAGTGCTGCATGTTTTTTTCGAAGCTTACATGAAAACGTCATATGAAATATATTGAAACGCGCTATTCGGAAACACAGAAGCCATCAATTTTAGAAAGAGTATCATTTACAGCGATGCTGATTAACAAACTGCGAGTTAGTGCGGTAGCAGTATTACACAGATATGACTAAATTATTACTTTTTAAATTTGTTTTTAATCTCTCGTTCATTCATTTCGTTTGAAAGCCGATTGCTCCTGAAAACTCGATCTGTTACGTAAATTACTGAATCAGCTCCCAGCGACGCAGCTGAAAAACTGCTATATGTTGTATGGTATCAGACGTCTCCTTCTTGGTGTTCTTTTTTCACTTTCCAGCACTGTATATCATGAGAAAGATGTTTCTCCATAATCCGTATTTGATACAAAATTAGCCTAAATACATACAGAAAAAAGGATTTTATAAACTAAAATGGAATATCTAAGATTAAGGCCTAGTTGTTTTTACTTTATTTTCTATAAAATAAATTACATGAAGGTTTCACTAGAAGGTGTTGTCTTTCTTATGTCTTTCCTTGTTTAATGAATAAAACCCTTTAACTAGGTAGTATGCTAATGTTGAATTCTGGTGAAAAAATAAAGTGTAATTTTTTTATAGAAAATAAAGTAAAAACAACTAGGCCTTAAACTTAGATATTCCATTTTAGTTTATAAAATCCTTTTTTCTGTATGTATTTAGGCTAATTTTGTATCAAATACGGATTATGGAGAAACATCTTTCTCATGATATACAGTGCTGGAAAGTGAAAAAAGAAAACCAAGAAGGAGACGTCTGATACCAACGAAATTTATACAGGATATTAAAGGAATACAGAGGATAACGTGATCAAAACATTATGGCAAAACACAGCTGTATTTGTAATACTCTGAAGTTCTGTTGAGATAGTTGCAAAAATGACTACGTCATCAGCAAAACGAAGGAGAGTTAGATCATCTCCATTAATATTTATCCCTTTGTTTTCCCATTTCAGTGATTGAAAGACATTTTCCAATGTCACATTAAAGAGCTTGGGATATATGGTGTATCCTTGTCTCACTCCCTTTCCAATGTTTATGTGTGCTGTATTCTCAAACAGCCGAATCTTTGTACTTGCATTTTCATAGATGTTATTAATAATATTATGACCACTTACATAATAATCTGTAGAACCCGCTTTATAAAGATAACGAAACAGCGGCCACTCGGACAGGTATCAATTCGATGAGGTGTCGGTAGGTATCCTGTCGTATGTGGTACCATAATGTCAACAGATGGTCCTCCAGTTTCCTTACATTTTGGGGTGGTGGTGATTTAGAGCGTACCCGCTTTTCTAAGTCGAACCACAAGTGATAGATTGGGTTCTCGTCAGGTGAATGTAGAGGCCTGAGCAGTAACAGAAAAACACCAGCATGTTCCTTGAACAACACATTGACGATTCTTCAGAAGGCATTGCGTATTATGCTGTTGGCAACGTCAATCACCAGCAGGGAATACAGTTGCCATGAATCGGTGGACTTGGTCCGCAATGATGTTCAGGTAACTGACAGCTATCAAGGATTGTGTTATTAGAATAATGGAGCTTAAACTGTTCCATGAAAGCATGGCCAGCAGAACAATGCCGCCTCTCCCGCCTGCCTGTTTCCGCTCATCAGTGCACCCAGATGCCATGGCCACCGTTGGTAATCGACGCAACTAAGTTCGGCCGTCTACGTGATTCGCCAGCGATCTTCATCCTTCAAACCAGGTCACTTTATTCCTATTATTCACGGTCGAATCTCGCTGATCTTGGACCCATTTGATGCTTTGTTGGCGATGACGTGCAGTGAGCATTGGGACCCGGCTGGGTCTTCGGCAACACAGACTAATGCGCAGAACGCTTCGGTTAACTGTGTGCTGTGAAACATTGCCGTGATCACCACGTTTGTAGTTTTAGGTGATTTCACGCACTGTGACCCTGCGGTCGCTGTGAACAATGCGATACAACAGTGGTGATGAAAATCTTTGTAATTTTCTTCCTGTTTTATCTGATTTTAATCATTTAGTTTCTGCTGCACTCTGGCATCAATGAGCTGCTGCGGACGTCACACGACTGAATGACCGTTTGTCGTTTGGCCATCTGTGCATCACGTGTGATACGTACTCACTACAGTGGCATGTGAACAAACCACAAGCTTTTTCTGAGATCGTAGTTTCTGAGATTGTAGTACTGAGGTACTGTGCCATCGTAATGTATCCTTCATCAAACTCCGATAAATTGGCAGCTTTTCTCATTCTTACTCTGAACACTCTACTAACAGAAAGACTGTCCTCCAGTTGCATATATACTGCTCTGTCAACTTGATCTGCGCTGCCGTTCGGACTCCAAGCGCGCTCATTTCTGAAGACTGGTAGTGGTCATATTTTAATGGCTCATCGGCTTAGATGGGAAACAGGATTCTCTGTCGTGAGCTACATGCCATTTCTGGTGATGGGTCTTAACAGCTTTGTTAAGAATAAAAGACCTTGTCTCCTTGATATTGTTATACACTATACTTTCAAATGCACGACATTTAAATTTACTACTGTCTCACAAGTAGATGCATAAAAAAACATTCACATACTCGAATAAATTATATATCGCTTTCATTACGTCCTTAAAGAAGTAAAACCGCAATAGAGATATTTTTAAGGATACGGAAAGGAAATACAAATATATCTCATTCAAAATTGAAATTTTTGTAATTTTCTTCCTGTTTTGTCCAATTTTATATGTTACGGTGTAAAAATTAGCTTCCAAAATTTATTTCTACTTCCAGGTGACACCGTATATTTAAGATAATTATAGATGAAAGTTAATAAAAAAATAGGTGGTAATCCTCGGCGTTCGGAGTTCATTTGAAATTAGCTAAATTTGTAATTTGATGTTTTTTCTTTTATGCCAACCATCACATTCAGAGTTATATTATGCAGTGCTCCTACGTAGGTGATAATGAGTCCTCTCTAGAAATTAGTTTTGTTTCAAATTTTAAATATTTATTTCCAACCATTTGTGAAATTGTAGTCCCCTAACCCCCTTTCGACTTTTCCTACTCGGCCAGAATTTTATTTCCCACTTGAAACCATTCCTAACGAGAAGACGAGACAATTTTGTTCATTAAAACAACCTAAGCAACAGTTTCTACCTGTTTTTTATAAAACTGGTCATATATTTATCTTTAGCCTAGCAAAAGGCGGCTTACGAAAACCTAAGGAGGCTGATGTTAGTATAGATCGGTTGTAATGCCTAAATGTACTATATGTACCAAATTTTAGCAATATAAAACTGCACTTTCTAATAACAGAATATGAAGTGGACAAAATTATACATTGAAATAAGAACAATTTTAGATATGTTCAATAATTACTTTTAAATTTTGTTAAAGCTATTTTCCAAACTAATACCACGGAATAAACAATTCTAATTTCGGATGAAAATTTGAAGAATGGGCTTCAGCTTCTTGTATATCAATTATTTGGAATTATTCAAAAATCGGAAAACAACGCTAACTACATAAATAAGGTGAAGACGCTTTTTTCGGAGCATTAAGCGGACCTTACACGTTGAATAATATTGTCTTTGTTTGAAGGTAATGGCAATATTATGAACGTGTAAGGTCGATGGAGATGGGATGACAGCCAAAAAGGATGCGGTAATAATGTGCATATGAATGTTTTGACATTGGCGCATCAATATTATGTACCTAGTATTGGCTGATGAAGAGATACTCATATTAATGGGGATCTTATGAGGGCACATGAATCATTATTCTAGCTTTGCTAATTTCGAATTGCAGAGCCTTGATGGAATGTTGTTTCACCGTTATCATAGGTTATTTGCTAAAAACGAGATTAACGATTTGCTGTTTGCTGACAGTCAGAGGAATCTCTGTAGATATTTAGTAACAATTAACTAGGATTCCCATCAAACACATCCGTGTGCGTAGCATTTTACTTCGACATCTGGAGACATAAGTGCCGCTACTCTCACATCTCCTGCAGAAGGTATGGGAGCACAAGAACGTTTCTCAAATGATGGAAACCCATTTTAACACCGTTCACCAAATTTGCAGGCATGTAAATTCAAAAGCCATTCAATAAAAACTGAGAGTAAAATCACACAAAATGAAGAAACATATGTATAGCAAAATATATGTTACTCTTTCGCAAAGTGTCTTCCCTCCGATGATATGCAACCGCCCCATCGTTCAGTCAACTTTTCTAGGCATGTGGCGAAGGTATTTTGCGGAAGCTGCTTTAGCAACTCCTCTGCAGCTTGAATAACGTAAGCATCTGTGTAAAATGTTACGCCGCGGATCTTCTCCTTCATTGTTTTAAAGAACCAGAAATCTCAAGGGTTCGCGACTGTAGACAGACTGCAGCATGATTTCAATACTGCATTTTGCAAGAAACTGTTGAACACAAGCAGCTATATTTGGCCGAGCGTTATCATGGTGTAGGGTTCACTTGCCCACTAAATCTGGTCGCTTAATCGATATGTGTCGTCGCAGACGCTTCAAGACTGAAATGGTCGGGGAACCCATGGGGATTCCTTTGGTCTGCTTTTAGGTACGGTCGTGGAAACGAAAATAGTTCGCATCAATAACTAGGTCAATGGCTTCGGATATTGCCTTTAGTGTATTTTCATTAGTGTTTCCGTATCTCCCTTAACAGTAATCGACGGGTACAGGAAGACAATGTCAAAACTGCTTAAGGTATTGGCGGGTGTTATCATTAGGCTTCGAATTATTTCGATAAAGTCTTCGGACGATAAGAGAACAACGGTACAATGCGTCAATATTCTTGATGAGGCACGGAAGCGCTTCTCGACCTTCTGGTAGTGTAAGCCCTCCTCCACCGCTTCCAGTAGCAGGCAGTATGACATTAGGAACATATGTTGGTTTGTTGTAGATGCCAGTGCTGGGGTTCCCAGGTGGAGACTTCATTACTAAGACATCCAAGAAACGGCAGGGATGTATTTGTTTACCGCGCCGTAGAAAACGTTATGGCAAGCTGTAAAGTCCGTATACGGATATTCTGCGCCGCATGTTGCACAGCTTTGTCCTGTTAGCCATAGCGCCAGAACAACTCCGGAGGAAGGGTATGTGCATATTATTTATCTGGGATGTATCGCTGTCTGCTGAGTATTCCTTAAATTCGTGTACAGCCAGATCACGAGTTGAACCCAATGGTGTCGCAAACCCTGACGCTGGAAACTGCTCGCTGCAAGGTACACCACCATGACTTCGAACACGCATACGACCATCACGGTTCATCAAGCTAAACCGTGACTCGTCAGAAAGCACGACATTCTGAAAATCCGAGTGCCACTACCTTTGTTTTAGACCCCAATGATTTCTGTTGTTGGGGTTAAAAAAATACGCACATATAGACTGATATCGACGTGTCCTTTGTTAAACAGACGACGCCGAGCGCTGTTGGAGCACAAATCCTGACCTGTGAGAGTGTTCCACTGCTGCGCGAGCACCGTGGATGTGGGCGTGAGATCTATTCCTGCCGTGCGACAGAAATGTCACTCATCTCGTGCAGTTGTGTGATTTCGCTGTTCATTTTCCGGATTTCGGCGCGTCCGTGCCTTTACTGTCTACTGACCTCACGTTCACACCACTGTACTGGCGTTTCGACCTGTACGATAAGCAATTCAAGGATAACAACGTCCAGCTTCTCACATCTTAAAAATCCTTCAACGCTCAAAGTCCACCATGTGCTCATAATGCGACATTCGTCAGCGACGGGAATAGTGAGTCACAAGATGCAACCTTTCGACTCTTCACCGATTGTAACATCTCGTTTGAGCCAGATTCGTATCTCCTAGATGGTAATGACCAGAAGACGCCGCTCCGAAACCCCGCGCCCATTGTTGCTGACATTTTAATCATTTATTACTGCCGGAAGGTGAAAAAAGAACACCAAGAAGGAATTGGCAGACAATCATAAAATTTACATAACTTAATAGGGTCGAGTTTACGTAGGTGTGATGTTAATTTCGGGACCAACCGGTGAGCGATTACGCCACAGCACGGCATAATATGCAAATTATCGTCGGTGGTATTTAAAGAGTACGGCGAAGTGAATGTAATCAGTCGTCGGCGTACGGACGCGTGCGAAGACCCTGAAGAAGCTGCAATGCCTGGACATGGAAGACGTGTACGATTTCAGCAGTTATCGGACTTTGAGTGAGGTCATCTAGTAGGAACCAGCGAGGCCGGGCGGTCGTATTGTCGTATTGCGGAGCGAATTGGATGGGAAGTATCGGTAGTGGTACGATGGTGGCGTAGATGGTCCGAGGAACATTACCGCACGAGAAGACGTGGAACCGGGAGTCACAGACGGACTGATGAGCGGACCCATCGATGCATAAGAAGAGCGGCGTTGCCAAGCAGAAACTCCAGTGCAACACAAATCTGAGCTGCCGTTGCACTTGAGGTGACTGTGCGAACAATCCGCAACCGTCTACTGGATGCAGGACTACATGCACGTGTGACTCTGGCATGTGTACCTCTGACCCCAGCCCACCGTCAGGAACGGTTGCATTGGTGTCGCCAACGTCTGCACTGGAGAACGCAATGGCGATCTGTCATGTTGAGCGATGAACGCAGATTGTGCTTGGGAGCCTCCGATGGCCGTATGAGTGTTCGCAGACGCACAGGGGAGCGTCTCCAACCTTCTTGCATCCGCCAGCAACACAGAGGGACTACACCTGGTCTCCTGGTGTGAGTAGCGATCAGCTATCACTCCCGTACACAAGTAGTGTTTGTACCGGGTACGTTAATCAGCACCTTCTACATCAACATCATTCAGCCCGTTGTTGTGCCATTTGTAAGGTCGATCCTTCGTGGAGTTTTCCAGGAAAATAACGCACGCCCACACACGGCACGCGCAGCGCAACATGCACTTCAGGGTGTGAGACAACTTCCATGGCCTGCACGTTCACCGGATTTGTCCCCCATTGAGCACGTGTGAGATTTTATGAGACAACGAATAATCCGGTCTGCACTGACAGCCACGACCATCCTAGATTTACGCGTCCAGGTTGAGGATGCTCGGAACTCAATACCCTAAACTTACATCCAACATCTGTATGACAGACTCCATGCCAGAATTGCACCGTGTGACGCAGTTCATGGCGGTACAACCTCGTACTAACCATAGTACATGGAAATGTTATTTTTCAGTTTACCAGGAAATACAGCTGTATTTTGACATTATGTTTTGATCACGTTATCCTCTGTATTACGTTATTATGCTGTAAACATTTTGTTGGCATCAGACGTCTCTTTCTCGGTGTTCTTTTTTCACTTTCCGCCAGTGTATATAAGTACCTGTTGTACGTACATATCGTACACGTTTCAAGCTAACTGCAGCAGTTTTTCAGGGTGTTGCAATTTTCAGAAACATAAATATACATATAGATACAATTTCCGTATTATTGTTTCTAGAAATCAAGTTTACAGTTAACGAAATCTAAAAACTTTTGTTTCATCGTAAAACTTCCGTTGACTTTTGCTAAAAATTCATATAATTAATATTTAGTTATTTTATACATATTACATGTAAAACGAATAGCCTTTTAATATTCCAACATGATTCAAGGTGTCATTTTTATTTGTAGAACCGGTGCGCGAAAGGAATTTTAAATGTTAATGTAATTACAAGCGATGATAGCCTGGATGTACAAGTTTTGTTATCATTTTACAAAAAAAAAGTTTATATAAATAATAATTTTAAGCCAACTGCCTACGTCGCTTAGGCTTTCCTTTCACGTTACTCCTTACACTAGGCTGTAAAGAATAGTATTTAACTGCTTCTACAACTTTCGTACATTGGGCCTGCAGAACAGCTACATCATTAATTTCATAAAACGTCTTCCTAGTACGTCAAATCAGGATGAATATCTCGGAGTCTGCATAAACATAAGTTGCATATATACGGCAAATGAGGGATTAAGAAATACTTTAGCAACAACGCTCTTCATGCATTAACCTGTGAACCCTCATAAGATTTTTTGACATAATATTTTAAAATACTTATTAGAATGTATGTGGTATAATTTTTATGATATTCCTAAACAATTATGTGGCATAGTATTTTATAATATTCATTAAAATTTATGTTGCACAATGCAGGGTGTTTTAATTGGTAGTACCTTAAAGAAACAACTATTGTTTCTACCAACTCCACAAAAAATCAGGACGATTGGTTTACAAGTGATCTTGATAACTGAGAGATGCGCGGGAGTGATTTTTTCTAATGGGGCTATAACTCATTGTCACGTCACCCCGCCAGAGAGACGGCCACGCTATTACTGTCTGGATGGAATCTGCATGTTTTATTAGCACGTCTTTTGTAAAAAAAACATCGTGTTTATGTTCTCGGTTTGTCCGTCCGTCCGTCAGTCCGACTCTACCCACGATATCTCAGCAACTATTAGTCCGATTTGAAAAATTCTTTTCGCATTGGGAAGCTTAAAGTATGCGAATGATGATCCTTTATTTCGTTTTTTTCACGATGTACAATTTCACCGGTAGAGGGCGTAAATGCAGGTGATATCGAATTCCAAAATACGTTTTATTCCACATATTGGCTTCTAAACATCCGATTGAAAAAAAATTATATCTTTCGATTCCATTTATGTCGAAGAGTATTTTAGATATAGTTACTTAGCCAAATTACGCATAGATTTTACGCTACGGGGCGTAAAATTAAATTACATTTTCCCCGATAACTCTTCTTCCAAAACTCCGATTTGGAACTTTTTTTCTTCAGCGGTAACATCTCCCGATGGAAAATCTTTTGCATATAATTTCAAATGTTTGGTAAAGAATCCTATGGCCACCACGGGGGGGGGGGGGGGGGGGAAGAGAGTGTAAATTTTTGCTTCTGATGTATTTGCCATAAAATCGTAGATTCTAAAATGTCGATTAAAAAAATATTTCGTAGACTGATGCCACTCACATCGATAAACCTTTTCGGAATATTTTCTTCTTAAAATATTCTGCAGTTTCTCCGCCAGGGGGCGTAGATATACATCTTATTTTTGTCAATATCTCTACTTCTAGGGGTCCGATTTGAAAAATTCCTCCTTTGTTGGATAGTGTTTTCCGTGTGACATGTTTTTAATATAATTTCAAAATTTTCAAGTAATTCATAGACTGTCCGCTAGGGGGCGTAGCGGTAAATTGCGTTTCCCCTATATCTCTGCTTCTAAATCTCCGATTTGAAAATTTTCTTCTGCACCGGATAGAGCTCCTAATGGGAAAATCGTTTGCACACAATTTCTAATTTTTGTAAAAAAATAGTTAGGCCACCAGGGAGCGTAAATCTTAATTTCCGCTTCATTTGTATTTGCAGCAAAATATGAGCTTCTAAATTCTCGATTGAAAAAAAACGTCGTTTGTTGACCGATACTACTCATGTCGACAAACCTTTTAGGAAAATTTTCTTCTTGAAAAAATGCATGATTTCTAAGCCAGGGGGCATAGATGTATATCTTATTTTTGTCAATATCTTTACTTCTAAATGTACGATTTGAAAAATTTCTTCTTTGTTGGATAGTGTTTCCGATGCGAAATGTTTTTCCTATAAATTCAAAATTTTCAAGTAAATCATACATTTTCCGCTAGTGGGCTCAAAGGTAAATTGCGTTTTCTGCGTTATTTCTGCTCCTAAAGCTCTGATTTGAAAACTTCTTCCTGTATCGAATACAAGACCTGATGGAAAATATTTTTCACATAATTTCTAATGTTTGGTAAAGAATGGTTTGGCCACCAGGGGGCCTAAGTGTTGATTTCTGCTTCTGATGTATTTGTAGCAAAATCTGGGCTCCTGAAACCTCGACTAAATTTTTTTTCTTGGACCGATACCGCTCATATGGAAAAACTTTTTTCCACCAGGGGACGTAAAGTCAGATCTCATTTTTGTCGGTATCTCTGTTTCTAAAAGTCCGATTTGAAAAATGGAAAGTAGTATTACTTTACCGAGAAAGAAGTTTTTCCTTCCGGTTTTTAATCCACAGATATTGCTGTAAAAGAAAAGGTGATCTCACGTCCTCTGGTTGCAGACTTGCGCGTTAAGAAAAGTTTCAAATTATATAAGAAACACTTTGCAGCTGAAAAGCTGTCCAACAAAGAAAGAATTTTTCAATTCGGAGTCTTAGAAGCCGAGTTATCGAAAAATATAAGTTACGCCTCTACTTCCCCCATAGAGAAAACATGCATTATTTTAAGAAGAAAGTTTTCTCGAAAGGTACCTAAATGTGAGGGTAGTCGGCCCAGGACAGAATATTTTTGAATCGAGTTATCAGGAGCTCAGATTTTGTTGCACATACATCACAAGCAGAAATAAACCTTATGCCCCGTGATGGCGAAACCATTTTTTACCAAATAGTAGAAATTATATGAAAAACATTTCCCATCAAGTGCGGTATGCGACACAGGAAGAATATTTCAAATCAGAGTTCTGAAAGCAAAAATATCAGGAAAAATGCAATTTACTTTACATCCTTTTTTGACATCTGGTGATAAGTTGTTTTCACATACATGCACAGTGCGTCAAAGAATTTTTAAATCTGTGTCTGTAAATTGTAGTAGAAACAAGAATTTATAATTTGTTTTGGTTTGTTATTCAAAATAAGTCCCTCCGGCTTCAATACACTTGTCACAGCGATTTAATAATGATTCGAATGCCTGTTCCAGTTCATTTTGCGGAAGTGCCTCCAAAGCACGCGTCGAAGCTGTATGTATGGTCGAAATATCATCAAAATAACATTCTTTTAACGTCATTTTAGGTTTTGGGAACAAAGAAAAGTCACATGGTGCTAAAACAGGTGAATACGGTGGATAATTCAACACACAGACGTTATTTTTCGCCAAAAATCTACGAACAAGAAGTGAGGTGTGACTGGGTACATTATCGTGCAACAAACCCCAACTGTTTTCATTTCAATATTCTGGACGAATCAGAAGAATTATACCCATCAAACGCCTCAAAACATTTAAATAAAGCTCACTAGTAATTGTTTGTCCACTTGGAACAAATTCTTTGTGGATAATACCCTTACTATCGAAGAATGTAATGAGCATTGTTTTGATTTTCAATGGAACTTTTCTTGTTTTTTCGGCTTGTGGCGAGATTTTTGACTTCCATTCCGCACTTTGTCGCTTTCTTTTAGGATCATATTGAAAACACCATGTTTCATCACCAGTAACAATCAATTTTAAGAAGTTTGGATCATTTTCAGCGGTTGAAATGATGTCTCTGCAACATGCACTTCTCCTTGATTTTTGTTCATTGGTTAACGTGTGTGTAACAAATTTAGCACAGACTTTTGTTTTGCCCAAATCTTCATGCAGGTCGTTCGAATCGTTTTTTTGTTTATGTTTAAAGACTCTTCCATCATTCTTAGTGACGCACATAGATTGTTTGCCACGAAATCAAACACTATTTCAATAATCTCAGGTGTCCTAGATGAACTTGGTCTTTCGGTATGCTTATCATCTTCTAGCGTCTCTCTTCCGTCCAAAAACGTTTGTGCCACCGGAAAACATTTGATCTACTTAAACAAAACTCACCGTAAACTAGTTTCATCATTTGGTACGTTTCCGAGGCACTTTTACCAAGTTTTCCGTTAAATTTAATAAGAGCCCTTTGTTCCATCTTAATAATTCAACATGAAAAAAATTTTACTTCTCTAATGAACGCCCGTTTCGTTTGAGTTACTTTAACAACTGCGCAGTACTTTTGGCAGAAAGCAAGCACATGGTCACGGTTTATAACGCATTCGCGATTACACTGGTGGCGCCACCGTAGGCTGGAATCTAGCGCCAGTCTTGAAAATTCTTTGACGCACTGTGCATTTTAAGTTACTTGCGATAATGGTCATTATTTTTAACGTAATTTTCATCTCTCTTTTAAATGGTATGTTCACAATTATATTGTAGGCCAGTATTGTCGCTTTGAAAAAACATAAAGTTCAACTCTAGGCTTTGAATTGTAGAGTTGTGTTTTGTAGTTGGTGATTGAATGAAAATCCATTCCGTTCGTTCAACAGTTTTTAAAAACATTCTGTCTGAAACTGAATCTTCGCTAGTAATGTGACCTTTATAATTTTACCTGTGTTTTTTCTTGAACTAGCAACGAAGACAAATATGTACTAAGCTGAAATTATCGTATGTTACAGCAAATTAAACGAAAATATTAACTAAATATGATCCATAATTTTTACTGCAAATCGTAAACCGATATTCGAAGGAATTATTTTAAGTTACTCAATGCTAGATGTACTGCAAAAGTGTTACTTTGAAAAGTGGTACAACGTCGTATCGTAATCTATAATCAAATGATGGATCGTGATGAAAAGAACTCTAATTAAAATGCGTTAGAATTTTTTCTGTTCTGATTTCAGGAAAATTTTAAGAACGCCGTTATGGAAACAGTAAATTATTATGTTTTTCTTCAATTTGTAACAAGGCCTTTATTGATTAGTAAAATAAATTAATTATATAGTTCTATGTGTTTTATTTATGCATCAGTTGTGTAATTCACATGAATATATAAGCGGGTCCAGTGATTTAATTAACCTCTAAGAGACAATATATCGCTTCAGGCGTCCTTTCTTTCGTTATGGAACACGGTCGAAAGCAGAGTGAGCGGGCTGAATTTGTTTCATAACAAACTTTCATTTCATTCATGGGCGTTTGCTTAATTACTAGACGTATATCCTAAAGATCAGCGGTAGTGATTTCCACAAAGTCAGATCTCAGAAGGATAACTTCAAAGCAGCTAGTCCGCTATTGCGAAGAATAGATAGTCTCTGAAGTAATTCTAATGTTACGGAATCCGGTGCATTGATGAATTTGCTGCATCTAGCGATCCGGCTGCTTATAGACAAAAGAATCAGTCAAGGAATGACGGCAGCTCAAAATACGAAAAAAAATATGGAATGATATACTTTTATAGAATCTAAACGCAAGCAAAGATTTAGCCAAAAGTCTTATTGCATATTGTTTGCCGGAAAAATGAACTAGTTAATAAGTCGAAGTTAGAACAGACTCTGAAGAAAAATCTAGGGTGTTGCACCTTGCCTTATTGAAAGTAAAGTTCCTCCTGGTCATTTGTCAGTGCTATCATCATCATCATCATTGTCAACCATTATCAATCCACTGCTGGACGAAGGTCTCCCCAAGTTTCCTCCACAACGGTCTGTCTTGTGCCAGTCTCCTCCATGTCACCCCTGCATACTTTCGAATTTCATCCACCCATCTCCCATGTGGTCTTCTTCTGGGTCTTTTCCTGTCCCTTGGAATCCAATCTAAAATTTCGGCTGTCCATCGATGATCTGTCCTTCTGGCAGTATGTCCAGCCCATTGCCATTTCAGGGATTTAACTCTGATCATGATGTCTTCCACTCTTGTCATTTTTCGGATCCACGAGTTCCTCTTCTTATCTTTCCTGGTTACACCAAGCATGCACCTCTCCATGCTTCTTTGAGTTGTCTGCAGCCTTTGTATGTCTCTTTTAGTTAAGGTCCACGTCTCTGCACCATACGTAAGCACTGGAAGGATGCATTGATCAAACACTTTTCTTTTAAGACATAATGGCATATTGCTCTTGAAAATTATGCTGTTTCTTCCAAAAGCTCTCCAGGCAAGTTTTGTACGCCGATTAATTTCTTCATCAATGTGACCCTCACTTGATATCTGCTGTCCAAGATAAACGTACGTGTCTGTTATCTCCAGCTTTTCTCCATCAATCGATAAATTTTCATTTCTTGTAAAAGCATTGAACATCACTTTTGTCTTCTGAAAGTTCATTTTTAATCCCACTTCTTTACTCTTGTCAGCAAGTTCCTGGATCATACTCGGCAGCTCTGATGGGGTAGTTGCAAAAATGACTACGTCATCAGCAAAGCGAAGGTGGGTTAGATAATCTCCATTAATTTTTATCCCTTTGTTTTCCCAGTTCAGTGATTGAAAAACACCCTCCAATGTGGCATTAAAGAGCTTCGGAGATATGGTGTCACCTTGTCTCACTCCCTTTCCAATTTTTACGTGTGTTGTATTTTCAAACAGCCGAATCTTTGCACTTGCATTTTCATAGATGTTATTAATAATATTAATGTATGCATCTTCAATACCGCAGGTTTTCAGAGCCATTGTAACTGCTGATGGTTTCACCGAATCAAAGGCTTTTTCATAATCGATAAAAGCCATGCACAATGGAAGTTCATATTCCCTCGCTCTTTCAATTAGTTCTCTCAGCACGTGGATATGATCTATTGTGCTGTAGCCATTCCTGAATCCAGCTTGTTCTCTCGGTTGAGCCATGTCCAGTGTTACCTTCAAGCGGTGTGAAAGAACTTTAGTGAAGATTTTATAAACTACTGATAGGAGGCTGATAGGTCTGTAGTTTCCGAGATCCTCAATGTCACCTTTCTTATGTAGCAGGATCATTGTAGCGGTGTTCCAATCCTCAGGAATCTTTCCTTCATTAAGGCATCGAGTGAAAATTTGGGCGAGTACTGTTTCGATTTCTCCACTTGCTTCTTGTATGATGTCTACAGTAATTCCATCTTCTCCTGGAGCTTTTCCTCGCTTCATGTTCTTGATTGCATGTGCAACTTCTGCTGGAAGGACTGGAGGAACTCTGGTACTGGTATCTTTCATGATGTCTGGAGTGCATATACCATCCCTTTCATATAATTTGGAGTAGAAATCTTTCACTCTTGTCAAAATTTCGCCTCTATTTCTTGTTACAGAACCATCTTCTTTTCTCAGTGCCATAATCTGTTTTCTTCCCTTACTGAGATGTCCCTTTGCTATCTTTAGGCTTTGGTTGTTTTCAATTGCTTTCCTCACTAGTTCACAGTTGAATTTCCTTACGTCTTCAGTAATACTTTTTCTTACTGTCTTGCATAGCTCTATATATTCCACTTTGGAAGTCACATCTTCTTTAGTTGTCCTCATCTCTCTTCTTTTTTGCATCAACATTTTGGTTTTTCCTGATAATTTATTTACATGCAACTTGTTCTTAGACCCAGCTAATTTTGTTGCTGTTTCCGTAAGAGCTTTGGTTATTTTTCTGTTAACTTCAGAGATGTCCACTTCTTCCGATGTTAGGCCTTCTAAAGCAGAGAACCTGTTCTTCAGTTCTAACTTGAAGGTATTATGGTGTTTTTTAAGGTTGGTTATGTCAATAGATTTTGTTTGTCTTATGAGCTTGCCACGTTCAAGTTTAGTGTTGAGGTGCATCTTACATCTCACCAATCTATGGTCACTACCTGTGTTGAACTTGTTTAGCACACTGCAGTCTTCTATGACGAATTTTTTGTTACACATAATAAAATCAATTTCACTTGTCGTCCCATTTGGATGTCTCCATGTCCATTTCCTGTGTGGCTTTTTCTTGAAGAAGGAGTTCAAGATGAAAAACCCTTCTGCCTCTGCAAACTCAACGAGAGTATTTCCACGCTGGTTTCTGTTGCCATGACCGAATTTACCTACTGAAGTTTCATTCTGTTGCCGTTGCCCTATTTTTGCATTGAAATCTCCCATAATTATTTTCAAGTGCTGCTTACCTTTATTATTTAGATGACAAATTTCCTCATAAAATTCTTCAATTTCTTCTTCAGGATGACTTGTGGTGGGTGCATAAGTTTGAATAATCTGAGCCTGGTATCTTTTCGAGAGTTGGATAACAAGTCGTGCAGCTCTGTCAGAGGAACTTTCAACTTCTACAACTTTATCCTTCAGTTTCTTGTTTATTATAAATCCAACACCACTAGTTCTGCCAGTATCTGTCCCACGATAGTAGAAGAGATGTCCACTTTTCAGTTCGATGAGATCTTCTCCTTTTCTCCTTACTTCACTTAGCCCCACGATGTCCCACTTGATCCTTTGTAGTTCCTCTTCCAATTCAAGAAGCCTTGAATCAGAAGATAGAGAGCGTCCATTGTAAGTAGCCAAGGTCAGCATCAGATGGCAGCCTAGTCCGGTTCTCCGGGGATTCTTAGCACCCTCTGCCTTCATGTCGCACTGGCCGCTGCCTTGGCCAGGTACATTCCAGCTGCCGGAGACTGAGGGCCAAGATTTAAGTTGTGGAATCATTTTGGAGGGGTTTGGCCATAACTCACCACGCTGGCCAAGCGGGTTGGTGAGTGTGGGATAGAATTTCCTCTAATCCCGATGGTATAGTTATACCGCTATGGGCGGTCGTCAGAGCCCCTTTAGTGGGAACAGGATGCACCACGAGAAGGCGGGGTTGACATTTGTCAAGGAGAGGCTGTGATGTTACGCATCACCTGACCTTACATCCTTGTCAGTGCTATATGGCAATATAAAAATTCCAAAAGTTCCTGTTTGCTACAGAAAAACCGGGAGTCGAGGAAACTAAGGAGAGTAGCTGTTGTTGAAATAGTTGGGAATATGTGACTAAAAGAAGAAAAGGGACTCGTGCGGGGACCATGAAACATTGAATGTGATATCGTTAAAACTGTTTCGAAAAGAAAAACACTTAATAACGGTTATTGGTACAACAGGTAATCGGGAAAGCAAAATGTTTGTGACAGTTCAAGAACATCCGAAATTAGTTCTTTGGGATAAGACTCCACATAACTGGAGTACCAGCCTAATTCGGCCAATGTGTCTTGATGGGTCCATATTAAACGGATTATTCAGTAAATGTTCGATATACTGGGATTTGGGATTTCAATTATCTTCCATAAAATTTTGGGATTTCAATTATCTTCCATCCAAAGTAACAGATTTTATATTCAAATAAATACATCCAGAAAATATAACTTACATTTTGTAATATGTTTTTGTGTTTCTGAAGTGTATTTAAAAACATTATTTGTTTCCCAAGAAATACTTCCTTAAATGTTTCCATGCATCAGAATTTACATACTTCTGATTTCAAATGCTGAATTTTCTTTTCTCATTCAATGTATTTACTTCATCTGAAGGAACAAACCGAACCATTAAAAGATATACATTCCGTAATTCGACTCCTATAAGTGCCGACTCTGATGAAATGGCAGTGAATTCTTTATCATCCAGCATATTCAAACGGGGTGTCAAGAAGAAAAACATTCAATTGACTAAGTTTTTGGTACTACAACTTTCGTTCGTATCGAAACCTTACATTTTCCAAAACATGGCCCTTCACTAACGCGATCGAACTTTTCTTTTGCACACCTCTCCTTAAATTACCGCTAGCTAATGGCATACTTCCGGAACATCATGATAAAGTTTCGTCTCAATCGAAGCATATTTTACGTAAGTTATAATGCATAAGGGCGATGGAATGGATCTCACTCCTATGTCCTGATCTTTTCCCCCATTTCCCCCATTTTCAATAGGGTTCGTCCCCAGGTGGTTCCTACCACATACTAAAATTTCATCGAAATCGAACCATTTTTAGGCAAGTTAGGAAACATAAGGGCAATAGAATGTATTCCTCTCTTATGTCCTGACCTTTTGATCACATTTCGTCCGTTTTCAATAGGGTTCATCCCTTGGTTGTCCCCTACCATATACTAAAATTTCATCGAAATCGAATCATTTTTACCCGAGTCATCGTGCGGACGGACAGACAGACAAAGCTGGAGCATATACACTTCAACCTACAGTTGAAAGCGTAAAAAGGAAGGCCTGTGCCATCGTTGTTAAAATGTCCTGCGAATCGTAATTTGCTACTAATGCAGACCTTTACAAAGACCGAAAACGAAATCTTCAGAGCCACCGCTCTTCTGAGAAACAAAATTACCCTGTATCTCTTTTTATCGATGGTACAGCTCAGACAAAACCGATCTGTGCCCTGCTCTGTATAAGTATCGTGACATAGGTGAACTCAGTTCTGAAAGATGAGCTTTTACCACGCAGAGCAGCTAATGGCTATCAGCATCCCACATTTTGTTTTGAAAGAAACAAGCTCTGAATTTACAAAACCTAATTTTTCAAAATTTTACTGACTGCCCTGTGACGCAGTGGTCTTAGCGATGGCTACTGATCATTCGTCTGGAAAATGTCCGGGTTTGAATCCCGGTGAGCCATGGATGTTGTGTTTGTCTTAAGGCACTGGTTCACTCCCTTTCCTGGAACATGTGACTTTAAATTAGGGACAGGCGACTGCTTATAGCCTATTGAGTTTCTCAAGGTGGTCGTTAAACCTGCAACCAAAAAAAATGTACTATTCACTGTATGATTCTTTCTAATTTCATGGTTTATTGTTCATAAACAAAATTATATAGCTACATCGGTTTACTGGGGAAAAAGAAACCATATACAGTCGCATGTTTTATTGAAAAGAAAAAGCAAATGGTTTGACAGAACCGAGCTTGAAAATCAAAATACCTATGACATTAAGAGGAATTTGTAATAATATTGTGACATGTTACTCCTTTGATTATACTGATTTGAAAAAAATTGATGTAACTGGAAAATTTCCTAAACTTTCTGAACTGTCTTTTGGTATTTATAGAGAACATAGTTCTAAGTGATAGGAACTTTAAAAGAACACATTCAAGGACAATTCCAACTCCAATATTTCACCAAAGTTTACACATTTTCAGGTGTTTTAGTGTATCAAAATCAAATATTTGTGTCGTCAGAAGATATCAGGATCATTTACAGAATAATTAGTGGTACATACATTGGACTTCACAAGAGAAAACAATTCTTAGACGTATGAAAATGAAACATATTGTTTTTCAATCTAACGATGTTTAGAACTTCTAATAGTATTTTAATGCCGAAAGAAATTGTAAACCTAAACTATAATACCGGAGCCAATAAGAATCGCAAATATGAAAATAAAATTTTAAATCCAGATTAATCAACCCCGACGCCATGAAACATATTGCAAATAACGAAACTTTCTCAGAATGTCCAAAGAAGAGTGGCAGCAATATATTATTGTTCTGTTTTAAAATATCAGGTTGATTTTCTTCGATAAAAGAACTGGACTTGTGCTTGGAACATCCTTCCAACATTAAACAGAAATATGTGTTTATTCTTAAATTTTAAAACAAATATTCAAATATAAAATTCCAAAAGAGTGTTGCGTTTGCGTACATCATTTGAAATGGAAAAGAAAGGAATAGAAAAGTGAACAAAATGGAGCAAAAATAATTTTGTGACAGTAAAACCAAAATTATGTGATCGTCGAACTCAAATAAATTCACTATTGTATGCGCTAATAGACAGTTAAGCAGTGTAGAAAAAAGTCCTGGAGAGTCTTGTGGCTTTAGAACTAAACGCCTGGTTTGCATTCGCTAATTTGAGATGGAGGTTCGGGTTACGTTCGGAGTTCTGGTTAATATACTGGTGTTAGAACTCTGAACGGTTGAGAGCTGAAAAGCCCTCATGGGGATGGTACAAATGCCACATATTTTTCAGAGCTTAGTAGAAAGCCTGTACTTAGACTTTCTGGATATGAATGTATCAAAAGAACATGATTCATAATATTCCCAGACGTCCTGGTGGCCTGATGGACTGTGATCTCGCTTCTAATCTTTTGTGCGAGACAGCTTGGGTTCATTTCATCAAAAAGGTAAAGGCGGTGCTTTTTTCTCATGGCTCCTGCCCTGTTTTATTCCTAGAAATAACGGCGGCGTTTAAGGAGAGGCGATTTCTTTGGCCTCATAAGTCTTCATGGTGATCTTTAAACTCAAAGAAAATTTAACTTTTTTATTACACTGCTCTGAGTCTTACAACCTAATCCACAGTACCGTTTTTTTTGTTCATATATCTTTTTGAATCAATTATTTTTTATGTTTATTTCCAGCACATACAGCAATGAGGACTACAATTTTGTTTCTTAAATTTAGTACATGGACATGATCTTCAGTGCTGTAGCCACTCCTGAATTCAGCTTGTTCTCTTGCTTGAGCCATGTACAGTTTAAAGTACATGCGATGTGAAAGAACCTAAGTGAAATTTTTATAAACAACTGATAGGAAGCTGATGAGCTTGTAGGTCCTGAGTTCCTCAACGTCACCTTTTTTATGTAGCAGCATCATTGTACAATTATTCCAATGCTCAGGAATTTTACCTTCGTTGAGACAGCTGGTGAAAATTTGGGCGAGTGAAGTTTCAATTTTTCCACTTGCTTCTTGTACACTCGTGGACAAGAAATTTACACACCTAGAAGAAAACATGCTACAACCGCGAAACTTTGCAAATAGCTAGGCTGCGTTTGGTGCGAGTGTGCATAACCGCACACCCTGTGGCGGCGCTGCTAGCACGAAACGGAAGCCTTATAAACCGGCGTGTAGTCGATGCCTCATGAAGGAGAAAAGCAACGGCCGGCGCAAGCAAGAGTACAGTGACAAGAATGACGATTAGACACCAGAGACGTCGATGTACGCAAATTACGGGCTTAAGTTACGGGCTGAAAACAGCAGGTTGGTCGGCGCGCCGTATAACCCACCACGTGGATCGTTCTGACCATACCGTTCGACTGTGTTGGAAGCAGTGGACACCTGACGGCACTGCCACACGGCGGGTGTCTCCGAATAAACCAGGGGGACCACCCGTAGAGAGGATCGACAGATCGTGCGGCAGGCACGAATGAATCCCACGGGAACCCTGTCCAATCTACAGACAAATGTAGCGGCTCTTGTGTGCCAACGAGCCATTTCCTGAATCCTCGCGGAAGCGAATCTGCGATCTTAGTGCCTCTTACGTGTTCTATCATTAACACCGGAACATCGCCGGCTCCGTTTGCATGGGTGCCAGGCGAGAGCGACGGGCAACGCCCCAGACTGGCGACGTGTGGTGTTCAGCGATTAGTGTCGGTTCGTTTTGGGGACAGATGATCATCGTGTCCGGGTGTGGAGGTCCCGGGGTCGACGGCTTATTCCATCCTTGCTATCGAGCGTCCCATCTACCCCACTTCAGACATTACGGTCTGGCTAGAATTTATGGTCTGTTGCCTACGATAGCCGATGATCCACGTACCACCCAAGTAGTGGTACGTGGATCATTCTCGGGCCAGTGGTATGTGGATGATATCATAAGGCCCCATGTGTTCCCACTCCTGGCCGGAATTCTAGGTGCACTATACCAGCAGGATAATGCCATCCCGCACACGGCTTGGGTTTTCCAAGACTGCCTACGTCATGTCCATACAGTTTCATGGCCTGCCAGCTCCCCGAACATGTCCCCTATCGAGCATGTGTGGCACCAGTTGAAACGCCGGTTGACTCTGTGCCGCACTATCCGGGATTTAGAACACACCGTCCAATAAGTGTGGGCCCTCATCAGCAGGACATCAGGCGTCTGTTCGCCTCTATGCTGGACCATATTGCAACATGTATCACTGCACGAAGCGGTGCGACACGCTATTGAAGATGACCGGACTGCGTGCCCCAGATACCTCTGTAATTGGCCTGCATTTATACACACAACTGACGTGGATTAGGAACATCAAACAAAAGTCATTTCTCTTTCCACGTTTTTAAGTGAGTCACGGAAAATTATCATCGGCCGCCACCGGGAATTGAACCCAGGGTCTTCCAGTTACACGCTAGACATGCTAACACTGCACCACAGCGGCCTCTAATTCTCCAGACTCACATGTGATTAATTGCCAAACCACATGGCTGGTTGCTTTTTGGAGAACCGCACATAGGTGGGGATTCCCGAAAGATGGTAAGAAGCAACTGGTGCAGTGGTAGCATGTCCGGCGAGGAAGTAGAAGACCCTGTCAGATGATAATTTTTCCGTGACTCACTTAAAACCGTGGAAAGAGCGATGCTTTCTGTTTGATGTTCCTAATCTACGTCAATTGTGTGTAATAACTATTCATTCGCATACTACTTATTTGTTCAGCTGCTGCCCACCATCTTTGGTAGGCAGCAACTGAACAAATAGTACTGAGATTTGAATGGACAAAATCTTCTATAGATCTAAAAATAAAATCAGTTATCTCCTGCAACATGATAAATCAGTGATATAAATTTCTTTTGAATAGCGCGATTCTTTTTTGGCGTTACAATTTTCACAAACAGTAATGTTACGTATTTGCTCGTCGTAACAGAAAAATTTGGTAATACACTGGCGGAAAGTACACCAAGAAGGAGACGTCTGATACAAACAAAATTTATACAGCATAATAACGGAATACAGAGGATAACGTGATCAAAACATTATGTCAAAGTACAGCTGTATTTGCTGGTAAACTGAAAAATAACATTCCCATGTAACATGGTTAGTACGAGGTTGAACCGCCATGAACTGCGTCACACTGTGCAATTCTGGCACGGAGTCTGTCGTACAGATGTTGGATGTAAGTTTGGGGTATTGAGTTCGAAGCATCCTCAACCTGGACGCGTAAATCGGGAATGGTCGTGGCTGGCCGTGGAGACCAGATAAGTCGTTGTCCCATAAACTTCCACGCGTGCTCAATGGGGGCAAATCCGGTGAACGTGCAAGCCATGAAAGTTTTCTCACACCCTGAAGTGCATGTTGCGTTGCACGTGCCGTGTTTGCGCGTGTGCTATCTTTCTGGATAACACTGCGATGGACCGACCTTACAAATGGCACAACAACGGGCTGAATGATGTTGTTGATGTAGGAGGTGCTGTTTAACGTACCCGGTACAAACAGTAGTTGTGTACGGGAGTGTTAGCTGATCGCTCCCCACACCAGGAGACCAGGTGAAGGCCCTGTGTGTCGCTGGCGGATGCAAGAAGGGTGGAGACGCTCCCCTGTACGTCTGCGAACACGCATACGACAATCGGAGGCTCCCAAACAGAATCTGCTTTCATCGCTGAACACGAAAGATCGCCATTGCGTTCTCCAGTGCAGAAGTTGCCGACACCACTGCAGCCGTTCCTGACGGTGGGCTGGAGTCAGAGGTACACATGCCAGAGGCACACGTGCACGTAGTCCTGCATCCTGTATACGGTTGCTGATTGTTCGCACAGTCACCTCAGGTGCAACGGCAGCTTGGATTTGCGTCTCAGTGAATGTTCTTCTTGACAACGCCGCTCTTCTTATGCGTCGATCGGTCCGTTCATCAGTCCGTCTGTGACTCCCGGTTCCACGTCTTCTCGTGTGGGAATGTTCCTCGGACCATCTACGCCACCATCGTACCACCAACGATACTTCCCGTCCAATTCGCTCCGCAATACGACGATACGACTACCCGGCCTTGCGGAGTCCGACTAGACGACCTCGCTCAAAGTCCGATAACTGCTGAAATCGTACACTTCTTCCATGTCCAGGCATTACAGCTTCTTCAGGGTCTTCGCACGTGTTCGTACGCCGACGACTGAATATATTCACTTTGCTGTACTCCTTAAATACCACCGACGATAATTTGCATATTATGCAGTGCTGTGGCGTAAGCGCTTATCGGTTGGTCCCGAAATTAACATCAAACGTACGTAAACTCGACCCCATTATCATATGCAAATTTCATGATCGTCCGCCAAATCCTTCTTTGTTTTCTTTTTTCACTTTCCGCCATTGTATTAAGATACAATAAGCTGTACTTCAAAATGGTACATTCAATAGGCGTCGAAAGTGCTTCAATCTGATTTTTGAGCAACGATATGAAGCAAAATATATTTTGAAATCGGTGGAATTTGCATTTCGTTCTTGGCAGCGAAATTATGGATCAGATAAAGATTAAAATGCTAGGATCATCGTTCTCACTGTTCTAGCTTTCCAATGCAAAAAGATGATGATATTAAATCACTCTTAGAGGTCCACAGATAAACGTATACAGACATATACATGTATATAGTGAAGGTATAAGTAAATCCTTTAGTTTTCAAAGAACGTGAAGGAATCTTTTCCACTTTAACACGCTTCGGTCAAAAGGAAGTGCAATGCAGAAGCACCCTTAAATTTAAAACAAACATTCTTTAAATGGTCCCATCCAAACAATTGTCTTTCTACGATATTTGACTCACACAGCATTCCGTCACTTTGCTCTGCTGGCCACGCCCTTTGGAGCCTTGCAATTTGTGCTCTACCTGTATCTAGCGCCTTACCGCCCAATTAATTTGTGTTTCTCTCATGCATGAATGTCTGCCCTCTCTTCCTAGTCATTCTTTCGAGTTGACACGTGCATATTTTGCAGGTATTTCTTTATAATTCATTTCGTTGGGCCTGTTTACAATCTGCCCATCGTGACTCGCCTTGACATTTTGCTCTAAAACTGTCTGATGTATGTAGTAGCCTTCCTGCTGCTGTGTCTACGTTTACATTCCGTGTTTGCGCTCCAATAATCGTTAATGGTACTCTGCGCTGCCTTCAACGGTGTGTCGATTACCTTCCTGGTGCTCAATCCATTCACAGTGGTTCTCTGCGCTGCATTCTTCGGTATGCTGATCCCCTTCCTGGTGCTCCACCTTGTTATAGTGGATCTGTGTGCCCTTCGCCGCGCATGTCTACACATTGTCCATGGTCTGTGCTTCTGCTTCAGAATTCTATTTCCCTCTCACGTCACTACGTGCTGCTTCGATGACTTGTCCTCCAAGTGTGTTGGATGCGTTCCAGGACTGCTCTTTTCCTCATCCTGCCACAGATCTGTGTTCAACGTCTCCGACTTTCCTCGCGACAGACTTGGACTCCTATATTTCACGTCAAGGTTCCACGCTTATTGCACACGTACAATGCTTTCAACTCTTAGTTTAAGTGCCAAGTTCGAAGCCTTACCCAATGTCAAGTTGCACGTCTATAGAGTGTATGTCTGCATTGTCGTTTCTCCCTTCTGGTGCAATTACAAATTTCGCCAGGAAGCCTAAGTCCGTTCTTGTATATTTGTTTTCACCTGAGTTTGTTTCTCAAGTCTTCGACTAGCCTTTCCGTTGGAGATCATAGCGTGGTCCGTATCCCCCTTGCACATTCTCCCGTTCTTCTTAATTTGTATCCTGTACCTCCGGACGTTTCCGATGAGTTTTTACATGCTTTTTCTTCTCGGTGGGGCCGCGTTCTTTGTGATATCCGCAAGATCCCCGCAGCCCATGTTGATCAAGCAGATCGTCCTTATTTTAGCTTCCGCCGCCAAGCCTTAGATTTTTTCCCTGACACAGACGCTGTTTCTTACAGCCCCACTACTTTTCTGGTGTTTTGTTGTCATCACAACTTCGTAATCAACGTATTCACTGCCTATCATTGCATCTCATGTAAACAGCCTGCTCAGCATCTCTCGCAGTGACCCCTCATTTCTTCCTAATTGTCCTCAACGGCTGCTCAAGTTTCCGTCGCAGAACCTCTTTCTTCGCTTCCAGTCAACACGCCTTCGCCTGATCCGTTCACACCTTCTTAGTTTCCATCTTCATCTTCGTTATCTACCTCCGTTGGTCTTTTTCCTTCCTCGCGAGCATCGTCTGTTGTGGGTACATCTGGATCTACTGCTCCTGTTTCGGTGCCTTCGTCGGTATTACTTTCTTTTTCATCGTCCGATGTTTGCGCTTTGTCACATCCTGTTGCCGCACCTTCTCCGCCTGTTCAGGTGCTGCCTTCTTTGTTTTCGCAAGTCACCTCGTCTATCCCGATCCCGGGATTTTCTGCTCAACCATCGCCGCTGCGGACGTCGGTTTTGCCACCCTGAGACGCTCATCTTTCCTCCACCGGTTCCAGTACTCCGGTGTGCTCTCCGCCCTTTTCACCTTTTCGGGGCTCTTCTGATGCCCCTAGTGCCGTTGCCTTTGTTTCACCTTCTGGTTGCCATGATCGGTCCCCTCTCTTTCGCACAGCTCCTCTTCTAGATTCGTTTGAAACCCCACCCTCCCCGGTTTCTGTTGTTCCTGCAGTTACCTCCTTAAATATGTCATCCGACTTTGTACCGTATTAACCTCGCTAGATTCCCGAGACGCCGCTTGTTGTTCCTTCTACTTCGTCTCGTCCTCTTCGTCAACATTTCCCCACTGGTATTGCTCCTAATAAGAAGCGCCGTCTTCGGTCTTATCGCAAGACTCGTGCTAAGCGTGCCGCTGTGGTTATGTCTCCTCCTCATCGTTCTTCTCCAGGCTCCGCTAATGATCCTCCTGCCGTCACTTTTACTTGCCTTCTTGATAGCCCCTCTGTTGTGTCTGATCTTGTTGCTCGCCTTCAGGTTGTTCCCGAGTTTACGCAGACTCTTTCTCTAGATACCGCTTTTTCCATTGTTCTTTGACTCTTACGATGCTCCACTTAATCACTTTATTGTTTCCAATGAGCCGGCAGTTTATTCATCTCTGGTTGACAATCTTAGCGTTTTTACTTTGCACTTTTCGTCTTTCGGGCTCTCACCCGTAAGTTGAACGCTACTGTGGTTGTCTTGACGACTTCGTTTGTTATGATCAACATCGTCTCCTTCTTCGGTGTCCACCTGATTAGCTCTTGTGTGGTTTTGTTTGATGATTGATTTCTGTTGTCTTTTCTTAGCTTTGTTTCTCCCTGCCTCTTCCAGCCCTTGTTGTTTCGTTCTCCTTTTTGTGAAGTGTTTTCTCTCGTGCATCTTTTTTTCTCATCATTCTGCTTTGTGACCTTTTTCTGTGTGTTTTGTCTTACGATGTTATGACTGCATCCGCTTTACATGACCATCAATAACTGCCTCGTACCGTTCGTTCTGCTCCTGTTTTTTTGTGGTTCAACCATGCACCCTGCCCGATTTTCTCGGAGTGCCATGTGTTGCTTCCTACCCTGCTATGTTTTGTATAGTATGTCTAACTGCTATGCCACTGTTAGACAGAAAATGCCAATTTTAAAGAAAGTAATAGTTTTTCCTTAATGTCGTGTGGCATTAATACCATTATTTCTCTGTTTGTCGGAGGATGGCGCTAAATAAACACAGATGGACAGCACTAATTTCGCATCAATAATTTCGTTTTTTCCTTAAAAGGAAGAAGGAATAGTTCCTCGGTTTTCTACTCATCATGTTGTTCCCTGGTTCCAGGTATGGTGCTTTCTCTATTTGCTGGCTCAGCCGTTCCTCTGCTCAGTGACTGTTCCCTGTGTGCTTCGCCTCGTGCTGTATCTGCCACCGACTACCTCGCACGATTGTAAGACTGCTTTGTGCCTGTGCCCTGCTCCGTTTCTTTCTGTGATGCCTTGTATGTTTACTACAAACTGCCTTGCGTCGTTTGTTTCCGCTCCGAGATTTTTGCTGTTTTACTATGCCATGCATTTTCCTGTTCTCTTGTGCACTGGTCCTTGAAACACATTGAAGAGATGTTGAAACCGTCACGCTGTTTTTGCAATGTCTTTTCAACTGCTGCGGTTCAAAGCTAGAAACGTAGAGATCTTTAAGATAATGACATGAACGAATGCAAGACTTTTTGAAAATAAATTACTTCTTCATCATCCTCCATTACCCTTTATACAAATATCTCAAAAACTATCCAGATTCTTTTTTTTTTTTTTTTTGATTCGTGCTTTAACGACCATCGTGAGCAACTCAATGGGCTATAAGCAGTCGCCCGTCCCTAATTTAGCGTCACTGGTTCCAGGGAAGGGAGAGAGCCACTGCTGTAAGACAAACACAACATCCATGCCTCACCGGGATTCCAACCCGGACACCTTTTGGACGAATGATCAGAGGCCAGCGCCTTAGACCACTGCGCCACCGGGGCGGCCTATTCAGATTCGAACGATAAAGATGTAGCTCCTTCCGGTTCACACGATGCTAACGAATAGCTATTCTGAAACTGGAAATGTCCGGGCCAGCTGAAATCGTAGGACATTTTTAAACATCTTAAAAACTATTGGGGTTCGATTTACTAACGAATGGCTTTTTTCTTAATTTAAATTTCCATGGGGGGGGAGGGGGCTGGTGTAATGGTCGGTCTCTCTCTGTATATGTAAATTCTCAAAAATATTTTTTATATATCTCAAAAACTATTCGTTTCGAACGATGAAAATGGAGTTCTCGTTTCATACGATATACCAACGAATGGCTATTTTGCAATTTTGAAATTCCATGGGAGGGGGGGGGGTAAAATTGTCGGCTCCACATTTTCTGAATCCTTTTTTTTAATATATCATACACTATTGCGGTTAAAACGATAAAAATGGAGTTCTTTTTTCGGGTCATACGATTTATTAACGAATGGCTGTTTCGCAATTTCGAATTTCCATAGTGAGGGGAAAAGGGGGAAGTAAATGGTGTAGGCCTGTAACATTCTTTTTTAAATATCTCAAAAACTACTGCGGTTCAAACGATGAAAATGGAGTTCATTCCGGTTCATAAGATATACTAATGAAGGGCTGTTTTGAAATTTTGAATTCCCATGGTGAAGGCGGGAGTGGGGGGGGTTGGAGGTGAAATAGTAGGCCTTGAACATTCTTTTTTAAATAACTCAAAAACTATTGCGGTTCAAACGATAAAAATGGAGCTCATTTCGGTTTATACGATTTACTAATGAATGGCTAATTTGAAATTTTGAATTTCCATGGGGGTGGGGTGGGGTGGGGGGAATGGTCGGTCTCTCTGTATATATGCAAATTCTCAATATTATTTTTTAAATATCTCAAAAAGTATTTCGGTTCAAACGAAAAAAACGGAGCTGATTCCGGTTTATACGATTTACTAATGAATGGCTATTTAGAAATTTTGAAATTCCATGGTGAAGGAGGTGGGAGGTGGTGAAATGGTAGGCCTGTAACATTCTTTTTTAAATACCTCAAATACTATTGCGGTTCAAAAGATGAAAATGGAGTTCTTCTCGGTTCATACGATTTTCTAACGAATGCCAATTTTGAAATTTTCAATTTCCATGGGGGTGGGGTGGGGGGGAATGGTCGGTCTCTCTGTATATATGCAAATTCTCAATATTATTTTTTAAATATCTCAAAAAGTATTTCGGTTCAAACGAAAAAAACGGAGCTCATTCCGGTTTATACGATTTACTAATGAATGGCTATTTAGAAATTTTGAAATTCCATGGTGAAGGAGGGGGAGGGGTGAAATGTTAGGCCTGTAACATTCTTTTTTAAATATCTCAAATACTATTGCGGTTCAAACGACGAAAATGAAGCTGTTTTCGGTTCTTACGATTTGCTAACGAATGGCTATTTTGAAGTTTTGAATTTCCATGGGGGGGGGGGGGCTGGTAAATGGTCAGTTTCTCTGTATATATGCAAATTCTCAATATTATTTTTTAAATATCTCAAAAACTATTGCGGTTCAAACGATAAAAATGGAGTTCATTCCTGTTCATACGATTTACTAACGAATGGCTTTTTCGGAATTTTCAATTTCCATGATGAGGGAAGGGGGATGAAATGATAGTCCTGTAACACTATTTTTTAAATATCTCAAAACTATTGTGGTTCAAACGATGAAAATGGAGTTCTTTTCGGTTCATATGATTTGCTAACGAACGGCTGTTTTGAAATTTTGAATTTCCATGGTGGGGGGGGGCTGGTGAAATGGTCGGTCTCTGTATATATGCAAATTCTCAATATTATTTTTTAAAACTATTGCGGTTAAAACGATAAAAATGGAGTTCATTTCAGTTCATACGATTTACTAACGAATGACTATTTTGAAATTTTGAATTTCCATGGTGGGGGGCTGGTGAAATGGTCGGCGTCCTATATTTATATGTAAATTCTCAATATTATTTGTTAAATATCTCAAAAACTATTGCGGTTCAAACGATGAAAATGGAGTTCATTCCAGTTCATACGATTTATTAACGAATGGCTATGCTGAAATTTGAAATTTCTATTTTTGGGGGGTACTATTTTACCAGCCACAGCCCTTTTTATTTTTTAAATAACTCAAAAACTATTGCGGTTCAAACGAAAAAAATTGAGTTCATTCCAGTTCATACGTGGTACCTACGAATGGTGTCTGAAAAATTAATAAAATCCGTGGTGGGGGGAGGGGTGAAATGCACCTGAGAGAGCGGGGGTCTTTGTTTGATGTCCCTGGTCCGCGTTGGAGGTCTGTATTGGGTATTCTTTCGCGTTCTAATTATTTCTTCAGTTGCTGCTTGCCATCTTTGGTGAATCCCCATCATTGTGCGGGGCACCAAGAAGCAACCTGCCAGATTGGCTTGGCAGTTAGCGTGTGAGAGTCTGGAGGAATTCGAGGCCGCTGTGGTGTAGCGGAAGCATATCCGGCGCGTAACTGGAAGACCCTGCGGCCAACTAGAATTTTTCCGTGACTCACTTACAAACGTGGAGAGAGCGGGGATCCTTCATAAAAAATAAAACGTAAAAATATATTTCAGTAACCGGCAAGGAAATTACAAATGAAACTAAAACATTTTTCAGTAAAAATATCAAGTTTAATATTTCGGTGGTTCAACGTACAAAGCACAACAGAGTGCATAAAAATGTTTACAAAATTTCATATAAAATATGCGGTACAATAAGTAAATCATTCAGTGTAAGTATCATTTACATAGTTCTTTGATTATACAAATTCGATGGCAGTATAATCGAGGATGCAGTGCACTGTTTAATATTTGTTTATGTGCATTAACATAAAAAGCTATGAAGGAGACCTTCTCTTGGTGAAATTCTTGTGGAAGGATTCATGTCCATCATTCTTTTTAAGAGATGTGCGCACTTCTCTCTGGTGAAGAAGTCATTCTCCGACACTTTGCAAAATTTTGCGGTTTCGGCAGCATTGATCTAATAAAGGGGAAACAAGAAGAAAATATCAGTAATCACAGAATTTTATACGTACTTGCAGAATATTACTTAACAAAAAATAATTATAGCAGTGAAATCCCAATTTTTTTCGTTATTTATAGCTTTCGAAAGAAATATGTGCATTTCGAAGATAGTAAAATTATCATCCTCATTAGGAACTGTGTTGTATGGTCGTGTTGTGCATAACTTGTACATGTGCGTCTCATTTATCTCAATGTTAAATAAAAAAAAGTTTCAGGTTCACTTAGACATCAAGTGAGATATTATTATTAGGATATTGTTCAACATTTTTATATCCAAATATCTCCAATATATTCTCTAAATATGAATATCCTTAATGTATCTTTGCTAACCTTTCCAACGGAGAGAAGGCATTGTTTTACCATGGGTTTTTGTCACTTATTCATTCATAAAATTTCCAATTTCAAGAAGCATGGTATTTTACTTTTGTGTACGCAACAGAATCTAAGATTCGCAGCTGGTATTAAAGCATTGACTAATTCATAAATATAAGTACTGAATAATTATTATAAGACACTTCTCCCTTTCATTTCTCTCCAAAAATTGAAATCCAAAACAGATGTACGTGTTCAGGGAAAGGGAAAATATTCGCTTGCAAAACAAGTAAAGGTATACTTCGTTATATATAAATCCAAACTAACACAAAGTGTGTAAAATAAACTTAGTTTTCATTCAAATGGTATTTTTCGCAAAAACACTGTTTTCCAAATGTTCTTTTCTTAGCAATCTTTTTTCTGGAACATAAATTGAATAAAACGAATCGCGATTTTAAAACAACTGCGAAAATTGTGTCCAGTTAATAAAATTTATTATTTTTGAATATAAGTATTACAAAGTTCAGAAATTTTTAAATACAATCCTAGTTTTATGTTATATGCAAATATGATTTTAGAAAGATGTAAATATAACTCATTTTTGGGCCGTAATTGTTAAGCTGTATTTCCATCGTCGTGTTAATTAATAATGAATGCAGCTATTAAAATGCAGATATGGTTTGTATCCATTCGCCGGAGAATGATTCGGGTTCGAATCTCGATTTAACTTGATGTTCTATTCTTCTTACGGCACTAACTCTCTCCCTTTCTTGGAACCAGTAACCCTAAATTAGGTACGGGAGACAGCTTATAGCCCATCGAATCGACACGGTGTTCGATAAACCCCAAAACCAAAATCAAAATTACAATTTTTCTCCCGTGAAAAATTATTTCCTCGCATCTTCCCTGAATAAATCGTTTGCACACCTGCTATTACTTGAAATAGACCGTTCACTGTTTATATCCTACATGGCAACGCGTGCTAATTTGTTAAAATATGTAATGTTTCATAAATCGCATTATCATGAGTAACATTTGTGACGTTGACTCATTTGATGTTCCTTTTGAGTTTCTCTGTTCTTTTGTAAGTTTACTCCTTCTTGTTACAGATTTTCTAAACGTAACGCTACAGATTCCCGCTTTACCGATTTGAGATTGGAAATACCTAAACACGCAGGTTAAAGTATACTCTATGTAATTAAAATAAAGAGATAAGAGTTGTTTGTTGTGTTAAACGATCTTAAGCAGTGTTAGTGAATCAGTTTTATCTAAGCAACTGCTAGGTAATCCATATGTAATTTATGAGCGTTTCATACGTGTATGATTAGAGTTGCTTGTTTTGTTTGTGAAATGAGCTTGGTTTCTGTAGGGAAAGTATATTTTTGCTGTACAAATTCCAACGTATTTTTGACTTGTACACGATGTTGAAATTATTTCAACTGAAAGAATTTGTATTACGACTAATTTTGGGAAGTCGATGCGCTACTGGATATATTTAACAGGTGGATTTTGTTCGTAAGTACTGCCTTGTGTCTCAACCCAATCTATTTTATTGAATTGCAATATTTAAACTTTCAGCAACATCTAGCGCTGAAGTTATCAAACATCAACGAATGTTTAGTTATATTGAAGTTACGCCTAACGAGCTCAAATCGTGCAATGTTGCAGTAAGGCTAACTTAACGAAAAAGCTCACAATCAACTAAATTCACTTAACCAGTTTAACGTTATACATAATACAAAATATGTAAAAATCAAAACCATAATCGTTATGTAAAGCCATGCTCCGACAAAAAGACCAAAGGTTTACTCTGTTTTAACGAAAGTTTAAATGGGAGAATGGGAAAAAATCAACTGCAGAAGGAAATCTTTACTACTTAGCAGGTTAAATAATCTTTCGATTCAGGAAGCTGACATAAGATCCTTTTCCTTACACAGCTCAAAAGCAATACGCATAGCTTCCGCGTCTCCATTCATAAGACCTGATGCGTCACTCCTTTGGGAAACCAGTAAAAATAATTATTAATAGCAGCAGTATCCGCCTCATCGGACTTGGATTTAAGAAGGAAAATAAAGTTTATGTCCTTGTTGTCGAACGTATGAAAATAAAGTCAGTTAAAACCTTGTTTTAAGAAAACGTAATTTTTCTCTGGAATATAATTTTAACTGTTATGCAGAAAAAAAAAGGGTTTCTTTAAAATCACAACGAATGTTAAGGATTATATTTTTTACACGTATGTCTAAACCACTGTTTTTCTGGGAGAACTGCGCTGCACTTCTGCGCGTAATAAAGCAGTTGAATCGATTTTTGAGATCATTATAATTACAAACATTATTTCTGTTTCTTCAAAATGTATTAAACTCAGTACATGCCACACAACAATAAACTACAAAATTATCAATGAATTTTCAATTTTTGGATATTATCCTATTTAACATCGATGTCATATTAACACCAACAAAAGGATTCACATCTTCCTAATTTATATTGAACAAAATTATCATTGACTGGAGTTGTTCACCTGATACGAGTTTCTACCGGAGACCTAGGTATCAGCAAAATATCGGCGTAATATATATATAGTCAAGTCACATTATTGTGACCACCTCCTACTTTAGACGTCAGCAGCGCTTATCCAATGCAAGAATACACGTGTCGTGAGCTGGCTTGGAGGGTATATAAGGTGTCCTGTAGGCATTCTGAAAACATATATCATATATATATGTTTTCAGAATGCCTACATCATAAATAAAAAAAAAAACGATTTATTAGATTTTCAAAAAGGGAAAATTTTTGGCTTTCCCGCCAATTGTGGTAGCATTTCTGAAACAGCGCAGTTTGTCAACGGTTCGTGTTCTTCTCTGGTTAAAGTGTATCCTGATTGGCGAAATCGAACCATTGCGAATAAGCAAAGTGGAAACTAAGGGGTACCACGTGCCATTGATGTGAGAGGTGAACGTCTGCTTCGAAGGTGCGTGAGGGCCGATCGACACGATACAGTGTAGTAACAGAATGTCCGAATAAACCATGTGGCTACCGGAAGTGTTACTAAAACAACATTTCAGCAAACCCTGCTGCGTATGGGGCTCCGATGCAGACGGATAATCACTGCACCTATGCTAACGAAGGTGCATTGGCAGAAAATGCTTACATTTGCATGGCACAATCGGAATTGAACTTCCGCTGATTGGCAAAGGGTTGCCTTCTTCGATGAGTCAGGTTTTCTGCTTCATCGAACGGATGGACTTTGGCGTATAAGGCTAGAAACATCG
Organism: Macrothele yani; assembly: GCA_039090855.1. Classification (NCBI taxonomy): domain Eukaryota; kingdom Metazoa; phylum Arthropoda; class Arachnida; order Araneae; family Macrothelidae; genus Macrothele; species Macrothele yani. The sequence goes on along the minus strand of CM077034.1, from coordinate 195,724,643 downwards.
GAGAAGAAACACTCTTCAACCATTGCTTGAAGCACACAAGATGGTGGGGGCAGAGGCATGGTGTCGGGAACGTTTTCGCTGCATACTCTGGGTCCACTCACACCTGTGGACGGCACTATGAACCGGATGCGTTAGAAATCCATCCTTTCAGACCACGAAAACCCATATTCGCTGATTGTCTTCCCTGGGGCAGATGGTATCTTCCAACACTACACAATGCGAAGTGTCACATAGCTATAAATGTCCGAGAGTGGTTGGAAGAGCACGGGAAAGACTTCAAAGCGCTTCCATGGCCCCCTAATTTCCCAAACTTAAACCCAATTGAGCATCTTTGGTACCACAATTATCGTGTTGATAGCTCTATGGATTATCCACCACGTGCCGTCCAGTAGCTGGCAGATGCACCGCAGTTGGCATGACTCAACATACTTGTGAACACATTTCAGCACCTTATTCAGTCACTCCCAGCTCGTTTGGATGCTGTTCGCTATGTACAAGGCGGTTACTTTGGATATTAGCTGGTGGTCACAATAATGTGACTCGACCGTCTATATATATATATATATGTGATGACCCAAGTAAAGGTTTTTTTTTCGTTCTGTTGGTGGTATCTCAGAGAGCTCCAATTTTCTGAGATGATTCCTATCCCTTTTGTAAATGCTCCAAGTGCCCAAATAACAATGGGAACTAATGCTAGGTGGGTATTTATTCCATAATCGGGTAACTTCTATGGCCAGGTCTCTATATTTCGTCATTTTTTTAAATTCTTCTTCGTCGATTCTGGCATCTGTACGAATTGCTATATAAATTATCCAGATCTTTGGATTTTCTATTACTGTTATGTCTGGTGTATAATGTTCAAGGTGCCGATTGTTTTCAATTCGAAAATCCCACAAGATCTTGACCTGATCATTTTCAAAGACTTTCTGGGCCTGATTTTTCTATCAGTTTTTCGATGCTGGCATATTGTACTTTCTGCATAATAACCAATGAATCATATGCAACCCTTTTATTATTATTATTATTATTAATGTGGGCTGAAACTAAAACACACCCGAAATAGAACCTAACAAAGTCTCTGAAGAAAAGGCAAACAAATAAATTTACTTAAAGCGGGACACACATTACCTCTAGCGAAATAGCATTTTGCTCAAGAATTTAAAATTTATAAATAGTGATGAGCTCCGACGTCTTCAAAAAGTAAAAGTTGTAGTATCGTAAAAAGGCGGGGGGGGGGATTAGTACGAACCTACCTAATAATTTTGACGTAACAAATTTTGGAAGGGATGAAAAGGAAAAACAAATGCTAAATGTCATTGCCCAGTCCCACCCCCTCTTAGCACCGAGCAATGGATGTACCGTTCCAAGGTGATGCAGGATGCTAACACAATGAAAGGAAAAAAGGGATAATTATAGCTGCTGCGAGAAATGTGTAGCACTGCAAGAGGCTGCAAACGAGCTAATGCCAGCGGTTGGTGCGACACATTTTTTTTAGTTTCGCAGAAGCAGCATCAATCTCATCTTGGAGATGAAGGGGCCATCTTCTTTTAGGAGGAAGGTCCTTCCTTGCTGCCCGGGGAACATATGAAATACATGTAGTCATTAGTCGAGTCCTGGGATTCCTGGACAAATTATGCTTCCAGAAAGCCTTCACAAGTTTCTGGTCTACGATGGGATACCGAAGGAGTTCAGGACTTTGTGAAATTTTATTTGCGGGTCAGAGCATGAATATTTCAAAAACAAATACATTACTTTAGATATGTTTAAGATATTTCTTTCTGTGGTTGCAATAAAGTCAATGAGTGTTACTGCTAAAATATTTTAAGTAAAGGGATTATAAATCTAAGTTAAACGTACCAGAAGTACATCGTCCAGAGATGTCATATGTCTTCTGTAGCTTGTTGACATATTGCTTCTTCCATTGTGATATTCTTCCGCAGTCTATGCAGAAGAAAGTAAAAGAAATGCAAATGAAATTATAAAGTACAAGTAATTCAGTTTATCATATATAATATAAAATTTGTTTCTACGTGGCATAATACATGACAGCAATTCAGATAATCATATATCTTCATAAAAAGAGTAATTACTTTTTTTATTAAACATTTTACCTAAGAAATAAATTTATTATTTAGTAGTTATCTGCTTTGTAATCAGATTTTATACGACTCTCACTGAAATACCATATCGGGATTAGAGGAAATGCTATCCCACACTCACCAACCCGCTTGGCCAACGTGGTGAGTTATGGCCAAACCCGTCCAAAATGACTCCACAACTTAAATCTTGGCCCTCAGTCTCCGGCAGCTGGAATGTACCTGGCCAAGGCAGCGGCCAGTGCGACATGAAGGCAGAGGGTGCTAAGAATCCCCGGAGGACCGGACTAGGCTGCCATCTGATGCTGACCTTGGCTACGTATAACGGACGCTCCCTATCTTCTGATTCAAGGCTTCTTGAATTGGAAGAGGAACTACAAAAGATCAAGTGGGACATCGTCGGGCTAAGTGAGGTAAGGAGAAAAGGAGAAGATCTCATTGAACTGAAAAGTGGACATCTCTTCTACTATCGTGGGACAGATACTGGCAGAACTAGTGGTGTTGGATTTATAATAAACAAGAAACTGAAGGATAAAGTTGTAGAAGTTGAAAGTTCCTCTGACAGAGCTGCACGACTCGTTATCCAACTCTCGAGAAAATACCAGGCTCAGATTATTCAAACTTATGCACCCACCACAAGTCATGCTGAAGAAGAAATTGAAGAATTTTATGAGGAAATTCGTGATCTAAATAATAAAGGTAAGCAGCACTTGAAGATAATTATGGGAGATTTCAATGCAAAAATAGGGCAACGGCAACAGAATGAAACTTCAGTAGGTAAATTCGGTCACGGCAACAGAAACCAGCGTGGAAATACTCTCGTAGAGTTTGCAGAGGCAGAAGGGTTTTTCATCTTGAACTCCTTTTTCAAGAAAAAGCCACACAGGAAATGGACATGGAGACATCCAAATGGGACGACAAGTGAAATTGATTTTATTATGTGTAACAAAAAATTCGTCATAGAAGACTGCAGTGTGCTAAACAAGTTCAACACAGGCAGTGACCACAGATTGGTGAGATGTAAGATGCACCTCAACACTAAACTCGAACGTAGCAAGCTCATAAGACAAAAAAAAATGTATTGACATAACCAACCTTAAAAAACACCATAATACCTTCAAATTGGAACTGAAGAACAGGTTCTCTGCTTTAGAAGGCCTAACATCGGAAGAAGTGGATATTTCTGAAGTTAACAGAAAAGTAACCAAAGCTCTTATGGAAACAGCAACAAAATTAGCTGGGTCTAAGAACAAATTGTATGTGAACAAATTATCAGGAAAAACCAAAATGTTGATGCAAAAAAGAAGAGAGATGAGGACAACTAAAGAAGATGTGACTTCCAAAGTAGAATATATAGAGCTATGCAAGACAGTACGAAAAAGTATCACTGAAGACGTAAGGAAATTCAACTGTGAACTAGTAAGGAAAGCAACTGAAAACAACCAAAGCCTAAAGATAGCAAAGGGACATCTCAGTAAGGGGAAAAAACAGATTATGGCACTGAGAAAAGAAGATGGTTCTGTAACAAGAAATAGAGGCGAAATTTTGACAAGAGTGAAAGATTTCTACTCCAAATTATATGAAAGGGATGATACATGTACTCCAGGCATCATGAAAGGTACCAGAGTTCTTCCAGTCCTTCCAGCAGACGTTGCACATGCAATCAAGAACATGAAGCGGGGAAAAGCTCCAGGAGAAGATGGAATTACTGTAGACATCATACAAGAAGCAAGTGGAGAAATCGAAACAGTACTCGCCCAAATTTTCACTCGATGCCTTAATGAAGGGAAAATTCCTGAGGATTGGAACAACGCTACAATGATCTTGCTACATAAAAAAGGTGACATTGAGGATCTCAGGAACTACAGACCTATCAGCCTCCTATCAGTGGTTTATAAAATCTTCACTAAAGTTATTTCACACCGCTTGAAGGTAACACTGGACATGGCTCAACCGAGAGAACAAGCTGGATTCAGGAGTGGCTACAGCACAATAGAGCATATCCACGTACTGAGAGAACTAATTGAAAGAGCGAGGGAATATGAACTTCCATTGTGCATGGCTTTTATCGATTATGAAAAAGCCTTTGATTCGGTGAAACCATCAGCAGTTGCAATGGCTCTGAAATCCTGCGGTATTGAAGATGCGTACATTAATATTATTAATAACATCTATGAAAATGCAAGTGCAAAGATTCTGCTATTTGGTAATGCAACACACATAAAAATTGGAAAAGGAGTGAGACAAGGTGACACCATATCTCCGAAGCTCTTTAATGCTACATTGGAAAATGTCTTTCAATCACTGAACTGGGAAAACAAAGGGATAAAGATTAATGGAGATTATCTAACCCACCTTCGTTTTGCTGATGACATAGTCATTTTCGCAACTACCCCATCGGAGCTACAGAGTATGATGCAGGAACTTGCTGACAAAAGTAAAGAAGTGGGATTAAAAATGAACTTTCAGAAGACAAAAGTGATGTTCAATGCTTTTACAAGAAATGAAGATTTATCGATTGATGGAGAAAAGCTGGAGATAACAGACACGTACGTTTATCTTGGACAGCAGATATCAAGTGAGGGTCACATTAGTGAAGAAAATAATCGGCGTACAAAACTTGCCTGGAGAGCTTTTGGAAGAAACAGCATAATTTTCAAGAGCAATATGCCATTATGTCTTAAAAGAAAAGTGTTTGATCAATGCATCCTTCCAGTGCTTACGTATGGTGCAGAGACGTGGACCCTAGCTAAAAGAGACATACAAAGGCTGCAGACAACTCAAAGAAGCATGGAGAGGTGCATGCTTGGTGTAACCAGGAGAGATAAGAAGAGGAACACGTGGATCCGAAAAATGACAAGAGTAGAAGACATCATGATCAGAGTTAAATCCCTGAAATGGCAATGGGCTGGACATACTGCCAGAAGAACAGACCATCGATGGACAGCCGAAATTTTAGATTGGATTCCAAGGGACAGGAAAAGACCCAGAAGAAGACCCCATGGAAGATGGGTGGATGAAATTCGAAAGTATGCGGGAGTGACATGGATGAGACTGGCACAAGACAGACCGTTGTGGAGGAAACTTGGGGAGACCTTCGTCCAGCAGTGGATTGATAATGGTTGACAATGATGATGATGATGATGATGATGATAAGCCAAATATTTTTGGAAGACATCCTGTTCTCAAAGTTGGCGGGTCGACTCATACACGGATCACTAAAAATTCGGTCTCGACTCCCGTGAAGTCTCCCGCGGAATTCATCGGCGGATTTGTTTACGTTTCAGACCTCGTGTTTCAACGTGATAGTTTCTGACCTTCTAAAATTATAAAAAAGTATGAAATATTTTCCCACTCAGAGTAGAATTCTTACAGGAATAGGTACCGCTGATATGATAAGTTAAAATCGTGATCTCGTTTCAAATTGAGACAGAAATTTCTTGCTTCCAGTAATGAGATACCTCGTTATTTCCCGTATGAAATCGCGAGACACAGTGGACACTACGTAAATCCCTTAGCTAGTGTGAGGGGCCATAGCCAATCAGGCATCGCTCTCTTCGGCACAGTTTTTGCTGGCGGGCGTGTTTAGGAAAGTCCTCCGCTATATACATATAATGGCAAAGACAGTTTTTAACGAAAGCTGGCAACTTTAAAGAAGGCCGACACGGTCGTGTTTCTTCTTGGATGAAAGAATTGTGGAATGCAACTTCACCCGAAACGGTTATAATTTCCCTCGAACAATGTTGCATAAGAAATGTAATGAATGTTACTCGGGTTATTTGGAAGCTCCCACAGTGAATCGTACTTTAAAGGTTTTTGCAGAAGATAATCTCACGAACTTGCATAATTCATTACAATAAACATATTTTCCAAAATCTTGAAATTTAAGCTTGGCTTACATGCGGGTCAAATTTTTTCGCAAACTTTGATCTTTGAAGTAGAGGAGTCGGCTTAGACACGAGATCTGTTTATTGAGAGTACATACGGTAAATGTCCTATATTGACCATTAAAAGTAAGGTATGAAATCAGTAATCACTGCACTGATTTTTATTTAAGAATTTGGCGCTTGTAGATGTTTTGACGATTATGATACAAGCATGCAACCATTAAATACATTTACATCCCATTAAATACATTTTACATTTTAAGTAATTATTAAATAAGATTCCAATATTGACCTCTTCACTTAATGGACCACATGATTTATTCGCAAAGTATATGTCATTTATTTAAAAGTAATGACACTACAAATATTTGCTGTAACATTTATCAGTTTAATAAGCAAATGCTTTAATTAGTTGAAATAGCATTCGCTTAAATAGCAGTATATGTAACACAAATATAAATCTGGTATGGAATGTAGTAAGATTTAAGTGACGTAACGCATTCACTGGTAAGTATCGCTATTCCAATAACTGCGGTACAACAGCTTGAAACAACTCTCCGTGTACTTTTAAAAGATTGTTCAATCTGAGTATCTGAAATTTGAGCGTTGATTTAGAGAAATACAAAGATGACATGCGGTCTTGACACAGTTTTCCAACTTTTATGGAGATAGTTATCTAAAGAATAATTAAGAAAAAAATTATGAGGGAAAAACACAACGATAATTGAAAAAATCAATCCGTAGGTTTCCTTAATTAGTTGATGCTCTGTTTTGAAACACGGCATTCTCTTCTGCACTTTTTGTAATTCAGCGAAACTGGGAGTACGGGGTAGTGTGAAGGCTACAAGGATTATAAGTCATAGATCTGTTAAACAAATGGAAATTTTTGTCAGCGTTTTATCACCTTTTATTTTCCTTTTTGTCATCGGTTGACGTCAGAGAAAACAAGTGTTTTTCCCCCATTATTACGTGATCGCAATCTGAGTGAAGAATGCCTTCATTGAATAATGCACAGCGTTAAGATAGCAACACATATTCAAATCTCTGATAAAAGAACACTTTGACTTTAAGACAAGAAATGTATCTTGTGAATCCCAAATGGGTTTTCAATTTTAATCGCTACACACACAGCACTCTCCTACCCACTCCCCACCAACAAAAGTGAACACAGTGCACTTTGTTCCCACGCACCACCCACAAAAGGAAACACTGTGGCCGTCTTAATTTGTGACAAACACGATGCTCTAACGCTCAGTGCTAAATATTCTCCAAATTAGGATCAATTGAAGTTACCGTCTTAAGTACTCAGGATTTTTCATCTTTTTGATACTTATGTCTCTTACCTTTCTAAGCAGCTCTAATTTTAGAAGATTCAAATGTTCAATGACACGGTGATCCTCAGATTTATTTTTATGAGAAAGGGAGATTAGAAATATATATACCTTTCTTTCGGAGAGATGATTGCTTCCAAAAAGGTTATATTTCGCACACGGGTTGCTAACATGGATTGTGATGACCAAAAAAACAGAAAATTGCCTGTGTATTTAAGCTGCGCCGCGGGTGATTCGCTTGTTTACCCCAATATCCTTTTGATGTGCCTCTCCAAAACCCATTGTCCTTGTTTATTTCTTTATCTTCTTCTTGTCCTGTGACACCCACTGCAGGGTGTAGGCCTCCCCCAGTCCTTTCCAAATTCCTCGACCTATAGCCTGGGTCCACCATTTAGCACCTCTGAATGTCTGAAGGTCATCTTTCAATCTTGTTCTCTGGCTCCCACTTTGTCTCTTTCCATCTCTTGGCTACCATTCTGTTATTAATCGTCACCATCTTTCAGATATCCAACATGTCTAGCCAATATGCACTTTGATTCTTTTATTATTTTTATAATATCTGTTATTTCTGTTCTTTTTCTTATAAGTTCATTTCTAATTCTGTCTCTTATTATTTCCAAATCCTCTCTAACCTTTTTACCGATACTGTGCTTTTTCACACTGTCGTTCTGTGATACTCCAAGTCTCACTTCCATAAATACGCGGTTAATACATTCATTGAGGATTTTTCTTATTAAACGAAATGGAAGATCGCCGGTTAAATAATCTTTGTCTCCAAAAGGCTGTATTACCTTAGATAATTCTTCTAATGATTTCTCTTTCTTGTTTTTGTTTAAGACTAACTACGTGACCTAAATGAATATTCATCTATTATTTCGATTCCTTTTCCTTCTATAAGAATCTGTTCTGTAATAATTTCTGTATTGTTCATGTACTTAGTTTTTGCTTTGTTTATTGTCAGACATATTTTAGTACTTTCAATTCATAAGTCCTCTATAATATTTTGCATTTCACTATTGCTAGTTGTAATGATTTAGTTAACTTCCATTTATGTCTAATCCTTTTTCATCCCAGTTTAAATTTTTAAAAATGTCTTCCAATACAGGGTTAAATAATTTTGGAGATAGTAGGTCTCCTTGTCTAACTATTCACTGTAACTCGAAATCCAAGCCCATGCTCTTCTACTTTATTGTGGCTATAGCCATACTGTATAATTTATTTATTAAACAGACATATTTTCTTTCCAATGTTTGGCTTCCTACTTCATGTTAAAATCATTATTGTTTCATCGTTTTGGAGCACAAGATAGGGGACATGCTCTTTACTCTTTTAAAAATTTATCATTTTTGAGAATATTCTTTCTTTCTGCTTTTCACTCCGCTGCGATAACTACTTCGGCTCATCCTTTAGTCTCCAAATACATTTATTTATTTTTTTTGTCGTGCTTAGCAATCAGCAACTACCGAACTTATTATCAATAATAAATGAGATTGAAGAGAAATTAATTTTCCCTGCTTTCTCAGAATATTTCCTTCATCAAATTATACAGGCCAAAGAATGACAATATTATATTAAATTGAAAATGCAAAAGCCCTCTTTAATTTTTCCTATACTCGATATGAAAAGAAGATGAACGAAAAATTACCTTTAATTTCCATCCTCTTTCATTATGACTGAAGACGCTGTTGTCCTTGACGAAAAATTCCGTTGTTTTCTTGCTGTTCTGCAACATATCCTTTGGAGGGCAGCCAATAATTTCACAAATGTATTTCATCTATTTGAAAAGAAAGAAAAAGAAAGAAAGATCTGTAAATTTCATATTTATCTTTGCAATGACACTAACATGATTATCACATAATGCTGTACATAAACAAGAAAATAGAAAAGAAATATTATATTGTTTGCACATTTTCGGATCTGACAAGAAAAGGCATATAACGTATGTTGCATTCGGAGTCGTTGCTGAAACCTTTTAAACGCAGAAATTTAGAAAAGATATGAAAAGCAGGTATTTGGAGTTTTTATTCTCGAAAATACATTCTCGTCTTCCTATAATGTTAAAGTGTCATCTGCAATGACTCAGCTCAGCAGGGTAACTCCCATTTATCCATACATGGCTACGTAGGTTTTTATAGGATTCTTGAATGTTTGAAACACACTGTCGGAAACTAATACGGTGAGGCGATCCGCCTTTATTCTGAATTCATATGATCGTCATAAACGAACATAATAAATCCTTTGTGGCAAAGATGAGTGCCCAAGTCTCATCTAAGCTAGTCCTTTTTACGTCAAGCCAGCAGACTTGCAAATTTCATCCGCACATCTCCCACGTAGTATTATTTTGGGCTTTTTTTCGTATCACTTAGTAGAGTTCTTGGGTGACAACTATAATACATTGTTCTAAATACACTAATACATGCTCGCGTGTGATGACAAATATATGATTATCTCACGTTTGGAAAATTTTATGCATTTGGTTTTTCTTGCACTAGAAATATACGAAAAAGCCGCCCAGGTGGCGCAGTGGTCTAAGCCGTTGGCCTCTGATCATTCGTCCGTAAGGGGTCCGGGTTCGAATCCCGGTGAGGCATGGATGTTGTGTTTGTCTTACGGCACTGGCTCTCTCCCTTCCCTGGAACCAGTGACCCTAAATTAGGGACGGGCGACTGCTTATAGCCCATTGAGTTGCTCACGGTGGTCGTTAAACCTCCAATCAAAAAAAAAATGACGACATCAAGATATAGTTCATGGAAAAGAACATGGGAAATTGATACAAGGTTCATAGTCAGTGCATACGAAAAATTTTGTGTACAAGGAAGTCTTGAAGAAATAGGGACTAAAGGTTTTACAAAACACACAACAAACGGACAGCCCGTCGTATCAAATTTCATATACGACTGTTTCGGATATTTTCAGGAAGCTGTGAGCTAACGTCGTCATCTATTGACGTGGAACTCAGAAACTCAAACAATAAATGTCAATAATTTCTCTATCATAAATTATATTTTTCCCCGTCATTATGGATGGGCTTTCATCTAGCTAATCTAAAACATGCTGAACTAACATGCACGAGGGTTTTACCGAAAATAATGAAAAAGGTGTCATAACGTTTTTATGAACTGACAGAAGTCGTTCAAATTGCACATGTTGGTAGAGTAACTCTTCCTCGATAGAACCCTTCATCTTTATTGCATGTAAATAATGGATTCCTGCAGAAGTAACGTGCCGTCCTCGAGTTCTTGACGAAGGAAACGTGCAGGCTGTCGGACATCCACAGAAGGCTACAGAATGTTTAAGGAGATGTTACCATTGAGAAGAGCAATGTTCACAGATGATTGAAGAAGTTTAAAGAAGGGGAAACCAGCGCTGAAGATAAACCACGCAGAGGGAGTCCATCATCTGCAACCACAAGCACGAAACGCCAGCAAGTGGATGAATAGATTCTCTCGGAGTGACGAGTTATAATCCGTGAGCTTGTTGCACAACTGGACTATAGTCACAACACCGTACAGAAGATGGTGGACGAGTTGGGGTATTGGAAAGTGTGTGCAAAGCTGGTACCTCGGCAGTTGACACCCGATTTGAAGAAGAGAACGGTGGAACTTTGCTCTGATCTGCCGGAAGCGTTTGAAGCCAATGAAGACACGTGTTGTTTCGATCTGGTGAGAGGTGATGAAACGTGGCCTATCTTCACGATCTGGAAACGAAGAATCAATCAATGTAATTTGGTCAAACATCTTCACCCAGGCCAAAGAAGTTCTAGAGCCAGCGATCAGCACAGAAGTCATTGAGATGTTTTTTTTGGGGGATGACAGGAGTGCAATTCTCTTTGATTTTCTAGAACGTGGCCGAACTGTGACAGGCGAGTGGTACATTAAGACACTTAAGAAGCTTAGAGAAGCCATAAGGAGGAAGAGACCTAACAAGAATCTGAAAAAGATCCACATTCACCATGACAATGCGAAACCACACACATCTTTGCCAACAAATCAGGAGATCAGCAAATTAGGCTGGTCGGTCGTCCATTATCCACCAAACAGACCAGAACTTGCGCCCTCCGACTTCCACCTGTTCGGTCTAATGAAAGAGAGTCTCCTGAGACAAAGATCTGATAACACAGACGGGGTGAATGTGGCTGTGAAGAAATGTGTACAACGGGCCATACCTGATTTTTTCCAAAGAGGATTTGAGCGTTAGGCTTAACGATGGCGAAATGTATTGACTGAGATGGATATTATTTTGAGTAGTACCTTTGTATAGAGAAAGAGTTACTCTATCAAAATGTACAATCTGAACGACCTCCGTCATTTAATAAAAACTGTTATGCCCACTTTTGCATTACTTTTGGTACAACCGTCGTATACATAGTGCTACTGTAAGAGACCGGGTGCTTAACTCATTGTACAGGTAATTATACGGCGTCTATGTAGCAGTCACTGGATTCCTTAAGAGAAAAGATGTTACAGCTATCAATAGTAAATTTTACATTTAGGAGTTTTGTAAAATAGTACTATAAAAAATATATTATCTTTTTTAAAGATATTTGAAAGTCATTATCAGTTTAAAAATATCAAGCTGCAAAGCATTTTGTTATTTCGAAAAATCACGATGAAAAATGCTTGACTTGTGACAAGTCCCTCCTGCAGAAAAGAAATATTACATACCTATTCAGAAAATAAATAAGCTCCAACAGAAAATAAAATAGCTAAATCACTCACATTAATGAGAAAGTAACTTTCATCGTCGTGCTATTTGTTTTACGATGAACGTGATTATCTTTTCCTAGTGTTTCTGGCTCAGGGGTTAAAGACGCGCGTTATATGTTGAACCAATCCCAAATACGGGGGTTCGATCCGGACGGCTTTGAATAGATTATCTAGTGCAATGGCTGAAAAATGCAGGTTCTTCGATTTTGCGAAATTTCGGTTTAAACAGGAAAAAACCTGAAATGGACTTTTCTGAAATAGACGAAATTTCCGACTACGGAAGATCTGTGAAAATACGGGTTATTATAAACGGGCACTTTCAAACACGGAAATTTCGTGAAAAGACGGACGCCTTCCGGCAAATTTGCTGGACCTTATTTTCTGAAATTTTCCGTGAATTCACACCACTTATCTTTTAATGTACACTGTGCAAACATTTCGAAAATCAATCATCACCGATCTTCAATAATGACAACATTAAAAAAAATGAAAAGCCTGCACATTTAATTCTCAGTATGCAGACTGAAATTTTCAGGAAGCAAGGAACTTACCATTTCATATTGATTATTTCCAGGAAACAGACGTGATCTTAGTAGCAGTTCAGCACACACTACACCTGAAGACCACATGTCTACACTTTCATCGTATGGAAGACCCAACATAACTTCTGGAGCCCTGTATATGAAAGAGGGAAATATTGATTAATACTTTTGACTATCATACGCACATATTATGTTCAAATGCTTCTTAAATGTATATCGTAAATATCAACACAAAATAAATTTTCAAATAATTACAGATCTTTAAAATTACGGTGGCAACTTGTCATAAAACTTCTTCAGAGAATCATATGTAAAATATGATTTTAATTTCATGATAAAGAAAATGCCTCCTGAGCACTGGGAGTTTGTAAATTTCTGAGTGAAATTTTAGTTCAATCGGTAATACACAGTCGATTCACATTATTTTGGCCACCTCCTACATTTGGCGTCAATAGTGCGTAGCCAATGAAAGAAGGCACGTGACTTGAGCTGGCTTGGAGCGTATATAAGATGTGCTGTAAGCATTCTGAAAACATATTACTCGTTACTGCCATGGATAAAAGAAGCGATTTATCAGATTTGCAAAATAGGATGATTATCGGCTTTCGGGCAAAGGGTGACATTACTTCTGAAACAGAGCAGTTTTTGTACTGTTTGTGTGCTGCTGCTGTTAAAGTGTATCATGATTGGAGAAATTGCAAAATTGCGAATAAGTGACGTGGAAACTACAGAGCACCACGTGCCATTGATGTGAGAGGTGAACGTCGGCTTCGAAGGTGGGTGAGGGCCTATCGACACCCTACAGTGGAGCAACGCACTTGCCGGATGAGCAAGGTGGCTACTGGAAGGGTGTGTAAAACGACAGTTCAGTGATTCCTGTTGCTTAATGGGCTCCGATGGTCACTCTACCTATGCTAACGAAGGTGCTTCAACAGAAAAGGCGTACATTTGCACAGCAGTATCGGAATTTGACCTCCGCTGATTGGTAAAGGACCGTCTTCTCCAATGAGTCACGTTTTCTACTTCATCGAACGGATGGATGTTGGAGTATAAAGCGAGAAGCATCGGTGAGCAAACACCCTTCAACCATTGCTGGAAGAACACAAGCTTGTTGGGGCAGCGTTATGGTCTGGGTATTGTTTTCGTAGCATTCTCTAGGTCCACTCATACCTTCGGAAGGCACTATGGACGGAATTCGTCATATATCCATAATCGTAGATCACGTACACACATAAATGCTGATTGTCTTCCCTGGGGCGGATGGGATTTTTCAGCGCGATAGTGCGACGTGTCGCACAGGTAGAAATGTCCGGGAGTGGTTGGGAGATAACGATGAGAACATCAAAGTAACTTCCAGTGTCCCGCAATTTCCCAGACTTCACCCAATTGAGCATCTGTGGGACCACCTTGATTGTGTTGTTCGTACTATGGATCCTCCACCACTCACCCTCCAGCAGCTGCCAGATGCACTAAAGGCAGCACGTACCTGTGAACAGCTTCTAAATCCTTATTGAGTCACTCCCAGCCCGTCTATCTACTATTCGCGCGGCATCAACCGGTTACTTTGTATATTAGCTGGTGGTCACAACAATGTGAATCGACCGTGTATACTTCCTGTTGTGATACGGCAAAACAATCATTACACTATCACTTCTTGCATGTGTTTGAGAAAATTGTCAGGGGTTCTAGATTTCGCTCAAAGCAGTCGTTTCTCCAGAGCATTTTTTTGTTATTTTGCAAATATTTTCATATACTTTTTTCTTTTATTCGGAATATATTTTTTTTCATCTACAAAGCTTTTCAAAATTATGTACTTTGAGTGTAGAAAAGAATTCGAAAAAACTCAGATACGATTTTACTTTTTTTTTTTAAATTTTCTCATTGCTGTCCTGTATGAAGTACGTCCGCTGTTGCTGCCTTAACATTTCGCCATTCAATATCCACAAGCGTTTTCCGGGATGGGGTTCCAATTTTCATGTAACTTTTAAACATTTTCCCTAAATCCCTGGTTCTCTAAGCTGCGATATAATGCTGCGACACAGTGTGTTCCAATATTTTTGGTCTCTTATCTACTGTATCTGATAACTGACACTGAAAATACATGATACCAAAAAGAGACTACTGGACTTTTTCATTGATGACACGAGTTATGTAGCACACATAAGAACTGAAAATCTTACTATTCCTCGATTCTACCAAATGAAACGAGATGTTTATATTCCCAACAGTTACTAAACATAAGTTAGATTGCTTACTTCTTGCTCTTCAGAAGAAATACACTCACGGAAAAGGAAGTTTGCGCACCTAGGAAAAAACATGCTACAACCGCTAAATTTGCAAATAGCTAGATTGCGTGCAGGTATGCAAACGATTCACGTTTTGTGCAGATGCGAATGACCGAACACACTCGGGTGGAGCTGCAAGAACGAACTACCAGCTTTATAGACCGGCGTGTAGTCAATGCCCCATGAACGCGAAAAATACCTGCCGACGCAAGCAAGAACACAGAGTGACAAGGATGCCGGGTAGATGCCAGAGATTTTGATTTACGCAACTTACGGACTTTGAGTTAGGCCTGATGATCGGGCTGAAAACCGCATGATGGTCGGCGAGCCGTATAGCCCGCCACGTGGATCGTTCTGACCACACCGTCAGGCTGTGTTCGGACAACGGCGGAGCTACTCCGGATGGACAAAAAGGACAACTGGTATAAATAATCGATGGATTGTGTGCCAAGAGTGCACGAATCCCTCGCGGACCCGGTTGACTCTGGAGGCAGATGTAGCGGCACGTGGGTGGCAATGAACCCTTACGGGTGCTGCTATTAACACCTAAACATCGCCGGCTCTGTGTGCGGTGGTGCCAAGCCAGAGCGACGTGGAACGCCACACACTGGTGACGTGTGGTGTTTACCGATGAGTGCCGTTTCGTTTTGGGGACAAATGAATACCGTGTCCGGGTGTGGAGGTCCCCGGGTCAAAGGCACTATCGAGTGCCACACTTCCCCAACTGCTGGCATTATGCTATGAAGAGTCATTTTCCACGATAGTCGATCAGCTCTAGTAGTGGTACGTGGATTATTGCCGGCCCAGCGGTACGTGGATAAGATCCTACGGCACCATGTGCTCTCATTCCTGGACAGGATTCCAGGTGCGTTTTACCAGCAGCATAATTTTTGCCCGCAAACGGCTCTTTTTGCCCACGACAGCTTACGTTATGTCCAGACCCTTCCATGTCCTGCCCGCTACTCGGACATCACCCCTATCGAGCATGTGTGCGACCAGTTGAAACACCAGTTTCCGCCGTTCCGCACTATCCGGGAAATGGAGCACACCGTCTAAAACGTGTGGACCAGTCTGCCACAGGGAAACATCAAGCGTCTGTTGGCCTCCATGCCGGACAGTATTGCAGCATGTATCGCCTCACGAGGCGGTGCTTCCCGCTATTGAAGATGACTGGGCTGCGTGCCACAGATCCCTCTGTAGTTTTCCTGAAGCTCTCTTTTTTGCCATCATGTGTATTCTTCATCTGTATCATTAAATTCGTAAAATTTTAGTTCAATCCGATGCTTCCTCCTAGGTACGTAAATTTTATTGTACGTGAGTGTATTTTCAACTGCTATTTTGGAAATTTACTCGTTTCATGGTCGAATATCTAGGATCATTTGCAATCTTTATTTTGGGTTCAAAACTAAAAAAATCATGACAGTTCGGAGTAATCATCTCTAAGTGTTCTCAACTTGATGCTTCTGTTACACCATAGACTAAACGACTTTTGATACGATACAATGAAGTTTGAAAACCGATAGCACAATGCGGTCATGAATTGGTATCTTCTAACCAAGCTGCAAACTATTGAATTACCGAAACGTATAAACAGAGTAGTTTATAAGTGTTGTTTTGGACTCATGAGTTCATCAATCTAAACCCGTCATCGAGATCATATTTTCTAGAATGAGTCTCTTGGTCTTACTGATACATAACACAATTGCGTTACGTTTTTGTAATTGCTGGATCTGATTCAACTTCTGCATTCTCTTGTCTGTGTGAGCGCTCCAGCCAGATATCTTCATATTTTCTAATCGATATTCGAAAGAATGTTGCATCTTGATATAACTGTTGCCGCATTCTGTTGGATGATCAATACGAACTTTCTCCAGTTCCGGTGTTCCGTTAAGCTTTAGCCACTTTCCTGTATAAGCCCTTTTTTGGTGATTCCTTTATTAACAGGGAGCTTCTGCTACACACCCCGGTGAGGGGGTTAGACAGGTCAAAGGATACAGTCTTCCACGGATTCGCAATTCTTTTCCTAAGCTGATGTGAAGTAAAACCTGATACTACCAGTCTTCAACATTCCAAGAGCTTTTTAACCTTTTTTTTATACAAAGGGGAATAATTCCTACGCATACCAGATGCTGAATTGATAAAATTAAATATCTTCGTGAAAATTAAGAATAAGAACTTTGTGACAACAAACTTACCCATAGAATTTTAGAAGAACTTTTAGCAATCAAGTAATTACAGAAAATTCCGGTTATATAAAAGTGACACAACAGGACTGTATACTTTGGCCGAATAAATTGGTTCCCTCAATTATGAGAAACTCTATCCCAAAGAGCTAATTTGGTTTGTTCTTCAAGAATTATCCCAAATAAACGGCTGTCCTGATCAACCGGTGGGCCAATTAACCGGATTATACACCATGCATTGATTACAATGGAAGCTACTTATTTTATACAGCATATGTTACAATGAAAGCAGTGACCACCAATAGTGGTATAACTATACAATCGGGACTAGAGGAAATGCTATCACACACTCACCAAGACGCTTGGACAGCGTGGTGAGTTATGGCCAAACCCCTCGCAAATGACTTCGCAACTTAAATCACATTGGACAATGTCTTTCAATCACTGAACAGGAAAACAAAGAGATTGATGGAGATTATATAACTCACCTTCGTTTTTCTAATAACTTAGTCATTTTTGCAACTATCCCATCAGAGCTGCAGAGTATGATCCAGGAACGTGCTGACAAGAGAAAAAAGTGGGATGGGTATTTTATTTTGGACGACAGATATCAAGTTGGTATTTTATCTTGGACGGCAGATATCAAGTGAGGGTTACATTGATGAAGAAATGAATCGGCGCACAAAACTTGCTTCAAAAGCTTTTGGAATAGACAGTACATTTTTCTAGAGCAATATGTCATTATGTCTTTAAAGAAAAGTATTTGATCAATGCATCCTTCCAGTGCTTACGTATGGTGCAGAGACGTGGACCTTAACTAAAAGAGATATACAAAGACTGCAGACAACTCAAAGATGCATGGAGAGGTGCATGCTTGGTGTAACCTGGAGGGATAAGAAGAGGAACATATGGATCGGAAAAATGACAAGAGTGGAAGAAATCATGATCAGAGTAAAATCCTTGAAATGACGATGGGCTGGATATATTACCAGAAGGACAGAAATTTTTGACTGGATTCTAAAGTTACAGGAAAAGACCGAGATAAAGACCCTATGGGAGATGGCCGGATGAAATTCGAAAGTATGTGGGAGTAACATGGAGGAGACTGTCACAAGATAGACCGTTTTGGAAGAAACTTGGGGAGACCGTTGTCCAGCAGTGGGTTGATAATTGTTGAAAATGATGGTGATATTGTTGTTACAAAGAAACCAATATAAATTTATAAGAAAACCTTTTACACTGATACTACCGCTGCTGACACTTCTAAGGGCTGGCAAAATGTTCTATCATGAAAGTCACTTGGATTTGAGGGTTAATTTTCTGATATCTGCAAATGATCCTACTGTTTCAGTAGGTGTTGAAACAATATTAGTCTCTGATATTTGCCGTCTTGTTTTTATTCACTTGAAAAGTGAAGCACGTATTCCCTCTCCCGTATAATATAACTTAAGAATGGCATGCTTGTGCAGCATCTAGCACTACAACATTTTTAAAATTATTGGGTAACGTTATGCTGCTGATTATGTTCAAAATCCCCCAATATACATATGAGCACACTTGCACATATTACATATATATACACAGAAGTGCCAAAAGTCATGGGATAGCAGTATGCAAATTTTTAACTGGCGCTGCCGCCGCACAAATACTTCAACGCAGGACAAGATTTTTATCAGTTGCGAGTTGTAATGTCGCAGACATGTTGAGCCACCGCCCGTAGTATCACGGCAAGCCGACGTGAATTAACTATCAGAGCTTAAACGAGGCATGGTAGTGGGAGCCAGACGAATGAGGCATTCAATTTCCGAAGTTTTGCGAACATTCAACATTCCTCGGTCCACGGTGTCAGGGGGTTTACCTAAAGTACCTCATGGAAGAAATTATCACCCACCTTGAGCAACGCAGTGGCCGACCACGGCTACTGAATGACCATAACCAGTGACGTTTGAACAGGATTGTCAATGCTAACAGAGTAGTGACACTGTGTCAAATTGCAGCCACATTCAGTGCAAGGGGTACTAGAGACATATCCATCAGGTCAATGCAGCGTAATTTAGCGTCCATGGGGTATGGGAGCAAATGACACACCAGAATGCCTTTGTTAACACAACGGCATCGGACGCAAGGCCACACCTGGGCTCATCAACACGATAATTGGAGCCTGGAAGACTGGCAACATGTGGCGTGGTCCAATGAGTCATGCTACCAGTTGTTACGAGCTGATGGATCCATGATATTTGACACTTAAGTGTAGAGCATGCATATATATGGACATGTGATTTTTATTGACTCCTTGATATTATTCACTAAGATTTATTCACAAGAAAATTTCACCTAACACTAACAATTGAAATGTTACCAAAAGATTTATTTTAAATTATCATACCTTTTAGAAGGAACCTGAATAAGAGCTGGATATTTCTCTGTCGGCAAACGAATAGCCATACCAAAGTCGATCAACTTTACCTGCAGCGGTTTATTTCTGCTGTTGACCAGCATGATATTATCATGCTTGATATCTGTATGGATAATTTTCAGCTCCTGAAAGACAAACATATATTTCTGTAAACATAAAAAAACATTTCATGGTGAATGAGAGTAATTTATCTAATAATAATTGCAATATTCTAACAAATTATCAACACATGGAAAAACACCACGATTTTGCAATTCAAGAAAATACTCCATTGTTTATATGCCTTGCGTGTTCTGGAATTCCTGCGCCTATTGACATTTGTGCCACTCCTACATGAAATTTTAGAAAACCTTCGGATATTTTTATGGAATTGGGGATATACACGACACACGTTTATCGTTTGCATTTGTATTCTATCTATCACCTATCAGAAAAAACAAAAACTTCGAAATTTTATTGCACCATCTTGTCCAAACTTCCGAAGCGGACTTTTAATGCAGCTTTGAAATCCAAGCACATACTGTTTTGAAACAATTTACTTTACACTGATTTTTTTACTAATCTCAGAGTTTCGTTTTTCAATTTCATCTCAGAGACTGTCTCTTCCGCTGTGTTAGCCGTTTCCCAATCCGTGGTAAATGCAGAATCGTTGCGCCGGCCGGCTCGTCTCGGGGGACATATGCGCTGCTCATCCTCGACAAGTGCAGACCGTGACTCATCACTGAAGACATCACGACGCCACTAGAAACTATTCCACGCTGATAGTGCCAGACACCACTGCAACCCGTGCCGGCGATGCTGCTGGACAATAGTAGGTAGTGGAGTAGCATCCTCGAATGAAGTCCCCGTGCTGCAAATCAACTGGCAACGGTCAGAATGGCCCCTTTCGCTACTGTAGACGGGGCAACATAACCACGGATTTTTGAAAGTGTCGAATTCGGTTCTGTTCGGGCTGCTCTCACAATCGGTCAATCCTCACGTTCTGCCATTGCCTTCGGCAGCCCACTGTCTCCGTGCCACTCGGTTTTGCCCTCTTTGACATATTGGCGGCAACATCGTCCGATTGTCGATTTGCTGCAACCCAAATACCTGGAGATACGGCTACTTGACCAATCGCACTGTCTCAGCCCAATTATACGTCCTCTCTCAAACTCCCTCAACCCGCTGGTATTGTCGAGATATCCTCAGATTCCGTGGAGGTTAATGTAACCCCAATCTGCTTTTATAATTATCCCTGCATCTCAGCTATGCTCTTGATACAACTTCCTCGATTCGCGGTTATCACGCGCTGTGTCGGGCGACAATTAGGCACTGGTCGTTATTTTTAATCATTTGCGTATCAGGCCTTGAGGTGCATGCACGAGGAGTTTCTTCAGGAACGAACAACTCTTTCGTATTGTTACGGGATTGTTTTACTTTTTACACAGAGCGTACAATGAAAGGTACTCTTATTAATACAGACATTTAACGTATACCAGGAAATTCAAACAAAGGTCTTCACTCTTTTCACGTTCATAAGTGAGTCACGGAAAAATTCTCATTGGCCGCCACCGGAAGTCGAACCCAGGGTCTTCTAATTATTTCTTCAGTTGATGCTTACCACCTTTGGTGAATCCCCAGCATTGTGCGGGGCTCCAAGAAGCAACCTGCCAAATTGGCTTGGCAGTTAGCGTGTGTGAGTCTGGAGGAATTCGAGGCCGCTGTGGTGTAACGGAAGCATATACAGCGCGAAACTGGAAGACCCTGGGTTCGACTCCCGGTGCCAGCAAATGAGAATATTTCCGTGACTCACTTATGAACGTGGAAAGAGCGAAGACCTTTGTTTGAATTTGAATGGTACTCTTATTAAAGGATTTTTAATTTCCTCAGCGTTTTTTTCGTTACCAAAAGAAAAAAGGATCTACTTTCGGAAAAAAAGTAAGTTAGTTTGTCATTGTCTGTTTCCTGGGATCTTCGAACTTCTTTTATCAATTCCTTTTACTACACTATTGGAATTCTTCCAATCTCAACCACATGAAAAAAAAGTGCGTGTAGTTGTACAAATAAATTCCTTGAAAGACTTAAATGTGTGATAATGTGGTATTTGAAAATAAGTTCATGAACTAGTATAACCCATGTCAAAGTTTCACTGAATAGCAACATGATTATTGGCTGCAAAACATTTATAGCAGATACAAAATCAATATCTTCAGGGTCAACCCTGTGGCACAGTGGTCTAAGCTCCAGCTTCTGACTATTCTTCGGAGACAGGTCTAGGTTAGAATCCCGGAGTGGCATGTATGTTCTGTTTGACTGACGCGGCTTTCTCCTTTTCCTTGCGTCAGTAGCGATAAATTAGGCACGGGCTGTTGCTCATATCACATTGAGCTGCTCAAGACGGTCATTAAGCCCGTAGCCAAAAAATGGCGTATGTTTATTATCCACATTATGTTTCAGACGTGTCTTTTGGTTCTTCACACTATGTTTCTGTCGTATCTGTTGGTTATCCAAACTATACATAAGATAGTAAAACTATACAAGTGATCCGAATTTTTTGGCGTATAGAAAAATCGAAGTTTCCATGGTTGCGCACATCAACTAGATGGCGTTTTCAAGGAAGGTAGACAGCAAACTGCATTTCTTGAAAAAGCCGTTTGACTGATGTGCGAAAGCTTGGAAAATTCGTTTTTAGGTACGCCAATGTATTCGGATCATTGGTACAGTTATACTATCTTAAATATAGTTGGTGTAAAGTTTCATATGTTATTATTTAGGATTCACACTATGTTTCAAGGGTATCTGTTGTTTCTCCACACTATGTTTTAGGCGTATCTGTTGGTTCTCCACATTATGTTTCACACATGTCTGTGTCTATTGGTTCTTCACACTATGTTTCTGTCGTATCTGTTAGTTCTCCATACTGTACACAAGATAGTATTACTATACTAGCGATCCGAATTTATTGGCGTATAGAAAAATAGAAGTTTCCAAGCTTTCGAACCAGACGGCTTTTTCACGTTAGGTAGATATCATACTGCCTTCCTTGAAAAAGCGATCTGGTTGATGTGCGAAAGCTTGGAAACTTCTATTTTTAGGTACGCAATATATTCGGATCACTAGTATAGTTATACTATCTTATGAATAGTTGGTGTAAAGTTCCATATGTTATTATTTAGGCTCCACACTATGTTTCAGGCGTATCAGTTATACTATCTTAAATATAGTTGGTGTAAAGTTTCATATGTTATTATTTAGGATTCACACTATGTTTCAAGGGTATCTGTTGTTTCTCCACACTATGTTTTAGGCGTATCTGTTGGTTCTCCACATTATGTTTCACACATGTCTGTGTCTATTGGTTCTTCACACTATGTTTCTGTCGTATCTGTTAGTTCTCCATACTGTACACAAGATAGTATTACTATACTAGCGATCCGAATTTATTGGCGTATAGAAAAATAGAAGTTTCCAAGCTTTCGAACCAGACGGCTTTTTCACGTTAGGTAGATATCATACTGCCTTCCTTGAAAAAGCGATCTGGTTGATGTGCGAAAGCTTGGAAACTTCTATTTTTAGGTACGCAATATATTCGGATCACTAGTATAGTTATACTATCTTATGAATAGTTGGTGTAAAGTTCCATATGTTATTATTTAGGCTCCACACTATGTTTCAGGCGTATCAGTTGGTTCTCCACATTATGTTTCAGACATGTCTGTTGGTTTTCTGCACTCTATTTCAAGCGTATCTCTCTGGCTCTCCTTCTCTTTTGCAAATGTTCCTTTCTGTGTGTACACTCTCTTTCTGGTGTATCTATTAGGCTTGCGCGCTATTTTACAGGTGTGTTTGTTCGGCTTGGACACTATTACAAGCATATCGTTTGATTTTACACGAAGACTGGAAGTGAAGAGACAATATTTTCCTATATCTAATGGTTAAGGAGCGTTATTTTGAATTCTACAAAAACAATATTAAGTTTATCGCAAATCCGCTGTACGCGCTCACCAAGTAACTGTTAGTTGCTTAAAGTAATGAAAGGTAAACATCCCCAGGCCGCATAGGACCTACTTCGCATATTTTTCACTCTCGACGCAATATTTATAAGTTTGAACAATAACATCGTGTGGATCATCCTACAATTCTGAGGAAAAATAAAGTTGGTGTAATTTTAGAATAAAGAAATTAATCGGGTGAACAAAAATTAGGAGATCTTGTATGTGATTCATAAAGATAAGCAAGAGAACATATAAATTAAACGTATAAAAAAATCATGATCAAAAATGATTTGAAACGCAGCCTATGTGAATTTTGTGGGTAAATAAAATGCCATTAAACATTTTCATATTCCTGTTGACTCCTTTCAGTTGGCTAAATTATTCCTTGAGTCCTTTTCGAACCCATAAATGACGGATATCTATTGGTTTTATGAAAACGAAACTATGCAATCAATGAAAGTTTACAACAAATAAAAGTTCTTCTAGCAGAGTAGGAAATCACTTACCTTCAACTTGGCCAGGGCAGTCATCAGTTGTCGCATAATACATCTAACATCCGTGAGAAGAAGTGGACCTTGACGCTGCAAGTAATCACGTAGGCTCTCATCCAACATTTCAAAGACGAAGAACCCATTCTTGGAAATGACGAAGGAATCAATTGATCTAACGATGTGTGACTGCAAAAAGACAAACAGATATAAGTTGTGTACTGTTCTCCAATTATTAATTTTATTTAATGAACACACAACTTGAAAAAAATAAATATCTTGTCCATTATCAAACATTTTGTTCTTTACTACATCACCGGATAAATTTTATACAGTTTTAAGGATTTTAATCATAATTATAGTTTCTGTGCATAAACCATGGCATTTTTTTCAAGTATACCGTAAGTATGCCAGAAAAAAAATTACTTCGAAGTACGGCGTACTTATTATATGATGTATATTTTCAAAAGCAAGTCAGTGCCAGGTATTTTGTAATAAGGCATTAACCTATGAGCTGGACCTATTTAACCCAACTATGTTCACGGAGGAACGAAACATGTCTCACTCCAAATTAAAGTTTTCCAATCTTCATACTCGTTCCCATTTCGTAGCTAACATTAGATTTTTGAAAATTAAAAATTAAAAGGAACATGAAAAAGATTTAACAGTAGAAGACATAAAAGTCTTTAAAAACGTAATGTGATTAATAAGTTCATTATATAATTTCGTGGTCATTCCGGTAGTTAAGTCTCCAGAGGATCGGGTGTCTGTACGTATAGCCGTGTGAGTAGGATCTTGGCTGGAGTCTGCCATGGGTTTCTCTCCTGCTGGGAACAAATGGCCCCAAAATAGGACCGGAGAAACTCTTGCAGTCCTCAGAACTCTAATAACGTTTATTAAACCACGAAGCATAAAAAAAGTACTTCCGCATAGTGTTAGGTAAACTTTGCTTTACAGTACAAACAGTTTTAACGAAACTCGAGCAAAATCCAGTGTGGTATTTCAGTTGTCTAACGATGCCAATTCTTGTAGTTATAAGTCCAACGAATTGCCCTCTTAGCGGTACTTCATCGTAATATTATTAACTCCCGTAATTTTCTTGATACTTGAGTTCCTCTTTTTTTTTTTTTTTTTAGGTTTAACGACCACCGTGAGAAACTCAATGGGCTATAAGCGGTCGCCCGTCCCTAATTTAGAGTCACTGGTTCCAGGGAAGGGAGAGAGCCAGTGCCGTAAGACAAACACAACATCCATGCCTCACCGGGATTCGAAACCGGACCCCGTTCGGACGAATGATCAGAGGCCATCGCTCAGACCACTGCGCCACCGGGGCGGCTGAGTTCCTCTTCCTATCGTTCCTTGTTATAACAAAGATGCATTAGTCCATGTTTCTTTAATAACTTTTCATACTCTGTGTGTCTTTTTTAAAGACTATTTAACCGGCGATCTGTCATTGTGTTTAAAAAGTAAAATCTTTCATGCATGTGTTAACCCCATATTTGCTTATGAAAGTGAAACGTGGAGTGTCACAGAACTAAAATGTGGAAAAATAAAAGTATATGTAAGAAAGTTAGAGAGGAGAATGTTGGGAATAACGAGAAGAGACCGAGTTAGAAATGAACTTATAAGATAAAGAACAGGAATAATAGATTTTATAAAAATAATAAAGAAATCGCAGTGCAAATGGGCTGGACATGAAAGATGGACACGATTAATAACAGAATGGCAACCGAGAGATGGAAAGAGACAAAGGGGGAGCCACAGAACGAGATGGAAAGAGACAAAGGGGGAGCCACAGAACGAGATGGAAAGAGACAAAGGGGGAGCCACAGAACGAGATGGAAAGAGACAAAGGGGGAGCCATAGAACGAGATGGAAAGATGACCTTCCGAAATTTAGAGGTGCTAAATGGTGGACTGAGGCTAAGGATCGATGAAATTCGAAAATACTGGGGGAGGCCTATACTCTGAATTGCGTGCCAACAAGCACTTTAGCGTCTCTCATCTATAAGTAAGACCTCGAAGGATGCTTTGATTAAACATATTTTTAATCAGTTTGTTTGTGAATAAAATATGCATGTGTGTACGTATTACGTTTCCCTTCAAATAGAAAATGTAGTATGTATCTGATATTTCACAACAATCTATTTTAATTTCTACTACGAATCAGAATTTTTACAGAAGTGTTTACAATAAATATTAGCTGTCGTTAATTAAACATAGCCGGCAACAAAGCATGAACTGGTGGAAACTATTTGAAATTCAGTTAGCTAATCTCTATGTACGCGGTCACGAAACATTCAACAGTACGATAATTATACGACCTCCAAATATTTTTGTGGACAAGTCTGACATAGAACTCGTTTTGAATGCAACACATTTCCGATACCATTGCGGATACTCTATTAGCCATGTCAATTTTAAAACCTCATGGACCAAGCAAATATTTACATGTCTCTTCGGGAAAAAAGTTTCTAAATTCCATAGGCAGGTTGAAACGGAAAGGCGGATAATTCATGTTGCATAAATTTTAAATTACGGTATACAATTTAGTGAAAATAAACTACAGTAGAACTCCAATTATCCGGATTAACTGGGACGAATGTTCGTAAAATTCGCCCATCCGGATATTCGAATATTCATTAACGAATATTCGGTCATCAGGATATTCGCAATATCCGGATAACTGTTTGATTTTACAAATATTCTCCCATCCGGATTTTCGTAAATTCCGGATAATTGTTTGCTTTACGAATCTCTCCCATTAAAATATTAGTAAAATTCTGATAATTTTTTGATTTTACGAATATTCGCCCATCCGGATGTTCGTAAAATCTGGATAATTGTTTGTTTTTACGAATATTCGCCTTTCCAGATATTCGTTAAATCCGGATAATTGGGTTGTCTTTTCTCTGTAGGTCAAATACTAATTTATTAATTGAAGTGAGGGAATTTAATTTTTTTCGTTTATCGTATTTTATAACAACAAATGTTGC
Organism: Macrothele yani; assembly: GCA_039090855.1. Classification (NCBI taxonomy): domain Eukaryota; kingdom Metazoa; phylum Arthropoda; class Arachnida; order Araneae; family Macrothelidae; genus Macrothele; species Macrothele yani. The sequence goes on along the minus strand of CM077034.1, from coordinate 195,697,740 downwards.
ACATTTAAAAAAATAAATATCTACTGTACTGCACTATCATTTTGTATTATTTAAATGAACGAAAAAACTAAAAACACAAAAATAAGTAAATAAAAATCTTAATTTTACTTGGCCTCGAGAGAAGAAGTGATCCGGATAATTGGAATTCCTGATATCTGGAGAATTTCAGTTCTACTGTACATTATTTCCTACTTTCGAAATAAAAAAAAATGCTCGATAATTTGTTCACATATGGAGGAGTAACAGTAGAAGAGATAGCTTGACCATATTTCTTTAGCGTAGAATCACAACAGTATCACAACGATTTTCGAGTTCGTAATTCAGAAACATTCCTTAGTTATAATTGTATTTATAGTTAGGAAAGGATTACAATTGCATGGGCATTCTTGTAAAAGAAAGAACATGTGTAATTAAAGAAGTGTTATATGTCAAAAAAATTTTTAAAAATATTCTTTGTCAAAATAATTTCAAGAATAATCTCGGATTAGTAAATTTCTGTTGACGTTTTAGAATTTCTTGCGTTTCCATGGCTTGTGATTCGTAACAAGCTGATCTTCAGTACAAAAAGCAAGGTGATCAAATTTTCGTTAATCCAAATAAAACGTGGTGCATGTCGCGCTTCGCTCTCAAGGTCTTTACTTTTTATCTTCTCCTGGAACTGCGATTCATGCAAAAATCGAAAGTCCAATCTTCGTGGAAACACTAGCGTTAATTTGGTGACCTTAATAAAAACTTGTCCCAAATCTTAATAGGGAAAAAAAGACGATTCCATAAATTTTTCAGCTGTAAAGGGAGAATCCTTAAGGACGAAGTTGCTCTTTTAGGCTAATTTCCTCTGGTACATGCCTTAGAAAATGGACTCTGATCCAAGTTCCTACCACCTGAAAATGAATTGCGACTCAGTAACAATCCTTACACTCTGTAAAGATTTCTTACACTTCCTGGTGAAGAATATTTTAACTGATAGCAATGCAGAACATTACGTTGTGTATATTATAATTTGGAGGATCAAGAATATTAACTTTAAATTAGCAGAGTAACTTTCGCCATTATTCTGAGAGATTATGTTACATCATTGAATTCAGACTGAAGGAAATACCGAGATCATAAAAGTCTATTGTTAAAAACTAATATAATAATGATGGTCAAAGAAATGCTTACCTGATACGCTCTCCAGAAATTTAATCCGCATAGGATGTTCAATTCGTTTAAATATACTTCTTCGTCTAGCTTGATAGATTTTACAGCCACAATTTCATTGGTTCCTTGCTTTAAACATTTCACAACCTGCAAAAACAAATTTATATTATTCCGCAAAACATTTCATCAGATATCATCCTAATATAAACAAAAAAAAGTCATTTTCAAGGAATATCTTCTTTAATCCGCGATGGCTGAAAAATACAAGCATGCATACTACGAACCACTGTGATAATAATACCGACAACAAAAGAGAAAAGAAAAATCTTATTTGACGTTTACTTCAAAATACACCGAAGACCCAAAACATTTTTTATTGGAGGTTTAACGACCACCTTGAGCAACTCAATGGTCTGTAAGCAGTCGCCTGTCCCTAATTTAGGATCACTGGTTCCAGGGAAGGGAAAGAGCCAGTGCCCTAAGACAAAAACAACATCCATGCCTCACCGGGATTTGAACCAGTACCCCTTTCTGACGAATGATCAGAGGCCATCGCCTAGACCACTGCGCCACCGGGGCGGCCTTAACATAATGACCAAAGCGTCTTTATGCAAATTGAAGAAGCCGCAGGCAAATGCCGATGTGTGTGAAGGTTATGCAATGGTATAAATAACGCTTGGTACTGAGGTCTGTAAATCAACTGTATTCTCGTTTCTCAGGTGGGAAATGCATCGGACTTCAGCAAGTTTGAAAAATGCCAAATTTGAATGGCCAAACGAGTGAGCCAGATGGTAAGTTTAATGGCCAAACGAGTGAGTCAGATGGTAATTTTAATAGCAAAAGGAGTGAGTCAAATGGTAATTTTAATGGCCAAACGAGTGAGTCAGGTCTTAATTTTAATGGACAAACGAGTCAGTCAGGTAGTAATTTTAATGACCAAACGAGTGAGTCAGATAGTAGTAATAAAGGCCAAACAAGAGTGAGATCTTAATTTTAATGGCCAAACGAGAGAGGCAAGTCGTATTTTAATAGCCGAACGAGTGAGTCAGACCGTAATTTTAATGGTCAAACGAGTGAGTCGGGTCGTAATTTTAATGGCGAAACGAGTGAGTCAGATCGTGATTTCAATGGCCAAACGACTGAGTCAGATCGTAATTTTAATGACCAAACGAGTGCGTCAGATGGTTTCCAAGACGGAAACGCTTCTGGGGATGCTCATAGTCAGCCACGGTTCCTACCTTCAGAAAGCAGTCCATTGAGGGAGAAACCAGCAATGTGTGTTCCGACCCCAAATCATCGATGCTATTGGTAAGCGAAGGCTATCCCGTTTGGTACGAGCCAAGAAAATGCATACTGTGAAGCAACTCGGCGATCATTTGAATGCTGATCACAAGATACAATACCTCGAACCCTGCTGAAAATGGAGCCGCGTAGCTGCAAGCATCTACGAGTGGCCATGGTAACCTTCGTACGTCGGGTAAGAACGTACAACTGGCGCGAGAAGTTCAAACCTGAACCTTGAATGAATGGAGGAAGTTTGCCTGGACCAATGAGCCTCGATTTCTTCCGGACCATGTGGATGGTAGGGTAAGTGTGCGCCGTTTACCTGTGGTCGTTTACCTTTGGAAGGCACCGTGGGACGAAAATAAGACAGTGGAAGAAGTTCCAGCAGAACAATGCATTGGGCAATATTCTGCTAGAAAATACTGGGTCAGGTCATTCTTCTTCAACAAACTATGACATCTACCACCAACCTGAACATCATTACATACCAGGTACGATAAAAACTGTGTTTCGCACGAAAGCAACATGTAAGTCATAAAAGCTGTCTACGTACGATAAAAAACATTATCCCTGCTGATACTATAGACTAATTTAAAAAAACTTTATTCACAAGTAAAAGCAAGTTAAAAGCGAGATCTTTCGGGATCCCTAGATCCCATCTTCAGGATTAAGGCCACAAAGAACAACAAGTGGTCCACTTATATACGATCAGGTTTGACCCATGATGCAACGCAGTGCGCGTTGACATCGGTCAACATAGCAAATCGAAAAACAATCAATAGTTCGAAGATATGTAAGGTAATACAATATTGTTCGTAGTGGTTCCGGGCATGTCGATGGGGATTAGTTTTTTCCATATGTGAGGAAGGAATGACGAAAGTTCTGAGTTACAGCATAAAGGCCCATATGAATGGATATATAAGCTCTCGGAGAGGAAAACATTTCCCCTTGTTACTTTAGAGTTCAAAACCACTGCGTTCTTCCAGTCAGGTATTTTTCCCTCTTGGTTCACAGTTTCAGTTAGTGCTGTGTTGGTGGAGCCTGACCTCAAGTAATATTGGTGTTCCGATAATCGTACTTTTAAGGTCCTGAGAGTCGAACCTATATAATATTTCACATCCTCTGGATTATTAGGGCTGACTAAAGGTATGCGGTATACACCGGGTCTAGATAGATCGGGAATCACCTCACGATCAGTTCTGATAATAGAAAAGATGTTACGAGTCGAGACTCCAAAACCAAGTCCATATTTCTTGCATGTTTTTCTAAGAATAGTCACAAGTGGTTGAGAAAACTCAGTCTTGCCTATATACCGTAAAGTTGTTTTTGGAGTAGTTAGGGTAGTGGATCGAGTACGTTGAACTATATTCATGAAGCGTCCGAAGTACGAATCCGGGTACCCAAAGGATCGGGCCATAGTCCGAATGTAATTAAGTTCATTGTCCAGGGCCCCGGGTGACAACGAATGAGAATAAGCTCGTTTAATATGGAAGTAGAAGGAGGTAGATTTATGACAAATAGGGTTAAAGGACGAAAACGGAATCATACAGGGCACAGCTGTTGGTTTACGATACACAGAAAAACTGATAAAATTGGTTAGTCTTTTGGCCACATTCAATGTCTCTACTAGGTGAATTTACCGAATGCTTCTACTCACAGTTCCCCACGATTAAGTTTACTTTGGAACTGGAAACTGAGGGCAAGCTCCCCTTTTTAGACATACTACTCACTCGAGACTTAAAACCCAATTTTATCAGTTTTTCTGTGTATCGTAAACCAACAGCTGTGCCCTGTATGATTCCGTTTTCATCCTTTAACTCTATTTGTCATAAATCTACCTCCTTCTACTTCCATATTAAACGAGCTTATTCTCATTCGTCGTCACCCGGGGCCCTGGACAATGAACTTAAGTACATTCGGACTATGGCCCGATCCTTTGGGTACCCGGATTCGTACTTCGGACGCTTCATGAATATAGTTCAACGTACTCGATCTACTACCCTAACTACTCCAAAAACAACTTTACGGTATATAGGCAAGACTGAGTTTTCTCAACCACTTGTGACTATCCTTAGAAAAACATGCAAGAAATATGGACTTGGTTTTGGAGTCTCGACTCGTAACATCATTTCTATTATCAGAACTGATCGTGACGTGATTCCCGATCTGTCTAGACCCGGTGTATACCGCATACCTTTAGTCAACCCTAATAATCCAGAGGATGTGAAATATTATATAGGTTCGACTCTCAGGACCTTAAAAGTACGATTATCGGAACACCAATATTACTTGAGGTCAGGCTCCACCAACACAGCACTAACTGAAACTGTGAACCAAGAGGGAAAAATACCTGACTGGAATAACGCAGTGGTTTTGAACTCTAAAGTAACAAGGGGAAATGTTTTCCTCTCCGAGAGCTTATATATCCATTCATATGGGCCTTTATGCTGTAACTCAGAACTTCCGTCATTCATTCCTCACATATGGAAAAAACTAATCCCCATCGACATGCCCGGAACCACTACGAACAATATTGTATTACCTTACATATCTTCGAACTATTGATTGTTTTTTGATTTGCTATGTTGACCGATGTCAACGCCCACTGCGTTGCATCATGGGTCAAACCTGATCGTATATAAGTGGACCACTTTGTTGTTCTTTATGGCCTTAAGCCTGAAGATGGGATCTAGGGATCCCGAAAGATCTCGCTTTTAACTTGCTTTTACTTGTGAATAAAGTTTTTTTAAATTAGTCTATAGTATCAGCAGGGATAATGTTTTTTATCGTACGTAGACAGCTTTTATGACTTACACATACCAGGTACATTCCATTCTTTCATTTAAACGGTATTCCCTCTAGTAGTTCCTTATTTCAACATGATAATGCGAAACGCCATACTTTCTGGATAGTTCAAAAATGTTTCGAGGAACATGAGAAGTACAACTAGGTATTACCATGACCTCCAGAATTCCCAGACTTGAACCCAACCGAGCATCTGTGGTTTGTGTTGGAACAGCAATTTCTATCTACGGTGTGGCTCAACTGCTTAACTTACAAGGGTTTATTGATATGCCGTTAACCAGTTGGCGCCAGATACCCAAATACAGTTTTAGAAATCGTGTAACGTCCAATCCTCGCCGAGTAAGATCTATTTCCGGGGCACATGGAGGACTAACATCATATGAAGCAGTGGTCATAATGTTTTTCCTCTTTGATGAATTTACCGCAGCGGTTCTTGAGGTTTAAATGCATTGAAATAGGATGTTTTTTTGATTGGGAGTTAAACGACCACCGTCAGCAACTCAGTGGGCTATAGGCAGCAGCTCAGTGGGCTGCAAGCGGCATCTCAGTGGGCTGCAAGCGGATTCTCAGTGGGTTGTAAGCAGAAGCTCAATGGGCTATATGCAGAACCTCATTGGGCTATAGGCAGCAGCTCTTCCCAAATTTAGGGCCACTGTTCGAGGAAAGGTAGAGGCATAGTGCCGTGTTAGGAACAAAACATCAGTGCTTCACCATGATTCGAATGCGGACCCATATCGTATAAAGAGTCAGAAGCCATTGTTTAGACCACCACGCCACCGGGGCGGCTGTCAGAATTTTAATTTATATGAGGCTGAAATTCATCACTCCTACGAGATCATGAACTTTGGTTTATCAACGACATCAATATTCAGTGAAATTTAAATATCCATGAAATGGGCAAAATGTGAATGTAGCCGCTAACATTTTTGTATTATTTCTGGAGGTATAAATAAAAGATTCACTATTACGCATCACTACAAAAAAATTCCCACGGGTGGGCATAACGTGCCTACTATTTCCTTTCCCAAGATGGTGACTTTAAAGTGTGACAGGTGTTTGAATATTTCTAACGTTTTTCATGAAAGGTTGCGAGTCTCCTTGATTCGCATATTTTGAAACACTCATTTAGAAAAACAGTAAAATAAAATTATTTAATCCAATTAAAAACATAATTTAAATAGTATATTATAAAAATTATGTGTTATGTAAATCCTATTTCCCCGTTCCGGTTGCGCAGTGGTCTAGCTCTGACTATTCGTCCAAGATGGGTTGAAATTACGGAAATGCAAGAATGCTGTGTTTGTATTACGACACTGGTTCTCTTCCGTGCCTAGAATGAGTGATCCTAAATTACGAGTCTGTTTATTGCCCACCGAGCCTCCCACCGTGTTGTTAAACAAACAAACCTATTTAGTTATTATTAATGATTAAGATGTAGGAAACCAGTTCTATATACATATCCCCCAGACCCCATTTCCTTTCTAACTTGCAGGTTTTACCTTTATTGTGTTTTAAAAATTTCAAACTTATGTGTGTTACTCCAGGAATATCCAAATAGCACGTTGTCCAAACAGCCTCTTATTAAATATGTCATGCGTAGCTTCATTTAATGTATTCATGATTCATTTAATGGCTTCGGTGACAAACAGAACAAAAGACACTCAACCAAAGTATCGCTCATATCGGACTCACCTTTTGATTATGAAAAGTTTCACGACATTTCAGAATGAAGGCATTTTTTTAAACAAGTACAAGACAGAAAAATATGCCATGTCCACCAAGGCAGAATATTCTGCGTGCTTTGATAATTAATTTACTATACGGCATGGCTCCTTGAAGGAATTACAATTTAATTATTAGCAGAAAATGTTGGCCACCTTCGTTTCGGTACCATAAAAGAATTCTTCGCTTCCCTGTCATTCAGACTAAGACATCATACGGAACACAAATAATCATTTACCAAATACACTTCTTCCACTTTTTCTGCCAATAAACAGTGGCTGACTATAGTGGTAAGCAAAAATGCAGTCAAGCAGAAAAATCCCGAACCAACAGAAGTTGTTAAACAGTTTTTTGCTTGCCAGTTTAAAAATATTTATTAACATTTCGGTGTTTCTTTTTTAAAAAAATATACAATTCCGAATACAAATAAATATATGTTGTATAATCGTTGGGTATTAGGATAAATCCAAAATATTTGGAATGCATCGGTTGAGCTGGGACGTATCCTATTCAAAAATAATTTTCCGTAACCCAATCTAATGATTGTCGAACCATATCCTCTGTCTGATATTATATACGTGATCATTAAAAAATTGCTAAACGGGTTTCCCAGTTTCAGGAGTTGCATTCATTTTATTCTTAAAGACTGCAAACGTAATTTTTTAAAGATTGTTTTCCAGTTAAAATCAGCCGATGTTCCTTTCTTGAGTTTAACTTTTAATAAGACGTTTTTCAAAGATTTGTAGACATGCTTTTGGAACATTTGCTCATTCACGCCCTAGGCAACTGAATAATTTTAACTATTTTTCATAGTTTTTGTGAGATTCGAAGAACTTTCCTTACAACGGCTAACAAGTGGCTTTTCTCAGCTGGCGCGTCAATAATAGGGTACTTTGCGTTTTTCGAATCACCGCGTTTCACTAAACTAAACTGTTTACCAGTTCTTGCCCCATACAGGATAGGTAGCTGTATATTGTTCAACGTCAACTCATTTCAGCCTTTCATTGACAATAGGATGATATGTACTATGTACGTTACAAGATATAATCGGAATTTGTAGTGACTACATCAATTATTTACAACTCGGAGTGCTGTTCAAGTACCCGTCTTGTGTTAGATAAGAAATGTCTTTTCTCATTCAGATCTGGTTCTTCATTCAAGTTTCAAAAACGTTTGAAATCAATTTGTTTAGCTTGAACCTATTTTTCCTATATAAATAGTGGTTTTTCAATACTGACTATACAGATTGATGTATCATGCTCACAGACGGAAATCAACATATGTCTGGTAACGAATGCATTGCACAATATTTCGTTTTTATTTCTTTTTCCCTGCAGAGATACATTTTTGCGAAAGATGAAATGCTTTACGCCATGCAATTCACGAATATGAATCCTACGGCCTAAAATTAATTTCTTATGACTTATTTATTTACTTATTTAAAAATTAAAACCGATATGCTCTGCTTTTACAAGAAATGGAAATTTATCAATTGATGGGAACAGCTAGAGATCACTGACACCAACATCTATTTTGTACAACATACATAAAAGAAGGGTGACATGGAGAAGGATTAATTGACGTATAAAATTTGGTTGTTGAGCTCATGGGAAGAGCAGTCCAAATTTGAAGAGCAATATGTCGTTATGTATTAAAACTTTACAGAAAAGTGTTTAATCAATGGAATCTCCCATTTTTGACGTACCAAGCAGAGACATGACATGGACCTTAACCAAAAAGACATATAAAGGCTGCAGACAGCTGGAAAGAGCATGGAAAATGCATGCTTGGTGTAACCAGGAAAGATAAGACGAAAGAAAAAAAACTCATGGATCATTAAAATAACAAGAATGAACGAATCATGATTTGTTATGATCAGAGTAAAATCCCTGAAATGACAACGGGATAGACACACTGACAGAAAAACCGAACACAGATTAGCAGCTGAAATTTTAGACAGGATACCAAGAGACCATAAAAGAACCAGAAGATCACGTGGGAGATAAGTGGATAAAATTCGAAAGAACGTACGGGTAACATGCAGGAGCCAGGTTCAAGAGAGGCCTTTGCGGAAGAAACTTTGTGAGACCTTCTTCCAGCAGTGGGCTGATAATTGTTGACAAGGATTATGATATATGCGCAGCTACTGCTGAATTAAAGCCACCCCAATCCTCTTCCTGATTTCTCTGTGCTACGCCGTTCTCTTCCATGACACTAGGGTATACTGTTTTGGCATCCAAGTTTCCAATCAAATATTTCAGTTTTCCAACGTTGGCCAGTCTTTCTAGCAACATGTCCGGCTCATTACAGTTTCTAAGTTTCTATTTTGGTCATGATGTCATCCGTCCTTGTCATTTTGTTGATCCTTTTTTTCATTTTGTTGATCTAATTCCTCACGGTGGATTTTCCGATTACGCAAAGCATAGAGGTGCATGCTTCTTTAAGCTCTCGGAAGCCTCTGCATCTAATTTTTAATAAAGATCCATACATAGGAATTGGAAGAATGCATTGATTAAACACTTTTCTTTTAAGACATCATGGTAAATCGCTCTTAAAAGGTGTATAGTTTCTTCAAATGACCAAAGCGTCAAGTCTGTTTTTTAGCATTTTTGTGGCTTTGTAACCAATGCGTTTAGTATAAGCACTTTTCTTTAAGATATAATGGTAAAGCACTCGTAAAATTGTACTGTTCCTTCAAAATGGTGTCCAGTGATATTTTTTAATTCTTTTATTAGGGGTTTTAACCAATGTGTGTATTATATACATTTCTTTAGGACAGGGATCAGGTACCCGACCCCACCTAAAGAAATGTTTATAATCAAAACATCGGCCAGCCCTGTATTTCTATATGACCAGCTGACGCCTTAATGGCCACTTTATTTTTTATTTTAAAGTGACCCATTTGTGCTATAAGAACAGCTAAAAAACGGAATCGGGCTCCACCAGACTTCTGATTTGTTTCACCTTTCAACTCTTGTCATACGAGAATGCGGGAATTTACAACAAACACCTGCAGCGCACAAATAGCAACGGTGCGTTGGAGCGCATTGCAAGCAGTCAAACGGCTGTAGGAAGGGAGGCAGGCTATGATAAAAGAGAAATGTGACCTTCGTTCACGTTGGGTACCATTCCAACTGGTTGTTGGCACGTGATAATTTTTTTCTGCTGTGGAGGACGCAAGCTGGGAAGAGCAAGACGGGATAAACCAGTGTTCCGTGGTGGCGGTTTTTCAAGTACAGTATGTATATAACTTGCAACTCAAATGCTGCCTCATGTACCGGAAGGTTGCCGATTCCTGCTTTGAGACATAATGATAAATTTTTTCTCCCAAATTCCCTTCTGCCAATTTTGTTTTCATTTATTTCGGACTTAAATGACCACCATGAGCAACTTCATGAACTATATAAGCAGTCAAACGTCCCTAATTACTAGATATCCCACACTAGCTCTATGGGAGAGTAAAGCAAAAGCATCACCCATATCTCGCCGAAACTCGAACCTTGATCTGTTGCGGAAAATCGGTCGGACGTGAGGGCATAAACCCCTACGGCACCGAGGCTCTCGATCAAGTTTCATACACACCGATTAACTTTCTCTTCGATATGCCCTTGTTTTATAGCTGTTGTAAAAACTAATTGTGGACACTCGTTACTTCTTAGAACGCCCAACAATCTCTAAACCTTTAGTTCTGTAATCAGGTGTGTTTTCTGCAGGCCCATTTCACAGAAACCAAAATTGAAAAACAAGTCATTGGTTGGACTACAATTTTAACTTTTTATGCGACTTTTTATCACATTTATGCAACTTTTTATCACAAAGACAGAGGAATGCCGAGGAAGTCATAGAAAGATCAGATTCAGGAGTGTCAGAATGAAAAAAAGATGAGTATGAAGCATAGATTATCTTGCATACGGCGCGTGATGGATTCAGTGAAGCCCGAGTTGTATGTCAATATCGCTGCAAATGAAGAAGTTTGATACTGCAACAGAAAGTAAAAATTATCTGGTAGTCTCTATTTCTTATTGAAGCTAATCTCTGAATCTCAGAGAATAGCTTAGTGATATGTATGTATGCGTAGTTGCACTCTGGTAGTACCAAATAAAAAAAAACATGCATATTGTCCCAGCTGATGATTATTTTAAAATTAAGTGTAAAAAATTTAAATAGATCGATTCCATAAAACAATCATCGCACGTAATAATTCCCGTCTGTCATTGCAAATTGAGCAGCAAACTGATGCGTACTCATAGAACTGTATGTCCCAGGTCACTCGTTTCTCGTCATCCTATATACGTTATTTATACTTCTGTCTCATCATCAATTAACGTCCATAAGGAAACGGCGGAGTAAAAACACTCAAAAAATATATTGTTAATAGCAACCAGACCGACATTAAATATCAAATTTCATTAAAACTATTACTGAAATGATGCATGCTTACCTGACCGTAGCTTCCGCTTCCTATATTCTCGAGCACCTTGTATCTCCCTCTTGGTGACTGGAAAATGAGGCCTGGGTCTAAAATTCCATTTTCCTTTGTTTGTTCTGCAACAGCTTGCTTGATTTTGGCCATGGAAAATCCAGGTTTTATCCGGAAAAAGGTGCCTGTCTTCAATTGAACGTTCACTTCCGTAACAGTGCCAAAAGGACCATCTTTTCGCTGCAGATGCCTTGCCTTTTCCTGGCATTTTCCTCTAGCAGCTTGTGTTTCGGCAACCTAGGAAAAAAGTGAATACCACATAAATTAAAGTACATTCAAAAGTAAGACATTTTTGAAACGAAATTTTATAATACAAAGAGAAACACTATTATCCTTGTATACGGTGTTACATTTGTGTAAAGGCTCCACTGACAGGTTACGTTGGTCCAGAGGAGACATATCTCTTTTATGCTCATTGTGGCTTCCCCGCTCATTCAGTGCTCCCTTCTGGTATTCATCGGTTTTTGACGTAGGGAATGTATATTACATGTGTTTTAGAATTATCCTCCGCTGGTATAAAATATAAAAACATCCTATTCGGAATTAGACACGGCAAGGACACATTGCATTCTGTTCCGAAAAAGGGAGCAATATTTTTAACTTGATGGAATTCCAGGTAAGAATTACTTACACTACCTAGCACAAGATATGTAGACCTTAACAAATAAGAATACTTGTAATGTTTTCTCGATTTTGGGTCGTGGAGACAATATGACCTCAGCAATCTCCAAAAATTGAATACAAGCACAAACTTTTAAATTATATGACCAGTTTATGTAATATAAAAATATCATTTACACCGAACACACGCCATTTCACTCCAACTGAGTGATCAAATTACGGTACCACCCAAAGATTGCAATGCAAAAGTTTTATAGTAGTTTCCTCATTCGGGGCAAATAGGGGAAACGGATTATGAAATCCAGTCTTTAAATATCATTGTAATGAGATTATGAACTACATTCTTTTCTCACCTGCAGCTGCATGAAAATTCCGGACAGATAACGGTGTTTTGCTTTAAATTAAGTATAACGGCCTTATAGAATGTAAATTCTTTGCCCACTTTTGATACCTTATTCTCTGGGATTACTTAACTCCAGCAATCCAACTTGCTTTGTGTAGCCACCACATTTCGATTATCTGCTACTGGAGAAAGACAGTCCGATAAATAGAAAAAGACAACACAAACTACTTAATGCATTAGTGTAAGGAACACCGATAAATGTTGAAATCAATTAATTATGGAATTAATAATTAAAATAAGAAATAAATAATTAATTAATAATGATGGAATTAATAATGTTTTGGGGACTGAGAAGGGTTGATGCTACTTCATTACATGCCTCATAAAAGGACACTGACTGCTGCCCTCTTATGCTGTGTTACGGCGGTAGTTCCGTTAAACCTTTAAGAAGAAACGGCGGCAAAACTTGCAACTGGGTGTTCTGTTTCTCCAGGACATTGCTCCAATCCACAACGCTGGTATTTCCATGCAAGCTGTGACGGAATGTGGCTTCCAACGGCTTCTCTTCCATTCCGTAGTCACCTGACTTCGGCCATAGTGACTTCTTTCTATTTAAAAATCTGAAAAAAATAATACGTGGTATGCCTTTTGCTGGTGATTCTGAACTAAAGGAGGCAAGGAAGTTTCTGTTCGAAGAGAAAGATAAACTTTTTTCGTAGTGGGAATTTGCAAATTTTAAGAAAGGTGCAAAAAATATATCAAAGTTAAGAGAGACTGTATGTAAAAATAAAAATGCGTTTCTTGAAAGAAAAATATCTTCGCATGCTACGATTAGCATTTATTAAACCTAAGACGTAGAAGTTAATTAGAAGTGAGCGACATAACTAAAATATTATTTTTTTCTAATGTTGGTCGCATTTTAACAAGGATAAATAAAAGAAAGATGAAACCAAATTTTCGGGTGTAATAATTGCATCTTTTGAATCCGTTCTGAAGCAAACTAAATTTGTCAAAGCTATTGAAACTCAATGGAGCTGATTTAGAAAAAATATGAACCGATTTTAACAATAGATAAACAATGCAGAAATAGAAACACCTGTTTAGTTCCACCGCAGGCTAAAAAGCATCTTATGGAAATAAAAGAATGGCGCACAAAACGTTCGTCATAGCACGTGGAAGGTATCACACAAACAGATTTTCAAATAGAACAGTTAAAAGAAGAAATATGTGACAGAAGGAAACATTACATAACTGTATGCTTTCTAGTGGAAGAATTTTGCTTAACTGAAAATTTGAAAATTGGAGAAAAATATACTGCATGGAAAAAGCTTTGCGAAGGGAAATAACTTTTCAAAAACGTCCCCCCGAAGCAAAAGTAGCAAGAAAATTGTTTCCACCTTTAAGCCCCCTACCAGAAAATCTGTACATTATTTAAAGATTATAATGCTATACATCTCTGGAGTAGCGAACGGTATACAGTAAAGAATAAATTTTTCGATTGTATTTTTAAAAGCAGCGATACAGCTGCAAACTTAAGTAAAAAACCACCTACTGACAGAACTGTGAACTAAAAAATTCTACACATACCAGCCTAAAGCGTTCTACAAAGTAAATGACATCCGGTGTTGAAAGATTTTTTTTTAATTCGCACATGTAGAAGCAGAGGTGTATTGAGAAAAACATATTAAACATTTGAGCATCGCAGCGCAGAAATTGCGCATTATTTTGGGACGAAACTACGCACACAGAATTTGCATTGTTAGTAATATCTGACCGGAAAAGAAGTTTTTAGGTCGGATTTTCGGTCCTGCAGATATTGCTGCAAACGGAAAACTGTACTTACTCCCTCTGGTGGCAGACTTGTGCCTTAGGAATAATTTTTAATTTTATGAGAAACGTTTCGCAACGGAAACCCACTCCAACAAAGAAAGTATTTTTTTCAAATCGGAAACTTAGAAACATAGATATAAACAAAAACACAAGCGGAAAAATTATGCGCTTTTTTAAGAAATTGTTCTTAAAAGGTTTTTTGACGAGAGTGGTATCGATATACGAAATAATTTTTTCAATCGAGTTTTCGGCAGATTAGATTTTGCTACAAATACATCAGAAGCAAGAATAAACCCTTACCACCCTGGTGGCCAAACAATTATTTACGAAATAAATGAGTGACCAAATGATTCCTTACGAAATAAATGAGAAACATTTCGCATGGGAAACTATCCAACAAAGAAGAAATTTTCCAAATCTGAGTTTTAGAAGAAGAGATATCGACAAAATGATATTTTATATGTACTTCCCGTTACAGAGAAACCATGCATTATTTTAAGAAGAAAGTGTTCATAAAATATTTATCAACGCGAATTGAATCAATCCACGAACAACTTGAAAAATTGATTATGCCTTATATATCGACTTCGACATAAATGGAATTGAAAGGTAAAACAAAAAATTCAATCCGACGTTTAGAAGCAAATATATGGAAAAAAATATATTTTGAATTCAATATTATCTGAATTTATGCTACCAAACGGCAGAATTGTGCATCGTGAAAAATAAAGGAAAATAGAGAATGATTATTCGTACATTTTAAGCTTCCCAACGCAAAAATAATTTTTCAAATTGGTCTGTTGTTTCCACATCTGTGGAGATCACAGCGGGACGGATGGACACACCGATAACATAAGCACGATCGTTTTTACAAAAGATGTGCTAAAAGAAATTGAGTTTGTCAATTGCAGCAATTGCGATTGATACGATTTTTACTTTCTCTCATTCGAATGTCATCCTTATGGTGTATTTTTGCATTGTCAGAAATAAGGATAAAACAATACCTGCAATAAGAGTTTAATAAAGAAAACACGAAACCGAGGGGGAGAATTTGATAATGGTGCTATATTTCTTTGCACATACCAGTAATTATATACTCCTATACCCCTAACAGACAATTCGCCCCTATTTGCTAATCTGTTCTGCATTTGAAATTTCCTACCCACCGGAAATCTTCCGCAGACATTAGCCCCGTCCCTCTTGAGTGAGGGACAGTGAACAAATTGCATTTTATACGAAATGTCTTATTTAGGGGAGATTCCCTAAACTTTTGGGTACACAGGATTTTTCTCAGAAGTAAATTAATGCTGATATAAAGCGATTTTTCTAATGGTTTCGCCTTCGACATTAGGATTGCCAGAACAGTTATTTAAAAGTCCACAGGGGACCAGCACACTGCAGATAAGCATAATGCCAGTGTGTGTATGTTTCCTAAATTATTTTCCTATTACGTAATTCGATTATTAGAAAACATTGGCTTCTACTCGATTTACTTGGTGTATGTGCGTGCTGTAGGGGGGTTACGGTGATAATTAACAACTTTACTATTTTTTCTGTTATAAAAGTTACATGTCCCCGAAAATTGTTCCCGTTGCTGTATTTGTAGGGTGAGTGGCCTGAAATGTGTTATATTCGGATATCTTGCCTACTAGAAGTACCTCACACAGGGAAATATTTTCAATTTACTAAGGGTACATAAAGGCTATTTTAGTGCTGTTTAGGAAACAACAAGGTTCACAATCTTACCTGCCAAAGTAAAAGTTTTTTTATCATTAATATTCTAAGCTAAATAAATACTTGAGTTACTCCATATTGGCACCGGCCAGCGTCAAGTACAACGGAATTCGAGAATGTTGGTTGCAGCTGGAAAGACAAGCACAACGCAATTCGAGACAGGACCAACTAGGACGAATAATTTGGAACCAGTGCTCAAGAAAACTCGACCGACGAAGTGTGTGGTTACATTTCTGATGCAGTCAACTTAGATCAGGTGTGAGAATATAAGAGTTCAGACCTGATCCACGCTAGTGCAGAGATTTTTTTACGCGAAACCACACAACCCATGACGATTTATTTATTCCCTCTCTCCCGTGGAAAGCTACTTGTTTTCTCTTTTCTCTATGATTTGTTTTTTAATCTTTCATTATGCACTTTCAGTCGGCATAAAAATATTAGTTTTTCTTTTTCCACGCAATAAGTGGATTTGGCAAATATTTCCATGTCAGTTTAAACCTGGATGGCAGCTAAATATGCCAAATCATTTGTGTCTCTTTGACTTCGGATATTCTATATCCGATGTCAAAGGGAGTAGAAAAACTGCCGTGGTAATGATGCAACGAAAATTTTCTCGGATGGCTGTACGGCCGGTATAGAAACTTTATCCTTTATATTTCCATGGCGGTCACCATTGTCTTTATTGAAACATCTGTCCTTATTTTGTTTCTTCCATTGGAAAAGCTCTATCGCTAATCCCTCAATTTCCTATTTGTAAGGCCGCTTTTATGCATGAGGTCAGAGGTGTAGCCACGGGGGATATCCTCTAGTCCAGACCCCTGAGAAGGATTGAGCACCAGTTTAAAGCAATGCATGTATATATGAAGCTTTCACCAATGGACCAAATCGACGTACCCCTTAAGAAATTTCTGGCTGCAACTCAGCAAGCGCGGTCACATTTCTTCCGTAAAATCCTCTATATTCATTAGCTTTTACAGGTGGAAACTAACAGCTTATGAAGTGCAACCTCAAACCGTTACAATTTTCATTTTTTTTGCTTGCAGAAGTTTACGTATACCAAAAGTACACAAGAAAGCGTTCGTGATTTTTCTTATTGGAATGTGAAAAAAAAACGTAAGAAAGAAAAAAACTATGTGCTCATGCAGTCTTTAATTTGATACAGATCAGCTGGAGATATTGTCATTTATCTTAGCATTTTTCACATCAAAAGTATGTACCTAATATTGTGACTATTCTCAGGAGTAGTATTTCGTATGATTCAACCTATTTTTTTGTTTGCAGTGGCATCTAATTAGAACCTATGCAGACATTTTATCTTTTTCCCCCTGATCTTAAGCATTTTTCTTATTGTTTACTTCTATGGGAAAACACATAAAATATAGAAATCATATATTTAAAGAAAAAATGTGGTTCTATTTAACAAATTTGATATTAAGATCCACAAGTTTTCAAATTCAGTTTAAAATGATTTTCCCAAAAAGTTATGTTTCCTGTTAGAAACTATTTGGTAGCACAGCCGACATCGCACAGTGTAATATTTATCGCATGTTCACAATCAATCGATGATTTTAAATGAAAACCTCGCACGTAAGAACACACTGTGCGCTTTTGAATTTCAAATAATGTATTTAAAGCCCAGAAATTTTGAATGAATTGCGAATAAAATTTCAAGAATGTAATGGAGAACACTTTCGAAAACGATTTTCGCAGGAAAGTAATATTCCTTCTGATTCTGAGAAAAAAATATACGTCGCCCATCAGTGTATTCACGTTTACGAAACACAAACGCATGATCGGAGCCCCTCGGAATTACGCCAACTATAGATGAACAAAAACTAATTCATCTTTAAATTTCATAAATTCTTAAAATCTGAAATTTGATGTGCTCATCTATTTGAGTGCTGTTACTTATAACTTCTCTGGTGCTTGTATCTTAAAAATATTTCCTAGCTAACTCTGATATTTAAATATACACACACCTCATGGATCACTCAATGGAATTAATGTAAAAATGGCGATAGGAACGTTTACACGATTTATATAAAGAGGAATCCTCAAAATTGCCTGAAAATAGTGCACATGGAAATCACTTTGATGTCAGACCCGAAGCAATAGTTCTCCGTAAGTTTTTAATTGAAGAGTAACAGTTGTGTATAGATTTTCAGAAAATTCTTCAGACAATACATGTTACCCTCGGACGCATAGAAAAAAAAAGAATTATTTCGCAAAAAAAACAAACAAATGTTTGTCCTAATATTTCGCATCATTGTGGTCGCATCGTTTACTGCTTAAACAATCCTACACCTAAATTGCAGGTCACCGAGTGAAAAAAGCATGATTAAATATAACCTTGAACAAGCTAATATGTATCACACGTTTGTAAGAAATGTAGTATAAAGGTGTTTTAGAATAATTCTCTCCAGGTATAATGTAAAAAAATCCTATTCGAAATTAGACACGGCAAGGAAAGACTACATTCTCTAGCGTAAAAGGGAGGAATATTATAACTTGATACAATTCCAGGTAAGAATTGTTTAACACTAGCAAGCACATAAGACAAAGACCTGAACAAATGAGAAACTGAACATACCTGTGATTTTTTCTCCATTTTGGGTGGTGGGAACAATATGACCTCAGAAATATCTAAAAAAAAATAACCTACAAGCACAGGCTATTTAACTATATGACCACTTTATGTAAAATTAAAATATCCTTTACAACGAACACACGTCTTTTCACTCCAACTGACAGAGGTGAAATGATGCCACCCAAAGATTGTAATGCATATAAGAGATTAAAAGACGATGAAACCCAAAAAAATTTTATAGTATTACCTCGCCCCTTTCTTACTGTGGGTCAAGTAGGGGAAAGAGGATTATAAAAGCCCGTCTTTAAGTATCATTGTAATGAGATTATAAACTACTCTTATTAGCTTTAAATTTAAGTATAATGGCCTCATAGAATGTAAATTCTTTGCCCACTTTTGATACCTTAATCTGTGGGTTCATTTAATTCCAGGAATACAAATTGCTTTGTACAGCCTCACACTGTGATTATCTGGTACTGGACAAAGCAAATTTGATAAATAGAAAAGGACACTGCAAACTACATAAATTTAGCAGTGTAAGGAACACCGATAAATGTTGAAAATAATTAATTAATAAGGATGGAATTAATAAATGAAGATAATAATAGTAAATAATTAATTAATAATGATTGAGCTAAAAATTAAAATCAATAAAGGGAAATAATTCATTAATAATGATTTAATTAATAATGATTTAATTAATAATTGAAATTATTAATGGTAAATGATTAACTAAGAATAATGGAATTAATCATTAAAATAAGAAATAAATTTTTAGTTAATAATGATCGAATTAATAATGTTTTGGGGACTCAGAAGACTTGATGCTAATTTACTACATGCCACATAAAAGGACACTGACTGCGGCCTCTTCTGCTGTGGTACTGCGGCAGTTGTGTTAAACCACCAAGAGTAAACGGCGGCAAAAATTGCGACTGGGTGTTCTGTTTCTCAGAGACATTGCTCCAATCCATAGCACAGGTGTTTCCATGCAAGCTGTGACGGAATGTGGCTTACAACGACTTCTCCTCTCCACCATAGGAACCTGACTTTGTATATAGTGATTTATTCCGTTTTAAAAATCTAAAAAAAAATGACGGCGCGGTATGCCTCCTGCTGGTGATTCTGAACTGAAGGAGGCATGACATTTTCTGTTCGAGGAGAAAGATAAAAAAGTTTCGCAATGGGAATTCGCAAACTTTTTGAAAGGTGCAAAAAATGTATCAAAGTCAAGAAAGACTGTGTGGAAAAATAAAAATGGGTTTCTTAAAAGAAAAATTTATTCGCATGCTACGATTAGAATTTACTAAACCTAAGACGTAGCAGTTAATGAGAAGTGAGTGACATAACTAAAATATATTTTTCTTCTAATGCAGGTCGCAATTTAACAAGGATAAATAAAACAAAGATGACAACAAATTTTCAGATGAATTAAGTACGACTTTTGAATCCGTTCTGAAGCAAATTATATTCGTCAAAGCAATTGAAGCTCAATGGAGCCGATTTTGAAATATATGAACCAGTTTTAACAATAGATAAAACATTCAGAAAAAGAAACACATGTTTAATTCCACCACAGGCTAAAAAGTATCTTACGGAAATTAAAGAATGGCCCACCAAAAACGCGTCATAGTACACGGAAGGTATCACACAAAAAGATTTTCAAACAGAACAGTTAAAAGAAGAAATATACGAGAGAAGGAAACATTACAAAACTCTATGCTTTCTAGAGAAAGAATTTTGCTTAAAGGAAAAGTTGAAAATAAGAGAAAAATATATTGCATGGAAAAAGCTATGCGATGGGAAATAACTTTTTAAATGCGTCCCCCGGAAGCAAAAGTAGCGAGAAAAAGGTTTCGACCTTCAAGCACACTACCGGGAAATCTGTACATTATTTAAAGATGATAATGCTCCACATCTCTGGAGTAGCGAACGGCATACTGTAAAGTATAATTTTTTCAAAAGTATTTTCAGAAGCAGCGAAACAGCTGCAAACTTAAGTAAAAAAAAACCTACCGACAGAACTGTGAACTAAAAAATTCTTCACAAACCAACCTAAAGTGTTCTACAAATTAAATGACATCCGGTGTTGACATATATTTTTTGATTCGCACATTTAGAAGCAAAGGTGTATTGAGAAAAACATCAAGCATTTGCGCATCCCAGCGGCGAAATTGTGCATGATTTTGGGAAGAAACTACGAACACAGAATTTGCATTGTTAATGATATCTGTCCGGAAAAGAAGTTTTTATATGGGGTTTTCTGTCCCGCAGATATTGCTGTAAAAGGAAAAGTTAACTCACCATTCTGGTGGCAGACTTGTGCCTTAAGAATAATTTATAAATATATGAGAAACGTTTCGCAGCGCAAACACACTCCAAAAGAGAAAGTTGTTTTTCAAATCGGACTCTTAGAAACATGGATATAGAGAAAATCACCGTGTTCATCTAAATTCCTAGATCCGCCCCGGTGGCGCAGTGGTCTAAGCGATGGCCTCTGATCATTCGTCCGAACGGGGTCCGAGTTCGAATCCCGGTGAGGCATGGATGTTGTGTTTGTCTTACGGCACTGGCTCTCTCCCTTCCCTGGAACCAGTGACCCTAAATTAGGGACGTGAGACTGCTTATAGCCCATTGAGTTGCTCACGGTGGTCGTTGAACCTCCAATAAAAAAAAAAAATTCCTAGGCAGGAAAACTATGCATTATTTCAGGAAAGTATTGTGAAAAGGTTTTTCAATGTGAGCGGTATCGATATACGGAAGAATTCTTTCTATCCAGTTTTCAGCAGATTCCATTTTGCTGTAAATACATCAGAAGCACGAAAAAACCTTAAGCCCTTGGTGGCCAAACGATTCTTTGCGAAATATTAAAAATTATAGGCAAAGCATTTTAAATCAAGAAGTGTTTCCGAGCCAGAAAGAATGTTCTCAAATCGCTGCTTTAGAAGTAGAGATATCGGGGAAACGCAATTCACCTTTACAACCCCTAGCGAAAAGTCTATCAAATATTTCAAAATTTTGAAATTTTATGAGAAACGTTTCGCACTGGAAACTATCCAACAAAGAAGAAATATTCCAAGCCTGTCCCTCAGAAGCAGGGATATGGACAAAAATTAGTTATATATGTACTTCCCGTGGCGGAGAAGCCATGCATTATTTTAAGAAGTAAGTTTTCTTAAAAGATTTATCGACCCGAATTGGTATCAATCAAAGAAGGAATTTTTTAATCATGATTTTAGAGCCCACATTTTGCTGCTAACACAACATAAACAGAAATCAACACTTAGGCCTCCTGGTGGTTAAACTGTTTTTTACCAAAAATTAGAAATTATGTGAAAATGATTTACAATCAGGAGCTAAATCCGCTACACAAAAAATTTTTCATACCGCTGTTTTAGAAGCAGAGATATCGGAGAAAACGCAGTTCAGTTTAGTTTTACGCATCCTAGCTGAAAATCTATGTACAACTTGAAAAAGTGATTATGTCTAAAATAGTCTTCGACATAAAAGGAATTGAAAGGTAAAAAAAAATTC
The DNA here is from genome assembly GCA_039090855.1 of Macrothele yani. Classification (NCBI taxonomy): domain Eukaryota; kingdom Metazoa; phylum Arthropoda; class Arachnida; order Araneae; family Macrothelidae; genus Macrothele; species Macrothele yani. Next base: position 195,675,660 of record CM077034.1, on the reverse strand, counting down.
AATCGGACGTTTAGAAGCAAATATATGGAATAAAATGTATTTTGAATTCGATATCATCTCAATTTATGAAACCTAACGGCAGAATTGTGCATCGTGAGAAATAAAGGAAAGTAGAGAACAATTATTCTTACATTTTAAGCTTCCTAATGCAAAAATAATTTTTCAGATTGATCTGTTGGTTCCACAGCTGTGGTGATCACAGGCGGACTGGTGGACAAACCGGTAACATAAGCACGATCGTTTTTACAAAAGACCTGCTAAAAGAAATTCAGTTTGTCAATTGCAGCAATCGCGATTAATACGATTTTTGCTTTCCTGCTTTCGAAATTCGGATGCCATCCTTATGGTGTATTTTTGCGTTATCAGAAATCAGGAGAAATCAATACCTTAAATTAGAGTTTAATAAAGAGAAAATGCAGCCGATGGGCATAATTTGATAATGCTGCAATCTTTCTTTGCACACACCAGTAATTATAAACTCCTATCCGACACATCACCCCTATTTGCCAATCTATTCTGCATTTGAAATTCCCTACCCACCGGAAATCTCCTGCAGGGATTAACCCCCTCGCTCTTGAGTGAGAGACAGTGGACACATTGCATTTTATACGAAATGTCTGATTTAGGGGAGATTCCTCAATCTTTTGGGTAAGCAGTATTTTTCTCAGTAGTAAATTAATGCTGATATTAAGCGATTTTTTTAATGATTTCGCATTCGACATAAGGACTGGCAGAACAGTTGTTTAAAAATCCACAGGACACAAGCACACTGCAGAAAAGCATAATGCCAGTGTACGTATGTTTCCTAAATTATTTTCCTATCACGTATTTCGACTATTAGAAAACATTGTGGTTCTACTCGATATATATTGCGTCTGTGCGTTCTGTAGGGGGGAGGTGAGAGTTTTACAGTTGTATTAACAACTTAACTATTTTTTCTCTTATAGAAATTACACGTCTTCGAAAGTTGTTCCCGTTGCTGGCTTTGTGAGGTAAGTGGCTTTGAAATGTGTTATATTCTGATCTCTTGCTTAATAAAAGAAAGTCACACACAGAAATAATTTCAATTTACTAGCGTTACATAAAGGCAATTTTAGTGCTGTTATTCCTGGCGGCCAGGTTAGGAAACAACAAGGCAGAAGGTTAACAATCTTAGACGCTAACGGAAAAGATTTTTTACTATTAGTATTCTAAGCTAAATAAATACTTGAGTTACGCCATATTGGCTTTGCCAGCGTCAAGCACAAGGGAATCCTGCTTACGGCCGGTAAGACAAGCACAACGGAATCCTGCTTACGGCTGGTAAGACAAGCACAACGGAATTAGAGAATCACGTTACGGCAGGTAAGACAAGCACAACGGAATGAGAGAATCACGTTACGGCAGGTAAGACAAGCACAACGGACTTCAAGAATGTCGGTAACGGCCGGTGAGAAAAGCACAACGGAATTCGAGACAGGACCATCTAGGACGAATAATTTGGAACCTGTAATCAAGAAAACTCGGCAGCTGACGCACCTTGTTGCATTTCTGAAGCAGTCAACTTCAATCAGGTGTGTGAATGTAAAAGTTCAGACCTGATTCACGCTAGTGCAGGAATTTCTTTACGCAAAACCCTACAACCCATAGCGATCCATTGATTCCCTCTCTCCCGTGGAAAGCTACTTGTTTTCTGTTTTCTCTGGTTATTGTTTTCCATCTTTCATTATGTACTTTCAGTCGGCATAAGAATATTAGTTTTTCTTTTTCCAGGGAATAAGTTTATTTGGCAAATATTTCCATGTCAGTTTAAACCTTAATGGTAGCTAAATATGCCAAATCATTTGTGTCTCTTTCCAGTCGCTTTAACTTCAAATATCCTATATCCGATGTCAAACGGAGTGGAAAAACTGCCGTGGTAATGATACAACGAAAACTGCCTCGGATGGCTATATTATTCCGTACGGCCAGTGTAGAATATTTTCCTTTATCTTTCCATGGCGGTCACCATTGTCTTTATTCAAACGTCTGTCCTTATCCTGTTCCTTTCATAGGAACAGCTCTATCGCTAATTCCTCAACTTCCTATTTGTAAGGGCCCTTTTATACATGAGGTCAAGGCTGTAGCCACGGGTGCTGTCCTCGAGTCGAGACCCTTGTGAGGGATTGAGAAACCAGTTTAAAACAATGTATGTATATATCAAGCTTTCACCAATGAACCAAATTGACGTTCCCCCTTTAGAAATTTCTGGCTACGACTCAGCAAGCTCGGTCACACGTCTTCCGTAATATCCTCTGTATTCATTAGCCTTTACAGGTGGAGAAACACAGCTTATGAAGCGTAGACTATCAACTACAATTTTTTTTGCTTTAGAAGTTCAAGTATACAAAAAGCACAGAAGAAAGCGTTCGTGATTTTTCTCATTAGAATGCTAAAAAAAGAGAGAGAAAGAAAGAAAGAAAGAAAAACTATGTGCTCATGCAGTCTTTAATATGATACAGTTCAGCTGGATATATTGTCAGTTATCTTAGCATTTTTCACATCAAAAGTGTGTGCCTAATGTTGTGACAGTTCTCTGAAGGAGTACAGGTTCGTATGATTTAACCTATCTTGCGTTGCAGTGTTATCTGAATAGAACCTGTGCAGTACTTTTGATCTTTTTTCCCCCGATTCTTAAGCACTTTTCTTATTCTTAACTTCTGTGGGAAAACACTTAAAACATAAAAGTGACACTTTTAAGGGAAAAAATGTGGTTCTATTTAAAAATTTGATATTAAGATCCACAAATTTTCAAATTCAGTTTAAAATGATTTTCCCCAAAAAGTTATGTTTCCTGTTAGAAACCACCTGGCCGGTATGCTAATGCCGACATCGCATACTGTAACATTTATCGAATGCCCACAATCAATCGATGATTTTAAATGAAAACTTCGCACGTAAGAACACACTGTGTGTTTTTGAATTTCGCACAATGTGCAGAAATTTAGAATGAATTGCCAATAAAATTTCGAGAATGTAATAGAGAACACTTTCGAAAACGATTTTCGCAGGAAAGTAATATTCCTTCTGATTCTGAGAAAAAACTATACGTCGCCCATCAGTGTATTCACGTTTACGAAACACAAACGCATGATCGGAACCCTCGGAATTACGACAACCACAGATGAACAACAACTATTTCATGTTTAAAATTAATAAATTCTTGAAATCTGAAAATTGATGTGCTCATATATTTGAGTGCTGTTACTTATAACTTCTCTGGTGCTTGTCTCTTAAAAATATTTCTTAGCTAACTCTAATATTTAAATATACACACACCTTATGTAAAATTAATGCAAAAATGGCGATAGGAATGTTTACACGAATTATATAAAGAGGAATTCTCAAAAATGCAGGAAAATATTGCACTTGGAAATCCCTTTCATGTCAGACCCGAAGCAATAGTTCTCCGTAAGTGTTTAATTGAAGAAGCAATACTTCTCCGTAAGTGTTTATCGTTTTACAGCAAATACGTTGTAAAATATAGAGTTTGGGGACTTTTCAATCACCCTGTATAATGCTTAATTAAAAGGAAACTTTATTCAATATTAATGTTCGAGCAACTCTGCGCCACATCCATCTCATTTTGCAGATATTTTACTGTAGATATTTCCAAGCTCTGATAGTTCGCCCGATGGTAATATTAAAACTGAAGTTTTAGATATGTTTACTATGTATCCCGAACATTGCAAAGAAGAGCATAGCCGGCCAGCCTCATCTAAGGCATATATTCCACTTGGAAATACGCAACAGATTTTAATGTCCAATTGTTTATTTTTTGATTGGAGGTTTAACGACCACCGTGAGCAACTCAATGGGCTATAAGCAGTTGCCCGTTCCCAATTTAGGGTCACTGGTTGCAGGAAAGAGAGAGAACCAGTGCCATAAGGCAAACATAACATCCATGCCTCACCGGGATATGAACCGGGACCCCTTTGGGACGAATGGTCAGAGGCCATCGCGTAGACCATAGCGCCACCGGGGCGGCTGCGCTTAAATTGTAATAATCATTTTCTCCAATGGCTATGGCTCTTGGTTTTCAACAAATCAATGTTCCATGTCGTAGCTAGTGAGAATAAACTGAGGCATTGTCACTCATAAGTGATCAGCAAGAGTTATTCCCGTCAGCCTTGTGACCCTGGTGACAATTTATACTAGTTTATACGGAAGTAGATTCAGAGCATCTACCACATCACAGTCGAAGGGTTTCAACTGGAGCATAGCTTGTGCACATAAGTGATGAGCAAGCATTATTCCCGTCGATTATGACACCTGCTTTCATTTACCTAGTCGGATCTATAAAACCAAATGGTACATAATCTGTTGTTACTGGAATTTTTTGCGCTTAAATGGTTGGTATTGTGCTAATGCGTATTGTATCGCAGTTCTCCAATTGAACTGTCAAGTGTAATATGTTGTTTTTTCCCACCCATAATCTCGTAATTTTACTGTTGTCGAGTCGAACACAAGGAAAACTAACAATACTGACGTATATGCAGTTCAAATAAAAAATGGCAGTACAATAATAATAATTCCCCCCAAAAAGGCCCTTTTAGGGGCCGATGGAAAAATCGTCAAGTTAAAAGAAAGGGTTATTTTTCTCTTAAGAATATTCTCCAAATCTCTAATAATACTTAATGAATTTCTGTTTTCTGAGGACAGGAGGGCTATGTCAAGGCTACCGGCATTTTACCTCCTTTTCCTAGTTGTTGTAGTGGCAACTAAATGAATAAATAAATGAAATGAAAAAAAAGTACACATTTAGAAACGAAAATATTTTATATACACTGGCGGAAAGTGAAAAAAGAACACCAAGAAGGAATTGGTGGACGATCATGAAATTTACATATGGTAATGGGTCGAGTTTACGTAGGTTTGATGTTAATTTTGGGACCAACTGGTGAGCGCTTATGCCACAGCACGGCATAATATGCAAATTATCGTTGGTGGTATTTGAGGAGTACGGCGAAGTGAATGTAATCAGTCGTCGGCGTACGGACACGTGCGAAGACCCTGAAGAAGCTGCAATGCCTGGACATGGAAGACGTGTACGATTTCAGCAGTTATCGGACTTTGAGCGAGAACGTCTATTCGGAATCTGCAAGGCCGGGTGGTCGTATAGTCGTATTGCGGAGCGAATTGGACGGGAAGTATCGGTGGTGGTACGATGGTGGCGTACATGGTCCGAGGGACATTCCCACACGAGAAGATGTGGAAATGAGAGTCACAGACGGACTGATGAGCAGACCAATCGACGCATAAGAAGAGCGGCGTTGTCAAGCAGAACATCTACTGAGACACAAATCCGAGCTGCCGTTGCACCTGGGGTGACTGTGCGATCAATCCGCAAACGTCTACTAGATACAGGACTACGCGCACGTGTGCCTCTGGCATGTGTACCTCTGACTCCAGCCCACCGTCAGAAACGGCTGCAGTGGTGTCGCCAACGTCTGCACTGGAGAACACAATGGCGATCTGTCGTGTTCAGCTATGAAAGCAGATTCTACTTGGGAGCCTCCGATGGCCGGCGTGTTCGCAGATGCACAGAGGTGCGACTCCATCATTCTTGCATCCTCCAGCGACACGCAGGGCCTACACCTGGTATCCTGGTGTAGGAAGCGATCAGCTATCACTCCGGTACACAACTAGTGTTTGTACCGGATACGTAAAACAGCACCTCCTACATCGACGACATCATTCTGCCCGTTGTTGTGCCATTTGTAAGGTCGGTACATCGTGGTGCTTTCCAGCTAGACAACGCACGCCCACACACGGCACGTGCAACGCAACATGCACTTCAGGGTGTGAGAGAACTTCCATGGCCTGCACGTTCACCGGATTTGTCCCCCATTGGGCACGCGTGGGATTTTTTGGGACAACGACTTATCCTATCTCCACGGCCAGCCACGACCATCCCCGATTTACGCGTCCAGGTTGAGGATGCTTGGAACTCAATACCCCAAACTTACATCCAACATCTGTAAGACAGACTCCATGCCAGAATTGCACAGTGTGACGCAGTTCATGGCGGTTCAACCTCGTACTAACCATGTTACATGGAAATTTATTTTCTCAGTTTACCAGCAAATACAGCTGTATTTTGCCATAATGTTTTGATCACGTGATCCTCTGTATTCCGTTATTATACTGTATGAATTTCGTTGGTGTCAGACGTCTCCTTCTTGGTGTTCTTTTTTCACTTTCCGCCAGTGTATTTAGAAACCTCTTGAATTATATCAATTTGACTTCTAGCAATGTTTCCAGTCATTCCCAGCAGTCCAACAGCGAATAGTTGTAAAGCTACTGAGTTCTGCAGCGAAACCCAGTCTGACTTTTTAAACAAAAACTGTACACGTGAAATAAAATGGCAATCAGATAATACAATACATTTGAGTTTCCTAATTGGCTGTTACGCACAAAAAGAATATTCAGAAGTGCTCATCATAATGTAGGGATTTACTTATCCTAAAGGATTTCGAAATCATGTCTACTGAATGTCGAACGACAATACATGGAAATGATTAACCATTTGTAGATGTTTTTCCCGAATGTACGTACTATGAAACTTACAGACACATCACGACGATTGATCCGTTAAGGCATCAGGAAGGGAGAAGAACTCGGCAGATTGGCGTATTATCGCTACTTCTAAATATTTCTGCAGCCAACTCCAAAACATGAAAAAAATAAATAAGGATTCCTACCTACAAGCTGTTTATTTGCAATCAAACCTGCTATGTACAACACTCTTTACACAGAAGGCATTGATTTAATATGCCCTAGCAAGCTGCGAAGTCTTTTCTGCCCAGGAATAAAATTTACAGTCTACTTACATAATCCTCCGAAAGCGCTATTATTCAGGAGAAGTGTGAAGCACATGGAACAGCACCGGTGGCTCACATCACATGATGGTATCGGTTAACTTCTCAGCAACTACTATTTCTTGACAAGTAATCAGCAGCGTTCCATTCCCTGCAGTCGGTGCGATAAGCACAAACACACACACACAACTTTGAAGGCAGTGGAATCTCCAGTCCCAAGATCCGTCATTGCTCTTCGGGCGTACGCAGCTGTATGAACCATTGATTCAGAATATTGCAACATCATGAAAGACTACGAATATAAGTTTGAAACTTACAGGATACTTCAAGAAAATTACGAAAATATCCAATCCAAACACATATCTTCTAAAATTAAAATTTCTATAACGGACAAAAAATTGTTTACGTATAACTTCTTCATTCGTCACAACGAGAACTAATTTGTGTAGCACACACTGAGAAAAGAAACCGATGACAACTTAATATAGAACTTTATCTGTTTGCCTCCATCTAAAACTCTAAACAGCTATAGTTCATTCAGAAGCAAACATCTGACATTTAGACGAAAACGCTTGTATGCTTCCGCCATTATTTGCCTAAATAGCTTTCATGTCTGCCCATTCACTTGCTTAGATTCATTGTGTACTATCAGAAATATTTCTTTACACTTCTGTATACCAAATTACAGCCATTTGTATTGTCTAAAGTGGGATGTAAAAAGGTTGAGACAACTCTTCCCTTTTTAAGCAAGTCTTCCTTTTTGAGACAACTTTTCCCTATAGTTAAGCAACTCTTCCCTTTTTCAGCAACATCGAATTTTCTTCCCAGGTCATTATCGTCTTTCAGGATGTGATAGTGTCCTTTAAAGAATTGCATTTTATTAATGCTCATCTCTTTTCAGAAAGAGAGCTGGAATTTGCAGAATCCTTCTTCCGTCGTAAATTAAAATCGAAAGAATGTAATGGAGATTGATCGAATCATATTTGTAATTCATGCAAAACGTTTCTTTTGTCGATATTCTAAAGAACGAAACTGTTCTTACAGAGCTGTGTTGACCCAAAGAGGATCGACTTTGTGCGCTAAATATTTACATAAATTTATCATGTTTCAACATTCATGCCTCTTTGAAATGACTAAATAGTTTAAACTGAGCACCTAAAATTTTATTTTTTTCAGATACGTAATTTTCCGTCCAGTGGAATGAAAGACACCCCTTTGACATGGACTGATGTTTTACTTTTTAATTTCGTATGCGTTTCCAACTCAAACTATTGGTGGCATATTCCAAGTTTCCTTTCGGGATATTAAATCTAAAAGAAAAAAAAAGTTCCGTAAAAACATGATTTGCTGAGCCATGTACAATGATCGAGCGTAGTGTAACCACCCCAATACCGACAATTTTCTCGGTAGGTATTAAAGTAATTACACAAAAATGTACCGTCCGTTATCTCGGAATACAGGATTTTTTCTGAGGTTCAACTATCAGTGTGAGCAAACCGCTGGTCTTAGACATTCCCCGTTCCAAGTTCTGAGTTATCGTTCTAGGGTAGGGCAGGCCCCATCATGCGTGATTATGCCCCAAATCAATCTGCGATAGCCAAATGGTGTTGGTTTATCCAGGACCAGATTTTGAGCTGCAAATTCATAATTCTTAGAGACTGTGCTTAAGAAGAAATGTATGTACCGTAGTTATTACTACGTTCATCCGTCCGACTGTGAATCGGAAAACTTAATGATAACACATTTGTGCACATATTAGAACAAAAAAACTTGTTTGAGCAATTGGTAGCACGTAATGCAAGAAAATAATCTTCGTCTTTCGTCTTCTTAAAATGCATCACCACTCCTCTATGTGGTAAAAATTCAGACGCTATTTACTTTTCTGAGGACTTTATTGACAAGGTAAGAACGGCAATCCTTCTACAGATAGAAGCCTGTTATCATCAAAACTGATATATATCTTCCGAATATTAACAAGATAAGCCTACTGCTGATAGAAGCCTCTTATCATCTGGATATGAAGTTTCCCATTATAAACAGAAATGTTTGCCGAATCAGGTTTAAATAAAATGGAAATTGGCTCTTATGCGGCAGAAAGCAATTACGTTCTAAACTTTTCCTTACAGTTACAGCAATAAATAACATTCAACAACTCCACCAACTATCAAATTAGGGAATTCATTTTAGAAAGAACTGCGCACAAGAAAGAAAAAAATCAACAAACGAATTAGATAATCGGAAAGTTTATATTATATTTTATATTCTGTTGTTACGTGATTAGATTATTTCTACAGATAAATTTGATCTATAATGCCGGAGACATATTACGACAGTTGTTTTGAACAAAATTTAGTACTCTTGAGTTTCTATGTCTTAAAAGGTTTCATGTAGGATTAGGACGAAATAATTATTAAGTTATATTAACAAATATGAAAGGCAAAATTTGTACTTCCACAGAGTGAAAGATTTAATTATAAAACTCCTAACACGCCACTCTGAAAAGTTTAATGTATGGAGAGCTGCTAACTGTGTGAACAGACACAAACTGTCGACTACAGAGAGAGAGAGATCAGTGATCATGTTTGTGACCGGATTTAAAAGATCCCGACCGCGTAAACGCCGGAATGTGCCCCACAACTGTTACCTAATGTTTGAGCCTACTGAAAGGCGTTTTCAGAAGAAACCATGGAAAAATTTTAACAACCTGTAAAAACTTAAAACTTTTATAATTGATTTTTTAAATAATTAACTGACTATATTGATTTCTTATGTCATCATCATCATCATTATTGTCAACCATTATCAATACACTGCTGGACGAAGGTCTCTCCAAGCCTGTTCCACAACGGTCCTTCTTGTACCAGTCTCCTCCATGTTACTCCCGCATATGTTCGAATTCCATCCACCCATCTTCCATGTGGTCTTCTTCTGGGAATTTTCCTGTCCCTTGGAATCCAATCTAAAATTTCGACTGTCCATTGATGGTCTGTCCTTCTGGCAGTATGTCCAGCCCATTGCCATTTCAGGGATTTTACTCTGATCATGATGTCTTCCACTCTTGTCATTATTCTGATCCACGAGTTCCTCTTCTGATCTCTCCTGATTACACCAAGCATGCACCTCTCCATGCTACAATGAGTTGTCTGCAGCCTTTGTTTGTCTCTTTTTGTTAAGGTCCACATCCCTGCACCATACATAAGCACTGCATGGATGAATTGATCAAACACTTTTCTTTTAAGACATAATGGCCTACTGCTCTTGAAAATTATGCTGTGTCTTCCAAAAGCTCTCCAGACAAGTTTTGTACGCCGATTAATTTCTTCATCAATGTGACCCTCACTTGATATCTGCTGTTCAAGATAAAAGTGCGCATCTGCTATCTCCAGCTTTTCTTCATGAATCGATAAATCTTCATTTCTTTGTAAAGCATTGTACATCACTTTTGTCTTCTGAAAGTTCATTTTTGAACCCACTTCTTTACTCTAGTCAGCACGTTTCTGCATCATACTCTGCAGCTCTGATGGGGTAGTTGCAAAAATGACTATATCATCAGTATATACTGCTAAATGTTCAAATTTGAACGAAAAGTTGCAGGTCATTTTTTTTTTTTTTGATTGGAGGTTTAACGACCACCGTGAGCAACTCAATGGGCTATAAGCAGTCGCCCGTCCCTAATTTATGGTCACTGGTTCCAGAGAAGGGAGAGAGCCAGTGCCGTAAGACAAACAGAACATCCATGCCTGACCGGGATTCGAACCCGGACCCCTTACGGACGAATGATCAGAGGCCAACGCCTTAGACCACTGCGCCACCGGGGCGGCACAGGTCATTTGGATAAAGTTCTTATTTTCCAATACGAAAGATATGTTCATGCAGCCTACGAAGTAAATCAAAGTGCATGTACAGACACAGGACAAGAAATCATTCACCACCTTTAACTTACTTTTAATATTTAGTTTCATCACCACATGCAGAAATCAGAGCATTAATTCTTGATGAAAGAATTTTTAGAATATTATTTAAATAACGTCCGTCAACTTCTAAACATTTTAATAGCAAATTGTTTGGCCTGTCATGCTCATTTCGAGCATACTGATTGATATTGTCGCTTTGTTCTAGGTGGTTCCATACATTTTTGATATGATTTAAATCTGGCGATTTAGCTGGTCCGTTTATGTATGCGTACGTTGTCTACATACCAATCCCTAATGGTTTTAGCTCAATGACTCCTACAATTGTCCTCCTGGAAAATCGGATAATTTACATAATGAGATTCCTGCAAATGTTGTGCAAAAGGAAAACACGATTGTCTAAACTTTCTCTATAAAAATTCTGATTCATCGTATTTTTCACCTCTGCTAGTGGCCTAAATTACAAAAATTAAAACAACCCCAAAGCGTCACAGACCCATCTCCAATGACAAGAACTCAGTAATATTCTAATATAGACAATTTAAAATTCCACCGGGAATGCTGCGAAATGCAGCATTCCCGAGTGCCGTCAGACACGGAGTGTAATCTTTGCTGACCAAAGCGGACTCTCAGACCTTTAAGGAGCCCGTCTGCAAAGTGTGTTTTTTGAAGTAACCTATGAAACAGAAACAGGAAGGATCTGTCACATTGTTCTATATTAAAAATAGCACGAATAATTATAATATCGTAATACAACAGGCAGAGTGTATTATGTGATTCATGAATGCTGATTTTTTAATCCTTAAGTTAAAAGCTAACTTAAATTTCTCTACTTGCCTCACTGTTTTACCTGCTCTTAGGCTAATAACATTTAATATTTTTTTGGTAGTAGCCCACGGTTCATTCTGACAATGCATTCCAGATAGCGCTTCTCCAAACGTCATAATAAGTGATATTACGTTTCTGTATCTCCCTTTGTTTTAAGAAATATCCCTTGGTATCAACTCATTTGCATTATCTGACCTTGGATATCTAATTTGGGCTTTCAGTTTCTTCTGGCTTCTTTTGTATTTAGTGAATTATACGCTTTTTTTCAATTTTTAAACTAGAAATATGGATCCAATTTTGGTTATTTCCTAAGTTACCGTTCCAAATGCAGTTTGAAGACGGACCACTTAGAGTTTCAAGGTTCGATGATCATCAACAAATATAGCTGCCGTGTGAGACACCTATCTCCCATATAATCTTCGTCTGTCCTTCCAACCTTGGCCTGCTCTTTGGAATACAGGGATTACAGATTGCCCAATAGAAGACAGCAAGACCGCTATTTCGTGAGAGTTCCGGTGTTTTTGCATGCGTGTGTTTTCTCGCTGGAGCCGCAAGTCGTTTCTAAGAGTTTCTTTACTTAGTTTACAGGCGTTCGTTCTTCTGCTGTAAGTAACGGAATTGGACAATGTTATCGCATGAAATTTCTGAGAGGATACATGGATTTAGCGGTGTGGATAAAGAGACGTCCGGATCGAGTTCTCAGGATCACTGAGTGACTCTCAGAGCAGATTTTTCTTAGCATTTTGGCCAACTCAGGTGTAGTAAGAAGCACATATCACAATTAGGTGATCTATATTTCTGTACACTTATTACGTGTTTCAATAATCCATTTGATCCTCTAGGTACCGTCACAATGCGAACAGCAATTGGCATCCACCCAACCGTAAATTAACTTAAAGGAATCAAGAAATTTATTTGAGAGTCCACATTCCAAAATAGTGGGACGGGAATGAAGAAATTAATTCCGTAGAAACATTGTAGAATATTTATTCGGACAAAACATGTCTTTCCATGAAACACTGCTCTCAAGTGTTGATTTGCATAGTCAGACAGCGAACAGCAATTACGAACACCCAGCCGTAAGCTAACATAGGGGAATAAAGAAATTTATTTGAAGGACCACATTCTGAAATAGTGGAACAGGAATCAAGAAATTCATTTCGTAGAAACATTGTAGAATATTTATTCGGACAAAACATGTATTTACATGAAACACTGCTTTTAAGTGTTGATTTGCATAGTCAGACAGATTTTTCTCTATTATGTAATCAATATTCTAGAATTGTTACGTCTGATAGATATATTCAACTTCATCGGGAAACAAAACCTTTCTTTCTGAAAAAAATATTTCAGATTTGGGACGCCATTAACACTCCTGAAGGTTCTTTTAAGGGAAAGACAAAATACTAGCGAAAAGCAATAGACACAACTTCTTACGTTCTATCAGCCGATTGTATTCACCAGTTTATAATTCAGATGGGGCCATATTTTGAAGAATAACGAATGATTAAATGGCAATAAGTTTTCGTTTCCTTGTTCATTCAGAGCTTTGTCTACCTTTCTTTAAAATATTATTGCATGCATTCCATGCAGATGGATTATGTAACATATAGTTTATCTTCTTACACTTTCAGAGTTTTGTGCCTTAATATAAAATTCCATGAGGTACCTGTGAATCTGAAGTTTAAGTTCATATTTAATGTATCGGACAGATCATAACAAATCGCAATATAAGACACAGGGAAGGAGCTCCATATCGCTCCTGCACCGTGGACAATGTTGTGATGTTTCTGGTCTTATAATTACGAGGACAGATCACAACAACCTGGCGTACTGCAGAAGTAGGCGAACTGCCAGGGACGACCTGTATCCTTCCAAAAATGAATACCAATGAGTTTTGGTAGATCCAGCGTTAACAGAGCTCGTAATATTTCTTACTCATTAGTTTAAGGCACATGAAAAAGTTTCTGCATTTCTGTATTAAAACAGAATATCCTAACATTTTTACAGTGATTATATTATTTGACGAACTTATGTCATTTTCTCTTTCCCATCTCACGCAGTTTGAAGAAATTTCCAGATATGAATATTTCTTAAAAAATTTTCAAATCTGGAAATTAATCTTTTGAAGAGAATATTGGTATTTTCATATCACGAACCTGGTGAAATGCTATTATTGTTTAATCATTGAAGAGTTACACCATACAATTATTTTCCCACTAAACTAGTATGGGTTTCTCACCAGGTAAGCGTTTTGTGTTATGATGACAAAGATAATAGGCGAAGAAATCAAGAAGAGTTTAAATTTGAAGGTCCATGATCGATAGACATCTTCCATTTAACAATGTACTAGCTGAGTGTTCATAATGCGAAAAGACAGCAAGCGATTCCTTATATTACAGGAGGCATTGTTTGAGAATGTGTGTGTTTGTAACTAACTCTCAAGTATAGTTTTTCGGCAATCGTTTTCGCTTTTCTGACGAAAGGAGATTATCCGTCAGAACAGACAGTGAGAAAAGGAACGTATTCCTTCTTTCCGCGCTTGTAGAAAGAAATCTTTGAAATGGAACCTGCTGATGCAAATTTAGAAAGCGGATGCATGAGGAATTAACGTAAATTATCACTCAGTGGCATATTGTGAAAAAGCACATGAGAGATGACCTAAGCAATCAAAACTCGGATCTGCAATACAGGGTCAAACTAAACTGAACAGATGTATACAAATACACGCACGCCCATTCACGCACACGCATACCCAGGTTTTAGCGAAAAACAGTTTCTTCTTCTCTGTGGCCACACTTGATACTTGTTGTCCAAGACATATTTTAGGGTCCGTTACTTGAACATTTTCTTCATCAACGTCTAAATTTTCAATTAGTTTCAAGCATTGCATGCCAAACATAAACCTATGCGTTGTTCACTCTTGTTAGTAATTTAGTGGACCATTCCCGTCTATCTATCTCTCTGTCCGTATACTTGACTCACAGCCTAAAATACTAAATCAAACTTGATCAAAATTAGAGTGAGGGATCATTGCACCAAAATGCTTTCGGAACACTCAGTCCATTTACGGTTGGATGTTGAGGAAAAGTGATTTTGGCGCAGGACCCAGAAAAAGACTTTGTGGGAGATGGACGGAAGAAATTCGAGAGCACATCAGAATGACATGGACGAGACTGGCTCCATTCTGAGGAATTCGGTGCAGCGCTTTTGCAACTGCCGGCACCACCCCACCATCCTGTACCCGTAGTTTGGGCGAGAACTGCCTTTCTTAAATACCCTTCTTAGCAAACCCTTCTGCGCAGGCTGCAACTGCACTCTACTTTTAGCGGAACCCGAACACTTTGGTTTCCCGGAAGCTTCCTGCCGAGTCATATGAGGAACTCAGGCGGATCGCTGGGTGGCACTGTTGGCTCCACTCCTGGTGGTGCCCTTCCGTCAATTCCTTTAAGTTTCAGCTTTGCAACTATATTTTTCCCGGAAATCCCACACTTTGGTTTCCCGGAAGCTGCCCGCCGAGTCATTTGAGGAACTTAGGCGGATCGCTGGTTGGCATCGTTAACGGTCACAACTAGGGCGGTATCTAATTGACACAACACGACTCGAGGACGAGCTACTCGCAGTCCGGTGGTGAGGGCGTGGATCGCGCGCAGCAGCCGACGAGCGTCAAGAGACTGAGAAAGAAACTTTTAGTTATTTTCTCTTTTTTTAGGCACTTTCATACAACACGCAAAGTGCTTAATACTACAGTTACGTAGCTCAGCTATTCTGTGTTGCTGAAAATTGTTTTGTAGTGTTGTGATCAGGATTTCATTACTGGGGTGGTTTAACACAATAAAAATATTGCTTAAAAGTATTTTTCTGGGTCCTGCGCTAACATCACTTTTCGGATTCTATCGCAATATCACTTTCAGGATTCTACCCCAACATCACTTTTCAAATTTTTACTTCGCAAATAAATAACGCTAATTGACCTTCTGGTATCGAGATGAGTGATAATGATTGAACACTCCTGGAATGGTTTGCTACTCGTCATTTCGTATTCCCAAGAGTGGATAGCGCTGCTGACCAATTGCAGCTTTCACAGTGTTTGCTTTCCTGCTAGCTTTGTTATGCAGAACAGAGAATGGCTTCCGATACTTGAGGATTAAAAAATGTTAATCAATTGTGAAATTGGGATCCGAACTGTGATATTGGGACGGTCTGCTTCTTTGGGATAAGGAACCGATAGGATTATATTCCTTCCGCAACAGAATGAAAGATTTACATGTGTAAACAGAGTAACAAACAGTCAAATCCTAATTATTTCTTCTCTTTTCAGATAAGCCTAAAATTTGAGGAGGTTTATTTATTTGTAGAAAAACTTGAACTAAGACACCATTTGCCCATAGCACGGCAAAACCTAGTAATGATCGAAATACGAAAGGCAGCTTACACCTTAGAAACGTCGATCTCCAAAGCTGGTTGAATGCATGCTTTCATGATATATCCTTGCACATGAAATACTGCATTTTTAATTGCCTTGTTAAACATATTATATTTTGTTTCACAGTTTCTTAAAATTAATACTATTGTGCTTTTGTTTTAAATTTTTTCCGATATTTAGGTTTCCTCTGTTGATGGACACATTCCGCAACAATGTGAATCTTTCTCACGGGTTTTGCGGACTTTTTTCCACAGCAGCGAAAAAAATTAGAAAAAGAACTCCAAACTACTGAACAAAACAAAATACAGATTACTGACGATGTGAGATTTGAAATTTCTCCAGCACACTGCTGTTTCTTATGATAATATTTCAGTGTATAAAACGCGGGAACCAACACTTAACATTAATAAAGTTCCGAATCTATTAGTAAAAAATCCAATGAATTACATAAAAGGAACGCTCAACTATATCCAAAAAGTGAAAAACACCGCTCCTCTCCCACTATTGTATCTCGATAGGAAACTTCTACTTCTCTTTAGCAGTATACTGACACTTTTCTGCAGTACTGTAACTCGAGAGAAACTTTTTTCTCTTTTTGTAGTGTACTGACACTTTTCGGGAGTTGTGGTAAACAGATGTTACTTTAACCTACGAAAGAAATTTTATTTATCTCGAATAAAACCGGGGACGGTACGTTTATTATTTAATGTGCTGTTTTTTATATAACTTAAACAATTACGGAATACTTGT
This sequence comes from Macrothele yani, assembly GCA_039090855.1. NCBI lineage: Eukaryota > Metazoa > Arthropoda > Arachnida > Araneae > Macrothelidae > Macrothele > Macrothele yani. The sequence continues at coordinate 195,658,906 of CM077034.1, read as the reverse complement.
TCTGAAGGTTCTCTTATGGACTTTCAATCCCAACTTTTCAATATACACTGCTGGCCACTCAAAACGGAACACCAAGAAGGACACGAGATACCAAAGCCAGATTTACTGGTGACATAACAACAGATACAAAGATGAAATGATTGAGCTTACAGGCCCGTGCGACTTGCAGAACACGCAGACATCAAAAGTCCGTGTGGCCCCCATAGCTGGCAATAACGGCCGCTACACGCCGCTGCATCGAACGAAAGAGGCTTTGCATGTGGGCTTGGGGTGTGTCGGTCCAGATTGATTCCACACGTTGCCACATTTCATCAGGCGTAGCCGCCGGAGGTGCTTGCCGGGCCACTCGGTGGCCAATCAGCGACCAGATGTGTTCGATGGGCGAGATATCGGGAGAACAGACGGGCCACGGCAGCAGTGGCACCTGGTGGGCAGTGAAGAATTGTTGCACGATGCGTGCTACGTGCGGACGCACATTGTCCTGTTGAAACGTGGCCGATGGCAGGTCCTGAAGGTAAGGGAGGACTACAGGCTCCAAAACGACGGAGATCTAGCGGTGGCTGTTGAGTGTACCGCCGATGCGTACCAGAGGGGTGTGGGTGTCATATTCAATTGCGCCCCAAACCATAACGCCAGGCGACGGACCGGTATGGCGATTCATAATGCAGGCGTCATACAGTCTATCGCCGCGGTGCTGCCACATGCGGATCCGACCATCGTGGTGTTGCAGGCAGAAGCGGGATTCATCGGAGAAAACAATGTCGTGTCATTCCGTCGTCCAGCTGTGGCGTTCAACGGCCTACTGCCGCCGCCATCGCCGGTGATGTAACGTCAATGGTAATCGGAGCAATGGGCGCCGTGCGACAAGCCCCCGCTCTTGCAGACGACATTGAACGGTACGTGCTGACACAGGTTGTTGCGCAACACACCCTAATTCCAGCGCTAACTTTCGTGATATGGCGATGCAAGCCGTCAATGCCCACCGCACAACATGCCAGTCCTCTCCTTTTGCAGTGTGCCGCGGCTGCGGCAATCGCTCACGTCGGTCCTTTCGTCCCTTCTGCACCCACCGAATCCATACTCGTCTCCCTCACTGTTGCTGGATGTCGTCCCACACGGACGCCGATGTCTCGGTACGATAAACCGCTGTCGCGATAAGCCACTATTCATCCTCTGTCGAACTACGAAACGTGCTGGAATGACTGCCGCATTTTGCGACGAGGCATCAGGAAGCTTCCCACGCACAGGTCCGGCAGCGCAACACACTTCCACTACTTACACTCCGCCTTCTGTTCACCCTTCTTGTAGTGCTTCTCGTTGGCGTGCCGGGCGCACATGATTTGCATATGAGCTGCAATGCTAATCGTTTGCATTTCTTCTCGCGGGCGACGCATGCTGCGGATTGCAGGCCAATCGGATGCTTCCTTCTTGGTGTTGCATTTTGGGTAGCCAGCAGTGTATTTTAAGGAGCAGATTCATTGTAATTTTACCATTTTAAACGAAATATTCTTTTAAAATTCTGAAAGAAAAAAGTTTGTCATTGTTGAATAGAATTTAATTTTATTCACTACATTTATTTTTGCATAATGTTAAATTAGCGGCTAATCTCAGTTAGTGTGATTTTTCGAATAATATCAATAAAGGAAGGAAGATCTATGTTCTATGATTCGGGACATTTTTCGTTCTACATTAAATATGGTGAGTTGCAAATAGAAGTCATCGCTCTTTTCACGTTTATACGTGAGTCACGGAAAAATTATCATCGGCCACCACCGAGAATCGAACCCAAGGTCTTCCAGTTACGCGCCGGACATGCTTCCACTGCATCACAGCGGCCTCGAAATTCTCCAGACTCACATACGACAGACTGCCAAACCATCTGGCAGGTTGCTTTTTTTTTGTTTTGGAGCCCCGCACAATGCTGGGGATTCACCAAAGTAGAAAAGCAGCGACTGAACAAATAACTAGAAGGCGAATGAATAATAAATACATTAATTGATATTCCTAATCCACGTCAAATGTGTATTTATTAAGTGGTGAGTTAATGTATATGTCACGAACACGATTTGCAGCATCACTGTTTAGTGATGTCTGTGTATTTAGTCCCAATAATTTATAATGAAGGTAAATTATCAGTTTCTTTATCCGCTATATAAGATTTGGAAGTATGTGTGTTAGTTAAAATATGCATCAATGAATTTGGTGTCTTTCTTCTCTAACGGCGAACGCCCAAATGTTTTCTTACTTAGAAACATTACATATTACATTAATTGTAAGATACAGCAATATTTCAGCTCATGAACATATTTGGGTCCATTTCAACATTCTGAGCTTCAACCCAGCGCATTCATCCATCTACATTTCCCTAGCGATCAAGAAGCTGAACACTGTTCTTAAAAATTCCCAGCTATTATCTACGACATAACATCGGTTTTAATTTTTGTGGTTGATTATTTTTTATTTTTGTTCTAGCGTCTCTACTTTGTTCTTCAAGCTGAAAGTTCACCCAGCGCATTTAGCCGTCTAGTTCACTAGTAATCCATAGTCTGAGCACTCGCGTTAAAAGTTTTCAGACGGTATCGATGGAGTTAGCTTGGTGTTTTATCTATTTAATTGTATTTTCAATTTTAAAGTCGAGTTTTGGTCCCATTTGAATTAAAATTTTAATTTTCTACATATTTTACAGAAATGCTTTAATAATGTTGATGAAAGACTGCAATACACGAATTAAAATACTAAAGCAAATAGATGTTCCCAATATGCTGAATCTGATTGCGCAAAAAATTACTGAAACATTATTTTTATATACATTTTGTACGAATTTTGAAAATATTTATAATCCAAGGTTATGCGATCAGTAACGCAGCACAATAATACAAATATCTTTACAAGCATAATGCATTTTCATGAGGACAGCCTATTCTACAAGTATTCTTAAGCATTAAAATCTTCCAGATTCCAGAGTAAAGCGTCTGCGACATTGTATTCGATAGTAAATACAGCCCAATACAAGAACTTAGAAGATATCTTCTTTCCAGTTCACCTTTATGGTAGACTTTTTACTCTCTATTTCAACAGATCTTTCTTTTTATACATGCAGGTTGGAAACGGATAGGTAACCAAAACCGGTTTGGTCATCCTCATTGTAATCAGAATACTTCATCCGTCATTAACGCATTATCCGTTTGAAAGTAGCTGAACTTTAAATGTTACCACATGCATTTCTGCTAAGTCGGATTAACCTTGGCATTCTCATTTTCTCGCAAAAATTTGCGATGGTACAACGTAAATTCAAGTACTTTAGAAAATCACATGCACCGAGCATTCAATAATTAAAGATTTGAATTTTCAGAATTCATTTATTGTTAAAAGACTTACATATTAAAATGAGTTCGTAATCATGAAAGATAGAGAGACGAAAATTAAAAAACAATTTCGAGGAGTGAATATGAGGTCTTCAAAAATGCAGCATTTTCAAAAAAATGGTGAACACAATAAGGAATGCTACCCTTTGTTAGCTTACAAGAATTTTGAGTGAGAAAATCTCCAGTAATATCAATATCGCCATAGGGGACGCATTTGGCAAATTAGAGATACATATTGCTGCTCATTTAGTTTTCACTATTTACTTTTTTCACTATGCTAAGTGTGTAACATTATTTTATCTTTTCTGTTGAAATTGGATCAATCACGTAAACGACTACATCATCAACTGCGTAAACTAAACATTCAAAAGCTACGCAACTATTAATGTCGCCATTCCACGTTGAGAGAAGAGGCTATATGTTCTACAGTGTAATCTCAGACTTGCATATAAACATTACACGAATAAAAAAGCACTGAGTTTAATCGAATTTCAAATACACAATTCTGTATTCCACAATTTACATTAACCTCCAGGCAATCACTGAATGTGACTTATTGACAATTACGCAAAAATCTATATAGCAATATGCGACTACTGAAAAGAAAAAGGCAGGTGGTAGATGCTTCTTCAATGAAATATAAGATGTCTTATATACAATATCAAAAAATTATATTCTTAGGAATTATTATATTCTTAAGATATATATTTTAAGTAGACAGTCAAAGAATACAATATCAAATAATTTATATCCATTAAGTGTTCTGTAATTGCGGCCACCTTCTATATTCAAGTAATTTAATGTATGAGTAAATAACTGCAACCAAAGACTATATTTTTATACTTGACTGTAGTTATTTTTAATTATTATCGCAGTCGCTCTAATCTAGACACGTGAAAAACAGTTTCTTAAACAATACCTCAAAAAAAAAAGTCCTTATGAAAATACGTTACTATTTTCAAGATACTGTACCACTGTAGCACAATTTCTGAGTACGAATGTTCTCGTGATTTGTACAAACTTAAAGTAAATTAATTGTTATTTTTTTCCCAGATGAAGCTAAATGTATCGCATTCCACATTTATATCGCCATTTCTACATTGAGAAAAGGTTGTATGAAGAGGCTAAATTACAATTCTTCATTTTGTACTGAAACAACTTGAAACAGCTCACTCAATGGCGGCAGTTTGTGACAATATTTCAAATGTTTAATTCTAGGAAATCTGTAACAAGAGTACCATACCAGATATGATGTACAATAAAGTGAACGTGAAGAGCCCACATACTAAAAATTTCTTGTTTAGGGAATTTAATTTCCGTTATCATCAATATCAAGTTCCAATGATCGAGTTAAAGTGTTTTAGAATCCATTTTTAAAAATAATTATTTCAGAGAAATGACTGTAAGCTACTTAAATAATCCTAAATAAGTAGATATTTTTCTTTCTGTTGACAAACCTACAGAAGCGAATGCAATTTTCCAAAATAAGAAATTTATACATTTTTCGGATGATTATTTGGCACTCTATTTTAAACACAAGGACGTTTTTCATGTCGTGGATTTCAAAATTTAATATGATTTCCATTTCGAGAAAATGTTACTGTGATACCTCTTAATGTAATAGTTTAAAGCCTAGATGTAATTTAACAATGTATAAGCTTTTAACGACTACGGGTCAATTTCATATTGACTGAACAACGGTTGAAAGCAGAATATTCAGAAAAAAATCCCGAAATTTAAAATACTAAAAAAAAAACGAGTGATTTTTTTATTAAAAAATAGTTATATTAAAAAACTTTCACTGCTATTATCCAAATACACCTCAAGTATTAGTTAACTTTCTAAGCTATATCCTATAATAAACTTTAAACTTAACTGCTTGGTAAATGATTATGTAACTAGCTATTTCTAACATCTATAATTAAACTCGAAGTTGACATCATTCAAACGCTTCTATACTATTAATTAAATATTAAGCTACTAATACGGGAAAAAAGGTATAATTAACTAATTTGAAATTACTGTTCAATGATTTAAAACTTGACAACTATGATTCTACGTGTATGTAATAATTATTAATTAGTTTTAAATTTAAAAATTCATTCCACAACTTAATTGGATATTGTTCTACAATCATCATCATCATCATCATTGTCAACCATTATCAATCCACTGCTGGACGAAGGTCTCCCCAATTTTCCTCCACAACGGACTGTCTTGTGCCAGTCTCCTCCATGTCACCCCTGCATACTTTCGAATTTCATCCACCCATCTCCCATGTGGTCTACTTCTGGGTCTTTTCCTGTCCCTTGGAATCCAATATAAAATTTCGGCTGTCCATCGATGATCTGTCCTTCTGGCAGTATGTCCAGCCCATTGCCATTTCAGGGATTTAACTCTGATCATGATGTCTTCCACTCTTGTCATTTTTCGGATCCACGAGTTCCTCTTCTTATCTCTCCTGGTTATACCAAGCATGCACTTCTCCATGCTTCTTTGAGTTGTCTGCAGCCTTTGTATGTCTCTTTTAGTTAAGGTCCACGTCTCTGCACCATACGTAAGCACTGGAAGGATGCATTGATCAAACACTTTTCTTTTAAAACATAATGGCATATTGCTCTTGAAAATTATGCTGTTTCTTCCAAAAGCTCTCCAGGCAAGTTTAGTACGCCGATTAATTTCTTCATCAATGTGACCCTCACTTGATATCTGCTGTCCAAGATAAACGTACGTGTCTGTTATCTCCAGCTTTTCTCCATCAATCGATAAATCTTCATTTCTTGTAAAAGCATTGAACATCACTTTTGTCTTCCGAAAGTTCAGTTTTAATCCCACTTCTTTACTCTTGTCAGCAAGTTCCTGGATCATACTCTGCAGCTCTGATGGGCTAGTTGCAAAAATGACTACGTCATCAGCAAAACGAAGGTGGGTTAGATAATCTCCATTAATCTTTATCCCCTTGTTTTCCCAGCTCAGTGACTGAAAAACACCCTCCAATGTGGCATTAAAGAGCTTCGGAGATATGGTGTCACCTTGTCTCACTCCCTTTCCAATTTTTATGTGTGTTGTATTTTTAAACAGCCTAATCTTTGCACTTGAATTTTCATAGATGTTATTAATAATATTAATGTATGCATCTTCAATACCGCAGGTTTTCAGAGCCATTGTAACTGCTGATGGTTTCACCGAATCAAAGGTTTTTTCATAATCGATAAAAGCCATGCACAATGGAAGTTCATATTCCCTCGCTCTTTCAATTAGTTCTCTCAGCACATGGATATGATCTATTGTGCTGTAGCCACTCCTGAATCCAGCTTGTTCTCTCGGTTGAGCCATGTCCAGTGTTACCTTCAAGCGGTGTGAAAGAACTTTAGTGAAGATTTTATAAACTACTGATAGGAGGCTGATAGGTCTGTAGTTTCCGAGATCCTCAATGTCACCTTTCTTATGTAGCAGGATCATTGTAGCGGTGTTCCAATCCTCAGGAATCTTTCCTTCATTAAGGCATCGAGTGAAAATTTGGGCGAGTACTGTTTCGATTTCTCCACTTGCTTCTTGTATGATGTCTACAGTAATTCCATCTTCTCCTGGAGCTTTTCCCCGCTTCATGTTCTTGATTGCATGTGCAATTTCTGCTGGAAGGACTGGAGGAACTCTGGTACTGGTATCTTTCATGATGTCTGGAGTGCATGTATCATCCCTTTCATATAATTTGGAGTAAAAATCTTTCACTCTTGTCAAAATTTTGCCTCTATTTCTTGTTACAGAACCATCTTCTTTTCTCAGTGCCATAATCTGTTTTCTTCCCTTACTGAGATGTCCCTTTGCTATCTTTAAGTTTTGGTTGTTTTCAATTGCTTTCCTCACTAGTTCACAGTTGAATTTTCTTACGTCTTCAGTGATACTTTTTCGTACTGTCTTGCATAGCTCTATATATTCCACTTTGGAAGTCACATCTTCTTTAGTTGTCCTCATCTCTCTTCTTTTTTGCATCAACATTTTCGTTTTTCCTGATAATTTATTTACATGCAACTTGTTCTTAGACCCAGCTAATTTTGTTGCTGTTTCCATAAGAGCTTTGGTTACTTTTCTGTTAACTTCAGAGATGTCCACTTCTTCCGATGTTAGGCCTTCTAATGTCCACTTCTTCCGATGTTAGGCCTTATAAACTTTGTGATGGCGATTTGTCGTGTGCGCCACATTAGATGTGCTGCATTTGTGTTCAGAAGCATTTCGACACTTGCCGAAAAGTAGCAAAAGGTTTTTCCACTTTTGGTCCCTTATGATCAGGGGAGAAAACAGAAATCATAATGATGACTGTTACTGTTTGTTCTTGTAAAGTACAAAGGTACGATATGAAAGAAAACATAATTTTTTACGTGAAAGTCCTACCATTGATCAACCCAGTACCTCATTACCCAAGCTATACGCAAGTGCCAATGCCTTTGCCACCAGATACATTAATATAGGCATTTATTGATTATGAAATAAAGAATGAAAACTCTGATGAGTACTTCCAAGGGGTTTCATGTAGCGCATGACCCCCGATTTTTGATATAACGAATGGAACGAATTAGTCTGAGTTATAGGTTATCCTAAGTACGAGGATAACCTAGGTCTCAAATTTTTTCGTTCAAAACGTCCTCAATGTAATACAAAACAGAAAATAAAATATGTAGATTAAGATAATACAACGTAGTTGTCACAAATGTTTATTTTTTCAAGCCGACCATGGTTTCTCTGGGTACTGACCTAGCTTCATTAGGACGAATGGCCCGTAAATATTCAAATTGTATCATCATCATCATCATTGTCAACCATTATCAATCCACTGCTGGACGAAGGTCTCCTTAAGTTTCCTCCACAACGGTCTGTCTTGTGCCAGTCTCCTCCATGTCACTCCCGCATATTTACGAATTTCATCCACCCATCTCCCATGTGGTCTTTTTCTGGGTCTTTTCCTGTCCCTTGGAATCCAATCTAAAATTTCGGCTGTCCATCTATGGTCTGTCCTTCTGGCAGTATGTCCAGCCCATTGCCATTTCAGGGATTTAACTCTGATCATGATGTCTTCCACTCTCGTCATTTTTCGGATCCACGAGTTCCTCTTCTTATCTCTCCTGGTTATACCAAGCATGCACCTCTCCATGCTTCTTTCAGTTGTCTGCAGCCGTTGTATGTCTCTTTTAGTTAAGGTCCACGTCTCTGCACCATACGTAAGCACTGGAAGGATGCATTGATCAAACACTTTTCTTTTAAGACATAATGGCATATTGCTCTTGAAAATTATGCTGTTTCTTCCAAAAGCTCTCCAAGCAAGTTTTGTACGCCGATTAATTTCTTCATCAATGTGACCCTCACTTGATATCTGCTGTCCAAGATAAACATACGTATCTGTTATCTCCAGTTGTTCTCCATCAATCGATAAATCTTCATTTCTTGTAAAAGCATTGAACATCACTTTTGTCTTCTGAAAGTTCATTTTTAATCCCACTTCTTTACTCTTGTCAGCAAGTTCCTGGATCATACTCTGCAGCTCTGATGGGGTAGTTGCAAAAATGACTACGTCATCAGCAAAACGAAGGTGGGTTAGATAATCTCCATTAATCTTTATCCCTTTGTTTTCCCAGTTCAGTGATTGAAAGACATTTTCCAATGTAGCATTAAAGAGCTTCGGAGATATGGTGTCACCTTGTCTCACTCCCTTTCCAATTTTTATGTGTGTTGTATTTTCAAACAGCCGAATCTTTGCACTTGCATTTTCATAGATGTTATTAATAATATTAATGTATGCATCTTCAATACAGCAGGATTTCAGAGTCGTGGTAACTGCTGATGGTTTCACCGAATCAAAGGCTTTTTCATAATCGATAAAAGCCATGCACAATGGAAGTTCATATTCCATCGCTCTTTCAATTAGTTCTCTCAGTACGTGGATATGATCTATTGTGCTGTAGCCACTCCTGAATCCAGCTTGTTCTCTCGGTTGAGCCATGTCCAGTGTTACCTTCAAGCGGTGTGAAAGAACTTTAGTGAAGATTTTATAAACCACTGATAGGAGGCTGATAGGTCTGTAGTTCCTGAGATCCTCAATGTCACCTTTTTTATGTAGCAGGATCATTGTAGCATTGTTCCAATCCTCAGGAATCTTCCCTTCATTAAGGCATCGAGTGAAAATTTGGGCGAGTACTGTTTCAATTTCTCCACTTGCTTCTTGTATGATGTCTATAGTAATTCCATCTTCTCCTGGAGCTTTCCCCCGCTTCATGTTCTTGATTGCATGAGCAACTTCTGCTGGGAGGACTGGAAGAACTCTGGTACCTTTCATGATGTCTGGAGTACATGTATCATCCCTTTCATATAATTTGGAGTAGAAATCTTTCACTCTTGTCAAAATTTCGCCTCTATTTCTTGTTATAGAACCATCTTCTTTTCTCAGAGCCATAATCTGTTTTCTTCCCTTACTGAGATGTCCCTTTGCTATCTTTAGGCTTTGGTTGTTTTCAATTGCTTTCCTCACTAGCTCACAGTTGAATTTCCTTACGTCTTCAGTGATACTTTTTCGTGCTGTCTTGCATAGCTCTATATATTCCACTTTGGAAGTCACATCTTCTTTAGTTGTCCTCATCTCTCTTCTTTTTTGCATCAACATTTTGGTTTTTCCTGATAATTTGTTTACATGCAACTTGTTCTTAGACCCAGCTAATTTTGTTGCTGTTTCCATAAGAGCTTTGGTTACTTTTCTGTTAACTTCCGAAATATCCACTTCTTCCGATGTTAGGCCTTCTAAAGCAGAGAATCTGTTTTTCAGTTCCAACTTGAAAGTATTATGGTGTTTTTTAAGGTTGGTTATGTCAATACATTCTGTTTGTCTTATGAGCTTGCCACGTTCCAGTTTAGTGTTGAGGTGCATCTTACATCTCACCAATCTATGGTCACTACCTGTGTTGAACTTGTTCAGCACACTGCAGTCTTCGATGACGAATTTTTTGTTACACATAATAAAATCAATTTCACTTGTCGTCCCAATTGGATGTCTCCATGTCCATTTCCTGTGTGGCTTTTTCTTGAAAAAGGAATTCAAGATGAAAAATCCTTCTGCCTCTGCAAACTCAACGAGAGTATTTCCACGCTGGTTTCTGTTGCCGTGACCGAATTTACCTACTGAAGTTTCATTCTGTTGCCGGTGCCCTATTTTTGCATTGAAATCTCCCATAATTATCTTCAAGTGCTGCTTACCTTTATTATTTAGATGACGAATTTCCTCATAAAATTCTTCAATTTCTTCTTCAGGATGACTTGTGGTGGGTGCATAAGTTTGAATAATCTGAGCCTGGTATCTTCTCGATAATTGGATAACGAGTCGTGCAGCTCTGTCAGAGGAACTTTCAACTTCTACCACTTTATCCTTCAGTTTCTTGTTTATTATAAATCCAACACCACTAGTTCTGCCAGTATCTGTCCCACGATAATAGAAGAGATGTCCACTTTTCAGTTCAATGAGATCTTCTCCTTTTCTCCTTACCTCACTTAGCCCGACGATGTCCCACTTGATCCTTTGTAGTTCCTCTTCCAATTCAAGAAGCCTTGAATCAGAAGATAGGGAGCGTCCGTTGTAGGTAGCCAAGGTCAGCATCAAATGGCAGCCTAGTCCGGTCCTCCGGGGATTCTTAGCACCCTCTGCCTTCATGTCGCACTGGCCGCTGCCTTGGCCAGGTACATTCCAGCTGCCGGAGACTGAGGGCCAAGATTTAAGTTGTAGAGTCATTTTGGAGGTGTTTGGCCATAACTCACCACGCTGGCCAAGCGGGTTGGTGAGTGTGGGATAGCATTTCCTCTGATCCCGATGGTATAGTTATACCGCTATTTGCGGTCGTCAGAGCCCCTTTAGTGGGAACAGGATGCACCACGAGAAGGCGGGGTTGACATTTGTCAAGGAGAGGCTGTGATGTTACGCATCACCTGACCTTACATCCCTTCAAATTGTATATGACATCATAAATAGTGTTTACAGTCACGTGCTTTGGTTGGATGCTTCCACGCGTTTGATAGAAATGGCGTGGATGCCATGTCATTAACAAGTTGCGAAGACTTCTGATATACATGGAAAGCTTTCAAAATATCAAGTTTGGTGTTTGAATCTGTCTTGTCAATAAGTTTTCTTCTTCAAAGAGAAATTTGTGGTCCTTTTCGTAACAGTGTTTAGCCATCGATGACTTCTTTAGGTCACAATTCCGAATGTAGGTCTTGTGCTCCTTCAATCGAAAACGAAAGGATCTACGGGGCTGTCCTATGTACGAAGCGCCGCATTCACATGGAATTTCATAAATTGCCCACGAGTTTTTGCCTTCAACATAGTCCTTTGATCCTAAAAATCCCATTTTGTTTATAGGTTTAAAAATCACTTTAAGATTAAAGGTTTTAAGAATTTTTGTAAGTTTGAAGACAATGTCACGGGAAAATGGAATAATGACAAAATTCTCTCGCAATGGGCGCATCACAGGAGTCAATGTGGAGATGGGCTTCGGTTTCCGGAATTTTGTTAGAGCCTTATCTATAATGGAAGGGTTGTATCCTCGCTGTACTGCAACACGTTTAAGGAAATAAAGTTCTTTTTCCAAACTGTCCTTATCTGAACATAATAATAAAATGTTTTGGTCTTATTCGAAAAGGCCGCGTCTTTTATGTTCCGATGTCATCGGAGAGTGGTAAATGTAAAATCAGCTTTACCCCCTTTGGTAATCCCATGCATTGGAGTATCTTGCAATTAGCAATGTTTGAAGTTCACAGATGCAACAGCTAAGCAAAGCACACGAAAACGGACAATTTATTGTAACATTGATATCTAGCGAAAGGCGAGTTGGACTAATATTTACGTTTAAGAAGCCATCGAAGATACCAACAACAACAAGGAGTTTCTAATTTAGGTTGAGAGACCCGAACCTACAGCGCTTTGCGCATTTTGGCAGGTGAAAGAGAATCTAAGAGAGTTTGGAGCAGATTGCCCTGATAGAATAGCACGAAAGAAAAGTATGGATTAATTAGAGCACAAGGAGTAAACGGTTTCCCGTTAAGTAGTGAAGTTGTAAGCTGCCCTACATACTTACCTGCAACAGCAAGCCGTTCCGAGCGATATTTCTCTCTGCAGCAAAATGCCTGGTACACCGCTGCCACAGATGAGCACAGGGGGAAGGGAAGAGAAGGACACGGGAAAGGAGGAACCTGAAAAAAAAAAAGAAACATCACACACAGAATAAGTTTCCCAGAAGAAAACCGACGTTCAACACCAGATAAAACAAAACTGAACATTTGCACAGTGTTCCTCTCGGAGTCCGCTATTTGCATCGCTACTCGTAAGCCAATGAGAGAAAAGATTTTCCCCATTGGTTTAAATTTTTTTCTCTCAGGTTTACTTGTCCAAATTCTTGCCTGACAGGTAAGAGTAACCATAGCTGAGGTGGTGTGATCACAAGATTACACCGATCGAGGTTTAAGTTACTCATTTTGAGTTAACAACAGAAAAACAAAAATATAAAAACGGCCACAATCAGGGTTATTATAATTATTATATTTTTTTTTATTCCTTATTTAAAGAGCCGTAGTATAAAGGTCAATCAGTTTTTTCTTCGCTACTTGTCTGCTACAGCGGAAGAAATTAAGTCCTGTTTTTATTTATTTATTTATTTTTTAGTCAAAACTAAGGCGTAGCCGTGGTGACGCAGTGGTCGTTGAACAGACAAGTCGCATTTTTTTCGTCTCCTGCGTAGAAGTCAACGTTCGTTTGTGTACTTGTTCTTTTTGTGGTGTTTCGTTGTTTTGTGTTTTGGTTGCAGTGTTTCGTACCCTCGCTTCACGAGCAGTGAGGCTGAGTGCCGAGTGGGTGCTCATTTTTTTGTTTTTTAATTTTCGTGTGTCGTCAGTTACGGCGCAGGAGTTTTGGTGGGCCAGTGGTCGAGAATATCCACTACCATTGTGAATAAGTCACTGTCGTCTACAGCTGCTTCGTCGATTGCTGATATGTCTTCGCTTCTTAGTTCTGTGTCTTCTTCGGGGAATGTTGCGTCGACTAGTGCTGCTGGTCTTCCAGAGACTGTGCTTCTGGCCACCCGTGTGCCGGCTGCGTCTTATATTCCTGGTTCTACTAGTTCTACTTCAACGTCGTTCGCCCAAGCTGTGGGTAGTACCTCATATATTTCTAGTGATTCTGCGCCACATTTCAAACGTGTAGTTTCGGCGTTGAAAATTATTCTTCCAAGTGGTTCACCGCAAGGTAAGCAATTGTCGTCTGCCTTATTATTAAGTGTTTTTATTCCTGCTTTGCGTGACACTCCCTCCCCTAGTATCTGCATGCTGTGTCGAAGGTCGTTCCAGCCGAAAGCATTGTGTCCATTATCGCTTGGGTCGAGGGGTGGTTGTTCACTTTACCCACCAGCAAGCAGTAGATTTAATTATAGTTCATGGGGTTGATATTGGGTCCTTTCATCTACAACCTGTCGCTGCAGCCCAAAGACCAGTTACGGTGACCCTCTCTCCTGTACCAACGGCTGTTCCTGATTCTCTGTTGATTGATGCCCTAATCACGATGGGTCGTGTTGTGGGAGTGACCAAGATTCTTCCAGGTACAGCCCGTGATTCCCCCTGAAACATGTTCAGGGTGGGCGCCGCCAGTACCGGGTTATTTTTACAACTCAGGTTATTTTTACAACTTCTCCGGGTTATTTTTACAACTTCTTGCGGAACGCCGTGCAACTCTGGAATTAGTCACTGATACCCGGATGTACATTTTTAAACTTTTTGTGAACAGAAAGGAACTGAATATTACCCGCTCTCCACAAACTGTACCCCGCAAACCATGCCGATATGAGAAACGATATGATTAATATTAACAACATATCACCATACCGACAATAGACTACATTCAATAAAAATTAAACAATAAGTTACGCTCAGAGTGGCAGGACAAAAATACAGTAAATCTATAATCAAATTATGATACCCTACTATGTATATATGCCTATAATCAGAGTACCATTATGTATAACCGCGAGAACAATGCAGACTAATGAGCCATGCATTAAGATCTGAGTTACTGATGAAATGTGAATTTAGAAAGCCCAAAGATGGTACGTGGTTGAAGTTCAAAGATTCAGGAATCATAATGCATGAGGCCCACAACATGGATAGCACGAAATTTAATAGACAATAGTAAATTAGAATCAAAAATCCATATTAAAAAGTGCAGACTACAATATAAGAAGTAAACAAGTAGCCATTAAAGTGGTAAATAAGAATGTCCTGAATGCCCTGCAGTTAACACCTCTAATGTCCGTAGGCAATTCGTTCCATTTTCGACGTCCAGCTGCATTAATACCATAGTATGCTATCTTTGGGCAAACCCTAGGAACCAGAAAGTTTAGACTGCCCATAGTATCATGATAATGTGAAAAACGCATAAACTCTAGGACGCCTAAGTATCTATTAGAATGAATCCCATTATGCATGAAAAGTAACAAACGAAAAGTGAACAATTTATGAATTGGCATAATGCGGTATAGACTATAAGCCCCGTTAGCACTAGGGTCATTAGCCAATAAACGAATGTATTATTTTTGTAATGCAGATAGTCGAGAGACATTACCAACGTGGTCTGACCTCATGCCAATATACAATAGTATAGAAGAGAATAGATGAAAGAATAATGCAAAACTCTTTTAACTAGAATCGTCGAGATTCCCGATATCCTGTAAATGGCATCTATACGTTTTCCAAGTTGAATTGCTAGATGATTAATGTGAGTATACCAACGTAGGGACTCATACAAGAAAACTCCCAGAAATTTAATTGAAGGCTTAAAAATAAAAGGAACAACATTCAAGAAAGTCCATTCAGAGCCAATACTTGTGTTCCTCGACGAGAAAAATCAACTACACTAGTTTTGTATGGGTGTATAGTTAAAACATTACAGCACCACGAACAAAAGTATTCATCAAGATCTCGATTAACTGTGGGTGTCATTTCAAGCAGTGAGTTTCCAGAAAAAACAAACTGGTATCGTCTGCGAACGGTACATGAAGATATCGCGAAGATATGTTTAAGATACCGTTAATATAAATAAAGTAAATAACGGGTCCCAGAACCGAGCATGGCGGAACTCCAGAGCAAATTTTACCTACAGAGGAGCGTATTCCGCTTACCTGCACGTACTGTATCCTTTGTGCCAGATAGCTTTTAAAAAATAGATACGGAACTCCCCTGATCACAATATGATATAATTTAGGCAGAATAATATCATGCTGAACACAGTCAAAAGCTCTTGATAAATCGCAGAAAATTCCCAAGACACATCTTCCCGAATCTACATTAGTCTGCATATAATTGAGAACATCCAATACCGCCGTTTCCGTTGAAAAACCATGACAAAAACCATGCTGCCCTGAATATAGAGTTTTATGTTTATCCAAGTATTTGGTCAATCTATTTAAAACTAATCTTTCTAGAATTTTTACAAAGGTAGAAATGTTAGTAATCGGAAGATTATTTTCAACATTGTTTCTAGGAACCTTTATATATAAAACACAGATATCCTACGAATAGTAAATGAAAGAGAAATCTGTAAAGTTTGCAAAATGCGATTAAAGATATGATAAAAAGGAACCAGCAAGAACTGAGCAGCAGGCTTAATCACCCTTGGGTGAACATCATTCGGGCCGACACTCGTATTGGGATCTAGTTTGTTGGTAGTAGTCAATAGGTCGATCGAAACCGGATCAAAAAATAAGTTGTGGAGGGCCTTCGGTGGGACAGAAAGCCTGTAAAATCCCCAGACACCTGCGGAATATTTCTTCTTAGTTTATCGGGCAATTCAACAAAGAAAGATTTAAATATCTAAAAAATGCCATCTGTATCGGTAATCCGAAGTACCCCATGTTCAAGTTGTGTCGGTTATTCATCATCACCTAAGCCATTAATAAGTTCACCGATTGACTTCCATATTTCTTCATATCCGTAGTGCCAGCAAACCGATGTAAGTAATAATATTTCTAACCATTCTCAGTTTAGTGTTGTACCAGTTTCTATATCTGTTGAACTGCTAGAGGTCAGAAGCACTCCTGGACTGTAATTTGTTTTTAAATAATTTGTTCTTTTTATTAAGGCACCTAAAGAGACCACGAGTGAACCATGGCTTACGGCACTTCGATGATCTTGTTAAAAACTTAAGTAGAAATATACGATTGTAAGGACCCAAATAATCCCTCAAACACATCAAATGCGTGTATTGGATCATCGTGGCAAAACACAGAAGACCAGTCCATGACCGCAAGGATCTCGCCAAATTAAATCAAACTCCGACGGTCATATGTACGAATACATATAGAGCTATTGTTGGGCAATTGAATATGCGAGATAACTCCACTTAGAAGATCGGTAGATCATCACTTACACTATATGAAAACGCACCCGTAGAACAGTCGTAATCATTTGTTATGAAAAGATCAAGTATGCTTGAGGTGGTAGTAGTAATTATCGTCGGGATAGTAACAGCATTGATAAATCCTGAGGACATAATTATATCATCAAATGGGAATGATATGTTATTTGTTGGAGTCATGTCAATAGCAAAATCACCCGAGCAGTACACCATTTTTCCACACCTGTGAACTTCATCAAAGTAATTTTAAAATAAATTTAAAAAACAACAACATTGAATTCCACTAGGCGGGCGATAAACAGCACTAATAATAGTGCTATTAGTTTCCAAGGTGACAATTTCGTAGTTATAATATATAACCAAAAATCGCTCTCACTGTGTAATTGCAATATGACGTTTTACAAAAATTGCGATCCCCCCAACTTTTACCCGCGTTCGAGAAGCGTTAAATAGTCTAAAAACCCTGCACATTGCACAGGTGTGGAATCTCCACATCGAATCATGTCTCTGAGACACAGACAATTATAATGAATTAGCTTTATTTGCTTTCCGCTAAGCTAATTATTATGAATGATTCTCTTCTTACCAGCTAGCTAATGATATACTTGCACTAAGCTTCAAAATAATGAATTCCCAAAAGGGTATTGTTACTAGTTAATTACGAACTTAAACAAAGTCTCAACGCTGGTTATTTATATTACGTAATAAAAGTCATAAACCTAACAGCCAGACAGAGGTCTGACAAAAACTATGAATTGAGAAAGACTGAACTTACTGAAAACTTGTTTATTTCCAAGACTCTTGGTCAACTAAGGCACTCATATATCTTGTACATAATAATGAATAAACTTTCCTCTTATAGTACACACTCTCTCATAACAACACCTCGCAACGCCAACACACCAACCAACGCAACACACAAGTCTCGATGAACGCGCCTATATACTAGCTACCACCACGTCATGACTTACACTCATTGCCAGATCTCATTCAGCGGGTGAAATAATATTTCGTTCAGTAGGAAGATAATTTACATAGTAAAATAAAATAACCAGAGATAGTAAAATCAAAAGGAAAGTGAATATAGAGTATACGTTACACAATGTCAACAAGGAAGTCGAGAGACCCCAGAAACTCCAAGAACAACTTAAATTTACTCTATATAGTACGTGCGTTTATGTGCAATATTCTCAAGCGAAATTATGTGAGACCAGTAATTCATGAAAATCATTAATAGTGAGAAAATCCGGGTTGCAGTACATAGTAAATAACAATATCCATCAAAATTAATAGCATGAGGAACAAATAACAGGTGAATATTAGAAGAGATTCAAATCCAAGTAATTTTTACTCCAAATTATAACCATGCCCTCCTCTTTACGGCAGAATATACGTCTATTTCTGTACCAACAGAATCTGATGTTATTTTCTCTTGAAAACCTTCTCGCATTCCAAAACAGGTCCCGATCATAAGGAGTTATACGCTGGTCCCTTCCTGGCAGTTAGTATCAATGTCAGTCAATTTCAGTCTTCCGACCCTTCTGCAAAAAAAGTCTCTTACCTTTCTCGTTTTGAACTGTACAATGATGGGTATCTACGCTGTCAACCCTGAATACGCATCCTGTGCACAACTTCAATGTCATCTTTCAACAAGTCTCCATTAACCAACTTACCAGCGATTCTGAGGACCATGTCCACAAAAACCATCACTTGTTTCACTACTCCCGCCAGGGGTGCCAGTATTTCAAGGTTTTCATTTCTTACGTTCCTGTAATTCAATTCACGTAGAAGGTTGAATTTCAAGTAGCCAATCAGGATGTTAAAATGGCTTCCGCTTAAGATGCACAGACTTAGACTTATGCACCGGTGTAGTCTGGAAGTCCGTTGAACTAAAGATTCTTGATCTCAAAGACTAGAGTCTCGTGACACTTATATATATATATTAAGGTAATACAACGTTTCTGTCACAGTTATTTATTTTTTAAGCGACCATGGTTTCGCTGGGTATTGGCCTAGCTTCATCAGGACGAATGTCAATGTTCCTGAAAAGACATGTCTACTTTAAAAAGTACTATTATCCGTTTTTTGAAACTGAAGATAAAGAAGTTCAGATTACTGAACCATTTGAACTTCTTACAACGATGCAAAAGACATCGCATCTTACCGAGTTTCATGTCCTTGAAATGTAATCTAATACCTACTCAGAATGTAACGAAAGCAGTGAGTAGTGCTTCGTTTGCCATTCTTAGAGCTGTTATTAAGGACACTCGGAAGGACATAGCGAAGGTGGAAAATGAACTTCATGTTCTACATCTTTGGTTAGCTAACACATTAGCCGATTTTGATATTTTAGACAAAAACACTTCAGTTCGTAGTGCTAACATGTCAACGAATTTCCCTTGAAAGAAAATTCCAAAAATTGATAGCTGATAATAAGAATATGCAGGCTTATACCCATATTAATAATAACGGAATTGTGTATCCAGATAATGAAGTATTTGTTAACTTGCCCGGTCATAGTCTCTCTGAAATTCAGAAGCTGACTTTACGACATAATTCTAACTTTGCTATCTCAAGAAAGATACCGGTATCAGACATAGTTGCTTCAGTTGAGGAATCTCTAATGCAAAGCAGCCTCAACTTTGAAGAAAAAGAAATAGGTAGACATTGTATCAGCCAAGTATAACTGCAAATCACGCTACATTACCTAGACCAAATTTAACCGCCAAAGAAATTAATGTGCTTAAAGAATTGCGCTCAAATTCAAATTTAATCATCACTAGAGCTGACAAAGGAGGTCAGGTGGTTGTGTTAGACAAACACCATTATGATAAAAAAGTCAAAAATCTTATTTCGGATGGACCTTACAAAGAAATAAAGAATGATCCTTCAGATAAACAATTGAAAGAAATAAAGAAATTGAACGAAATCTCAGAAACTCTGAACCCAAAAATAAAAAACAAATTTACACCTTCATACGCCCGTTGTGCGAGATTCTATTCTCTCCCTAAAATACATAAATCCGGAATTCCTTTCCGGCCTATAGGAAGTAATATCGGCACAGTAGCATATAAGTTATCGAAATTCTTATCTTCAAAATTATCTACATTGGCCACTCTAAACGAAACATCTATGACAAATTCCATTGAGTTTACCAATCGACTCAAGCTACACGTTTGCGTAGATCAACTAATGCTATCCTTTGATGTTGTATCTATGTTCACCAATGTTCCAGTAAAAGGAGCTCTGGAATAACTAAAATCAAGTCTTGTGGAGCATCATTACAGCCAACCTGAAGTTGAAGAAATAACAAGACTAGTGGACATTTGCATAAAACAGAACAGTTTTACTTTCCGTGGAACGTTTTATGAAGAGACGGAAGGTCTAGCCAGGGACAGCTCACTACTACCTATATTATGTGAAATCTATATGCGTCGATTTGAGGAAAAACATTTCAGACTTCTGAAATTTGACTTATGGATGCGATATGTAGACGATACTTTCGTTCTATTGAAGTGGAAACATTCTCAAATTCCGGAATTTGTCAAACTTATAAATTCCATTGATCCTCACATTCAATTCAGCTACGAAACTGAAAATAATGGATGCCTACCATTCCCTGACGTCCTGGTAACTCGCTTAAATGGATCTCCCGCAACCACAATTTATCGGAAGCCTTTCGTTATTTTTCACCTCCACATGCCTAAGTCCAATCACCCTTATCAACAAAAACGCAGCGTCTTTTACACTTGCGTATATCGCGCGATACATACATGTTCAGAATAAGACAGTTTGGAAAAAAGAACTATATTTCCGTGAACGTGTTGCAGTAGAACAATGATACAACCGTTTCATTATAGACAAAGATCTAACAAAATTCCGGAAAACGAAGCTTATCTCCACATTAACTCCTGTGATACGCCCATTACGAGAGAATTTTGTAATTATTTCATTTTCCCGTGACATTGCCTTCAAAATTACAAAACTGCTTAAAACATTTAATTTTAAGGTGATTTTTAAACCCATAGACAAAATGAGCTTTTTAGGATCAAAGGACTGTGTTGAAGACAAAAACTCATGGGGAATTTATCAAATTCCATGTGAATGTGGCGCGTTGTATATAGGACATACCCGCAGAACCTTGCGTTTTCGATTGAAGGAGCACAAGACCTACGTTCGGAATTGTGACCTAAAGGAGTCATCGATGGCTAAACAATGTTACGAAAAGGACCACAAATTTCTCTTTGAAGAAGCAAAACTAATTCACAAGCCAGATTCAACCACCAAACTTGATATTTTGGAAGATTTCCATATATATCAGAAGTCTTCGCAACTTGTTAATGACATCACATCCACGCCATTTCTATCAAGCGCGTGGATGCATCTAACCAAAACACGTGACTGTAAACACCATTTATGATGTCATATACAATTTGAATATTTACGTGCCATTCGTCTTGATGAAGCTAGGTCAATACCCAGCGACACCATGGTCGGTTTGAAAAAATAAATAATCGTGACAAAAACGTTGTATTACCTTAATATAAATATAATGCATATTGAACGCCGTTTAGAAAACAAATTTCCTCTAAGAGAACATTAATGTGAAATGGATGCTTATATTCCATAGTACTTGTCATTTAACCGAGAATAACGTTAATGGTAATTTAATTTAACCGGGAAATGGTTTTCAGTTACCAGCGCTTATTTCAATCATATTTAAAAGAAATTAAATGCACATATCATGGAGAGATAAGAAGAGGAACTCGTGGATCCGAAAAATGACAAGAGTGGAAGACATCATGATCAGAGTTAAATCCCTGAAATGGCAATGGGCTGGACATACTGCCAGAAGGACAGACCATCGATGGACAGCCGAAATTTTAGATTGGATTCCAAGGGACAGGAAAAGAACCAGAAGAAGACCACATGGAAGATGGGTAGATGAAATTCGAAAGTATACTGGAGTGACATGGAGGAGATTGGCACAAGACAGACCGTTGTGGAGGAAATTTGGGGAGACCTTCGTCCAGCAGTGGATCGATAAGGGTTGACAATGATGATGATGATGATGATGATCATGACAGGCTACGATTTGAAGTTCGTTCTTGCTCTAGTGTTTTGCACAACGTTTATTGAAGAAATAAAATAACGTCTATGAAAGGATTTACTAAATGTTCCTGAAATCACCCATATTTCAGGATGCATTCATGCCTTAATTGTGACCTAAGCATTATTTTTGAATTTTCCACCTCATCTTATTCTTTAATAAAGTATATTTTCAATAAAGAAATTTCTGTAAGTAACAAAGGTTTTAAAACGTATACGAAATTTAATATCAAATTACGTCCTCGATATCTTTTTTTAAGCCGTTGTACATTTGAAGGTCATTTGTAATCGATCATAAACATTGTGCAATTTTATATAAGTATATCACTCAACAGATATATATGCAATGAACAAGTCTATAATCAAGAGGCGCTTGAAACTAGTACTTGAAAGCATCTCTATGAGCAGGAAAATATGACGTCTACCACCAACACAAATATCTTTGCAGAGTAGGCATATCTTGTCATGACATAGGTATTTCACTCCAGTAATGCATTCTTTTTTTTGGTACCACATGTCGCAAAACGATATAAAAATTCTTGTAGTGTCCGTACACCACCGGATAAGAACTGTTTGGAGACGTGGAGAGACCAACGTCATGTTATACAGATGGTCATCATTTTCTGGCTCTTCGGTGTGTATGCTCCTAAATATTTTCATTAACACCAAGGATGGCCAATTTACTAGACATTAGTGAAAAGAAAGTGACTGTCACTGTACGTTAGTGGAATAAATTTAACAAAAGAAAATGCAAAATATCTTCCTGGATAGAATCCATTATGCAAAATCTCAATACGTCACTTAAATATTTTCGCAATGGAAATTTTAAGTGTGATAGCATTTTGATCATGCAGCCGAAGATTTTCTCGATTACATGTGCTTTCAGTGAACTAATGAAAGGGATTGAGTTCTCATACCAAATCAAATTGGGTTATTCGCAAGAAACTTGCAAGCACGCTTCTATATGGAAGTATCAGAAAAGTCATTAACTATTTTGAAATTAGGAAAGGTTGTGCTAAAGCTCTTGGTTTAAGTGAATTACACAGGGGATTAAAATTTCTAACCTCAACTTCCGTTCCTGGCACAAAATCCCTGTGCATTAAAAGACGTCGACAAAGCTTCCCTTCCTGTTGCATGGAAATCTGAATCCAAGGCTTAGGTTAGAACCTAGGTATCTAGAGAATATATCAGAAAGAAATTTGTTCCTCATATTATTAAAGCATTCCCAGATTAAACATCTTATTTTTACTTTCACCCTAGTACTTGGTTTTGATAACAATATTTGTAATATATAGTATCTTAAGTTTTTTAAACCAAATATTCAAGTAGTTAATACGCAGTAATTTTCATATACTTAAACACTAAAGAACTGTATACTGCTTTGTGCTTCAGAATTATCGTTTCACACGCGTCATCGGAACAAAACCAATATTTTATACATGAAGTCAATGAAATTTAAATCTGGAAAAGTTACGATAAATATTTCTGAAAAATGCTTTAAATAAAATAACATGTAAATAACTATGTTTTTAAGAGGTATTTCTTTTCAAAGCTTTCTGAGTGCAGCAGAAATATGTACTGCAAATCACTGGTTTTTTAGTAGTAATATACCAGTAAAATATTCAGATGGTGAAAATTAAAGTGAAATAACTTTTTGGTTTATAAATATATACTCATGAAAATTAATCCTGGCTAAGTCATTAAGGCTGTCATTGAATGAGTGTAACAGAAATTCAGTCCTATATCTGTAATGCAAATTACTTTGTACACATTTTCCAAAACATTATTACTTTGTAGAGTTTAACATTTTGAGCACCAATAAAAACGACCCATAGCTAATACGTGTCGCAGTTATTTTTCCGAAACATTTGTTAGAATTTTTTTTAAATTCAATTTATCTGACTCGAAAGTATTCCAATTTGGCTCTACATGGCCCCAGAAGTTATCTTCGCAATGTTTCTGTGTGGAAGAAACGAAATCTCTCATTTCTGTCTGATTTTTTTAATTATCTAGACCAAATAGAAATCAAAGAATGGGCACTAAAGTAAAATTGGAATCTTGTCTCCTATAGAACTTCTTAAATTCTACTGTACGTTCATTTTTTGAAGAGAAAATGTGTACATTACCAGAAAACATTTGAATTTGAGACAGAAACCACGCCTACCTACTAAGCTCCACCCCCAAACAATGTCATTGGTTAAAACATAACAGCGTATTTTGTCTTTTCGTTGTGGAGCCAACGAGAGACCGCTTCCATTCTGAATATAGTAAGGTCTTCAGTCATTCGCTGACACCTACATCTGGGACAATCCCTCAAGACGTAAAAGCCACGCCCAAAGAGGGATATTTTACGCTATCTTTTGCAGAAGATGAAGCCTAATACTCATTGAAAGACAGCCTTAAGGCAAACGAAATGAACTTTGTGGTAAATGAGAGAATATCCGAAAACGTGAAAATTTCTTCATCCTGGATAGGAAATTGAACGCGCGTCTCCCGGATAGCGCCCGAGTAAGCTAACCACTACACCACCCAGAGCGACCATATTTCAAGTTTCCGATTAATTTGAACATAACCGTCACAGGATTCGCAAGGCGAAGCTACCGACATTCATATGTAGCGATTCTGGAGGTTTGGAATGCATTCCCGTGATTGCCCGAAGACCCATAATATCAATGAAGGAAATACGATATTACACCACTTCGAGGACGAAGCTCGTTTTAAACCCGTATTTCGTTCATTGAATTTTGTGGTGGTAATTTACTTTTAGCACGGTCGCGCATTCAGCACACGTTGGGTCGAACCGACACACAAAGAAAGAAGCTTCGTGTTGTTTATGAACGACGTTCTGAACGTAATTTTTTTTCGAAAAGTTAACGACGGATTCCCTACCACTACGTTATAATTTTTTTAACTTTCAGAAAAGACTTCCCGTGCTAGGTGTGCTTTGTAATATACCAACATGTTTTAGTGATACGATCGCCCCAGCGTCCCAGTTGTCTAAGTGCAGTCTTTTGCCGAATCATTAGAGGAACCTCTGGTTTTGGGTTTCCTTCGTTTATGGATGACTTCCTTTGTTGCGGATGACTTCCTTTTCTTATGGACATCGTTCTAAATAAAAGTTTTTTCGAAGAGCTGTCCACGGATTCCACACCACAACAACATGAAAATGTTTATTAACTTACAGAAAAGACGTGCCGTGCAATGTGTGCTGGGTAACATACCAAAATATTGTAGTGTTACCATCACTTCAGCGTCCCAGTTGTTCTAAGCGCATGGCTTATACTAAATCATCAGAGGTATTTCTGGTTACTAGTCACTTCTCAGCCCTAGGTGATGTGGTTGACTTACGACACTGGCTCTCCTTTCTCGCTAGACCTCGTGGTCCTTAACTAGGTACGGGTGACTGCTTATAGACCATTGAGCTGTCATAGTGGTCGTTAAACCCCCAAACAAAAGCTGTTCCTACACGAAAACTAATTCTAGTCACATTTCTTTCTTTAATCGAATAAATTACGAAGATTGTTCAAACGTTTTCCTAGATCCTGCATCTACGAAGTCACGATTCGCATCCTTTGTAATCATTACTGCATAATGTAATAGACTTCGTTTCTCACGTAAATAAGAACTACCGAAAGACACACTGAAAGAAACTCATTTTGAAAAATTAAATAATTAAAAATGTTGTAGAGTAGCACTGACCCGAATTAAATGATAACAAACTTATCAGTGCAATTTAATGAATCATACCTGCACAGTAAAAGGAATAATAGAATTCTGCTAGTTTAAAATATTCTCATGTATTTCGAATCATTCCAAAGCCACGAGAAAGAGTTGTGCATTTGTCTTACCTCAGTTGTTACGGTGTGTCTTGTTGTGTCTTTCGAACGAATAATGACGCTTAAAGAAGAACAGGATTGATATCAGCGTTTTAATGGACAAAAAGCAGTCTCGTCTTTACTCCCCTTCACCCAAAACACGTTTTAACAATGGAAGTAAATGACCAATACCTTTCTTTCAAAAAATGTAGGCCGATAAACTTCGGAAATACTTGAAATCAACGGGTTTACTGCTAACAAATTGATCGCAACTGATTCATACAGGACAAATTGTATCAACCCCGCTACAATTTCTAACAAAAACTGTCATTTTTTATATCCATCTTAACAATTTAGTAAAAAGATCAAACACGAGAGATGCATTTACACGGCAAGATTCGTTAAACACAGATAGTATTACCTTTACTACACATAATATTCCTTCCATAGCGAATCATAAAGTAAAAAGGCCAACTCCTGCTAATTTAGAAATATAGAAAAACTATAGGTCGTCTCAAGATTCCATCACTTTCACATAGGTAGCGATATATTTATTGCTGCTCCTCTTTCCATGCAACTCAGTCGAGGTAGAAAAGTGTTCCATTCGGTACCAAGGGCCCTTCCCTTTGTAGAGGTCTCTTCTAGATCCTCCAAGGTCTCGTCTAGATCCACAGTGCCACCCCGATGGCGCAGTGGTCTAAGGCGTTGGCCTCTGATCATTCGTCCGTAAGGGGTCCGGGTTCGAATCCCGGTCAGGCATGGATGTTGTGTTTGTCTTACGGCACTGGCTCTCACCCTTCCCTGGAACCAGTGACCCTAAATTAGGGACGGGCGACTGCTTATAGCCCATTGAGTTGCTCACGGTGGTCGTTAAACCTCCAATCAAAAAAAAAAAAAAAAAAAAAAAAAAAAAAAGATCCACAGTAAAAAATAGGTCTAAACTTAGCCACCTAAATTAAGAGAGTTGAATAATATAACTTATAAAAATGGCATTTGATTGTGTGATATTAAATTGCCGCAGAATGCATCTGGCAAATTTTGAGTACGAAATTATATTTCATGCAAAATCAGTTGATGGGCACACACTTTCCCGTGCGGATACCTTGAAGCTATTGACTTGTGCTTGTTTCATGAGTCCCATCGCAGCTAAAATCAAGTTTTTATTTTTTTTTTTATCTTTTTTTTCAGAAAGAGCCTACGCTTACCTTTATTAGTTCTGCAAATACTCGTACTTTCGTTAATTATTTCGGTCTTCGCAGGATAGATTGAATCAGTTAGTCTTCTTGGGAAAGACTAAACATTTCCAGGGATTGTGGAAAGTTTGACTAAAGATCATGTGTTTCGTTGCGTGTTGAGAAAACTACACATACTGCTTTCCGCAATTAGGCAGGCAGAGAGCATTTTCCATATTATGTCTTTATTGAAAGAATATCACCACAAACAATATTTTTAAGCTATTCCTCCATTTGCCCTTGAGAAATTAATTTAGAAAAATATTTCATATTTCAGTGATATATACAGGGTGCCCGGATTATAACTGCGCACTGAAAGTAACACTTACCATGTCGAACTGATTTCTACAGGAGAAGTTGCAAATGGGTCCAGTAATGCGCGTATGAGTCATGACACACCAAACACCGACCTTCTGTTTCTAGCGAGGTAATTTCTTAAATTCTTGGGGATTTTTTTGTACTTCAAAACCAGTATTTTGGCTGTTGGTGTACCGTGACAGATAGACCCATGTCTCATCTGTAAAGAAAGTCAAGTTCGGATTGTCCTCACCTTCTTCATACAGGAACTCTAGGAACCACCTGCAGTACCGAACACGGGGCACGCTTTCTGTTTCTTTCACCTGATACAGAACAAACAGT
This sequence comes from Macrothele yani, assembly GCA_039090855.1. Taxonomy (NCBI): domain Eukaryota; kingdom Metazoa; phylum Arthropoda; class Arachnida; order Araneae; family Macrothelidae; genus Macrothele; species Macrothele yani. The sequence continues at coordinate 195,631,317 of CM077034.1, read as the reverse complement.
TTGTACGGGTGGAAACACAACTTTCTTTTCAGAAAATTGTGGGCTGTTCTCTTTGGAAAGTTAGCTTGCTTTGACAGCAGCCTCACGGACAGGTGTGGACTCCTCTGTTTTTCTTCTGCATAACTTGTACGATGTCGTCTGCTTTGGATGACCTACCGGGAAATGGGCTGTCAAAACCCTGACAATTTCTTGAAACCTCCCTATGAGCTGACGTACCGCTTCATGGTGCCGGTCGTCTACATCAAGAATTTTCATAACGAACTGTTTTTGCACTTCGTTCGTGTACTTGCCGTCATGGCAAAAAAACATGTTCCACTAAAAACACACCGTTGTCCTTGTGCCAAGAAGAGTTGCCAATCGACACGTCTACTTCCGTCGACCAAGCGCCGGAAATGACTTCGTCTCAGAATGACACCTGCGCGTGCCTCGGTTGGGGAAACATGAAGGTTACCAGACATAGAGCACTTCCACGAGGCGTCTTCTATTGTAATGTCATTCAAAATTTCTTGACTATTACATTAATGCAGTTCGAACATTCAGTGCACAGTCATTATTCGGAAACCGTTTATAAAGAAATAAAACATTTGAAACCATTAACACAAATGTTATTGCATGATATACAATTTTTTAAGGAAGTTGCTGGACAATCAGTTTGAAATATTCAGAAATACAGTCAAGTGAAACTAAAAGGAAATTAAAAAGCAAAGATGAATTCAAAAAAAGCGGAAAAAACCAATATCAGCAAGATCAAACACATGTGATGGTGTGAACACGTATCGAGTAGAAATTAAAAAAAAAGCCTGATTATATTTGACAGGTCATACGAAACAATCCGTGTGCAATAGAAGAAGATTACCTGACATTTCTTCATGACCTCATTTCGTTACAAGAATTCCCTGAAACTGTTAGGATAAGTTAGAGATTATGCTTTCAGCTTTAGATTCATAATTTCAATAAATAAAGCTTTTCGACAGAGCTGTGGGTTACCGAATGTTATAAATACAAAATCATAACAATTTGATAAGTGCAATTTATTTTGAATTCTGGTGACAAATAGTATGTTGAAATCAGTTTTCCTTTCCTGGATTTATGTGTCTAAAATATAGATTTTTTTCAATTATAAGGAGCCGACATTTTGGATATTCTGACGGGTTTTTTTAATCCACAGACGACTTTCTTGTTCATTCGAAACAAAATAATTTGGCAGACAAATTTTGAAAGAAATCATATATCCAATCGATTAAAATCGGTAATGGCCGCTCGGTGGTGCAGCGATCTAAGCGATGGCTTCTGATCATTCGTCCATGAGGGGTCCGGGTTCTGATCATTCGTAAGTGAGGCATGGATGTAGTGTTTGTCTAACGGCGCTGGCTCTCTCCCTTCTCTTTAACCAGTGGCCCTAAATTGGGGACGGCTTTGACTTCAGGTTTAACGACCACCGTGAGCAGCTCATTGAGCTGCTCACGGTGGTCGTTAAACCTGAAATAAAAGAAAAGAGAAGTATGTAATGAAAGACATTTTTCTTAACACTGTTGGTCCCAAATATTAAAAGAATGTTTCTGAAAAACAGAGCTAAATTTATAACTTCATTTGCATGCTTGCTATTTCCATCAGAATGTACAGACCACCATCAAACAATGAAGCGGTCGGGAACAGTGAGCAGGAAATCTGGTGTTCTAAATTTTATGCAAATTATATTTCGAAGAAATTATAAAAAAACTTTAAAAGCCAAAAAATTCAAATTCATAAGTTTTAGAAAGAACAATTTTAATTTATCAGTCCTATATTAAAAATGTATCCACAGTACTAATATGTGTGAGTGCAAATTGTTCTACCTGCAAAACGATTTTTCTTTAAACACCGTAGGAGTTTCGGTAACATTTCTGAAACCGTATATCTCGTTTAAGGTACATTTTTTCATAGTATGAAAACATTTAAGATCATATATAATTCAAAGATAGTGTACAGGTTAAAGAAAGACATCAGCAGCAGAAGGGCAATTAATATGTAAATAATAAGTAGTAGATTATGGTGGTCATATGGAAGAAGGTGTCCCTTTGGTTAGCTTTTTATATTTATACCCCCATGACTATCTTAAATTTTTTTTTTTTTTGATTGGAGGTTTAACGACCACCGTGAGCAACTCAATGGGCTATAAGCAGTCGCCCGTCCCTAATTTAGGGTCACTGGTTCCAGGGAAGGGAGAGAGCCAGTGCCGTAAGACAAACACAACATCCATGCCTGACCGGGATTCGAACCCGGACCCCTTACGGACGAATGATCAGAGGCCAGCGCCTTAGACCACTGCGCCACAGGGGCGGCCACTATCTTAATGTACAACGCACAAATTTAATTCTTCCTTCATCTCTTGTGCGCAAACAAGGATCTACCGTTAAGCAACTATTTTGCGTTACCTCACATTGAGTAATATTCCTCTGATGACATCCATTAGCTATAGGCATTAATGCCGTCATATAGGAGTCTCTTTATCCCTTTTCCAACCCTATGCCTAATACAAATTTACCGAACATAGTCTATCATCGAACTTCCTGTAATAGAAAAGAAATTAATACCTCGGTGGCTGATCATTTTCTGCTATGTCAGCCTCCACATTGCAAGGAAAGCTTCCTGCTAAGTTGCAATGGGACCTGCCTTCTGTTCTGCTACAAGAGCACGTGTCGTGTAATAACCAATTTCGGTCGATCTGAACCGTTCCAATACACACAAAGGTGAGGCTTGAAATCGGGGCGGAGTGCGATCAGTCAAGTTCTTCCACTTATCGTTTTTTGATACGGGCATTTTTAAAGGAAACGGCCTCAGCCAAATGTTTGACATAATGTTGAGAACACAGAATTCCCAAAATGTCGTTAAAGGCATCAGCTTTAAAATTGTTGGTCCTTGGAATCCTATGGCACAGCCCGAACCATGGAGAACAGCACAAGATCATCTTGCCTCCTCACAAAACTTCACGATCCGCGCAACACGGTCGTGCAGGTTGAGATCTCTTGGCATCCTACACTCCCAGACTCGTCCGTGCAGGTTGAGATCTCCTGGCATCCTACACTCCCAGACTCGTCCGTCGGACTTCGGTATGTGGATACGTAAATCATTACTCTCGAGAATAAGATTCCACTGCATCAGAATCAGAGGGTGGATGTGCCACATGAAGCATTATCATCCACAAAGCAAATCCGTCAAGACCAAACGCAAAACAAAACTTTTTTTTAGAGTTTCCAGTTTTACTTTACATTGCTCACTCAAATTAGCAGCGACTGTGGATTGCATGATTTCAAAATAGCAGGGATGGCGCAGTGGTCTAAGCGATGACCTCTGATCATTCGTCCGAACGGGGTCCGGGTTCGAATCCCGGTGAGGCATGGATGTTGTGTTTGTCTTACGGCACTGGTCCTCTCCCTTCCCTGAGCCTAAATTAGGGACGGGCGACTGCTTATAGCCCATTGAGTTGCTCACGGTGGTCGTTAAATCTCCAATAAAAAAAAATAGCAGGAGTTAAAAGTGATTTGTTGCGTCTTATCTTTCCTTTAGTTCTTTGTACTCATTAGACTGATTTATGTGTCATTCATTCGTGATAATAATCATAGTTTTGCGATGAAAAATCTAGAGACGGCGTTTGTTCTCCACTGCAACTCCGAATAACTTTTTCATCCACTGTATAGCCTATTATCACAGGACGTAGCTAGTTATATTATCCTTAAAGAAATTATATTTTAATTTTAGCAAGCAGTTTTTAATTTTTGCAAATATTTTTCTCTTTTAGCAAATGTCTTTGAAATTATTAACACGTCAAAAATGAATATTTCTCTGTTTTTAGCACCTAAACGTAGGTTTCATACTAATAGTTGTTTAAAACTATATATTTTCGGTAATATATTGCAGAAATAAAGTATATACTGAATAAACTACTTTGGAAGCTCGTTCTTGATTCCTAAATTTAAATAATTCTGCAAAGCTTCAGTCCTCCTTTAACGCAAGAGGGAAATTTGGTGAATAAGCTGTGCAAATAAAAAATAATTTTCACATCCTCTGTTAGATGACACCTGCTCAAATAGTCATAGTCCTTTACGGTCAAATGTTAAAGGTATACAGATAATTAATTGCATGAAGCAACCTTCGATGCAGTTTCGAAATTTGAACACGCAGACTTTTTTGAACATACACCCAATCTTTATTAATTTATGTAACTGCTATAAACATAACATCACCACTGAGCTTAATATTGAGGTTTGTTTTCGTTCAAGATTTATGTTCACACTTACATTCAAATTCTCATTGCGCTTCAAGTAGCCCCAAGTACCCCTAAACTACACTGCTGGCCACCCAAAATGCAACACCAAGAAGCACACGAGATAGCAAAGCCAGATTTCCTGGACACATAACCACAGATGCAAAGATCAAACGATTGAGATTACAGGCTCGTGCGGCTTGTGGAACACGAAGATATCAATTATTCGTGTGGCCTCCATGGCTGGCAATAACGGCCGCTACACACCGCAGCATGGAACGTAAGAGGCTTTGGACGTGGGCTTCGGGTATGTCAGTCCAGGCTGCTTCCACACGTTGCCAAAGTTCATCAGGCGTACCCGCGAGTAGTGCTTGCCGGGCCACTCGGTTGCTGATCAGCGACCAGACGTGTCCGATGGCGACATATCGGGAGAACAGGCAGGCCACGGCAGCAGTGAAACCTTGTGAGCCGTGATGAATTGTCGCACGATGCGTGCCACGTGCAGGCGCGTATTGTCCTGTTGAAACGCTGACGCTGGCAGGTCCTGCAAGTAAGGGAAGACTACAGGCTCCAAAACGTCGGAGATATAACAGTGGCTGTTGAGTATACCGGCGAGGCGTACCAGAGGGGTGTGGGTGTCATATCCAATTGCGCCCCAAACGATAACGCTAGGCGACGGACCGGTATGGCGACGCATAATTCAGGCGTCATACAGTCTGTAGCCGCGGGGCCGTCACACGCGGATCCCACCATCGTGGTGTTGCAGGCAGAAGCGGGATTCGTCGGTGAAGACAATGTCGTGCCATTCCGTAATCCAGGATCGGCGTTCAACGGCCAACTTGCCACCGCATTCGCCGGTGGTGTGACGTCAATGGTAATCGAAGCAATGGGCGTCTTGCGACAAGTCCCCACTCCTGCAGACAACGTCGAACGGTAGGTGCGGACGCAGGTTGTTGCGCAACAAACCCTAATTCCAGCGCTAACGTTCGTGATGTGGTGGTGCGAGCCACCAATGCCCGCGGCACAACATGCCGGTCCTCTCGTTCGGTGATCTGCCGCGGCTGCGGCAATCGCTCACGTCCATCCGTCCGTCGCTCCTGCACCCACCGAATCCATACTCGCCTCACTGTAGCTGAATGTCTTCCCACACGGCCGCAGATCTCTCGGTACGATAAACCGCTGTCGTGGTAAGCCACTTTTCGCTTTTCGTCCTCTGCCGAACTCTAAAACGTGCTGGAATGACTGCTGTATTCTGCGACGAGGCATCAGGAACCTTCCCACGCACAGGTCAGGCAGCACAACACACTTCCACTACTTACACCCCGGCTTCTGTGCACCCTTCTTATACTGCTTCTTGGTGGTGTGCCGGGCGCACATATTTTGCACACCCCCTGCAATGCTAATAGTTTGCATGTTCTCTCGCGGGCGACGCATGTTGCGAATTTCAGGCAAATCGGATGTTTTCTTCTTGGTGTTGCATTTTGGGTGGCCAGCAGTGTAGAATACAGGTAAGACTGTTTCGCATTTGCGCATTTCATAAATCACTGTTGAAGAAGGTACTGAGTCATGACTATGCCCGACTTTCTAGAGATAGATGGTCTAAGCGTTGTAATAAAATTTTAATGTTAGATCATTAAACTACGACCTGAAATTTAAACCATTAAACGAAACGCGGAATATAAAATGGGACAAAACATGCAATTATAATATATTGGGTTAGACTGAAAGTAACGTCCGATGACAAGTATTTCGAAATCGTAGCCCCGGCAACGGCCAGCGTTGTCTTCTGAGACAGCGCAATGTCTTCAGTCAGCAATCAGAAGGCGAGCAGCGTACGCTTCAGCCAACATGGAAACGGACAAGGAGCACCTTCGTCTTTGAATGATGTATGCGTTTCATCGTGGTTACAACCCCGCAAATCCTGCAAGAAAGATTGCCAATATGTACCCCAATGCCGTTTCACATCGTCAGCTCTGCCGTTTGCTTAAACGGTTCGGATGGGGAAATTTTTACATGTAAGAGTCTCAAAGCCGGAAGACCCGCAAACAGTGGATACTGACATACTGAAGACCTTAGTGGAAACCACCGCATTTGTGACCCCGCGGGAGTTTGCTGAACAGCTGGGGACTATTTACACGAGCATTATCACGCACGGGCGTCAATTTAGGAAGGTGTACTCCATCAAATCACAGTTGAGCAGAAAGCAATTAGCATGAGTGTATGCGTTTCCATGCTTGCACGTTACCAAGTCGAACCTTTCTTGAACTACATCATGAGAGGTAACGCGAAATGGGTCCTGTATGACAATGCTGGCACGAGGAAACAGTGTTTGAAACAAAATCAAAAGTCCATGTTGTGCAGAAAAGACGGCTTACATCAACGTAAACTTTTTTGCGGATTCTGAGTACATCCACTTTAAACCAGAATGATGAACATTGATGATACAGTTAATATTTTATTTTACTATACCACGAAAGAATGGAGCCACAAAGTTCCGTCCCGTAGATTTATTAAATCAGAAATCGCACGTATGTGTGTGTGCCATGAAATGTTGAACAAAGTGTTCATCCAAACCGGAAATAAACGACATAAGTATCTTTTGCTGATGGGATCAAGATTCAGCTCCACGTTCAACAAGAAGGAACACAACAATGCTGTCTTAATTCTCTCAAAATTTCAACATACCAGATTAAACATAAAAAATTAACCATACAATCGTCAAAAGCATATAAATGCATTACGTGTAACTGAGATCAAATGCGATAAAAGCTACAGCATTATATAGAAACTAACGCAGAATTACGCATAGAAGTGAAAAACGTGTAACGGAAAATTTTAGAAACGGGATTACACTGTGTTTTGTTCTTCAAGATGTTCAAGTGCCAGTCATTAAGCAAAATTTCAGTTTAATGTTTTTAAAACATCATATATATTTATTTATTCGGCTCTTTCTGACTTAATATTTTAGTATTTCATAAGGTCCCTTAAAGCTTTAAATAAAACACTAATCTGGTTGATATTGTGGGAAATACAGTGCAATGAATCGAGTCACCCTGAATATCGTACAAACATTACCCTGGAAAGAATCAAAGAAGGAAATAGTGCCATTTCCTGTGTTTGGATGTGATACATGGATGCTCCGACTGTCAATACTTGTGTTATTTATGATAAAATTAATCTTCCTACATTACTAATGACATACATTAAAACTTTCACATTAAAAGTTATGGAAAGGCGAACAAAGAAAAAGTTCAATTTTAAAATTTGAAAACCTGCTGTTCTTTCATTAGTGAGCAGATTCATTCATAAGAAACGTCTAAAGAAATGTATATTCCATTTTCAACTATTAACGTGCGAAAACAAGACATCCTTTTCTTAGCCACGTTGCTATACCTGTTTTAAGACTCAGAAGCATTTTCTTATTTTTGACAGCATACCGTTACCCCACATTTTCTTGAATCTAGACTTAGGGCCGGCAGTGGAAATTCAAGCATATGCGGATGATTTCGTCCTCGTGGTCTCCGCTTCAGGAAGACACGTGATCGAAAGGGAAGCGCAAAGAGCCCTAGGTGTACTGGACAACTGGAGCAGGGAAGCAAACTCTGCTTTGCGCCTGAAAAGATCACTCTCTTAGCAATTGCAAAGAGTGGGGTAATGAAAACACCACCTAACTGCAAATTCCTAGGGTGCACTATAAAGGCAGTGAGGCAAATGAGATACTTAGGTGTTGTCCTTGATCAGAATTTATCAGGGTTGCCACACTTAAGACATCTCCGCACAAGGTGCACGTTGATCCTCAATAGGTTGAATGGCATGAGGTTATCGGGCAAAACCAAGAAGGCGATCTATCGAAGAAAAACAGAAAGAATTATGACGTACGCTAGTGGGGCATGGTGGACCCCACAGTCAAAATGCAGAGAGGCATAAACCAAATCAAAAGGTTGGCCCTACTAGGGATCACAGGCTGCTTTCGTACAATCTCGACCCTAGTACTTCAAGTGCTGGCGGGGTGTGAGCCGGCAGACCTAGTAGTGGAAAGGGAGGCAGCAATGCACTGCCTAAGATATGGCGAGGTTAACTACCTTCTCGATGTGCCACGTCGAGTCTCCGACATTTAGATCGAAAGAGTGGACAGGAATATCCACCCGGCAGAGGAAATGTGCCCCCCGTGGGACAAGGCGAAGCCCACGGGAGTTGGTCATGAGCTATTCACTGATGGCTCAAAACTAAGGGGACAATTGGGTACAGGCATCTGCGAGTTGTCGGATGGTAACGAAGCGATAGCAGAAAGCCTTAAACTATCGCAGAACGCTTCTGCCTTCCAAGCAGAACTACTGGCGATAGAAAAGTCACTCAACCGGGCTCTCCCCAGGCTGAGCGACGGATTAATCAAACTCTACGCTGACAGTGAGGCAGCACTGCAGGCTCTGAGTAGATTCTGGGGAAGAAATATCATCGTACAGAGGATTAAAGCCCTCCTGAGGGCGGAAGGAGATGGTGCAGTTAGTTTCCACTGGGTACGAAGCCATGTCGGGACCCAAGGAAAAGCAAGTACGGACCAGCTGGCGAAGGAAGCCACGCTGAAAGAGACGGTCGACGTGCAATGCAGAACGCCGCGCAGGAGTATCCGCGCAGCTTTGGCACGTCAGACCATGGCCGACTGGCAGGTCAGATGGGACACGGGAGAGACAGGGCGGAAGACACACAGAGTGTTTCCAAAGGTCTCGACCTAACGTGCACAGACTAACAAGCTCCTGAATCAAGTACTCAGTGGCCATTGCATCTGCCTTGAATACTTTGCTAGATTCTCTATCAGGAACTGCACTTGTCTCTGTGGAAATCGGGAGGCAAGCATTGAACACTGCGTGTCTGAATGCAGTAGCTTCGCCGAATGGAGAAACACACTTTTCTCCGGTGTGCAAAGAACGCGAAGATTGGATCTGCTCATCCAATCCTCCGTTAACAGGAGGGGATTAAAGCCTTAGTAGAGAGGCTAACCCTACACCAGCATACGATTTTTTCCAGTCAAACGGGAACCGAGTCGCAAGAGGTAAACGTGTAACACCGAAAGCGACTCGGACTCGGATTGAGAGCAAAAGTCAGAGGACAAGAGGTAAAAGTACTACCCATGTAAATACCTTGTAAATACACAAATTTTAATCTCTCAATGTTGTAAGTCCTAAGCATGAGGACAGTGTATATGTGCGTATAATTTCGTTGTTGTCAATAAAGGGAAATGATTCCTCAAAAATCAAAGGAGGGGTAGACAGTCTCCCAGTCTACCCTGAAAAAAAATTTAACGGCCTATCCCGCCAGTCAGAGCGGGAACCCAGCCAAAGTGCTTTAGGTCGTCTGCCAGCAGAACATCGCGAGCTGGTCTCTGGACCTCGGGGGTAGCCATGGACCGAACCCGCGTCTCAAGGCAGGAAAACTGTCGCAACATCACAAACAAAATCCAAAGAGTTCCATTATTCCACGTGGAGCCAAGCAAATTGTCGGAACGGGACAAAGAGATAGTAAACATTACGTTATATTTTAGTCCCTTTCCACTATAACGCACGTAAAAGAACACGTCGAATGTGTACAATTAGCAGTCACATTGATTTTCAAAATCAATTGCATCAGAATACCTGAAAAATTTGGCTTCCGTTTTGTGCTGAAAACCGCGAATCCCGCAATAATATTACACTGCGGTGTCCCCGAATGAAGTTTAATTAAATATTACATTTTGATAGCACTTGCTATAGCTCCTTGTTGGCATTTTGCGGTAGCTATATGTACAGACCGTTCGTGAAACATACAGCGAAATAAAATCCGTTAGCACTCATAGAGTTGACGCACGAGAATTGAACTTGAAAGCAAATTTGTTATTATTAACCGAACATTTAATGTCTTCTTCATGTATATGTGCTTTGGAATTCCTTGAAGTATTAGAATTACTATTTTTAATGGATTTTTGCTTGTTCTTAGACCTGGAGCGTACTTCCAAACTTCATACTAAAACACTTGAATTCAATTATGGTTATATTTGATATAAATAGGATGTATTTCTGAGACGTCTACAGATACGCACATTATAATTTTTCTTCCAAATTATTTAAACATATGTTTAGCATTCCTCAGGGAAGTAAACTTCGTGCTGAGTCTCGAGCTTCATCGAACAGTTTCTCAGGACAGCCGGGAATTTTCTTTTTTCTGCTTTTTGTTTCATTATGGAGGGTTTGTGAAGCTGTGTCTCATTTGAATTATATTTGCAAAATATCAGTCAATGTGAGGTAGTTCGATATTACTTTTTGATACAATATCAAGTTATTTGCCCAAAAAGTACATTTATTCTAAAATGTTTACTTCTTTTTCAGTTTTTTTAAAACATATCCTCTGTTAAAAACATGTTCATTTCTTCAAGTTCCAGCTTTTCGTCATCACACCTGATCACTAGTTACTGCTGGCGTGGTCTGCGCCATACTGATGCTGTCCGTGCTCCTTATTTCTCTTCTCCTTATCAGTGTTTGTGAAATATCTAATTACAAATTTTATTGCACATTGATCATTTTAGTTACCCCACAAATATTAATAGCTATTACTCGATTTTTTTCTAATCCATAGGTATATTAGCATTCTCTATAAATATAACTTTTAAATATCACGCCGGGGAATTACTTACTTTCATTGAACAAATTCGTAAAATCTATTTAAAATTTTCGTACTGAAGCAATATTTTCTTTCCTCTCCGCCTCCAAGAAACTATTTATCAAAATTTTTGCATAGGAGCAATTGATTGTTGGCGTTTACGTACGTCGATTCCCTTCAAAGTACAAATTTTGCAGAAATGAAGAACAGTGGGGTACTTTTCATGACACGTAGCCTACCATTTCGTCAATCGTGGTTGCTTCAAAAAATGGTGTTTAGTACCCTTCGAGTATTTAAGAAATATTAAGTAAATCGTTTTAAAAATTTTTTTAAGTAATCATCCAATTATGTTTGTATACCAAAAAAATATGTTTATATAAAATGCACCGTTTTTACAGCTGATTAACGACAGAATGATAACTGTGTGTGTTCGATGCGTGCCAACTTAATGCGTACTTTTCGCCGTTTTAACATAGTACTTTCTGTGCCAGTGGGTAAATTTATGCATCGTTTGAATACAAAGTTAAGTCACTTCAGTAATACGTGTATACGTGGAAGACACAAAATTGCTCCACTACAAAACAAACATTAGAATTCACGCTGTAGCTTAAGTTCGGAGAAAAGAACCAAGATATTTGCAGAAAAAACATTTTTTGCGATCCTTGAGATATTTAAAATTTATAAAACGGAATGCCGTCGCATAGAACTGTAGGCTAATATCTGTCCCCTGATATTTTGTCCGATTGTACCTACCTTCTAGTCCTGGATAAGAAATTGAAGCTAGGCCCAATTGTGTAGTATATTTGTGTAAGCGCACAGTGATTTTTACTTCCCTGGAATCATTGGCACAAAATTAGCGTTGGCTGATTTATTGTACGCCTTCGATTTGTTCATGGTTTTTTTAAAACAAAAAGAAAAAGGGAGAAGAGAGTTCTATGAACAGAACAAGAATAGTTCAATAAAACAAATTTCATGGCGGTATTTAATTTAGGAGGAAATTTGTTGCTCATACTAGAACTAGAAATTTTAGAAGCATTAAAACACTTCATAGTCTTTAAATGAATTATGTTTATTTCTTAGAAATGTTGAAAAAAGGCATAATGTCTAGCGGCATTTTAACAAACATGCAGCACTAAATCTTGTTTCCAATAAATCATTATCCTACGTTGATGTATGAAATATTTTTGTCCATCTTTCTTGAAATCCGATATTAAATTTTACATGAAGGTTTTTTGTTTCCATCCTTACGTAAATGTATAAAATGATGTCGCGATATTTGCTTACTGAAACTTCTTTTGTCCCGATTCTCATCCTCCTTTAGGGGTAGTTCTGTCGTAGACTTGATCAACTCAAAATTTTTATGAGGTTGCTTTTACTTAAAAAAATCAATAATTTCACTTTGGGTGTTTTGTGTGCAGTAGTTAATGAGAAAAATACATTTCAATTACTAAAAAAAATTAAGATTTTCTGAAATGTTTGAAGATCATGGATCTATTTTTAGAAACGCTTCTTCCTCAGAAGAGTGAGAAGCAGTTGTAATTGAGCAACATAGTCCAGTTATTTTCATGGGTTTTTCTTTGAAATGAGATTATCGATGATTTTTTTATAAAAGACAAATTAATAAATTTAAAAAATTAAAATAGCGGACTTATATACATTGGTCCGCTATTCCCAAGGAACTGATCGTAAAAAAACATGGAAATGAAGAAGATGCGAGAATACATGAAGTATCAGGTATTCATCATGCCCCGGGTGCATCCATTTGTATCTTAATAACCTCGCTCTCATGGCCTACTGCTGGTGCCTAGATTATTGAAAAAAGCTTATTCACCACGAAGTTGTTATTTGAAGGAAGTCAGTCATCGATTAGTGCAATTTGTGTCGGGAAGAATGCCATACGTACCTTCGCCGAAATCGGGCAGCGATAGGAGGATTTCTTGACAATGGAGATCCTATCGTTGTGGAAATAGACGAGACCTATTCCTTTCATAGGAAATGCCATCGAGAACTTTACAGAAAAGAACACTGTGCTTTCAGTAGAATTGAGGGAAATGTTTCTAGCTGGAGGTTCCCAAGCGGGAAGCAAGAACATTGAAACGCTTGATTCTAGAACATATATTTTCCGGAAGTCCCATCATTTCTGACGGTAGGGCAACATGTGCTGAAATAAAAGTTTCAGAAAATGGTATTCATGACGATTCCATTGTAATACACAGTGAAAATTCCGTTGATCGTTGTTCCTGATGATCCCGGCGTTCATACACCTAATTTGGAATCCAGGTAGATAAGACTGAAAAGTAAGCATAAGCGCCAGTTTGGCACCGGTAAACAATTATTCGGCTTCAATGCAAATGAGTACATGTTCCGAACTGGTTTAAGCGACAAAAGTGCATTCGCTAACTTCGTAATCGTGTTAACATAAAATTACTGTTGAGAAGAAAACAAGAAGGCGAGGAGGTTGATACACAGTTCTGTTTTAACGTTTTTCTAGACACACATACGTTGCGTATTGTTCACTTTTTCAGTGTTTGGTGCTTCCCGCCCAATAGGAGCAACTATTTGTTTTCAATCTCCCATCCCTAATTAGGGGCACTGGATCCAAGGAAGGGAGAAAACCACTGTCATAAGACATGCCTTAAGCGGATTCAAACCCTTACACATCTCTGACAAATAGTCAGAATCGAGCGCATAAACCTCTGCCATTCCAAGACGCTCCACGAACAATTATAAAGTTTCAAACAGTCCCCGGTCTCCGGTTTAAAACAACTGTTTTATTTTGAAGTCAACAGTGTACACAGTTATCCTGAACGACGTTCAACGACATCGTAAAGTAACAGATTTAGTGTGCCCGGACATCTGGTGGGGGAATGTCGAATTGAGACATCGCTTTATCAGGAAAACCATTCCTGCGCATTTTTGGAGGATCAATATTACTTGTACTTCAAACGTTGTGTTTCTACGTATAGTAGGAAAAAAACAGTAGATGGCTCTTTGGAGGAAAACCTAGTGAAACACCTTGTTTTATCCATTCAGATTTACCCGAACAGACAATGTGATACGAAAGAAAAAAAAACCTTGTAATTAAGTGCTGTATACTTTGGAGATTTGCAGTACACACTTTCCTTTTTAACGCCGTGTTTCAATAGCTTAAAAATATTACAATAATGAACTTACCCATTTTCTTGTAAAATGTGTGAGCAGTTCTAAAAGACAGAGCCCTTTTATAGTTGAACCAATGAATGCCTTATACAACGGAAACTCTCAGTTCTTCATTTTCATCCCTTGAAAGACGTTTCTCGAAATATAAAAAATAGTTTACAAATGTGAAAGAGGGAATTTTTGTAATTAAAAACATGCAGGTGTGAAAATCTCTCTCTCACAATCACACACAAAATTTGTAAACCCAGATCATTTGATGAATCCACTGTCAAGATTATGTCACTTTATAATATAACCACGATTTCCCCAAAATAAATATTGACTTTCAATCAAAACGGTTTTGTTCATTTTTATGGTTTTATATCAGATTTTTGAAACTTCAGTGTGGTAGCAGCAATTTTTGTAGAAACATAAGTATATAACAAAGCGCCAAAATTGAAACTGTAATGGCATTTATGTACTTGTATACTCATTTATTGAAACGCTTGGGAAAAGTGTAATTATGTCTTTTAACGAAAGCGATCTTCTACTTTCCGGCTTCAGAAGATACGAACGTTGTTGTAAAAGAAAGAGTGTTTTTATTTGAAGAGAACAATGTTTCGAGACTCACAGTTGTAACGAGTTTTATTAGAAGACCAGAATGTATCTTACTTTGGGAGAATATTTTTATCAGTCTCCTTTGAATGTGGATTGTGTAATATACACTTCTAATTACGTTTCCGTTCACTCACAATGATGAAGGCGGATGAGTGTAAATATATTAAATAGCATTAGTGTAAAGATTTATCAGGCAAAAGAAAATAAACGAACAAAGAAAAATAATACTGCTCTGATTCTGTACATAATATTAAGAGAAATCGCTTAGAGAGCTAAGACAAAAATATTGGTAAACACCATTCACGGAAGCCATTTACTGAAGATTTATTTTATTAGAAATTCGAACCCACGAATATAATTCTACCTCTTTTTCCCAAATTTGTTTACAACGAAACTTGGACAGGCGGTGTGATATACTGTTAAAGCAGATGCCACGTATTTCCTACAATAACAGTTTATAAAATATTACATTGCCTTTTGCAATCGCTTTACTTTATTCCCTGTTTGAATTCTTTACTTTGTAACTTTTTAAATTTTAACTGTGGGGTTTAGCCGTTACAGCTCTCTCTCCTGTATTTATCAAGGTGATTATATGAAAGTATCAGTGGCTGTTTACTTTTTTTGTATGCCATTTATTATCAGTATTTGTTTTACCCTTTTGCCTACTGCAATACATTAAGGTGCTATTTTTCATGTATGAAATATATATTAAAATGCAGTTTTCGCCAGAGGAGATTTGGAAGCGTTTTTTTGCCAGAACAGATTACACAGTTGTCCATGAAGGGGAATGAAACGGCATTTGCTGCGAAGCTCCAGAATCACTATTTAGAAGAGGTGAAAAGTAAACTCATTTTTTTTGTGGTCGTTAAACCCCCAATCAATTAAAATATATATCATATCTATTATAAACAAAAAATATAATGAATCGTTAAAAAAAACGATATATGCTTTTCTCTCGCGTTTTGTTGGGATACGGAAGACAAGTAAATACAATTTTCAGTAATTTATTTTGAATTAAAAATACATATTTATATTTTTCAAGAATTCAGTTATGATAATTGAAGACTTATTTAACAAAAGACGTGTGTTCCACCCAATGATTACGCTTCAGAGAGAGAGAGCGAGAGCAGTTTGGTCCTTTGAATTGACGACAGCTGTATTCAATTCTGAACTGCAACGAATCTTTGATTTCGGTCTGATGAGTTCTTTCAGAGCTGCATTAACGGGAGAATTTCAAACAATGCAAAAGCTAATATGCCTTTACCTTGTACTACGATATTTCCTGCAATTCGAATCCTTCACCATGCGTTGCATACGTACACATTTTTTATTGGAAATCGAAAACCATTTTATTTTTAAAAGCAGCTTTAACAATCCTAAAATCTTTGAATATGAACGTGCAGCGTTAAGAAACAAAACAAATACAGGTACGCTCAGTAATGATTCAGTCGTGAGTTTGGAACGTAAGACTATGACTTGCAGATCGGAAAGTTGAAATAAGCTTGTCAAATATGGTTTAAAAGCGTTTACTTAATTTTCTGTAGCCAACACACGGCTATGATGTGAAAAGTAGCTTGTATAATTTTTACAAATATCGCTTGATACATTGCTAACAAAAAGAAGAGTTCGAGATCCGCCTGTTGCGGGTTGGACCATGTGTTAGATTCTTGTTTGGAAGCAGCTGCTTTCAGGCGGTCTCGATACTCTCTAGCTCGTTGGCCTGCTGTTGACCCGGCCTCCTACCATTCCTCATCACTTGCTCTTACCTTTCAGTTTTGATTTTCTCCAATTTTGCTTCGGTTCATCATGTGAATTACGCTGTATTATCAAAAATGTTAACCAATTCGCACGAAAACAATTTATATTGTGTTTAGTATAAACCAGCGCGATATGTTCTTTATATGTTTGAATAGATCTCGTCGACAGCTTTAAAAGCATAATACGCGCAGTCGTTTAGTTCTCACAGTTGTTGAGATAAACCGCCTTATTTTCAAATGTGTTCTCCGGTTCACAAAAAAAAAAAAAAAACAATTTGTAAAATGTTCAGTTCAAACCACTACGAAATGTTTTTCATATATTTCAATATATCTTGTTGAGAGCTTTCAAACAATACCGCGCAAAGTCGCGTTGTGCTCATGGCTGCTGAGATAGACTGAGTGAAACACGACGGCACTCCCAGAAATAATGTACCATCTCTCTAGCGCGTAGGGAGCGAGGAGAGCGTCGGGAGCACGATGTGTTGGGAAACGAATTGGACTCCACGCTATTTACGTATATGCTAAGACAACCAATCTGCAGTACGTATTTCAATGTACAATGATATGAATAGGGACTTAGTTTTGGCTCAGGTGGTCGGCCATAAGTCTACTCATACTCTTCGCGGAGTTACAAGTCGTCCTACGTAAAAGAAGAAAATAAATATTTGGGCTCCCAGCTGTAAAACTTACAATAAGATCATTGCTTTTAATTCCTATCTGTAACTGTGACCAGAAATTTCTGTGTATCACGTAGAATGTACAACCAACGTTATATTAGAAAATTTTCAACTGTTATGATTTACGTGGTTGAGCCACCACAGATAGGATGTGCTGTTCCTCAACAAACCAGAGATACCAAAACGTACTGAGGTCTTAGGAACTTGGAGGATAGGATAATACATGGAATTCTTCCTTATGTTGCATGACCAGTTCTCTTATAATCAGTGTAGTGCGACATGGTGCATCATCCTGCTAAAAGATGGCATGACTACTGGGGACTTTCGTTGTCATGAAAGGATGTAGCTGGTCTAGAATGATGTTAGACATGTTTTCGTCATAGCAGTAGTAGACATCGTAGTTTCCGTCACGTAAATGACTGAACTTCGGGTTTCTCAACTGAACACAGCACAAAGCACTACAATTGCTACACTGCCCGAATTCTTGATTTCATTACACGATGCATCCAGGCACCAAAACTTTATCAGGTTAATTACGCAGACATAACCAGAAGGCCACAAGGAAAAAGCGGACACAAGATTTATCGGACCAGATGACAGTTTTCTAATTGCTCGATATCCAGATTTGATACTCGTGAGATTATTGTACGTACTTTCGACAGTGAATTAAGGTTACCATGGGATTTGGGAGAGACCCGCGCTTACGCAGCCCCATTTTCAGCTGGGACCGATGTGCTGTGTGTTGTGAAAGAATGTCTGAAACCAAAATTAAAATAACCGTCTAATTGCGCCACCTTATTCCTCCTGTGGGCTTTAAAGACAGTATGTTCTTCGATCACCACTAATATCCATGAACCGTGGATGGCACAGATCTTTCTCACGGTTCGTAATTTTTCCCTTCTCGGAATATTTGTTGAAAGTTACGAACAACGACTGACCATTTGCACCTCACAAGCTTTTCCTTCTCTGAAATTCTCTGACCCAGTCCATCCGTTATAATTTGTCCAATGTCAAACTCGATTACGTTCACTGCTTTTTTCATCTTAAGAACAAGATTAACATTAATAATTAGAGCTCAGTATCAGGTGCCATATATACCGTCTTATATCTCTTACACACGCCGTCGTTCACTTGCAGTTGCATTGATTTGAATAAAAACTCGCTGACTATAATGATTTAGTTCCTCCGTGTATATGGAAACATTCAAGTTTTCATATATTCCTCCAAACACTTTCTTGCATTCTTTGACACAATGAAAGCGGTATTTATATTTTCGAAATGTAATTCAGCATTCCCTTATCATCGAAATTTGTTTTCATTTTCTTTTATATTATATGTGTCCGCTAATTATTGCAAGTAATGTAATTGTTATTTTTTTAGTACTTTTACAGGAAACAATATTTAAAAATGGAATAAAATCAGTGGTTTTTCATGGAGAAGGCAAGTCTTCAAGGTTTCTTTAAATGCGCTGTTGATTGAATCTCTTCAAGTAAAAAAAGTGTACATTACACTTAACATAATCATTCACATAGTTCCCTTTGGAACTAATGCTCTTGTTTCACCGATTTAAGAGTTGAAATTTCACATTGCAATAGATGTCTAGTGAGCGGGATTTGATGAGTGTTGCACGAACGGGACGTGTGCCTAACTTCAAGTTACATAGCCTTCACGTGCGGATGTGCAGAATGCTATGCAACCTGTGTTTCTCCTCTCTGTGCCAGTATTGCAGTTCGCTGATGCTTGATGTAATGGAGCCCTGTTGTTAGGTTGTATATAATTCTTAAGTCACCAATGCCCTCGAACATTGACGACTCGTTGACACCTACAGTAAGGCTGCTGACCGATTCTTTTGCTGTTTGTCCATCACTTGTTGTACACTATCTACACATTTTTCTTGCATAACGGCGGATGGCTTCAATTTCTGAAATGTTTGAACCTGCTGGCCGCAGCTCTCTGTACTAACTCTTTCAAAGCCGCTAAATTTACTTCTGCTTTCCGCACTGCCGCTATGTACACTACATACAAGTCTGATTTCCTTGCAGTGAATTGCTTTTAGAGACATCTCGTTATTTTTGTATACGTGACTGAGTATGGCAAATGGTCAAACTTCTAATTAGTATTCCTTACATTTTCTATCCCAGTGTTTATTTAATATCTGGTAGTCTATTTTTGAAAAATTAAGAACTTATTATTGAATAACACTTTTGCGGTTAAAGATATTAGTGAACTTTTGCGGCCTTTATTTTACTCTACTGGATACACAATTTTAGTGTCATGACTTCATAAAAGTATATGTGTTGTTTTAAATCCTACGTAAAAAGAAAATAAACATTGTGTATTTCTAATGATTTCGTATGCAGTAATTTTCTGGAAAAAATGGTATATAAATGAAATTTCCCAAGTAACCTTTTTTGTTATTGCTTTGTCTGAAAAGGTTCCGAAAGCGCTTGAAAAAGCGTAATACTTATTACAGTAAAAGTACACTCAGCTTGTCGAATGCTAAACAGCACAGATCTTCTATTGAGAACTGGCGGTTACTTCGAACATTTTTTGCTAGTTCCAAAAGCACATGCAAGCGATATTTCGAAATTTTCATATTTTTTTATACAGAAAAGATTAACCTTACTACAAAGTAAGCATAATCTTAGTAAACACATATTGAGGAAAAACATTGACGTTACATAAAAATGCGTAAACTCTTGGTTTTTCCAAAGAGAGTCTTTTATTACTGTAGCATTTCACTGCGCAAACAGCCCGAAAATCCTATGCCCGGTTCTGAGCACGTTGCCATTTTTTTCTGAGGGGATGTACACACTTCCCGAACGTTCCATCCACAACACGTTGTCGTTGGACTATCCCCACACTCTACAGAACTGCGTCAAGTTCGGAGAATCTATCTACAGAGTTGTCTACGCCAGAAAGCCACATGTTTGCGCCTACCATTTAGCAGATTGGAAAGACTCAAGAGTTGTGACACCCCAGATTCTCTCTGTGACTTCCCAAGACTCAGGAAAAGGGACTTCCCACAGTTTTCACTTACCGAATAACAGAATTCATAAATGAAATAAAGAGAATCATTACGAACTCCTCGAAGATCAACGTCGAGGTAAGGACAAATTTGATTAGGTGGAGTTCTAAGCAGAATTGAATAGGCCTTCTGGATTTAAGCTGTTCATACAAGGCTCTGTATGTTGGCTCTGAGAGAAGAGGGAGGAGTCCAGCTCAGGATCTAGAACTACCGTGCACGCGGGAAAATTCAAACCAACGAGTGTGGATGTCCCAGTACAATTAGCCAGAAAGGTCGAGGAGATGATCGTGCTGCTAACCTTTCTAGCAAAGCACGGGGTGACTTTGGAAGAGGTCTGACGAGAGACGCAGACGTAGGCATCAGCACCTGCTCGACACTTGACAACCTCGTCCTCAGCATAGACAGACTTTGTAAATCCTGCAACGCACTCAGGGGTTATCATATCCCCATACTAAAGACTGGATTTTTCTTGGCAGCCGCCTGTCACATGAAAGTTTCGGTCTTCTGAACGTTTCGGTCTTCACATGAACGTTTCGGTCTTCACATGAACGTTTCGGTCTTCTGAAGAAAAGTTAGCAAACTTTTCTTCATGGTAGTGTGTTTCGAATCCAAGTTATCTTAATCTTTTGCGTCAACGAAACTTTCCTCAAAAATTCTGAAGTAGTATAAAACACATATGCTGAAACACCACGACTTTGCTTTCAATTCCGTTTTTTCATGCAGCTCAAGTGAAATTTAGTGATATGCGATTATCCCAATGTCCATTTCCCTAGCGGCTTAGAGTATAAACACACCCAAAACCTCCTCATCCTTTCAAAAACTGACTGAAGCAAACCTTGTTGACGAATAAATGAATAAAAAGAGTGCAAAATGGATATTTAAAAAGATGGCCACTTCACAAGCAAACAACTCTGAGAATGAAAGGAAAAACGAAAAGTCTGACTATAAAAGGAAACAAACGCAAAACAGCATCCGTGCGTGCGAGAAACCTTACAAAATATTAGCAAAAACCACCAACACAAGTTGAATCAAAATACACAACGTGTATACAGAATACAGAACGTGTAATACACAACGTGTATAGCACAACGTGTATACAGAACAACTCAGTCAACATACCACAGTTTCACAGAGATTACGGTTAACACAATCCCCATTTCAAAAAAATGATAAACCCCAAACAAACGTGAATAGCGAAACTTCAGACATTAGAATTCCAAACTAAAATGGCAGGCTTTAGTCTGTGGGAAGGACATTGTTAATCGACAAATCGAAACTGGAAACTAAGTTATTGATTCCAGGTTATTTTTGCTACTTTCATAAAATATTTCAAAATTATTACTGTAAGAAAACGTGCCTTAGAGTTCACAAATATACTTTCTCTTACAAATATTACTGAACGCTGTTAATGAATTATACATCTTCACCAGCTTTAATGATTAACATCTTCGATTATAACATTTCTTTGATTTCTTCTTTCTCCTGGATTTACTCAATTCCTTTAGCTTCACGCAATATATCTTTTTTACAAAATGCTATCATACATCCATTTTGAGAAATTTACGTTCAAATTCCTAAATGTTTTTGTATAGCACAACATCTGTAACGTTTGTACTTAAGTTGCGTTTTAGGAGTTTACTGAAACCTTTAGTCTCCTTTAATGAACTAATTAGGTTATTATATTTTTTTAACTTTGGGTAAAATATTTTTTAGTTAAGTTACTCAACGTTTAGGTGTTTTATGAAAGAATGTTCGTTCGTTGACTTTTAAGACAAAATGCAAGGTTGATGTTCTGTCTGCCACTGGCTGCTCTAAACCTGGTGTGGAATAGCTCAATCGTGGCCCTGAAACTTTCTTTTTCCAGTTATATTTTCATCCCTTACCTGCTCAGATGATTTAATTCTGATGTTATCCCATCTTTCGGCCAATTCGAACAATAAAAGTGTATACACTCTGTATTAATCCTGTTTCGTAACATTTAATGTCCCAAACTCCCGTTTATTTGTAGTTGCTGTATTTCCCACTAGGACCCGGTAATTTTTTTGACGCCTTGTTCATTACGACCTGTGTATCAGTCGCGTTTTATTACTGTTTAGCTGGCACTTAGAAGAACCTCTAGGAATGTTAACACTAAAACTTATTAGATCATGTTTGTTTGTACTTCGTGTGTATTCCAGCAGGACCCTGTAAAGTATTTTGATGCCTTTTTTTACTTAATTTACAAGCTTTTGTTTCTCTATTGTGTAGAATTGGATGCGGTTTTTCGATGGAATGGTTAGTAACGCGGATAAGTACATCTCGTTTTCTGAAAGACAAGGACAGTTTGTGTAGTCAATAACTTCCGATGGCCACCCAATGACTCCACGAGTGGACAGACATATCTCTATAATTGTTCATTTAGATTTTAGAGTGTCGGAAGTAGCACATTGCAATGAAGGGTTAGCTGTGTTCCCGTACACTTGAGAGGTATTTCCATAACCTTCATATTATGAAACTAATAGTGTATGTCTAAATGTTTTGAACATTTCTAATGTCGGCAGAAGCACGTGGCAGAGAAAGATCATCTGTGTTCCTGTACACTTGGGACGTGATTGCACAGTCCTCATATTAGGGAACCAATAGTGTATATATCACAATGTTTTGAACATTTCCAGTATCGGCAGAAGCACCTTGTGGAGAATGATTATCTGTGTTCCCTTACACTAGGGACGTGTTTCCATAAACCTCATATTATGAAACCAATAGGAGTGCACACAAACGTACGCTAAGCAAGGGATTAAAAAAATCATTTGTTAGACGACATTGTGCAATTTTTACACCAATGGAATTATTTTGACTCGGAACATTGCTTTAGGTGTTGATTCTCATCATCGGACTGTACATCAGTGGCCACCAGAACATGTGCAATTGGTTTATTCTTCTAAATAGACAGATTACTATTCATGAGGAAATATATCTTTCCTTCCTAATAAATATTTTGCAGCAGGGAACCAATTAACTTTACTAAGCGTTCTTCAATGAACCTGTCAAAACAGTAACAAAACGCGATCGATGCAGAAGTTACGTGCATTTACTTTTCACATAAGCTGGCAGATGGCAGCATGTCATTCTAGACTACTCAATCGAGAACAGCGGGCCATGGATGGAAATTTAAACAACATTTCATTGGACAGAAGAAAATATATGTAGACAAATGCTTTTCGATTTGTTACCACAAATATATCCAAATAATTTTTATTAGATATATATAAATCTGTCAAACGGTGTTTTCAAATGTAGCTGCAGTATGACACATATGGAACAGGAATGCCGTGATTGCTCATACAAAGAACGAGACTCTGAAATCTCGGGAAAGCAGAGAATCAGGATGCATTCCACATCTTTTTGCTGCTAATTCATCATAAATTGCAATGTAACAACTAACAAAAAAACCATTTAGCATTTCAGTAGCATAAAGCCATTTCTCGCCCGTTGCGGTCTGATATCGGCGTCCGATTACCAGGGATTCATGTGGTTGTGCTGAGTTTTAATTCGCAGTTTATTCCTGTTACTTAGAAGAAATGTGTTCTATACTAAAAATTGCCGATATCGAAGCATCCTTATAATCCATCTACAAAACACGACATTTCGGCACTTCGTACTCTCCCCAGAAACTCTTTATGCATCGGACATTTTTTATATAAAAATTTAATTTGGGCCTATGGCCTATAAGAAACCGTTAGATGTAGAACAGAAACGCATTCAAGTTTATACTGTATATCTTAATAGTTGTCGGAACGACCTCTACAATAGGACACAAGGGATATTTTAACATTTTTTGCCCCATAGCTTAAAGATAATGCGCTGTTACAAGTAGGATATTAAAACGTATTAAATCTTAAACTTATTTATAATAAACAGAGAATAAGCATGGAAATGCATGTTTTTGTTTGTATTTTAATGCATTTATTTGCTTATGAAAGAACCATATCACTGTGCATTTGATCTGAGAAATTAAATATAATTCTACCCACTGATAATAATGACACGAAAGGTATTAAAAAACGTCTGTCATAAGATTGTTATGTCATGGCAAATTAATTGAATTTCACACGAACAATAATTTACAGTCACTGGACACATAGCCGTTTATAAGAAAACGTAAGCCTGACGTCACCAATAATTATCACCGATTTGTCTCTACTAATCATGGCTTGTTTTACAAACATTCAATACTGCACTTTCCAAACTAAACATGAAATCGTTCGGTAGTTGTTGAATTAAATTAATTTTATTCCGGGTACGTGCAATTTTTGACACAGTGCGTGCATCAACCCTAAGTAGTGAGCTTGCTTCAAAAACCGTGTTAATCTGAGGGGCACCGGTTATTAAATCCCTTTCAGAAATTAGGTCGTCGACGGTTTAACATTTATCTCCCTGACTAGCGGTTTTTCTAACAAGTGACATTTATTTGTCTGTCCGTCTCTCGTCCCTCATGGGTTATATTCGGTTTCTTCAAACTCAAGACTTCAGTTCCGTTTCTAATACTGCGATGAATCATTAAGAATTCCGTTTCTGATTGGGGGATGAATACCTAGGCGAAAATGTGTGATATAAACATATTTAAAATAGCTTATACTGGGAGGTATCCCTGTAGGATAATGTTATGTGGAAAAGTACGTTCAGTATCAAACTTACTTTGCCGGATATCCCCAGGCGATAATGTGAGGAACAAAAGGAATTTTCAATAATATTTTCAGGGTGACAGCAAATAGAAGCACGAGAAAGGAAATATGGAAATCACATAGATTCTTTGTGTGTACAGATTTACAATGAAGCGATCGGCTATTTGTACAGGAACGCGATATATTTGAAGGACTGCCCAGAGATCTAGCATACATACCTTCAAATTTCTTTCAGTTTCAAATAGACTGTTGTAGTTTTTAATAGGGCAGGCTGATGCAGGTTATGAGTAGCGGTAGCTTAAGCATTCCCGATGAAAGCTAAATCACTGCATTGAATGTAGCTTTGATTGCCAACCAAACGGTAATCAACGGGATGCAGATACGATAAGATAGACGAATTATAACAAAGACACGTCTTAGGCAATTAGGAATTATGGCTGTGGGAAAAGAGCAGTATTGGTACTACCATCCAAGATAAGTAAAAACCTTCTTTGTTTTATTTGATTTTTTGATTTCATATACACTTCAAGGAAAATGGATAAGAAAAGTTTTGGGTCCCAATTTAAATCGGTGGATATCCGTTTAGCTTTTTTTAAGTTAAACGAATTCCACCTTTCAGTTTCGTCCATGATGTTTTCCCTTTCAGCATATGTAAGATTGCTAACACAACTGAAGCACTACGGGAGGTCCCTTTTTGAAATTTATGCTGAAGTTTAACAAATTCATAAAATCTGATATACACTGAAGTGCCAGAAAAACTGGTACTGTGGTACTGACGAGTATATACAAAATACAAAAAAACGTAGCCTATGCGCGTACACGGTTGCGTTCGACAGTACGTACATAAAGCAATAGCAATCCTAGCTAGCTTTCAGAGCTGTGGTCGGCATGAGAATGACAAGTAATAACGATTTAAGAGATTTTCAACGCGGTGTCATAGTTGGCGCTCGTGAGATGGGCAATACTATTTCCGAGGTAGAAACGAAGTTCGGATTTTCTCGGACGACTATTGCAAGGGTGTACCGTGATTACAAGGATTCCGGCGAAACCTCCAATCTACGATACCAGTTTGGCGGCAAAAAGACATTCGGTGAATGTGACCATCGTCGGCTGTCAAGAATCTTTTCACGTGATAAGCGTGCAACACTCTTGCATGTATAGTCGGAATTCAATGCTGGAGCCTCAACAAGCATCAGCGTATGGGATGTGCAACTTACCCTACACGATATGGGCTTGGGCAGCCGACGCCTAGCTCGAGTCCTCTTGATGGGTGAACAACGCAGAGCTATGCGCCTTGCTTGGGCGAGGCAATACCACCACTGGACAATTGATGACTGGAAACAAGTAACCTGGTCTGAAGAGTCGCATTTCCAACTGTATCGGACAGATGGAAGGATTTGTGTGATGTGCAAACCCCATGAAGCTATGTATCCCGCCTGTCAACACGGAAATGTATCGGCTCTTGGGGAATCGGTAATGGTATAGGGTGTGTTTAGCTGGACTTTCCTGGGACCCCTGGTACGTCTCTAAATGTCTGTGACCGGCCAACGCTATGTGCGCATCCTTTCTGTCGAGGTACACCCGTTCATGACCTGCATTCATGCTGATGGGTTGGGCATGTTCCAACGGGACAATGCACCTCCATACAGGTGTCGGGACGCCACATTATGGTTTTAAGAGCATTCATATGAGTTTGGGGAGTTGCCATTCCAACCCAGATCTTCAGACCTGAACGTGATAGAACACATTTGGGATGCCATGCAACGCGCTATCGAACAAAGGAATCCGAGACCTCGGAATATACCCGAATTGTGGAACGCTCTGCAGGAAGTATGGTGTGCACTGCCTACAGCATATTACCAGAAGCTAGTGGAGTTCATGCCCCGCCGTATTTCTGCAGTCCTATCAAAGACCTACCAAGTATTAGACTGGTGTATCAGTTTTTCTGGCACTTCAGTGTATAACAATTAAGCTCTAATCAAAATTCTCGCTTTTGTTGAAGGATACCTGTATTTGTACTGAGGAACTTCAGCATTTCATTCTCATGCAATTAGTGCTCTACCAACAAGTGGGAAAAGATCATTGAAGAATTTGCAAATACTTTCACCCCACATTAACACTTAGTAAGTGTTGCGAAGGAGGTATTTCATGGTGTCATTACCGATACTCATTTAAGGGAAACCATCATACCTTCAAAATTCTTTGTCACCGATATTTGTCCATTGTTCAGATATTCCCTATTCTGTGGTAGAATTCAATACCTTGTGAAAGTTAAGTATATAGAATGTATATATAGAAAGCTGTAAGCATGGTACTTTATATTTCAGTATTCTTCACTATTTTGTAACTTTATATCTCAGTGCTAATCAGAAAATTTACTAAATATGAAATTTTCGCAATTAAAATAACTTTCGTTTGCTCACGTAATGCATTTCTTTTAAATGCAGATATCGTATGTTAGGAAAGTAAAATGTCCTTCCAATAAATGTCTTCAAACTCAGAATAAGGAATATTTAGTATAATGTTCGAAAAAATAGCCGCACTTAATCTCAAAAATTGAGATAAATATCGGACAACGAACTGAACACTTCGAAACAAAAAAACGCTTGAGAAAGCGAACAAAGTGACGGCGAATGAACTGAAGTTTACGTGCTACATGTTATGAACTGAAGTTTACGTGCTACATGTTATGTAATATTATGTACACACGTAACTCACTCGAAGAAATTCCGTAGTGATTTTTAAGAACTTTAATAAAAGTCATACGACTTCACAGTCCTTAAGATTTTCCGGGACACCTTGTTCCCATCTTCAGACAGACACTTTTATTAAAGTTCTGAAAAATCACTACGGAGTTTCCTCGAGTGAAATATGTGTGTGAAGGTTTCTGGTACACAGTTTGTAAGGTGAATGTGTTCTTTCCACAAACAGGTGAATTTCGTTTTTTCTCTCCTTTGCAAGTAAACAGATACAAATCTTTAAAGGTATTCTTAATTTCTGCGGGTTTTGTTATGAAGATCGTGGGAACACATTTAATATTATCAACTTTGAAATCAACTGAGAGATGCAGCCCTAGGCGTAGATCATGGAGCTGAGAAGACAGCTGACAAACCGCGATTCTGGAACACCTAAGGTAACCTTCAAAAAATTGCATTTGTAGCAATTACCTTGTAAACGCAAATAGGATTGTCAAGGAGCGGGATACAAATTTAAATCTTACTACATCTGACAGAAAGCATTTCCACTCTGTTGCTGTGTGATCGCGTGACACGTTCAAACATTTGTAGGTGTACTTTTTTTCTTTTTTCATATTAGCATTTTGCCATTTTAGCAAGGTGTGATGATTTTACTAAGAAACATGTGGATGTCCATTTCCACTTCCCTGCTTTTCCTACCAGGCATTATTATTTGTTAGTCGCCCGCTGCTGTGGGTGGCACTATATTTCTAATACAAATATTGCACAGGAAGGTATAATAGACTACACTGGCGGAAAGTGAAATAAGAACACCAAGAAGGAGACGTCTGATACAAACGAAATATATACAGCATAATAACGGAATACAGAGGATAGATAACGTGATCAAAACATTATGTCAAAATACAGCTGTATTTGCTGGTAAACTGAAAAACAACATTTCCATGTAACATGGTTAGTACGAGGTTGAACCGCCTAGAACTGCGTCACACTGTGCAATTCTGGCATGCGGTCTGTCATACAGATGTTGGATGTAAGTTTGGGGTATTGAGTTCCAAGCATCCTCAATCTCGACGCGTAAATCACTGATGTTCGTGGCTGGCCGTGGAGACCGGATAAGTCGTTTTCCCTAAAAATCCCACACGTGCTCAATAGGGGACAAATTCGGTGAACGTGCAGGCCATGGAAGTTTTCTCAGACTCTGAAGTGCATATTGCGTTGCATGTGCCGTGTGTGGGCGTGCGTTATCTTGCTGGAAAACACCACGATGGACAGACCTTACCAATGGCACAACAACGGACTGAATGATGTTGTTGATGTAGGAGGGGCTGCTTAACGTACCCGCTACAAACACTAGTTGTGTACGGGAGCGATAGCTCATCGCTCCCCACACCAGGAGACCAGGTGTAGGCCCTTTGTGTCGCTGGCGGATGCAAGAAGGGTGGAGACGCTCCCCTGTGCATCTGCGAACATGCATACGGCCTTCGGAGGCTCCCAAGCAGAATCTGCTTTCATCGCTTAACACGACAGATCGCCATTGCGTTCTCCAGTGCAGACGTTGGCGACACCACTGCAGCCGTTCCTGACGGTTGGCTGGAGTCTGAGGCACACATGCCAGAGGCACACGTGAACATAGTCCTGCATCCAGTAGACGGTTGTGGATTGTTCGCACAGTCACCTCAGGTGCAACGGCAGCTCGGATTTGCGTCGCAGTAGATGTTCTGCTTGACAACGCCGCTCTTCTTCTGCGTCGATCGGTCCGCTCATCAGTCCGTTTGTGACTCGCGGTTCCACGTCTCTTCGTGTGGAAATGTTCCTCGGACGATCTACGCCACCATTGTACCACCACCGATACTTCCCGTCAAATTCGCTACGCAATACGACGATACGACCACCCGGTCTCGCGGAGTCCGACTAGACGACCTCACTCAAAGTTCGATAACTGCTGAAATAATACACGTCTTCCATGTCCAGGCATTGCAGCTTCCTCAGAGTCTTCGCACGTTTCCGTAAGCCGACATTACATTCACTTCGCCGTACCCCTTAAATACCACCGACGATAATTTGCATATTATGTCGTGCTGTGGCGTAAGCGCTCACCGGTTGGCCCCGAAATTAACATCACTCCTACGTACACTCGACCCCATTAACATATGCAAATTATCATGCTCGTCCGCCAATTCCTTCTTGGTGTTCTTTTTCACTTTCCGCCGGTGTTTTACAAAAAGCGTCAGACAAAATGAAATGCACGCTCCAGATTGAAGCAACCTGTAACACGCAGTTGTGCAGCACAAAAACGTGTGAGTTGGACACAAATGAGCTGACACCAATAGCTATCTCCTGAAATAAGAGATATAACTTACTGAATATGGTGTGATTATATTCATGTGCCGGGTTTCCTCCATACGTCTCATTCTCGAGTATCATTATAAAGAACGAAACAGGATTCGTCTGTGAAACATGAAGCCACTATGCATTGCATGACATGCAGTGTCCGACCCAGGTCCGTCTTTAACGATAACGAGTTGACACAAAAAACTCTCACAATTCGTAATCAGCAATTACACTACTACAGCCATACATATGTACGTATTAAAACCTAGCAGTCAGCAGAAACAGATATGTTACGCTGTTGAAACGCGTGTCTTCGTTAATGATTTGTAAAGGGCGCGCTACGATGCTCTCTATGCCACTCAGTACACGTGCGCCATTTACAGTCCTGTCTGTCCCGATAAATACGCGTGGTGACCCACATAAGCAAAACAAATTTTGATTGTATCTTTCTGTTCTTCAAGAATTGTCTCAAATAAACGGCTTCCCTGATTAAGGCTCCTCCAATTAAGTGGAACATACTGTAGTACAGTAATACCACTGAATCACCTAATAATTTGCTCCTAGACCGACGACGCTAGTCCAGATGACGTAAGCCGATTCAGATTTTCATATAGGCGCATTGTTAAAATAAGAAGGGTCGTCCCAGACAATTAATTTTCACCCCCTCCCTCTCAAAAGAAAACAGACTATATTCATTTGCACTTACCGAAAGTTCAGAGGTAATATGAATAGAATTAAAATGCATGACAATTGTCAGTGTCAGTTACAATTTCATTAGACTTCCATGTAATATAATCATAATTATAAAATTGGATGATCTTGTGTAAATGCAAGAATCTTTCAATTGTGAAAGAAACTCAGCATTGAATTCTGAACCGAAAAAGATATATATTTTAACTTTGACTCTGCTCATAGCAGCGAGGATTATTTTCATTTCTTTACTGGTTGTTGCTATTTGCTGCCGATCACAATCATTGTCCTCAAGGATCTTTTCATCACAACTTCGATGAAATTTACACCTCTTTTTCAATTAAGATGGGGTCATTATTCTTCGCATAGAATAAGGGTCTGATTCCTTGGTTCCTTTAGGAACGTTTTTTATCCTAATTTCTAGATATCCACGTTCTCCGCCTACATACGCACCTCGGATTAATGCCTATCCCGCATACTGACACTTCTAGCTGCGTGTACGAATTTACCTCCACACCATTCCTTCCAACCGTGCGGTGAAACTTAAATCACCCTTCCTACCATTCGAGAGCCTGATGTCAGAAACGCGCAAAAATATCGTAACCAATCTTTTTTCTGCAGTTTGGGCCGAACGGCGTAAGTCCAGTGTGATGTAAGTCCGGGCATTACTGTATTATTTAAGGTATGCAAAAGTTTCAACAGTTTAAAAAAAATAACAGGAACCATCTGGAAACTTGTACACATTTATTCAACAAAACAGTGGCCAGTAGCATCAATAACCTTCTGCCATTCCCCAGGCAACAAATGAATGCACCTGTAATAGAAGAACTCGGGGTTTGAGCTGAAGAAAGCAGTGACGACATTTTCCACCTCTTAAAATGAGGGGTACTGATGCTCTGCTAGGGTATATTTTATAGAGAGAAACAGATGAATGTCTGAGGGTGCAATGTCCGGGGAGTAAGCCAAGTGCGGTAAAACCTCCCAGTGTAACCGTTTAATGGGGTTTTGAGGTGTCACCGACATGTGGTGAGGCTTTATCATGTAACAGCTTGACTGGGCTGCGTCCTTTATCTGTCCAAGGGCGTTTTTGCTGGATTGCGGCTTTAATGTTTTTCAACTCACTGATCGCTATCTTGTTATGCAGTGATTGTTTTGCCCGGTTTCAACCGTTCGAAGTACACAACTCCGTGCATATCCTACCAGACACACACACACACACACACACACACACACACACACACACACACACACACACACACAACACATTTTCCCCGTGTATATCCTGTTTTACAATGCATGTTGATAGTTGGTCTGGGTCGATCCAAGATCGCTTCTGTACGGAGTTGTCGCAAGAGACACATTTTTTATCTTCGGTGACAAACTTCCATAATTATTTCTTCCCTTGAAACCTCTTCAGCAACGACATGCAGATTCCCAATCGTGGACCAATATTACGATTCGTTAAAGTATGCGGAACCCACTTAACAATCTACTGGATTCCCCCTAAGCCTGTAGACGTCGTACCACCATCGATAAAACCACGCTGAAAAAATACGCAAGTTGCGTGGTCGATTGTGTGGCATCCTTTTGCAACAGCGGTTCCAGCTCCTCGTCTGCGAGTTCCTGTGGACTACCTGCACGTGGCTTCTCTTCCAGGCTTAGATCACCTTCATGAAACCTGGCAAACCGTTCTCTACACGTCCGCTCACCCATAACCGTTTCCTCATACGCCTGCCATATTGAACCGAATGCTTCACTCACACTTTACCGTAAATTAAACATGTATAACAAACAGTGCCGCAAATGAACTTTATCGAACATCATGTTTGGCTTCATGAACGAACATGAAGCCAATCATTGGCTTCATGAAGTAAAGTAAGCATGTCCACCTGGCCGGCTAGAGCCCTACAGCCCTCAGTAACGGTGGCGGCGGCGGACACTTTTGCATACCCCTAATATTTATAGAGATGTGTTGCTTGTGAACGATTCGTTCGAAAAGAAAGAATCAGCCAACCGAGTCATTGGCGAATGAATCTTTCCTGAAGAGAATTGATCCCGTAAAAGAGCTAGTTCCCTGAAAGATTCAAAATCCACCTTAGTAGACATCAAACTTCCACCCTGATTTCCCTATGAGGCTTGTGTTCTAGACAAAAAATATTACTTTATTTCGAAGTGTACAAATGTAATAAAAAACTAGAGCGTTTCAAAAAGAACTTATAAACAACCGAGGAATACATATTCCCTGAGAATTAAAAACATATTTGAACTTCAAAAGCGGCTACCAAACCGGAAGCTATCAACGGACAAATGGATCCGACTCAGAAACGATTCCTTCCATCGGCCCAAATCGTTCTCTAAAGAGGAAAAAACAAGGACCAAGCGAACGATTATTTTCGTGAGTCGAATCAAATAGATCCGTTCCTTAAAGATAATCGGTTTGCCCATCTTTAGTGTTTCCTTTTAAAGAAGTATCAATGAAATGCCATTAACAAAATCATGAGGATGAATTTATAGTATTTCTTAAAGCAAGGCGAACACGAATTCCCTTTTCAGGAAATAAAAGGAATTTTTAATAACAGTATTTAATATTATTGTGCTATGCATTTTTTATTTCAAAATCTAAAGAAAATACTGAGAGATAGGGTTTGTGAATATACTGAAATTTGTGATGTACACAAAACGAAAAAAAAAAAAAAAGAGAGAGAAAGAAAATAGCATGATGTGCTATTTGAGATGTTCAACTTTAGGATTTCGCACGTGGTTTTTTTAGACATTGAATATTTGTACAAATACAAATGATTAGCTTCGGAAGATCTATTCTGTGACTTCTCTTGAGTAAGTGTATGAGAACCACAGATTCAGGGGGTGCGGCTATTATTTCTTTTTTGATTTTTACATATCAGTGGTGATTCACTGAAATAATACAACTACATGGCTGTATATTGGAAATTCTATAATTTGTGTTTTTCATTTCAGAATTTCTAACTTTGGTGCATGGTTTTCTTTCCACTGCGAACGTTCAATGCGAGGCTTTGAACCAAATACCTCGCAGCTGTGTCTGTCGTAAAACAAAAGCTTGACTGTTAAGCTTACGAGCGTGTATCCGTTCTTTATATTTAAAGTGTTAGCACAGGGGAGGTTTATTCTCTAGAGGTAAATACCCATCTCAAAACCCAGTTTTCTTCTTCATTCAGTCACGAAGTAAACAATACCACCGACTAACTGCTAATTCAGACTCCGCCATTCTTTGAAGAAAAATGTGTTTATTAATAAAATGAACAAAAATAAAAATTATAAGATCATTAAGTACTATATTTGGAGAATAACTCTATATGGAGCAGAAACGTAGACAATTGCTAAGAAGGAAGATAAGATGTTGGAGGCATTTGGGATATGGTTATAAAGGAGAATGGAGAAAATAAAGTGGATTAAATATTACGAATGATGAAGTATTATAAAGTGTTGGAGAAGAAAGGAATTTATTAAGGACGACAAGAAAAAGAAAATATAGCTAGATAGAACATCAGATAATCGGAGACAGCCTATTGAAAATAATGACAGAAGGGAAAACTGAAGGAAAGCGACCAAGAGGAAGGAGACGACTAGTAATTATTGATGATATAAATGACACAAGTGGTTATCAAGAAATGACGGAGGAAACAAGAAATAGAGGAAACTTGAGAAAGAGAACGTGCTGAGATTCCGTTGGACCTGTCATGAGTGAAAACAATATTGATGATGATGATTCGACATTGATCACGTGATCTGTACTCAGCTCTACTACTCCAAATATTCTAATGGATTTCATATACAAAACAACCATTTCTCGTCAAGAAATGTTCCGAGGAACATTCTGGTGACTTTCTGTTAAAGCCGTGGCCTCCAAATTCACTTGACATCAACCCAATCGAACATTGTGGTTCAACTTCGAAAAGGAGGTTCGTACTTAATCACTATCACCTCGAAATAAATGTAAGAGAACTTGAGCACCGGCTGTTGACATTATGGTACCTGATACTCCCGGATACATACGTATCGCCACTTCATCGAATCGATAATTCACCGAGTGGACACTGATTTGAGGGCTAAACTCAAGAAGAGCAAATAACATTTTTAAAAATCAATAAGTAGAAACTTTAAATGTGATCAAGCTAGTGTCAAGAAATTGTTTCATGATGTGTGGTCCAATGCAAAATTATTGTTTCTAAAACTAGATCTCACTTTTGAAAATTATACATACTATATTGCACTCATTGATGTTTTCTTCTTCTTAAAGCAGGTGTATACCCATTACCTCTAAAAACAAAGAACGATAGAAATATTAAATATTATATAGGAAGTACTAATAGGTATCCTAAAACTAGATTTCAGCAGCACCAATATCACTGGAAAGAAAAAATACAAAGAACCTCAATGATTCAAAACTGTCTTGAAATCAGTTTGAACTAGTTTTTGAAGAAACAAATCTCCTTTCAGAACATAACAAAAAATACGAAATTCATAGAGCAGAATTAATCTGTACCAAAACAACCTCTGACGAGAACTGCAACAATCGTTTTTCCGCTAAGCTCTCAGATAATAAAAGAAGAAAAAGAAAATCGTAAGATAAAAAAAATAACCAAATAAAAGAAGAAAAAGAAAATTATAAATATCAAAAAAGGAAAAAAGAAAAGCACCCAACGTTTATCACAAATTTAACTACAACCTAATCATTAAATAAGAACTTTACTGAAACCTAACTACAAATCACGATAGTAATGAAATCAGTAATACTTACTTGCACAATAACATACAGCTCTATGAAGCAACCAATGGAAAACTAGTACGAGATGAACTGTGTCACGTGAATATCTGTAACTGCTACTCACCACCAAAAAAATTCACATCACTTTATGAAGAAAATCTTGCAGAAAATTTTCAGTGCTTCTAAATCTTCGATTTATAAAAATTCCTTTAGCCTCAGATGCAGAAGCATTTTGTGCACTATGTGTGAAGTGGCTGCTTACTCGCCACACAAACAAAAATGTTTTACATTATTTTATGTACAAAATCCTGAAGATAGCTTGTATGAACCAGAAGAAATGCATATAGATAATATATCAAGTTTATATTCCTGGAATAGTGCCTAACCCACCTTCGTTTTGCTGATGACGTAGTCATATTTGCAACTACCCCATCAGAGCTACAGAGTATGATCCAGGAACTTGCTGACAAGAGTAAAGAAGTGGGATTAAAAATGAACTTTCAGAAGACAAAAGTGATGTTCAATGCTTTTACAAGAAATGAAGATTTATTGATTGATGGAGAAAAGCTGGAGATAACAGACACGTACGTTTATCTTGGACAGCAGATATCAAGTGAGGGTCACATTGATGAAGAAATTAATCGGCGTACAAAACTTGCCTGGAGAGCTTTTGGAAGAAACAGCATAATTTTCAAGAGCAATATGCCATTATGTCTTAAAAGAAAAGTGTTTGATCAATGCATCCTTCCAGTGCTTACGTATGGTGCAGAGACGTGGACCTTAACTAAAAGAGATATACAAAGACTGCAGACAACTCAAAGAAGCATGGAGAGGTGCATGCTTCGTGTAACCAGGAGAGATAAGAAGAGGAACTCGTGGATCCGAAAAATGACAAGAGTGGAAGACATCATGATCAGAGTTAAATCCCTGAAATGGCAATGGGCTGGACATACTGCCCGAAGGACAGATCATCGATGGACAGCCGAAATTTTAGATTGGATTCCAAGGGACAGGAAAAGACCCAGAAGAAGACCACATGGGAGATGGGTGGATGGAATTCGAAAGTATGCATGGGTGACATGGAGGAGACTGGCACAAGACAGACCGTTGTGGAGGAAACTTGGGGAGACCTTCGTCCAGCAGTGGATTGATAATGGTTGACAATGATGATGATGATGATGATGATGGGCATAAAATAGCATCCCGATCCCGATGGAGGAGCCGAAGCAAAATGTACTTATGTAACGGTTCCCGTCTTTGCTTGGGTGGATAGAAAGCGGATGAACAAAAAGTCATTGGACTGCAGACCCTAGGAATGGGACAATTGGGAGATTGTATTCTTATTAAATGTAAAGGATGGTGTTTGTTATTAAACATATAAACAAAAAGCTCTGATCTGACTCGTAAAACTTGTTACCGAAAGAATAAATGAAGAACAACAGCGTGATTTTAAGATATTTACATATGTTTACACGAAACAGATCAGAATGGTTTTATAAAAAAATGCGGAATACTGCATTTGACCTTGGCATGAGTATCAAAACAGGGTAGTCGTTCTAGTAACCACAGCAACCGGCCACACTTGTTCATCGCGCATGCGTCGTCGGTACTGCGCAATTTAACAATTTAAAAAACGTTGGTTACTGAACCCCTAACAAGCGTTTTCGCGTTGAAATTTTTCAAAGAAATAGGTGTGCAAGACAGACAAAGATGGGCCATTAAATTTTGCCGTCGACTTAAGAAGTCTGTCTAACGGACTTTCCGTCTCATGAACGAATGTCAAGGAAAATCAACAATTTAGAGATGCCATGAAGAATTTATTGATAGACGTCAGTAGGCGGCTTTGATTGCACATGGATAATGATCTTCAAGGAATGTTACAAAGGTGAATACCCATACAATAGGGGTGATTATACGGGAAGAGAGACACCTATTAATTAGAGATATCGAAGTTTGGTTCACATTTCATTATCATCAATTTACAGCACTTTAACCAAGCATTTGGGCCTGAAACGAGTTTGTTCAGCTTGGGTTAGCCGTTTCTTTGATTGTGCGGTCCAATGCAAGGCCCTGCTTGGCCACTTCTGTTGTTTATTATTTAGATAAAATAAATATTAAGTTGATGCCACCCTGTGTATAGTCCAAACTTATCACCATGTGATTTCTGGTTGCTCCACATTTTAAAACAAACATTACGAGGCTGACAATTTGAGACTGATCAACAACTTATTATAGCTGCTCAGGGATTGTTTAACAGCATTTCAGAAGACATTCAAAAAGTCCGAGAAACGTTGAAGCACCTGTATTCGATACAATGGACAGTAGTTTCAAAAGATGACTTCTTCCTTGACAATTAAGGTATTCATATCTGTCTGATAAAAATATTATCAGTTGTTTTGAGACATCCCTTGTATATTGCGATGAGTTTAAAAGACCCGTCTTCTTCTTTTTCCCTTCCTTTAGAGATATCTTGATCATTTCATCTTTTTTCGTGCTTCTACTTTAGAGATTTATGCGTCACACAAAGCGAATCACACGTTTCTTAACTCTGTGAACTTGTAAAATTAAGTATTTCTTTGCAAATCGAATTACAATTTATGATTTATTTTAACGTCGCTGTGGTATTACATGTTGAAACGTCAGTGATTACTTTACAATAAAATTATCCTCGATTGAAGCCGTATACCATTGACATTATTAGCATGTGTAAGATTATTTGAACGTTTTCGAACCACGTCCCAATGAAGCGGAAATACACCTTCACTGTCCCAGGTACGTGTTTCTCAATTAAATCTGTGTTGTTCAGATAGTTGGCAACTGTGTTCGTTGAGAAGCATCACTTTCCTATCAGAACAGCTTGTTGTACTCGATGGCGACCAATTTTCCTCCACCGTTTTCAATTTCTTCCTCATTAGTTCCCAAATCTTCAAAAAAAAAAAAAAGCCTAACATTCGAGTTTTGGTGAAATACCAAATCCATTAGCAAGAGAGTTCAACGTCCAACTGAAAACGGTTTCCAAATAATGCAGTAGTTTATGCAGTCCGCTTCACAAGCCACAGATGACCAGCACTGAGTGCGAACGTTTCGAATTCACTGTCTAACGATGTAACGCACTGCACCTAGTGAATTGATCACGGCAGCTTGGATGACTTCTAATGACACTGTATGCCGATAGATGAAGCCAGAAGACTGGGGTATGTTCTTTGTGGTACCCAAAATAAGAATTCCAAAAAAATTTAAATTTCATTACTCGTTGCTCTGGATATGCTGAAAAAATCACATTATGAAAATAACTGTTAATTTTCAGTATTTCATTGTGAATATAATACTAATTAAAGTAACAGGCAAAGTGGAGGTCGATATATGGTGGGTACGTTCGTACGTTGAAGAATGGGATGCGTACCCTTTCCAATAAGAGATTTTCTTTGGCAGAATTAAGAAATCATGCTTTCACGCTAAATGATTTTGAATAAGAGAGAGGACAGACTACTTTATTACATTTCTCTACTCTTTCTTAAGGTAATTCCGTTGAACTGAATCGTGCAGGAGTTATTTATATTGAATTTTCAAAATAACATTTTCTACAGATATTACGGATAACATGGAAACCTGTTAATAACTGTACTTTATTAGAAAGGTACGCAAATAATTTCCTTCTAAGGATATTCCTCTTCACAATTTCTGTGAGTAGCAATATTTACTTGCCATGACAGACTACCTCTATTCCGGTTTTTTATATTATACCGGAAATCGTATTTATCATCTTATGTTTCTGAAAGCTTTTCTTAAAAATTAATTCCAAGGAAATTGTATTTTAATTTTCCAGCTCAAGACAACGATCTACAGAATTAAAATGTACCAGAGATATTTATTCTACGACCTAGTTTTAAGACTCCACAACTGTGTAAATGCTGAACGCTCATTTAAATTATAGTGTTCTTTTCTGAATAAACAGGGGTTAGGGGCAAAGCAATATAAGTTCTCATCCAAAGAGCCACGATATACTGACAATCATGAAAGGTTAAAGTGTTGTAAAACAAATCACAGAAAAACAAGAAAATGAAATAAGATTCGGAAACAAAGAATATGCCCTGTGTCAAAATCACATACTTCAGTGATTGACGCGTGCGTAACACGGGCTCGTGTTTCCGCTTTCCCTTCTTTAAGCACAGCTGCAGTTCACAGAACCTGTGGTTATTTATAACCAATGCCAGAAGCGAAAATGACTTTCACATTTCCATTGGATCAGTTATATGGTACTTCACCAGCTAGGTCGTCATGTGATATTGTTCGAGAACCAATATGGTATAAAATATTTGATTTTCGAACTTTTACAAATGGTAAGCATGGAAACTAAAATGCTTATCACATGGATTAACGAAGCTGCGTCTACAGAATTCAGGACCATCATGCTTATTGCCAGTATTTTTTATCAAACGAATTTAGGAGACGTAATACGCGAAAATTGTATTACAAAAATTGTGAAAAAAAATCAGGGGACCTCAGGTTCTGACGAAATGTCTACACGGTAGGTAAATTAATGCAAACAGAAGCACTGTACGGTACATGCTTTGGGTTCTTTGAACGTTTGATATTCTTTTCGATCTTAATTTGAAAATTTATACATATATATTTTGATTAATTAAAACAACAATAAAATGATAAAAACTTTCCTACTTGTCCGTGCGACAGTAAGCCTTACCTGAAAGCCTGAAGAAAAAGATTACAGGTAAATTGAATTGGCAGTTTGATTTGAGACACTATACAGAAACAACAGTTTATGGTGGGGTTTATTGGCTCTCTCGAAATCATTAGCACTGGAAAGGGCATACAACTTTCCTTACCGTTCATCCACGAACACGTTGCAGCACAGCCATCGTAGCATATTTTGACAATTTTTTTTAAGATCGTCTTTTTTCCAATACAAGAAATGTTTTTTTATAGTTACCCTTAACGTACACTTTCTTGTACGAATATTTGAAATGAAAGAATCTGAAGTAATCAACCATAGAATCACAACATCTTGCATTGTCCCTTTCCGTGAAGTTTTTCGTTCGCTGCTTTCACAGAATTACTAAACGCTAAGATAGATTGTAGTATATTCAATATTTTTTAAGAATTGACACTCAGATAAATCATTAATGGCCATTATTACGTTCGGATTAAATAGCGACGTGTAGCAAAACATCTTATCATTAAATAAAAAGAGGCGTTAGAATTAATCCCTCATCAGATCACACCCCGAGTTATGATCGGTCTGTAACTCCTCTGATTAAAAGAAAATTTACAATAAATTCCTGCTTAAAATTTCGCGACCTTTCATCTAAATTTTAAATATTTCTAATAAAGAAACCACGTCCTTTATCTTGGTAATTACATGATTCCCAAACGTGTTACGATAAATTTTCTTTCGCAAGTTTTGTTTTTATTGCAGTTTACAATGTGTAAATTTATGAACATTTTAAAGTATTAAAAGGACAGCCAGTCCATGGTCCAGTTACAGAACTAAGGAAATAATAATTAAGAGGCTGATGATCTTTCTCTTGTACTATGGTAAGTTTTTTTTAATTGGAGGTTTAACGACCATCGTGAGAAACTCAGAGGGCTATAAGCAGTCGCACGTCCCTAATTTAGGGCAACTGGTTCCAGGGAAAGGAGAGATGCAGTGCCGTTCGACACCCACAACGTACATGTCTCACCAGGTTTGGAACCCAGACCCTTCTCGGGCGTATGATCAGAAGCCATCGCTTAGACCACCATGCCTTCGGGACGGCGTGTGTGTCATGAAACGAGTGTTTTTTGTTTCCCAGTTCCACATTACTATTGTTTGTGGTAATAAGTTTAAAATATTTATACCTTTCTCAGATTTCTAAAGCCAGTTTTGTCTTTAACGGTCGGTATGTTGTGTATACTTTAAGAAGGTTTATTCGTTCACTTGATATACGTGTGCACCAAAA
Source organism: Macrothele yani (assembly GCA_039090855.1). Classification (NCBI taxonomy): domain Eukaryota; kingdom Metazoa; phylum Arthropoda; class Arachnida; order Araneae; family Macrothelidae; genus Macrothele; species Macrothele yani. The sequence goes on along the minus strand of CM077034.1, from coordinate 195,590,141 downwards.
TCATAGGTATTATTGCACGGTTAAAGTTTCCGATGTTAGTAGGTCTATCAACAAGAAATTCAATGGTATGCATCTTTGATTGTTTATTTTGGCAGGAATATTTGTATCGAATGTCACACTGCCAAATGTAAGCTGCGGATTCTTAAACCAGCAATATTTAGGCTTTGTGAATTTGAATACCAAATTCAGAATTTTCAGTGTTAGAGAGTTTCTAATTGGGTACAGTTCATTTTCTTTATTATATACTTTCCTTTTATATTATACACTGGCTAAAAGTGAAAAAAGAACACCAAGAAGGAATTGGCGGACGATCATGAAATTTATATATGTTAATGGGGTCGAGTTTACGTAGGTGTGATGCTAATTTCTGGACCAACCGGTGACCGCTTACGCCACAGCACAGCATAATATGCAAATTATCGTCGGTGGAATTTAAGGAGTACAGGGAAGTGAATTTAATCAGTCGCCGGCGTACGGACACGTGCGAATACCCTGAAGAAGCTGCAATGCCTTGACATGGAAGACGTGTACGATTTCAGCAGCTATCGGACTTTGAGCGAGGTCGTCTAGTTGGACTCCGCGAGGCCGGGTAGTCGTATCATTTCATTGCGGAGCGAATTGGAAGGGAAATATCGGTGGTGGTACGATGGTGGCGTACATGGTCCGACGAACATTCCCAGACGAGAAGACATGGGACCGGGAGTCACAGACGGACTGATGGGCCGACTGAAGGGCGGACCGATCGACGCATAAGAAGAGCGGCATTGTCAAGCAGAACATCAACTGCAACGCAAATCCGAGCTGGCGTTGCACCTATGGTGACTGTGCGAACAATCCACAACCGTCTACTGGTTGCAGGACTACGTGCACGGGTGCCTCTGGCATGTGTACCTCTAACTACAGCCCACCGTCAGGAACGCCTGCAGTGGTGTAGCCAACGTCTGCACTGGAGAACGCAATGGCGATCTGTCGTGTTCAGCGATGAAAGCAGATTCTGCTTGGGAGCCTCCGATGGCCGTATGCGTGTTCGCAGAGGCACAGGGGAGCGTCTCCACCCTTCATGCATCCGCCAGCGACACACAAGTCCTACACCTGGTCTCCTGGTGTGGGGAGCGATTAGCTATTACTCCCGTACACAGCTAGTGTTTGTACCGGGTACGTTAAACAGCCCCTCCTACATCAAACAACACCATTCAGCTCGTTGCTGTGCCATTTTTAAGGCCCGTCCATCGTGGTGTTTTCCAGCAAGATAACGCATGCCCACACACGGCACCTGCAACGTAACATGCACCACAGGGTGTTAGACAACTTCCATGGCCTTCGAGTTCACCGGATTTGTCCCCCATTGAGCACGTGTGGGATTTTATGGGACAACGACTTATCCGGTCTCCACGGCCAGCCGCGACCATCCTCGATTTACGCGTCCAGGTTGAGGATGCTTGGAACTCAATACCGCAAACTTACGTCCAACATCTGTACGACAGACTGCATGCCAGAATTGCACAGTGTGACGCAGTTCATGGCGGTTCTACCTCGTACTAACCATGTTAATGGAAATGTTATTTTTCAGTTTACCAGCAAATACAGCTGCATTTTGACATAATGTTTTGATCACGTTATCCTCTGTATTCCGTTATTATGCTGTATAAATTTCGTTGGTATCAGAAGTCTCGTTCTTGGTGTTCCTTTATCACTTTCCGCCAGTGTATATCCTTAAAAATATCCTTACAAAATACAGCTTACTTCTTTTAGTTTTTGCCTCCGCATTCATTCATGAAAAAATATCTTCATTTGTGTTGTATGTTCATTGTGCTGGTTTGCTGTATTATATACTATTTTTCACATTGTGGCTGTAATATAATTTTAGCCACATGATGAAATTCTTATATATATACAGAGGGTGAGTCGAAAGATTTGCAATATCTGCGTAAACGCATGTGCTGCAGCGGGTATGTCACGTGATTAAACTAGTTCAATTTGCGCACTACAGTCAGTCGAAAGGATACATAGTGGCAGCAATGAATGTTGTCGTTCTGTCTGAGGTTAGGATGCCTAAAATATAAACAGCTACAACCGGCTAATTAGGGAACATTTGCTTTACGAGTTTGAACTGGGACATAACTCTGGAAGTTCAGGAATTCGAAATTTCCGGAGTCCTAAATATCTTGGTTAGAGCGAAGCAGCTCCTGTTGTACACTGTACGTGCTTAATGTTATTTTCATTTCCTAAGAAAACAATGTTAATTTCAGTGTGTTTTTTACTTAAAGATTCTCAACATCACAAGAACACAATCCGAGTCTGATGCAGATGGCACTTTACTTGAACAGTCACTTCCAATGTTTCCATTAGTAATTTTAAGGGACAATTTAAGAAATGTCATAAAAGAAATACGGGATTACGCCATATAATACAAATTTTGAAGATGACAATCCGATTTTTGGTGTAAATGTGACAAGGATGGTAAGTCAGATAATATCCGAAAACTTGAAAATTTTTATCGTCCTGGAGCAGGATTAACATACCCGAACGTTTTCTGGGAGACGCGTGTTCGAGTCCCGCTCCAAGACGATGAAAATGTTCAAGTTTTCGGATATTATCTGACTTACCATCCTCGTCACATTTACACCAAAAATCGAATTGTCATCTTCAAAATTTGTTTTAATAAATGATTGAGGTTCCTATGGAACAAGGTGTAACATGTTCCACGAGTACCATAATTATAGTGCACGAATCGCAATATCCGTGCACTGATTTGTCAGAGAAATGCCTACATACAATAAAACTCTTAAGAAAGCATTGATACTAATAAAAGCCCATTCAAATCATGTAAAATATGTATTCTCTTAATTAACGATTCGAGATTTCCTGTGCTTATAAAGTTTAAATTTTCGGATTTTCCATCTTGTGAAATAAACCTCCTGGTTTTCTTATTACTCCTGAAATTAGATTTCTATCAGATTGGAGAAATTATCTCTGAGAAAAATTTATTCAAATTCCCTAAGAACATTTTATTCAAATGCATAGATAAACCGGCAGTGACTACAGCGTATACCTGCTAAAAAATTTGCGAATCGATTTCATTATATGTGTGGAAATAACTGAATTGTGTATGGTAGCTTTAAAATTGACAACGAATAACTAGATACATTGGCACAGTTCTATTTGGTATCTATTAGAAATTAATTAAAAATTTAGAACTTGCTGTAATCAGGAAATTAAAATCATCTGCCTATACTGAAATATTTTGAACATACAGACTTTAATACGATTTCAAAATACTTTGCAGTGATTAGTTGAAAATTATTGTTTCATATATCTGTATCTTGTTGATACTTTTTTTGCTTTATTCTTCTGCTAACAACAGAAAGGGATCATTCCCTGAAACCTGATAGACTGCGCATAAAATATCTCTTTCGTAAATAATTATTTGCCTTAAAGTTGTAAGCACACCACTTGTTAGCAAGATTGAATTAAGTATACCGCAAAATTATCATGACATTATTCCAAGTTGCTATTTTGAAATTCGCTTTTTTTTATGAAAGCGCGATGTTTCTTTATTTTCTTGATGCATTTAACTCACCATGCCGATCTTCTGTTAAAGAAGATGCGTCTAATAACGCAGAATGCCATCATATAAGTAATTTCCTACAGGTACTCAAATGGGATATGTAATCATTTGAAATATATTACTGAGAAGTACAATGTAATTATTTCCAATATTGTAAATTCAGAACATTAGACACAGATTACTAAATATATGAATCCACGTAAGCAAAGTTATAAAGGGTAGGCATGTATAGAGATTTTTTACATGGTTTAAAATTTTAACTGAACATTATGGAACTAATTTAGCAAGTAGGTAGTATCATGACTTTTATTATCTCACTGAACAGCAACTTTCTTGCTTCGAATGGATTGTTCATTATTATGTTGAAGTGCAAATTTGATTAATTTTTCTTAAGAAATATGCATGCAGATTTGGTTCTGAAATTCGAAATATTTCCATTGCGTGTCCCAACGAGTGCATCTGAATTAAAAATAATGTACTTTTCCTGCATAGTCGATGATTGGCTTGATTTTCCAATATTTTGTTAAAAACGGTTCAGCTGGGTTTTACATTCAATGCAACCTATAAATATCAAGTTCATAAAATGTGATGTTTAATTTAAAGTTGGGACGATAGATGCATGATGAATTAAGCATTGTTTCTCTTGACGTATAAAACGCAAACCGTTAGATTTTACCCTAAATCTTCTTACACTGAAAATAATATTATCTGTTTACGAAAGTCCATTTGTGTATTATTTCCTTGAAACCTGTTTTCTTCACTGGGCGGGTGAAAGAGTGAAAACTTTCGGATTTCTAAACCGAAAGGACTCACAGAGATCATGAAAACGCTCAGAACCTTTTCTGATGATGTTCTTGTGGGAAGAATGTTCGTAATGATGCTTATGTTCATAATGCTTTTCCTTTCCCACAACAGGTACTAATCGAAAGCCCATTGTCTCTCGATAGTGAACAAATATTCTCGATGAGCCCATTTTGCAATCCACGTTAGCTTGTAAAGAAGTGTATCATTCGAAAAGGGGAATGAAGGACTGAGCCTCTTTATTTAATGGAAACACTGCATTAGATACATAGCGTGGAAGATATTTTTTCCACATTATGTACCCGAATGACTGGTTATTTGCTTAACAACGCCAGATGGCAGCACAACTTGTTTCGATTAAGAATGCGGTCGGAGAATAGTCCGACGGTCTTATCACTCAGATACTTCGTACTTCGTCGTCCTGAGTGGTGCAATGGATAGCATACTCGAACGGCAATCGTGAGATGCGGGTTCGATTTCCGCTTCTGGACAATGAAATTTCAAAGTTTTCAGATGTGATTGATATTTCGTGATAAACAGTAAATACGCAGTCCATTCAGAGTTGTCTGACTGCTGTGATAATTTTTCAAGCTGCATTAGAATTAAAATCTATGACTCGGTATGGTATTATGCCTTTTGTGACTGTAATCATTTGTAGTGATTTACCGACTTTCAGCATTCATGATTTGTGCATCCACAATATAGACACTGACTACCAGAATCAAGATTCCAAACACAACGTTCATATCTTTCTCCTGGATGTGACTAAGGACCCCCAGAATAGGAAGTGAAAGAAACCAGAAGACAGAAGACGAAGAGAAAACATTCTTGTTATTACTCAAATTCGATGAAACGATGCAATATCAAATATGTTGCCATAATTTTGGAAACCTTTCTAAGGTAGAGGAAAAAACATTACGAACAAATCTGACGCCAAGAAACAATGTGTATACAAAACTAGAATTTAATTTAACTTCCATTTATTTAACACGGCGACGTTTAAATAATTATACTGTACGCTAACTTCTGTTAAAATGCAGTTCTCCGTGGATACAATTATATACCTTGCACTGATATTCTTTCTTTATTCTCGACCAATAATAGACATGCATTAGAAACTGGTCAGAGAACAGAAAGCTTTTTTTATATCATACGCAGTGATTTACACAGAGAAAAACAGAGAGTCTTACTAATGTTGTGGTTTTTTTATCATAAGAGTTGTCATGCTAGGGGTGTGGTAGATATGCATATGTCACTTGCCCTTTTTGCAATTCAAGGAGTATAAGTTATTCAAATGTGGAAGGCTAAGTTTGGTCTTATAGAATCAACTTACTCTGCTTCGTTGATGTTGCAAAACTGACCCAGCCATTTTAATCAAATAAAGTATATTGCCATTTCTGCAATACCTGTACACAAACTGATTAAAAAATTATCTACTACTTTTGAAAACTCATAACCAGTTAAAACGTGTGCGAACTGAATGAAACTCTCAGGATGGGTAGGTTATGTGCCGAGGTGAAAGTGATTACAACCGCAGGGCATGTACAAATGATTTGTGCCAGCCACGCCCTTGTAGCTGTACCGCAGGAGATATATGTACAGGTACAGTTTCCATAGTCAATTCGCAAGGATTTTGGCTGTAAGGTAATGGGAGTAACTGAGTATTCTCAGCCGCAGAAGATGACAGCATTACCTACAGCTGTAGACTTTGAAAAAGGCCGATGCGTTGGACTTTGAGAAGTGTTTCCTTCCGATACTTTGCAGCTGGTGTTGGAAGAAACGCGAGCCCACTAAAGCGAAAGATTCATCAGTGTGAAGATCAAGGTGTGACAGACTTAAGTGTGATGTGTAAAGCTCAGAGTTGGACAAACACACTGGAAAATCGTTGTCTGCACCACCTGATGCAGGTGAAACCAAAAGCGATGTCCCGAGGGTAACGCCTGTGTCACCTCAAAGGCCTGCCCGAAGCAATTTGCTTTAGAGAGGCCTCACTGACGTTAGTTAGACATTCCTTGTCCTTAAAACACCGACGACAGTGGCTGCAGTGGGGCGAAGAAGCAGACACTGGCATGAATAATCACATTGCATAGTGTCTTTCGACGAGTCACGGTTGAAACAATTACGCATGATGGGCGTGACCTTGTAAGGAGACACCGCTGTGAGCTGTTGTTAGAAGCATGTATTACGCACCGTCAAACGGGCCCGACACCTGGCGTTCGGGTGTGGAGTCATGATCGATTTCATTTACGTTCTCGCGTCCAACACATTGAAGAAATCCTGATCCGCCTGCGGTCCATCGCGGAAATATGTGGAGGCTGAAATGCTGCCACACCTGCAAACTGTTCACGCTGTAATCTTTCAACAGAAAAATCTTCGATGTGTGGTCGCAGAAGTGAAAAATATACTCATTTGTCGCCTGTGTCGTCAGGCGACAAAATAAATTTTGGGTACGAATTGAGATGTCCTGAAGTGGGCTCAGTGGCACATCCAGAACGTCTTACCGTTAATTCTAACGCCCTGTGCGAGCAGTTAACCCTTCTCTTGGCGGGCTCACAAAATACTGAGTATTGCATGTTCTACATCACTTACAGGTCTGTAATTTTGATCTCTTGTGTCTAATGTCAGAAATCATGCATCCTATAAAAGTATTTCAGTAACTCAGGTTTTTTTTTGGTATTTCATTTTCAACACACAGAAGTGTACATGTAGCAAACCATGAAATTTGTGAAGAAGGGATGATATTATGCTGCACCAAAACATTTGTTTTGTTACATTCCACGCCTTGCTAAAATGCATGTCCCAATTCCTGTTTCTTGTTAATCACAATTTAATAGTTAGCCGTCCTATTTGGAATTTAAAACGATTTTAAAGGGGTGTTGAAAAACAATTGAATTACACTGCTGGATAAATCATAAACTGAGAAAATATATTTCTAGACTTCAACTTTTTTCATTATTGAAGGTTTAACGACCACCGTGAGAAACTCAATGGGCTATAAGCAGTCGCCCGTCCCTAATTTTGGGTCCCTCGTTCCAGGGAAGGGAGAGAGCCAGTGCCATAAGACAAACACAACATCCATAATTCAGCTGGATTTGAACCCACACCCTTTTCAGACGAATGATCAGAGGCCATCGCTTAGACCACTAAGCGATGGCCTAGACGTCAATGGAAGAGATACGTTCGTTCGTTCGTTTTAAAATAAATGCAGGAAAAATTACTTAAATGAATTTTGCATGATGAGCAATTCCGTCAGTTTTTCGTACTACGTTTTTGCGCGAGAAAATTTTGCTTATAAATACTTGCTTTGCCTTAACAAGTTTTCCAAATTTAATAACCTAGTTTGGGTATGTGAAATAACACCTTGAAAAACTTGTATGTATCTCATTGATTTATCGTAAGTAAAAATATTGTTTTCATTTAAGAATTAGCAACAGTTTTGAAATGAATTTTAGTATCAAGCATATTGCAGTATCATTACAATGCTACTAACGCAATTTTTGCAAACAATGTTGTGTTTCGATATGTGATCCTAAATCTTTTACAAACATGTGATTCATAAATCTTAATTGAAACATTCAGACGACCTTTGCTTCGTTTACAAACAGTCTCATAAATATATTCCATATATACCTAACAGCTGAAAACCACATACTTAGCGCTTGACAAAATGGTGAAAGGCTTTTGCAATATTTTTTTGCTTTAAGTTACTAACTATGATGATAGCGCAGTATAGGAAATAAGAGAAGAAATTTGATATGTATCGATGGATGGCAATACATTGCTGACCCTTTTTAATTGGTATTACGAACTGCAAACAGCCGTCATGTAATTGATTTCATTTTTCAACATCAAATATGAAAAAAAGGCGTTGTTGCAGATTATACCATTGAACGGTTCCCAAGAAACATTCTTTATTAAGTAGTGAATTCAAGAAACATTCTATATTCACTGAAATTTGTTAGAACAGAATAATCTTTGCAGAAAATTTAAATTACTGCAATAAATGTTTTCTATTTAGAATAGACAATTAATTTCAGAAATCATTTTGAAGCATTTACTTTTCCTATTTTAAAAACGCTGAAATTCCAAAATCAACAGTGTTGCTTAACAGAGTATATTATATGGTAGAATTATCTTTTATAAATGCACTTTTGAAAAATAATTTTACCACGTCATGAAATGCATTCAACACGGCATACAAAATAAGTTTTTAGTATTAATTTTAAAAAAAACTATATAAATCAAAAGAGCTGTTTGTGTAGTATTGATTCTTCTGAGTAGGTAGAAATCTATTTACAAAATAGAGGTTAAATCCTCCTTATTTACGATATGCATGCAATAAAGAACATTGAAACAGATGAAGGTACTGTATAAATAAATTAAGAGTTGAATTTACTGTTTTCTCATTAAAGTAAAAGGCAAATGTTTGAATAAATATGAATTAAAATACTCTTGCTATATCTGACTGAAAGAATAAAATTTTTAGGTTAGGTAAAGAGACAGAAAGTGTTATGAATGTGAGAACAAACAGTTCTATCTGAATCTTTGTCAAAGCCTCATGGTCAGTTTTTCTACAGCTGGGCATCAGGTATAAAATAAAGATACAACATGTACAACTCTGCTTCCTACATTAGATTAGGTTAATGTTACCTAAAGAAAGTTTCCATTCTGGAAATCCATTCATATTATTCCTTGTACCAGTAATTTCTCCGCTGAATTCAAATTGAAATTATTATATTAAAGGACAAATGCTCCATTATGAGACAAAATGAACGCTTGGCTGGCCATATCGAACAATAGTCTTTGATCGACTGAAACATCTGTGTATTCGTCGATAATTAACGAAATGCATCGTGCCTGTGATATCATACGGACTATTTATTTCCTCTAATATAGGTTGCTATTGATTCCTACATATCATGTACACTATCGTAAATTTCGTATTTTGTGTTACTGTCTACATCCAAACACAAACGTTTTGAACAGACCAATTTGCCACACAGTTGCGTTAATGCACTGAATTTCTTAGTCGCTAGATTTCCTTTAGCTTGAAGATATGCAATATTCATAGAATCATATACATATTCTTCGGCTCTGGTGAATGATTCATCAAAAGATTTTCCCCAGGAACTACTCTGCCCAATGCAATTAGTTTGCACAACATGCTTAAGATCAATTCGTTCTTCAGCGCCTTCTTCTCTTGTTTTTTTTTTTTCAAATTGTCACCTTTGTATACAATATGGGCTAAAAATTCTTGTAAGTACACTTTTGGAAAGGCATTAACTTTTTTCGGTCAAAATGCTCGTGTAAAAGCTTTCCCAAATAATTATTGTTTCCTTTACGTTCTTCGTACGATTACGAATCGAGCGTGGACTCGAGCAGCTCAGTAAACGAGTTAGTGAGATTACGTCTCGTTTCACAAAGCACCATGTATGCATAAACTGCTGACATTAATTGAGGGTATCCTTCTTTCGGATGGGTTGTGGATGCATACATGGTGAACCATCTTTTAGGATGAGTTGCATTGCATTCCGGGTATTAGATCCCCGTACGTTGATTTCTTTTCACGCTCCACTCTTTTCGCCCGGTGGCTGACTTATACGTTTGTCCAACGGCAAATCACTTTTAAGCTGTTTGTGGCTTGAAGTGACCCTACCTTATTCTGCTTTTCGGCGCATTCTGATAATTCCAATGCTCCCTTCTGGTACTAATCTTTTCCCTTGAGGTGACACTAACGGGATTCTACTTGCTTTGTAAAGGACAGCTATAAAGCTTTAACAGACCCAAGCAAATATAACCCTTTGGCGATTTCTGATTCTTCATCATGCTTTGCATAGGGCAGCTTTTTAGCTCTAACAGACATAGGCAAAAGCAGGTGAGAGTTACATACAAGAAAGGTAGAAAGAAAATCAATTCATCTATAATAATAAGACAAAATCAATTATAAGTGATACCTGATCAAAACAGAAAATATACAGTAAAATACAAAGCAAATCACTTCCCAATATAAAATAATAACACTTAACTATAGGATAGTACTGACACCAATACTACTTCAGTATGGGCTTCAGAGAGAAATTTTTTTCAGCTAAGCTGATATCTAGCTTTTCCCCTACTTAGCATTTAGCTAAAGGCAATGCATAAGCTCTAACTCTAATGTTTTATTAATTTTCCTTAAAAGCTTTCCTAGCTAAACATCTGTTCATTCCTAATGTCAAGGCGGTTGGAAATACTGCGTTTCGTCTTTCACGTCTTTCAAGGTTCGGTTGAATTGCATACTGGCGACTAAAGCTTTTGAGGGAACAGCAATCGAAGACGGCTTTCAAGGTTAGTACAGAATTTAGAATTTTTGATTCTTGGTATGTATCTGTATAATGCTATATCCTTTACATAAAAGAGTAAATAACAGTTTTGAAAATCTAGTAAACCATTTCCATGGCTTTTTTGCACACACAATCTTCTGAAAACATAAATATTTCTGTTATTTTTGGTTGTGTTTTACGCGAGTACTTCCAGCAGCTAAAAGATTAGAAATTCAGTTAAGAGGAAATCTGTGCGACAACCATTCCCCTGCGTTCGCACTTCCTCACTGATAGATGAGGGTGGGCAAAGTTTGGAGGGCAACGTAAACTTCACCTTACGTGGGAAATTTTCACTGTACTTCGTCCTTGTTTTGCTCTGGGATCTCCACTCCTTGAGCAGAATATTCATGGTTTCACCGAATTCATTAAATGTTTCGCTAAAGAAGACTGCGTAAATTTCTATTTTAAGTCTTTAACATAGCAGTGCAAAGTATTTTCGAATTGGGTATTCTGTAGTTTTGTACATTCAAGGTTAAGTACACTAGTTAACGCTGTTTCTTTTAAATATATTTTTATTACTTTTTCAGTACTGCGGGAAATCAGAACGAAAAAGAAGTCTCATCCGACCCCTGCAATTGTAAAATATATTCTACTAATGTTTTTGTACTCCCCTTAATCCCCGCCTTCAGGATTGTAAATATGTGATGACAAACCACATGATCAAACACTTATTGGCTGACAGATATTTCCTGAATCTTTGTTCATATTTTCCGGTTATTGGGACCAGCGGGATTATCTTTAAGGTCTTCTTTAACCCGTATTTTTATTTTATATTTCCTGTTCTGGTCTTATGCTCGTTCTTTCTTCTAGTATGGTGCAGTGGAGAGGGAGCCTTTAGCAGTTGTTTACTGAACTATTGCTTTCTGATATTTTACTCCAGCTGGGAAGCCGTGGCTTTTTGGCAAAACTAAAATTAAGTTCATTTTTTATTTCTGTCGTTATGCACACGGTTTGCCTTTCTCGTGTGCGATGGAACGTTAGCGTGCTTGGTTACTCCCCACCCAGTGTTACCAGACGTCCGGCTTTTGGAGGACATGTCCTCCTTTTCTTATCATGTCCTTTAGGCATTTCGGGAAATAGCCTAAATGTCCGGCTTTTTTTATAAGGAATAATTTAAATGCATTTTGATCAAATTCTTTTATTGTAATCACATATCCTATTAAGCTACTACTAAAATGTACGAATTCATTTCTGGATCCCCCCTCGCACCTCCCCTCTCCCCAGGACAGTTTACTCCTGCAATCCTGCATCTACCTGCTACAGCCAGTCTCTTGTAAGTCAAAGACACAGAGAAAACCCTCCCGTGCAAGTAAGTCATTTGTCTGCCTAACTTTCGTTCGCATACGGAGGGTTCCGTGTTGTGTAATCGTGTAAACAGTGAGCTCATACGGCTTGTTTTGCATGTTGCTAGTCGTTGCTGTGAGTTTCTTCTCTTTATAATTTAAGCAAACTGATGGAAGGAACATGTTTCGTAATCAGTCAGTGATAGGCATACTGCTGGCAAAATACCGATTGAAAGACATATCATGCTCTGAATTTCATAAATATATGTTAAATATACCTGATCTACTGAAGAAAATCTCTTCCAATAAAAATAGAAGTACAAATGTCAAGCAGACTAAAATCTTCCTTCTTCTTTTAAAGTTTTACTCGTATAAACTCTCAAACTGTAAAATTTAAATGCAGGTTATGTGAATTCATATTAATTTTTGTTACAAAGTTATTGTGTCCTCTTTTTACTCGAAATGTCATCCGTCTTCAATAAAAATGACAAAAGGTCAGCTGGTCCTCCTGCCCTAATTCGGGGCTATTCCAACTTCAAAACATTTTTTATTAATTAGCAGCATTGCACAAGAATATGGAATATGAAAGAAAAGAAGTTAAGAAATTTCGCTTACATTTATCACTCGTCAGGACTTTGCTTTCTTTTTCTTATTGCAACACGCAATTCCCATTTGAAATATGGCATTTTTCCCGTCTAGTAAACTTACACCCGTTTGTTAAGGGAACACCATTTTCTACATGTTGCTCAGAAGGTATAGATTCAGTAGAATTTACACTGTTTTTCTAACTGACATTTTTGTTGTTGATTTAGCAGCACTTTCATTACAATATTTGCGTTACTTAATGATGAATTCACGAATTTATTGATGATACGGGGTTATTTATGGCATTGGAAGGTTGCCGTAGATGTCTCTGCCCACTCTGATTTAAATTTGAAATTTCAATGGGGGCCTCTAATCACCGTAGCCTCTGTAATTTTACCTTTTCCCAGCTTTATGGAATGTTCTAGTAGGCGTATATGGTAGGCAGGTAGGAAATGCATATTTGAGACAACAAGTGCTGTAGGAAAATATTTTAAGGATTAAGAAAATAACATTAGTGGAGTGCGAATTGCTGCCAGAATTTTGGAAGAATTAGTTTTCACAGAAATAGAAAAGACCGAAAAGAATCTGCTGATGGGTTGATATTTAAACGACTCACGTCATTTTGCAGAGGAAACATTTTTCTCCCGCATTTTGAATAACTTCACTGCATTTCGCAAGGATTGCGACCGAAGCTGAACTTCTACCACGGTTTCTTTGTTTTTCTTGCCATCTGCCTTGAGACCAGCTAGCGTTTTTCGCGCTTTCCAACCGTAAGTTGAAGAAGCGTATATGCTCCAGCTTTGTCCGTCCGTCTGTCTGCCTGTCGTCACGATAACTCGCGTAAAAATGGTTCGATTTGGATGAAATTTTAGTATGTGGTAGGGGACCACCTGGGGAAAAAACCTATAAAAAATGGACGAAATGGGGTCAAAGGTCACGGCATAGGAGCGAGATCCATTCCATTGCCCCTATGTGTCATAACTTGCGTAAATATGGTTCGATGCCGATGACATTTTAGTATTTTGAAGGGGACCACCTGGGAATAAATCCTGTTGAAAATGAGTGAAGTGGGGTCAAAGGTCAAGACATAGGAGCGGAATGCATTCCATTGCCATTATGCGTCATAACGTGCGTAAAAATGGCTGGATTTCGATGAAATTTTATTTTGTGGTAGGGGACCACCTGGGTAAGATCTTATGACGTCACAATCTCGCGCTTGAGACGTTGGCGCGCGGTCACGCCATCTGTCCCATTACGTCACGCATTGTGTGTGGATCCTATTAAAGTTTTATGACGTCACGCTCTTGCGAGCAGATAGTCGCGATTCCCATTTGCGTCATTACGTCACGCGTTGTGTGCGGTGTCCGTCCGCACGATAACTCGCGTAAAAATCGTTCGATTCCGATGAACTTTTAGTATGTGGAAGGGGATAATCTTGGAAGGAACCCTATTAAAAGTGAACGAAATGGGGTCAAAGGTCAGATCATAAGAGCGAGATCCGTTCCACTGCTCTTATGCGTCATAACTAACGTAAAAAAGGTTTGATTTTGATTAAATTTTAGTATGTGGTAGGGGACCACTTGGGGACAAACACAATTGAAAATGGGCGAAATGGGGTCAAAGGTCAGGACATAGGAGCGGAATCACTTTCATCGGCATTATGCGTCATAACTTAGATAAAATTTCTTCGATTTGGATGAAATGTTAGTATGTGGTAGGGCCTACCTGGGGACGAATCCTATCGAAAATGGACGCAATGGGGTCAAAAGTTCGGACACGGGAGCGGAATCTATTCCATAGCCATTATGCATCATAACTTGCGTAACAATGCTTCCATTGCGACAAAACTTTATCATGTTACTTCGGAGGTATACTAAACCGGTTCTGTTAAACATAATCGAAATGGGATCAAAGGTCGGGCCACAGGACCGAGATTTATTCCACAGCCATTATCCTCATAACTTGAGTAGTTATTTCTGGTATGTTGGAAGGAGTATTATAATCAATGCCCTGCTTAATTTTACTAACTTGTTAATATATACGTTTGATAAACCAATTTGTCATGAACTTTACCGAAATACCGAAAGTTTGCTTCATATTAAATTTATTTTTCGTATTTCATACTGAATCAAATATCAATTTTGAAAAAAAGCTGAATATATAAATTTCAAATATATCGAAATATAAAGTTTAAAGAAAATGACTGATTTGTTGAAAACAATTTATTCCTCAATTTTAAGAGCAAATATCATGAAAACTAAAATGCGTAATTTATCTCAATTTCAAATTGAGGAGTACATTTTTTATTCATGTCCAGAAACAATGATCTTACAATGCTAATACATACAATAGGCAAGAGAGGTTAACGAACAGCAAACTAGAAGTACATCAAACTAAAAACCAAATCAGTAAAGTGTTAAATGCAAACAGTAAAAAATTTAAGATATTTCTGGAGCATTATTGTATCATTACAGAACAAATAAATGCATGAATCTCAAACTTTGGTGTTCTAAAACATCAAACGGATCGTTTTTCTACTTTAGGTTCGCCTTGATAAAGCCATCTCGTTTTTGAGGGCGAAAGCTTGGCACGATTAAAATAGTTTTGCTATACACCATTTCAGGAATTTGTATTTATTTTTCGTTTTCTTTGAATATGTGATTTCATTTTTCAAACAGTTAACAATGGTAACACTACATTCTCGTTTGTTGCGCGTCTGCTGAAATTGTAATTTTGTAACGTCGTAAAGCGAACAATAGAGCAAATTGAGACAGAGCATACACTAACTGGATTCAAATACTTACTTAATTATTGAATCCATCTATTCTTGTTCCAGTAGGGATCAAAGGACATGCGATACTGTTACCTGAACTGATAGCAGTCTTGTTTCTTATATGAACAGTACTATTTTTGCAGCATGTGTATTTCCAAAATTTAAAACAGAACTACGCATTGTAAACACTATACATACCATTTCTTGAATGGTCACAAGAAAACAGTAGTTGCGAAAGAAAAACACATCTTAAATGAATTTTTGCTGACTCTTCTAAAATAGTTCATATAAGAACAATGACAAATTTCAAAATAACTACAAATGCAATATCTCAATTTTATTGCGAAGTACCGAAAACCATGGTATGTTTTCATCCTCTACATCTGTCAATTTCTCTACTTAGGACCTGATAAAATTCATCTTGGAAGCTATGCAGAAATTCGAGAAAATTTCTGGCTTACGAGATTTAGTTACTGAAATGCGGACAGAACTTGTTTTCGATTGTTTTGAGCATAATGCATTTATTATTAAAATGCTAATGATATTTGGTGCAACTGTGTCTCCTCCAAATGATTTGTAGAATTATGCTTGTTAGGGTGGTATCTTAGTGCGTGATGCGTCTCGATGGGCAGTGCGGTTCCTACATATATTGGAAAACGTTTTAGTTTCCGAACAGGGTGGGTGAATGAATGAAAATTGAGATTGTATGAAACTTTTACGGAACAGTACTGGGTTTTTATGGAAGGAATGTATTCCTGCTTAAGAACAAAAAATCCTGTAAAATTGTGTAAGTGAATAATTGAACATCGAACTAGTTTGATTGGAGATCACAAAATTAGAGAAAAAAGATTTCCGAAAAGTTAACGAGTTTCCGTTTGCGGGGGCCTCAGTTTAACCTCATTACCTGGAAGTACGGCAAGAATGCCTTTAAAATGTGCTTTAAAATGAAACGGTTTACATCCAGTACGTTATCTTTAGGTTGCAATGTGTGCAGGAGTAATAGTATCTTTATACACGGTTGAGAACACCTTATTGTGATGACCAGCTAATATCCAGATTAACAGCAGTGTGCAGCGCGTACATCAGCTAGATGGCCTGGAAGTGACTTAGTAAGGTACTGGAAATTGTTAACAGGTATGTAGAGCCATGCTGATTGCAGTTGCAGTGTATGTGACAGCTGCTGGAGAGTGGGCGATGGAGGATTCATATAGCGAACAACACGATCGATGTTGTTTCACAGATTCTCAGTTGGCTTTAAGTCTGTGGAATTAGGGGACCAGGAAAGTATTTTGAAGTCTTCATCGTGCTCTTGCAACCACTCACTGACATTTCTAGCTGTGTGACACGTCGAATTGTCGTTCTCTAAGATCTCATCCGCACCAGGGAAGACAATGAGCATGTATTGGTGTACGTGGTCTGTAAGGATGGATTCATAACGACTTCGGTCCATACTGCCTTCCGCAGGTATTAGAGTACCCAAGGAATGCCGGGAAAACATTCTCCAAACCATTACGCTGCCCCCACCAGCTTGTGTTCTTCGAGAAATTGTTGAAGAGCGTTTGTTCTCCGATGTTTCTCGTCTTATACACCAACGTACATCTGTTCGATGAAGGAGAAACGTGATTCGTCGGCAAAAGCAACACTTTGCCAATCGGGGGATGTCCAATTCCGATACTGCCGTGCAAATGTAAGCCTTTTCTACCGATGGACCTTCGTTAGCATAGTTACAGTGAGCGTCTGTCTGCATCGGAACCCCAAACGCAACAAGGTTCGCTGAGCTGTCGTTTTAAACACACTTCCGGTATCCCTGGTTTATTCGGCCAGTGAGTTGCTCCACTGTAGCGTTTCCACACGCCCTCACGCACCTTCGAAGCCAACGTTCACCTCTCACATCAATGGCACGTGGGGCTCTGCAGTTTCGACATCGCTTGTTCGCAATGTTGCTATTTCTACAATCACGATGCGCTTTAACCAGCGCAGTACGCAAACAGTTCCCAAACTGCGCTGTTTCAGAAATACTGCCACCCTTGGCCCGAAAGCTGGTAATCACCCCTTTTTTGTAAATCCCATAAATCGATCCTTTTATCCATGCCAGCAAGGAGTGATGTGTTTTCACGATCACTACAGCACACTTTATATACCCTCCAAGCCAGCTCACGGCACGTGCTTTCTTTTATTGGCTACGTAATGTTGACCCCAAAAGTAGGATGTGGTCACAATAACGTGACTCGACTATGTATATAACTTTTTTGTTTTAGCTGTATTTTTTTATTGTGTATTATTCTCAGTTATTTTTTGTGTAAGTACGTCGCTTATTCATGAATCTCATGACTACGCTTTAGCTATTTTATTACGCAGTGAAGTCGCTAAACCGCAGTCTCATGGGGTTCATGAATAAGTGACGTATTTCCACAAAAAAGAACTGAGAATTTTTATTCACCAATCACAGGGGGAAACGTTTGTTGATAATGCCTGGACTCATCTTGTTGTATAAGGTGTCTCCAAGGCAACGGTACGTATGTACACAGGTCATTATTATAACACTGTTTACTGTATTTGTGAATCAGCAAATTTTCTGCAAATAAAGTACGTTTTTTAGTTTTTGTGCAAAGTGGGATATATACGCCCTGCAGTGGCTGTCTACACTGGCGAATCGGGATAGCGCGGTGGTAGAGGACCGCTGTCTGGTGTTATACTGATGTCGGAACAATTTGATATCTAAGATGCGTAAGGAGAATTAAATGAATAGACTGTCCTCAACAGCAGGATCATTGCTCTTGATGTAAACACAATATACTCCACATTTGTTTAATTTCATCCACTCTGTCTCGGTTCCTTCTAATGAATGAAAAGGATCTTTCCCCAAACGAATATCTTTGGCATTTATCAAACACCCTGCAAGAAGTATCTTTAAATATGAAGCAACAAACAGCTGCGCAACTCGTATGTAAATAATATACTAATGTTTCAATACATGGTTAGTTCATTTCGACAGAATTAATTAAGCATGACGTCATTATTTGGAGCTCAAATAAGCTGTGGAGAAAACTGAAATAAAGACAAATGACTTTAAACCGTCGGAAGTCTTTACGATAAAGTTGAACCTAACATTGCGAGCTTTTTTCTGCATTCTTGAAGCATAGTGTTTCAATGCTTCATGCGTGCGTGATTATTTGATGAGAAGTTTTTTGAGTTATGTGAAAAGAAAACGTAACACTTTTGGTACAGCATATCAACAATGATTACCAATTTATGGATTCCATGAAGTTCTGTACGTATTTCAATCGCAGTCAAGTTCCTGATTTTCCGAAGGATCCTCACTCGTAGCCTACTGAAATTCTCGAGCAGTTGCAATAACGTAACCTGATTATTTGCTACACCCTAATACAGGGGTCGGCAACTCGGCACTTAACAAGGGCCGAAAAGTCATAAAATACACATTATTTACTTTCAGAAGAGCCATGAATGGAGGTAATGTGAACTGCGACGCACACTGCTGTCCTAGGGAGAAACAGGCAAAATTTGCAAAACTGTATGCACAATATTTAATATAGAAATTAATTATACATATTTTATATTATTTCGCTTCCAATTAGAATATATAGCGGAATCGAAGTTTCACCAAATCTCCATTTAAAAGCAGGATGAAAGAGACCTGGGTAGTTAACAGGGTACCTATAGAAACTGGCTTTTAAAAGAAAAAGCACAGAGGAAGCATAAAAACCAAGGGAGAAAAAATATTTAGAGTTCGGGTTTTTGCTGACGCCGGTTTTTCGTCGCAAACATATTCTAAGTAAGAAGACAAAGTCATCGCTCATTCCACATCTTTCTTTAATTAACACACAGCAACTGAAAAAATGTATTTCGATACCGTTGGGATCGAACCCCTAATCTCTCGATAACTAACCGAGTGCGTTCGCTTCACGCTACGGTGCCAACAATACACGTTGCCACGTGTGTTTATCAGTCAGCATTTGACTAATCTGGGATAGAATTGACCCCAGCGGTCTTGAAATACAATTTTTCAGTTGCTGTACATTTATTAAAGAAAAACGTAGAAAGAGCGATGGCTTTGTTTACTTACATTGTCTCCACGTATTTGGAAGATTTTCACCATATTCTAAGTGAAAAATAAAAACAAATTGTTACAATATTAAAAAAAACTTCAGTTTTAGTGACTACTGACAATCTACCCGTGCACCACGCTTGTTAGCTTTTCAATGTCCGGTTGGTACTGCGCTATTTTTATCTTCAGTCAAGCTCGCAGACTTCCATCTGTGAGTGAACTTCTCAATTTGCTTTTCATCAAATTAATCCTGGAAAAAGTTTTCTCACAGCAATTAGTTGAACCAAATATTGTAAATAAGCCATGTGCGTACTTCTTCAAAGAAGAATATAATGTTGGAAAACTGTTACATGTCTCGAAAACAGTTTTGTCGATAGAAGTAATGTTTTTAAATTCAGTCCACCTGTGATCTAAAATTACCTTATTGCGTTCTTGATCATGTTCTTGCAATTTTCATCGCAATTCTAAAGATTTTGGTTTTGATATTTTGCTTAAGTTTCAGATCAATAAATTACAATTCAAAATCGGCACGATCTAAATTAGGAAATGTTGAAAAATCTAAAGATTTTAATTCGCGTATCAGCGGTTTTGTCAAAAATGAAAATACGTCGTTGTAATTTCTGAACTCTTGGAACCTTGTGAGGAAGGAGTTCCACAATATATCGATACAATATTCGAAGTGTTTGAAATATATCGAAACTTCAGATTCATGATGTTTCTTTAAGAAATTGAAATTCAAGCAGGTGCCCCTTTGCAAGGCAGAAGTATACAAAAGTAACTGCGGATTTCTTCCAGCATGAAAAAATCAATGTTTCCTTTCCCTTGAAGTCTTAAATTCAATCTATTTAAGTGCGATGTTACGTCTACTAAGAAGTAGAACTTGGGCATCCAATTGGCATCAGATAATTCAGGACGATCAATGTTTTTATCCACTATGAAAGTCTTTATTTCATTCAGACATAGTGAGAATGGTTTCAAAACTTCGCTTAGCGATAGCCATCTGATTTTATTGTACATTAGAAGGTGGTAATACTCATTATCTACTTCACGTAATAGATATTGCAATTGTCGATGATGCACGCTTCTTGACATTATTGTGCTTATAATCTTAATAACGACTTCCATCACTTTGCAGATTTTATGAGGCAAGGACTGTGCACATAAAGCTTCTTGATGAATAATACATTTTTTTTGGAGGCTTAACGACCACCGTGAGCAACTCAATGGGCTATAAGCAGTCGCCCGTCCCTAATTTAAGGTCACTGGCACCAGGGAAAAGAAAGCGCAAGTGCCGTAAGACAAACACAGCATCCATGCCTCACCGGGATTCGAACCCTGACCCCGTTCGGACGAATGTTCAGAGGACATCGCTTAGACCATTGCGCCACCGGGGGCGGCGGAACAATACATTCAAAACCCAAAATGATGTGCTGTACTTTGCGCACCAAAACTACGAATCCTTTACTTACTCCAACCATGAATGATGCACCATCAGTGGCAAAAGAAATTTTTTTTTTCACATGTTTTTGATGATTTCCGAGAAATTCTGATACTAATTTTGTTATATTCTCCTCTTTTGTCTGTCCTTTGAGTAGTAGGAGTTCACGTAATTCTTACTTTCGGCTGATATTTGTTACATACCTTGCAAATAATATTACTTGTGTGGTGTCACCCAAATTGCGCGATTCATGCATTACCTGCCAAAATGCGGTAGCGACATTTATATCGCTTAGTTGTTGGTTATAAATTTGTTTTGCCATTCTAGTTTACAATATTGGCACAATTCTTAAAATCGCGGAAGACATACCTTGAAGCTCTTAAAAACACACTTTTATACACTGAGTGGCCACTTTATTATTAGCACCCCCTCAGTACTTCGTCGGGCCATCTTTTGCCTTTAATACTGCGTCGATTCTTCTTGGCATGGACTCCATGAGATGTTGATAGGTGGTTTGTGGGATCTGAGACCATGAATGATGAATAGCACTTTCCAGGATTGTGAAATTGCAGGGTTGTGGATCCAGCTGTCTGATGGCTCTTTCAACTTCATCCCACAAATTTTCAATGGAGTTGAGATCTGGAGATTGTGGGTGCCGCCTAAGCAAAGTAAACTCACCGGAATGTTCCTGAAAACAATCCTGTACAATACGAGCACTATCGCAGGACGCATTGTCTTGTTGAAAGTAGATATCGCCATTAGGATAAACCATCTACATGACAGGATGCAATTGGTACGCAACGATGTTTAGATATGATGTGCCAGTCAGACGTTGATCAACACGAATTAAAGGGCACAACGCATGCCAGGAAAAGATTCCCCAAACCATAACGTTGCCTCCACCAGCTTGAGGGATTGTTGCAATGCATTTGGGTTCCATGCTTTCGTGCTGTTTCCGCCAAATTCTCACTCGGCCATCGGCATTCTGTAATTGAAAAGGTGATTCATCGGACTACATATTTTGTTTACGATTATCGACTGTCCAATTCCTGTGCTCCTGTGCGAACTGGAGACGTTTTCTCTTGTTAACTGCAGACAGCAAAGGTGTCCGAACAGTCCATAGGCAGCCATATCCCATCCGATGCAGTGTACGGCAAACATTGCGTGCAGAGATCATTTGAGGGGATCCTTGATTAAGATGATCTCTAATTTGCTGCACTGTTGCCCTTCTTTTGTCTGTTACCATTCTGGGCACTTTCCGTTCCGCCCGAGCAGTCACTAGTCGATGACGACCACACGTTGCACGTTGAGACCTAGTTTTTTTGGCTGGCCGTCTAATCTTTAAACACCTTAACAACAGCTGCTCTGGAACATATTACGAAAGCGGCGGTTTCGGTGATACTCGCTCCATGGCTCCGAGCTCCTACAATCATTCTACGCTGAAAGTCCATGAAATCGCATTTTTTAGCCATCTCGTCACCCAAAAATCACTACTACTACTGTCACAAGCACTAAGCTTTCCCTTTTTATACTAGCCTCGCCCTCTGGCGGCAACCGCGTGCAGCCATAGCTGATTTGCTGAAAATTGTCAGGTGGTCATAATAAAGTAGCCACTCAGTGTATACTCACCCTCGGTAAAAGGCTTACCTCGCATCACAATCTCCCGATCGACTATAAAACTCGCAGATGTAACGTGATTAACAGTCTCTACACAGTTGCTAAGCATCGACGTATTTTAAATATCCCCAACTGATGCACTATGTATGATATGATGATTTACGAAGTCATGCACTCGGTAAGAATGACTACGTATCGGATTATGTCTGTAGAATAAACCTTTATACCGTCTAGGCACGTTAGAAAATATTTTAATTTCTTCGCTAAAATACACTAGCGCTTTCGAAACTATTATATGGTCTCACCGTCAGGTGTAAAAATAATACACAGATCCTTTTAAATACACACTAACTAAATGTCCGCTTGAGGTTAAAACGGCAAGTAATATATCTTACATGATGGTTATGAGCAATAACCCTGAGGCTGTGTTTGATTTAAATAAAAATTGCTTTTGAAGTTAGCTATAAAGTGCAGTTGCCGCTTTTGATGAAGATGAGATATTTAACATAGCAACATGTTATAGTTGTTGTTAAGATTTCTTTGTCAGTTTGTGAAAAAAGGATCTTCGTTAATAAGGTGTCTCCAAGTATGGGGTAAAATAATAGGAGATTTTTATTTTCAGCAAACATTTGTAAATCTATGTACTACGACTTTTTTGTCATATCGAAGAGTCCAATCATTAGTGTATCCAGTTATAAGGGTTATGTCGTCCTATAACGGATGGAATTTTTCTTCCGTACTAGCTCTACCTAGTGCTCTTGAACGACCATTTTTAGTAAATATTCGCTGATGTTCCATGATCCTAGTACGTAAACTTTTCTTTGTTCTTCAACTGTACATGATTCCTAAGACGTCTGAGTAGGAATGTACATTTTTAACTAATGGTGCTAAGTAAATACCTGCAGAGGTATGAATATTTTGGGGGTTTCTCTTTCTTCTGGTGCTCAGAAAGGTGTTCCTTATGTTTAAACAAAGACTCCGTGAATGTCTTTGTCAAGCATATTGCATTGAACTGATAAATGTTTTCGGTTTCTTTTGAGATTTTAGAGATGCTTTGAAAATCATGGAATGTTTGGCACATAAAATGTATCTACCAATTGGGATCATAACCATTGCTATGTGCTAAGGTCTTAATTCGCTTTATCTCTTCCTTCCGATAAATGTGATTAGAGGTACAGACATATGCTCTTATGTTACAGGAAAGAAAAGCCGTCATTTTTTGCTGGTACGAGTGATGATAGTAATTGGGAATGATGGAAGGTAGGTAGGTTGGTTTTATATAGATGGTGAAACACAGTTTTTGAATTACAGTATTGCTATGTAGCTCAAGATCCAATATTATTAAGGTGCCATGAGATTCCAATTCATAAGGGAATTTTATGTTTGGTATAATAGATGACATAGATGAACAGAAAGATTATAATGAATTTTCACAATGAGTCCAAAAGTAACATATATCATCCACATAGCGCGTATAGAGTGCTGGTTTAAGATAACGTGACTGTAAAATGTTTTCTTCTAAATCCTGAATTATTATTTGTTATTTTACAGCTTTCCATCTGGATTCTCCCACCGGAGTGTCATCCGAAAACGTTTTGAAATGTCTTTCCAAATTAAGCTTTTGTTGTTAGAAAGTTTGACTTTACAAATTAAACAGAAAGTCAACCCATCGTAGTTTTTGACAAAAGCAAACAGCGATCTCCACTCTTCTTTAAACTCTCTATGTTCGTCATCAGTTTTCCTGATCTCGCTCATTGAACATGTTTCAATTGTGTGATTTATGAAAAATAAGAAAGATCTTTCCACGAAAACGTGTGTCGCGACGGAGATTTCACAGCGAGTACAACAAAAGATAGACTGTCACACATGGACTTGTAACCGCGAAGTATTATAGGCATGATCTGTCGGTGCACCTGAAGTCAACCATCTTGCCGAAAAGCGGGATTTAATGCCGATCAGTTACTCAGAGGCTGGCGAGTAGAACACTTTGTTATTCCTCTGAACTGAACTTTGGACCAAGCCATGGTGGTGTGAGGAGTTGTAACGTGCGCAGAACCTTCTGACTAGCACAGAAAGAGAGAGAGAGGGAGACAGAGAGAACAAGCCTGAACGATTCGTTGTTTGTTTGAGCCTACACAGTAGGCCCGTAATCACTCACAAATACACAAACATTGGAAAGTAATGTATTCGGTTATCACCAAGGGTTTTATATCTTTAGTTTCCTGTCTCTCACATTAGAGAGTAAATGCATTTTTCGTCAAAGTAGAAAGTGAAACTGCCCATTTTCATTTCTTCAAGTATTAAAAACAAATATCAGGCTGGCGAGCCTTGTGGTGCCGACCCAATGCCAAATGAAAGACGAATTGGTTTGTCATTAAAGTAGATAGTAACAGTGTTAATCACTTAAAAATATTTATGAAATTTATTTTTAAAATATGTAACTGAAAGTTTACGTATTATCTTATTAATTCAGTATACGCTGTCTAATGATCATATTTATCTTGATAAATATCTCTGAGGTGGCACTGGAAATTATTAAAAACTACATTACGGCTTATGGAGAATTATCCACATAGTAATGAAATTTAGAAGCTTTACATATCATTCATCAATCTTCAAATAAATTTCGAAACTGGATTGGTAACTCAGAATGAACAAAAATGGTCGAAACGTAACGTCACCGTACGTAATAGGAAGCTTTAAAAAAGGTTTACAAGATAATTATTAATAATACAGTTACATAAGAGGATGAAGTTTTTTCTCATTTGCGGCAACCCGGTATTGAATAAAATTTCCAAGTCAATTGCCGGTAGGTGTAGGTTTGTTTTCGGGTGAAGCAGGAAAACATCATTCCGGCCTCCCTCCCGCCTTATAAAAAGGCGTGCTCTATTTTCTAACACCTGAATGCTCAAGGAATTCAATATCATTTTACTGTTGTCAGAATAATAAAGGCAAATGATTGTTCAATTTTGTGTCTACCATCGGATATTATGAAATGATACCTTCGCAAATCTTTTACGTTTTTCCCGTTTTAAATAAGAAGAATGCGTTATGAATACCGCTAGCTGACTCTACTATATCGTTTAATTTTACGAGCAATGGAAACATAGCTTGGTTAAGGCTTTTGTGCCCACGAAAATTGTAACAGGACGAACATAATAAAAAGCACATATTTATATAAATAAAAGCATCGGACTTTTTCTTTCAACAGAATATTGCAATCAGTCAAGAACAAATTGTTCAAAATGTGGAAGAACGCACTTCCATGATTTTGAAAACTTCTTCCGGTTGTTGATTCTCTCAACAGATTTAGTCGCCGCCCCGGTGGCGTAGTGGTCTAAGCGATGGCCTCTGATCATTCGTCCGAAAGGTGTCCGGGTTCGAATCCCGGTGAGGCATGGATGCTGTGTTTGTCTCACGGAACTGACTCTGTCCCTTTTCTGGAACAAGTGACCCTCAATTAGGGACGGGCGACTGCTTATAGCCTTTGAGTTGCTCACGGTGGTCGTTTAACCTCATAAAAAAAAATAAAAAAAAATAAAAATATTTAGTCGCGAACACACGAGCCTCTAAGAGCCTTGGAGGCCGGGAAAAGATGTGACGTCATACGTTAAACCGTCTTGAAAGGAGAAATAAGCAGATGTTCAGACAGGAAATCATAAACGAAAAGCAATGAAAAATTAGAGGTAGAATATATGCATTGCCTTAGGCTAAATGATAAGTTCGTTAAAAGCTACGCTAACATTTGTGCTCCAAACTTCTTAACTTATCATACTTAGTTTTTGTCATGAGTGGCTATGATTGGTTCTTTTGTTTAATCAGTGTCTGTTGGTTTTTGTTATTTATAAGGCTATCTGAATGTGTATCATCATATGAGATGCCGTGTTTTGCTTTTTTAACAACATTCCTCTAGCATTTCATTTTATATACTCATTTTTAGCAGAAATTGCTAAAAGCAAGGATTCTAAAATGCCGTACAAATCTATATCCAAGAGTAATTCAAAGTTATTTTCGATATACTGTACAGAATTTGCAATTCGTCACACAAATCTTTGCAAAACATTGAAATGTTCCCACCAGGAAAAATTGCGGCATGTGACCCGAAAAACACCAACGATGCAGAATATGCAGGTGATATACGCTTTAATTTCAAAATCAGTATATATGTTTGACAGGGAGCAAGATAGTATCACGTGTCAGCAATAAGTACCTTGCTCCATGTTGTACAGTTTCATCAAAAACAGAGCGCTGCGTAGAGTGATGCCGACCTCTATTGGTTCCCTGCGTACCTGGGGGAAGGTATCCCTACCGCAGTCCCAGAAGGTCCAGAAGAGGCTTGCACGTGTCGTCCAAAGACATCTCATACATGCTTTGATGGGTAGTAAGCCATGGGTCCTCTATCACACATGGAATATACTTGCGTCCCTTGCAATTAGTATAGGATGATGTTAGTAGTCAATGTTCTTGGCGTTGTCGGAGCAGTTCTATTATCGTAGATTACATCCTGCGCTAATAAATAAACGAAACGAACTATATACCAAGCATTTGTTGTTCCACATTGATGAAAAACACCACAATATTAGCAATTAGACTGCACTCACTGCAGTGTGAAAGCTGCCTATCCATATGACCGTATGCGCCATGGTTTATATACACGTTTCCACAAACAAAGAATTATATTTCGGCATAATCATCCTTTTCCATCATTGGTCTAAAATGGTCTTGAGACCGTAATACTTCATAGTGCTTGTTTGATTACATCGCAGGAAAAAGGATAAGCTGTCGCACTCGCTTAATAAGTATCGAACGTAACGATATTTGCGGACTGGTGTCATCAACTCAGTTCAAAGTTTCGTCATACAAATGTGCATACAACGGGAATTAAAAGCACTCCTATGTGGAGAGCGAAGCCAAATTTCCGCACACTTAAAATTTTAGGGTTAATTTACAACTCTCCTGCTTAGACGGCGTCATTGGTGTTTGGTGGTCCAAAGAGTTTATGTCGAATTAAATCCGTGAAGAATAGTTACTGCAAGTGTATGAATATGTTATATATATTACTATAAAGCTTAGAGTAATAAAAGTGTACGATTTGATTTGTGTCACATATCCGGAAATAGTAAAAGCACGCTAAGTTTAACCTAATATGAAGTCTGTGGAGTCGTGTAATCTAATTACAGGAGGTAATCTCGTAAACAGTACAGGTGGAGGTACCGTTGATGGCCCTATCGATAGTATCGACAGTTGTGTCCAATTAAGTACATCGATAATGCATCGATAGTGTATCGTAACTATCGATAGTATTACGTTTTTCAATGCTGTAAGTGTAAATCAAGATTCTGTAAATTATTCAGCTTTAACCGAAACAAGTGAAATAAGCGTTCCAGTCTTCCATTGATGACTGGAACGCTTATTTTCACCCCATTTATACTGGCGTCTAAAACATTGAGCCCAGCCATATTGATATATGATGACAATGCGAAGCTAAAGTTAACTATAATCAAAAGAGTGAACGGTCAGGGTATGTGGTTTTTGCTGTTGTTCTCGTTAAGCCAAGCTCAAAGCAAAAGTGTACGTTTCAGTTAGATAAACATCAAGTAAAAATCCTTGTTCATGTTGTTTGTACTGGAAGTTTAGCGGTTCGTCAGGAGCTGAAACGGTTTTTGGTGGTAAGCAGTAATAATGGGTAAACGCAATACACTAACTACCAACAAGTAGTTGGACACCTGTGATAGCAAAGAAAAACGAAGTTTATTCACCTTCAATAGTTGGTAGAGCCTCCAACTATTGAAGGTGAATAAACTTCGTTTTTTCTTTCTGCTACCCTCCGGGGCAAACACTCAACCAGGCGTTGTACGTCAGCTAGCAGTATTTTCTTCCACTCGGCTTGGAGAAGACAGGTCAGTTCCTTCACCAATTTCGGACGTTGTGGGGCACCCCTTAAGTCGACGCTCTAACTCGTCGCAGAGGTGCTCAGTAGGGTTAAGGTCCTGGGTCTGCGCCGGCCAGTTCATTCGATTAACCCCATTGTCACCATACCAAGCCATGGTGGACCTCGCAACATGACCGGTGGCATTGTCTTCCTGAAAGTAACATGGGTCCGTCCCCGTAAAAGTGCCACAACGTAGGAAGCGCATGGTCATCCAAAATGGTGCAGTAGGTCTCGGCGTTGAGTCTAAAAGGAATTGCGACCAAGGGTCCCGTGCCATACCAGGAGAAACACCCCATAGCATAATTCTACCGCCGCCGAACTTCACAGTTGGCACAATACATTCCGGCAGGAGGCGTTCTCCAGGCAGACGCCAAACCCAGACCCTGCCATTCGAGCGATAGAGGGTGAACCTTGATTCGTAGCTCCAGAGAACCTGTTTCCACTATTCAGCGGTCCACTGTCGACGTTCTTTGCACCATGTTAGCCGAGCAGCGCTATTGGACTTGGTGATCAAAGGCTTGTGGGCGGCAGCACGTCCATGATAACCGAGCAGATAGGCTTCCTTACGGATAGTATTCATCAAAAGAACACTCTCCGATGCCCATTGAAACTCCTCGCGGATGTGGCTCATCAATTTGGTGCGGTACTTCCAGATTTCTCCGGCCCGCACCCGTCGGTTTCTAACTCCCAGTTTTGTGTGTCTGCCGGATTGGGGCGCATTCCGACAGTCACCTCTCATCTTCAATTGGCCCATCACGTAGGCCACTGTCGATTTTGAGTACTTCAACTCGCTGGATATGTCACGTATGGATCGGCCATTTCTGTGATACTCGAC
The DNA here is from genome assembly GCA_039090855.1 of Macrothele yani. NCBI lineage: Eukaryota > Metazoa > Arthropoda > Arachnida > Araneae > Macrothelidae > Macrothele > Macrothele yani. The sequence goes on along the minus strand of CM077034.1, from coordinate 195,560,881 downwards.
GATTACACCTTTCTCGAAATCAGAGAGCTCCGAACTGCGTGGCATTTTGCATGCGACTAGTTGCGTTGTTGTTTCCCACACGATATTTAACGGCGGCGGCCGTGACGTGCAACAGGGCCGCAGATATCGTCGATTGCAGGGGTGTCCAGTTACTTGTTGGTAGATAGTGTATATCTTTTGTGCAACGATATTTTTCTTTTGGTAAGGATAAGGTAAACGCAGAATATACCCTTTGCGGAGAAACCTACAAAACGTAGGTCAATACGTCAAATCTTAGGGATAATTTTAAACGACTGCATGCAGCTGCTGCCGTTTTAAATGATCCCAGAAAAAAATCAGTTGAGGAATAGCCCTACTCCAAACTTTATTTATTCAATATCTCACGAATTATTACCACGATTTTCTAAACATTACAGAAAAAAATATTTTTGCCCGCAAAACGGCAGAATTTTCTTTAATTTTGTGAACAGATACATACAGAAATCATACAATAGAAACAGAAAATAAGAATTGAGGAGCCACGAATTAGCTCGTTCTTCAGGCAAAACATTTTTTTCGCGACTTTTTCTCATTTACTTCGGGAACATATCGTCAAGACGTAGATTCCCCGCCCCAGTGGCGCAGTGGTCTAAGCGCTGGCTTCTGATCATTCGTCCGAGATCAGTCCGGATTCGAATCCCGTGAGGAATAGATGTTGTGGCTGTGTTTGTCTTACAACATTGGATCTCCCTTCCCAGAAATCAATGGCCCTAAATCAGGGACGGAGGATTGTATACATCCCATCGTGTTGCTCACGGTGGCCATTACACCCCAACCAAACAAACGAAAAAAAAGGTTAGTTTCAAAGTTTACCGGAGCTTAGCTTTCTGAGAATGTGAATAAGTAAAAATTTTGGTTGGAAATAATTTTTCGTTCCAGAAAATAAATTTCTCCCAAGAAACTTTGCCAACACACTATCGATAGTTATTTTTTGACTATCGAAAGCTATCGGTAGTCAAAACAATTGACACTTCTAACTTCATATTTGTAAGGCATCAGATTTCTAATTAAGGCCTACTGAAAGGCGAAGAATAAGTGAAAAAATGCAAAAAAGCATAATTACGTGTAAAGAAATTAATTTTAATACATAAAATATTTTTATAATAAAACACTGAAACATTTGAAAATGTTTTGATTGTACTTTACAATAGTGTGTTTTTAGGTTGGAAATGGAATTCATTGTTACTATTGGGTCGTCGGAAAAGTCATGACATATTTTGGCACCCGATGGCGGTTGGGCGGTTTTCGAAGTACAAGAGGCATGCGCAGCTCTGCTATCGTTATGGCATTCGACAGGTGCCAGTTCTAGCTACTGTCTAAAAGAATTAGTGAGCGATTTGGTAATTTGCGGAGATTTGACATCAAGTTGAAGATGGAAGACCAAACTGTGCATTTCCGCCATATTTTACTGTTTTACTTCCTTAACCTCTCGGCGCCAAGAAAATTTTTCTGTTTCGCTTTGACTTCGGTTGTGTGTTTTGCGAACAACCGTTTTATCAGCGGCCAGGTCTTTCTGTGAATTCTACCTGATCGGCGGCAGCTTGTTTTTACATCCTCTTCAAAAGGGTGGAGCAAACTGCCACTGATTTAGAACCACGATAACAGTGACAATGGAATTAGGCTAATGGTTTCCTACCCCTGCCAATGGCAGGCATGGGTTCTAACTTCGCTTTCTGAGGAATGCGCGCAGACAACACTTTTAAAGGGAGTCGTACAAAAGCTATGTTTCTCTACGTTTTGAACGTTTTACGTAGAATGCTATTTTCGTAGCGATTATAATTGCTTCCTTCAGATTATAAACGAACGTAACAAAAACTCCGGCTCCCAATCAAACACTAAGCTTTTATTTACTAAGAATTACTGTAACCTTGATTTCCCGTGAAATTATTTTTCGTGGTTTATCAACTTTAGTTTTATAAGCCCCTTTGTATAAATTGAAAAAAACAAAAAACAAAAAAAAAACATATATCGTTCGCAATGGTTCAGTGTACACTTCTTTCGGCGAACATGAAATTATTGTCACCCTTAAAAAATGCGCACACAATTAGCCTCACTCCCCTCAGACAGAAAGATCAGGTATTAACGATCCTATGAAAACAATCGTGGTGTTGGAGGATTGAAGTTTCATAATTCTTTGAGCTGAATGGTTTCAATGTCGTTTGTGCGATGTTCTCACCATTGTTATACGTGTTATACACACAAGTCATCAGCGATTGAAATAAATCCTGAGTTTTCTGAACTTTTGCACTTTAAAAAAATCAAAAATTTATAAGCAGTCAATGAATAAAAAACAATATGTGTAGATCTGAGAAACGAGAACTAAATTGAATCGAAAGAATAGAACACAAATTAACAAAATTAGTTATTCTTTGAAATACGTTATCACAACTTGACCTTTCACACAGCTGAGTAAATGTTTATATTATTTGCAGTGGGATGTGTCGATTGGGTGTAGGAGAACTGGCGGCAAAAATTTTAAGGGGTCTTATAAAAATGGCTTTTTTGACCGCTTCGTGGCCACGATCCTCAGAGGTTGGTTATCTGAGCCATGTAAAGTTTCCGTAATTTCGTCGTTTCTTAATTGCGATAATTAATGTAATTATATTTAAAAAATATTTATGATCTACAACTCTACAAAAGATTTCAAGGTTTTCAAACTACAAGTCTGCAAATTGTCTGAGCACATGTGCTAACTCAGAAAACCTGTCGGGAGTGGGGGGTGATATCAAAAGTACAAATTATAAAGAATTTCTGGTCCGATCGGGAGATTCCCTGCGTTTACAAGCAACAACTGGACACATTATCTGAGGGCATATGGATACTCAAGAAACGTGTCCAAAGGGGGTGGGGGTAATACCAAATGTGTAAAATATGAAGTATTCTGGTCCGATCGGGAAACTTTCAGCATTTACACGCTACAACTCGACACATTATCTGAAGACATGTGCCTACTCAGGAAACGTGTCAGGGGGGAGGTAACGCGAAAAGTATAAAATATAAAGTATTTCTGGTCCGATCTTGGGATTTTCAGCATATATAAGCTACAACTCAACACATTATCTGAGGGCATGTGCTAACGCATTTTACAATTTTTGTATTACCACCCCCCCCCCCCCGACGGTTTCCTGCGTAGGCACATGCCCTCAGATAGTGTGTCAAGTTGCAGTTTGTTAATGCTGAAAATCTCCCGATTGGACCAGAAATATTTTATATTTTATACTTCTGGTGGCCCCCTCCCCCTCCCGAGACAGATTTTCTGCGTTAGCACCTGTCCGCAGAGAGTTTGTTGAGATAAAGTTTGTGAAAGCTCGAAATCTCTCTGTCAGAAATACTTTACATTTTACACTTTTGGTGTTACCCCCACCCCCTCACGACCGATAGGTTTCCTGAGGCAGCAAATGCCGTCAGATAATTTGTTGAGTCGTAACTCATAAGTGCTGAAAATCTCCCGATTGTACGAGAAATACTCTGTCGTTTACACTTTTGGTGTTATCACCCCCCCCGGACAGGTTTTCTGGGTAGGAACATGCCCTCAGATAATTCGTTGAGTTGTAGCTTGTAAATGTTGATAATTCCCCGATCGGACGAGAAAGCCTTTATATTTCATATTTTGTGTTTTAAGCACCCCTCCCCCACTCCCAACCGCAACATGTTTCCTGGGTTTGCACATACTCGCAGAGAATTTGTTTAGCTGTAGTTTGTAGAAAAATATCGTAAATAAGAGAATACGAAATTACCGTAATTTTATGTGTGTCAGATAACCAATCTCGAGAGACGTAGCCAAGGAGCAGTTCAGAACGCAATTTTTATATGGCCACTTAAAAATTTTTCTGGCCAGTTTTCGGGGTGGCCAGTTCTCCGGTGGGCAGTTCTCCGTTGGCCAGTTCTCCGCTTTGTCTTTGGCACAGAAATCATGAAAATGTCTAAATTTCTAACTGAAAATGAAATATTAAATTTTTTTATGAACAATTGTGGCTTAAGTAGTGGGGAATACAGCCACATGAAATTTGTTTATGCAGAACAATTTTGTGGCACTGAAATTTCAATGGGTCTAGCTCTCCGTGTGGCCAGTTCTCCGGAGGCTAGTTTTCCGTATGGCCAGTTGTCTGGTGCCCACTTCTCCGTATCCGGTGTAAATTGTGTGAAACAGTGTTCCTCATCGAATGATGTTTTTTTTCTAGAAATTCACAGCTTCCCTACAAAACGGCGGAACAAATCGAGTGGTAATCGGAAAATGCCCCCTCAGGAAAACTCCCTCACATTAGAAATAGTCCCACGCATTGTAAAATTCCCCCACAGGAAAAGTACCCCACCTTTTTCAGTCATTGACCATGCACAATTTGCATTTGAACCAAAATATCGAACGTGTGGAAGATTTCCGGTGTCTACATTTCCATTTCCACCCTGTTTAAAACAAGATGAAGCCGAACAACGTGCACAAATATGTGGGGGAAATTCCTGGTTTTGCATTTCAAACATTTTTCGCTGTTTATGGGTGTTCACCGAATTTTCCCCATCTCATCCAGCTACTTGGAAGATAGTTTTTTTACGGCGAACACCCGTTCCCCCTAATCCGTTTCCCCTAATTCCCGTTTGCCCTAATCACGTTTACCCAATCGCGTTTCTCCGAAATCTCTTTTACCCGAATTCCCGTTTCCCTAATTTCGTTTGCCCTAATCTCGTTTCCCCTAAATCTCGTTTCCCCTAATTCACGTTTGCCCTAAACACATTTACCCCAATTGCATTTCCCCGAAATCGCTTTTGCCGGAATTCCATTTCATCTAATTTCGTTTGCCCTAATCTCGTTTCCCCAAAATCTCGTTTCCCCTAAACACGTTTACCACAATCGCACTTCCCCGAATTCCATTTTACCCGAATTCCCATTGCCCCTAATTTCGTTTGCCCTAATTTCGTTTCCCGTAAATCTTGTTCTCCTAATTCAAGTTTACCCTAAACACAATTGTCTGTATCAAAGTTCCCCTTAAAAACGTTTCCTGCATCAAAGTTCCCCTTAAAAACGGGATTTAGGGGAAACGAGATTAGGGCAAACGAAATTAGGGGAAATGGGAATTCGGGTAAAAGCGATTTCGGGGAAACGCAATTGGGGTAAACGTGTTTAGGGCAAACGAGAATCATGGGAATCGCGAATTAGGGGAAACGAGATTCCGGAAAATGGGAATTCGGGTAAAAGCGATTTCGGGAAAATGCAATTGGGACGAATGTGATTAGGTCAAACGGGAATTAGGAGAAACATTAGGGGAAGTGAGGCTACGCGGAAAATTTTGGTGTTCGTATTTTGACTGTTACCACTTTTAAGTGAAAAACTGTCTTGCAATCGACAGTCTGACAGGGTGGGGGAAATTTCGGGGACGGCATTTGAAACTGTCTCCCAAGTAGATATATGAGGTGGGGAAATTTTCGGGGTTCGTATTTCGACTGTTACCGCACTTTTAAGTGAAAAACTGTCTTGCAATAAACAGACTGACGGAGTGGGGGGAAATTCCGGGGACGGCATTTCAAACTTCTACTGTTGTTTAGGGTAAAAATCGGTTTACAAATAGCAGGGTTGGATGAGGGAAATTTCCGGGTTAGTATTTCCACTCTTACCGCGGTTTTTAATGGAAAACGTGTCGTACGATCAGCAGGCTGACAGGGTGGTGGGAAATTCCGGGGTCGGCATTTCAAACTTTTACCGATGTTTATAGTAAAAAACCGTCTTGCAAGTAGCTGGATGAGGTGGGGGAAATTGCCTGGTAAGTATTTCCACTTTTACCGCGTTTTTTTTTATTTTATGAAAAACGGTCTAACAATCAGCAGGCTGACAGGGTGGGGAGAAATTTCGGGATCGGCGTTTCGACTTTTAGGATGGGGTGGGGGAAATTTCCAGTATCATCTTTTCTATTTTCGTCGACTTTAAAATAGCATTCAGCCGTACAAGTAGCACAAATATGTGGGGGATATTTCCGGGCTCGGCATTTCAAACCTTAATTGGAGTTTATAGTACCGCAAGTAGCTGGATGAAGTAGGAGAAATTTTCGGGTTAGTATTTTGACTGTTACCGCGCTTTTTAGGAGAAAACGGTCTTACAATAAAGCAGGCTGACAGGATGGGGAAATTCCGAGGTCGGCATTTCAAACTTTTACCGTTGTTTAGGGTAAAGGTCGGTTTACAATTAGCAGGGTTGCGTGGGTAAAATTTCCGGGTTAGTATTCCCACTTTTACCGCGGTTTTGAATGGAAACATGTCTTACAGCCAGCAGGGTGACAGCGTAGGAGAAAATTCCGGTGTTGGCATTTCAAACTTTTTATCTATGTTTATAGTTAAAAAATCATCTTGCAATTAACTGGATGAGGTCGGGGAAATTTCCGGTTAGTAATTCCACTCTTACCCAGGTTTTGAATGGAAAAGTGTCTTACAATAAGCAGGCTAACAGGGTGGGTAGAATTTCGGGGTTAGTATTTCGAACGTTACCGCGGCTTTTAGTGGAAGATTTTCCGTCGCACTTCGGTACGTTCAATAGAACTCTGTGGACAGAAATTTTCCGACAGTATTTCATAAATATGAAAAACTCACATACGTTTATCTGAGTTTCCTAAAATCTTAGAGGGCTACCCTCGACATGTGTTATAATTGCGTAGAAATTTTCTTTTGGCAAGGGGTGGTGGTGAAGTGGGGGTTGGGGCTCAAAGAAAGGTTGGGTGTCCTTAGGAAACCCTATTGTGTTGAATGGGATTAGCTGGTAAAATTTTAAAAGGACGCCGGTCGCCGGCGATTGCCGACTGTGGGCTATAGAATACAAGGGCTCAGGCACCTAACCCTTTCAGAACATTTCGCCGCCAAGGCGTTCACACTTAACCTAACAGACGGGCAAAACCGCTCTTGATATCACCGATTTCACGCGGTTGAAGGGTCTCTGCCAGTAATTAGGGGTGGCTCTTGACACCAACAAAGCAAACAGGTGCGTAAGGTGGCATTTCGCTCATCCTTTTTTTTCTTCCCCTCTTCAAAACTCCTCTAAAATTCGAAACAGGAAGATCACAGGAATAATGCTAGTAGTTGTAACAGATACGGCAACTTGGTTAAAAAAACAATGTTGTTTTGCGTCCATTGGTTCCCTTTGGCGTTCTGACAAATTAAAAGAAATAAGGGCAATTATTTTCATTTATTTTTATTTTATTTATTAATTTTTTTTTTCGTTTTGACCACCGCCATGATCAACTCGATGAGCTATAAGTAGTCGCACGTTTCTAATTTAGGGCCACTTGCTCCAGGTAAGCTAGAGAGCCAGTGACGTAAGGCAAACACAAGTATGCCTAACAGGGATTCGAACCCAGACCCATCTCGGTAAAAGCCAGTGATTACTTCGACCACTGAGCCACCGGAGCGACTATCATTTTATATGTTATGTTTGCGAAGGAGATTAAAATTAAGCTTATAACCAACATTTTTTCTTAGTGAAAATCTCGTATTTCTCTAAAAACATTTTTCTGTTTTTACAATTATTTTCAAAAATATGGGAAGCATTTCCAAAGTGCTGCGTGTATCTTTCAGCGGCGGTCGCCGAAGCGTCTGTTTTGTTTGTGATCATGGCTAATACTATCCCGTGGTAGTTGCTGGTGGGTTTGTTCGCGATAAAGATCGCAGATTATCATTTTGAAATTAGTTATATCCTCAGCTGCCCCCCCCCCCTCACTCCCGGATAGGTGCGCAACGCAGCTCAGAATATAACAGAAGAGCGTGGTCTATAACACTTATTTTCAGAAGTGAAAAAAAATTGTATTTTAAACATAAATTAAATACAACTGACCGAACGTTACAGGTATCTGAAATAACAATTGTTTTCTTATATCTTCCATTCAGTCGTTAGCACTTCTTTTGTAAAAACAGATCATACTTATGTTATCACTTTGTTGGCCCATCCGTCTGTCTGTGGATACGACTTCTCTGCAACTGTTAGTCCGATTTGAAAAAGTATTTTTGCATTGGGATGCTTGAAATGCGAGAAAGATAATTCTTGTACTCCGGTTGTTGTTTTTTTCGATGCACAACTTCGTCGCAAAGGGGGCGTAAATGCAGATGACATTGAATTCAAAATATATTTTGTGCCACACATTTGCTTCTAATTCGGTTATTTCTTATTTTTTCGATGCCATTAATATCGAAGATAATTTTAGGTACGGTCTCTTTTTCAGGTAATGCATAGATTTTCTGCTAGGGTAAGTTAAGTCAAATTTTGTTTAACCAATATCTCTGCTTCTAAAACTCTGAAACAGCTCCTGATGGAAAATGTTTTGCATATAAATATATATATTTTTTTTAGTAAAGAACGGTTTGGCCACCAGGAAGCTATAAGTATTTATTTCTGCTTTTGATGTATTTGCAGCAAAATCTTAAATTCTGAAAACTCGATTGAAAAAACGCCTCGAAAAACGTTTTCAGAGTACTTTCTTTTTAAACGATGCATAATTTTCCGCCAGGGGCATACATGTATGCCTTATTCTCGTCGATATAACTCAGTTTCTAAGAGTCCGCGGCAAGAAATGTTTCTCACAAGAAAAAAAACCGCCGACTCGTAGAACTTCAGCAGTACAGCCAGAATAAGAAAACTTAGATCTGTTGTTCTGCATTCAAGTGGATGGTACGGATTTACAACACGCATTCCAGCGTACGATATTTCGTTCGCATTGTCCTCCCATTTTTTTTTCTTTTTTTCAAAAACAATTTCCAACGGCTTTAGTTGCATACTTGCAAAGTAAATATTCATTGGAATCGAGTAAATAAAACTACGCTATAGTAAAGCAAGCTCTAAATATAATCTTATTAAAACCTCCCTGAAGTACAACTTCCCTTCTAAGAAATCTGCGCGGGCATCGGCAAATTAAAAAAATGCCAAAGTGAAGTTGTTGTCCATGAGATAAAAAAAGGAATTTGTGTTGCAACTGTAACAGTCTATTAACGACGGCACATTGACAGTTTTGAAATCCAGAACTTTTAACATCTCTTGTGGGAATACGTGAACAATTTGAAAATTTAAAAGAAAATAAATGTAATATGGCTTTTTTTCTTTTCGCACCAGTAAGAGTTTTCTCAAAAATCTCTACAATCAAGGAAAATTCCATGTGCATTACTTGCGGTGTCAGTAGAAGGATATTTGCAAACTAAGAGAAAAATGAATATCGCCCAAAATACCAACGCTGGTGCTGTCAGCTAAAATCAATTAAAATTAACAAAAACCGCTTTTTTAAATGCATTCATTTAAATTTGGTCCATTTAAATTTAAATGAATGCATTTAAAAAGCGACGTACTTTATGTAAAGAAGTGGCTTTATGGAGAAAACAAGAATGAGGGTATCCTCTAGGTGCTGCAACAAAACCTCAGCAAACACTGGAGACAGGGGGACTCCATAGGGACAACTGCCAACTGTCGGTAAATGGAACCATTAAAACGAAAATAAGATCTCTTCGAAACAAATAGAAGAGTACACATTATGGAAGAAATTTCAAAGGAAGAATAAATGCACAAACCAACGAGTTTGGCTCCAATAAGATCATGAACCTAATAAACGGGGGTGTTCGGAAAAAGAGCCACTACATCGAGTGAAGCCAAACAGTAAGTAGAAGAATTGTTGGACATAAAATAACGAATCCCCTTGAAAGTGATTCGTTTGAACTAGAAACAGAGTAAGAAGAAGATCTAATGAGGGGAGCCAAAAATGTGGTTAAAGCTGCCTCAAGATTGCAGTTGGATGCAAACAAAGATGAAACCAAATGTCGGATAGGTATCCCCGATTTATAGAGTTTTAACTGACCAAATGAAGAAGGAACCCTGTAACCAAGGGGAGGGTGCAAACTGTTGAACAAAGACATGGGCAAAGTTGGAAGAGACTTTAATTTTGATAAAGCTGCAACGGTGACAATAGTAGGATCCCTGAGACAACCTTCGGTACTAAAATCGGAGATAACCTGCTGTACCTTGTGAAGGTAGCCTGCTGTACCTTGTGGAGATAGCCTGCTGTACCTTGTGGAGATAGCCTGCTGCACCTTGTAGAGATAGCCTGCTGTAACTTGTGAAGATAGCCTGCTGTACCTTGTGAAGATAGCCTGCTGTACCTTGTGAAGATAGCCTGCTGTACCTTGTGAAGATAGCCTGCTGTACCTTGTAGAGATAGCCTGCTGTACCTGGTTACAGGGTTCCTTCCTTATGTAGCCAGTTAGAACTACCTAAATTGGGAACCCCTATCTGACCTTTGGTTTCATCTATGTTGGCACCCACCCGCAATCTAGAGGGAGCTTTAGCCAAAGTTCTGGCTCTCATCCTTAGATCTTCTTTTTAATCTTTTTCCAGTTCCACCGAAGCACTTTCTAGGATTCGTTCTTTTATGTCCGCCAACTCTTCCACTTACATTCTGGTTTCACTCGCTGTAGTGGCTCTTTTTCCGAACACACTCGTTTCTTATGTTCATGATCTTTTTGAAGCCAAACTCGTTGGTATTTGTTCTTCCGATGAAATTTCTTCCATAATGTGTACTGTTCGATTAATTTCGAAAAGATCTTATTTTCGTTTCAATGATTCCGTTTATCGACAGTTGGCAGGTGCCACCATGGGGTCCTCCTATCTCCATTGCTTGATGAGGTTTTGTTGCAGCACTTAGAGGATACCCTCATTCCTGTTTCCCCAATAAAACCACTTCTTTACGTCACGTACGTCGACGACGTATTGGTTGTTTGGCCTTCAGGTTTCGATGAGCTTATTTCCTTTGCCAATTTACTTTCTTCACGACATCATTCTATCAAGTTCGAGGTAGAGTTCGAGAATTTAGAAAATTTAACTTTTTTCGACATTTGCCTTTTTCGTAATCCTTCGATAACTCCTTATCATTTTATGTTTACCGTAAACCAACTTTTTCTGTCATGTTTGTACCTTTTACTTCTTCTCCTCCAATATCGCAAAAATTATCTGCTTTTAATTTACTTATTAATCGTGCATTCACATATTCGTCCACAGAGGATCTTCTGGACCAAGAGTTAGCTAGGATTAAACAGTTTGGCCTGACTTTCGGTTACCCTCGTCAAATGATTAATCGCTTGATTGTTAAGAAATCAATTGGTCGACAACAGAAAGCTTTGCTTGCAGATGATAAATGTGACTACCAATTTTTGGGATCCATGATATATATACCACCTGTATGTAATATCTTAAATAACATATGTCATAAATACAAACTCTTGTTTGGTGTAAGGTCTCCTACATTATTTAGCACTGTTAAAAATGACAGAGATTGTATTGGCTGTGTGAACCGTCACGGTGTATATTTGGTTCCACTAAAATCTACTAACCCTAAAGAGCTCGATTTATGTTATGTGGGCTATACCACTCGTAATCTGGGGCGCCGCATTTGCGAAGATCAGTATAATCTCAGGACGAATTGTGGTGGTACATCTTTGTCGAGACTCTGTTTAAACATTTCTTACCTACCATGTTGGATTGACACCATTATTCTGGATTCTCCCAGGAATCGCAGATGAACACTTTCTGTGAAAGTATTCACATATTCGTCAATGGCGAAAGATCCTGTAACGATGAAACCCCCGTGCTTATCCCCCTTCCTTGGAAAATATTATTGGGCCAGGTCACGCCCACCAACCGTGCTTGTACCCACCGAACTTGAATTTGACTTTGCCGTCAATGCACATGCGCATTAACTATTATTTGTCTTGTATAGTATATAGGCTAATCACTTCTGGGCTCACTGCTGCATTGTTTCTCAAGATGACGCCGTTGTGGCGTTGAAAGTTCTTAAACATATACTTTTTTCAATTTTACATAGTTTTTTATCATTAAAGTGAATCGTACAGGAGACGGCATTTGTTTTCAATTTAGTAGCTTTTGGTGCACGAGTTAATTTCTTCATATAATTACAAACAGAATCACGAAGAAAGATTTGCGGTCTTATCGAATCATAATGTTAAATTTCAGGATATGTTATGAAAAACGAGTTTTAAATATTAAATTATTATTTCCTTCATTTATTAACCTTTAGCCCTAAAACTAAAATTCCTGTGAACAGAACACTGAAAACTCCAAGTCGTACATAGATGATACTTACTCAGATAAATGAAGACTTGTTGAGCAAAAGTAACTCAGTACCCACATTTTTTAGGTTAACTAGTGCAATCAACGTTTCGTTGTTGAACTGAAAATGTCACATGTGCGTTCCTCCTTTGTTGCTACCAAATCGAATTTGTGCGGCACGTTGCAGGTGTTTGCGGGCATGAACTGTAGCGGATTCTATTCCCATCGTTAATATTGTTTTGGGAATGCATATTACAGAAATATAACATAAAACAGGACTGAGATTTAAGGAGAACAGAAGGAAGCGTCGAATGTACATCTTATATACGAGCAGCTGAGGGAGTTTGAAAGCGGATGTGTAATTGGGCTGAGAGGTGACGCTTCGCGTGTGTGTGTGTGTCTGATCATCGTATCGACAGGTACTTGGTTCTGACCGACGGGTCAATCGAACGTTGTTTTTTTGTTTTCCTTTTTTTCTTTCTGCTCTGCTGGTTCTGGTAAGTCCTTTACATTCCATGCCGTCTTCAATACGTAGTATCTCAGCAAGGCTTTCCGTTTCATAATACACTAGCGTGCAAAAATTCAAGACGAGACGGATTTTTGAATGTAACGTCGTGCAGGAAGTGCTCCACATCTACTCAAATCATATCATAAGATCCCCAAGATGTAAGAATATGGGACAAGTGAGCAAAACCGTCCACACATAGAATCCAAAATATACAAAGGCAATTTTTTTAAAAGGTAGCTCCGAGCACAACTCGACAGAAGACAGAAACGTCCATGTGACAGGCGACTGCCAAGAAAAATCCAGTCTTTAGTAGGGGATATGATCCCCCTGACTGCGTTGCAGGATTTTCAACGTCTTTCCATGCTGAGGAGGAGGTTGTCAAGGAGCTGTGGAGTCATCGCGGCACATTCCTCTTGTAGCGCTAATCGCAGATGCGGAATCGGTGCTGGCGGCTGGTGACGTGCTGCTAAGCGTCTCCTGAGAAGGCCCACACGTGTTCGATTGGATTTAGATCCGGGGACCTTGCGGGCGCAATCCACGCGTTGAATATCTTCACCTCCAACAGCTCTGCGACAGCAACTGTACCATTAGGTGTAGCGTTGCCGTCCATGAAGAGGAACTCAGGACCTACAGCACCTCTAAACAGACGCACGTAAGGCAGGAGAACCTCGGTACAATAGCGGACACCAGTAACTGAACCTCCTTGGGAGATGTGGAGGTGAGTACGGTTACCAAGCATGATACCGCCCCAAACGAGAACTCCGCCACCTCCAAACCGGTCCCTTTCGATGATGTTGGAGGTGTGATTTCGTGTTCCCTGCTCTCGCAAGATGTGTATACGTCCAGAGTCGCTCGTCAGACTAAATCGGCTTTCATCCGTAAAGGGAACTTTACCCCATTGCTGATGAGTCCAGTTCCTAGAACCACAGAAACCGCGGTCTCCGATGAGCGGGCTTTAATGGCACACACCGTACTGGTCGTCTTGCAAATAGACCACCTTTGTGCAGCCTCCTGGCCACGGTAAAACGCGATAACGGACGTCCAGTTGTCTGTTGCATGTGTCTTGCGATTTCTCCCGCTGTCTGCTGTCTGTTTCTTCTCGCCTGTAGGACAATATACCGGTCGTCCGCCGCTGTGGTTGCTTCTGGACGACCACTGCTAAACTCTTGGACAGCTGTTACTGTCGTTTGAAATGCTCTCCAAGCTCGTGAAACGATGCTGTGGGCGATCACCAACTCCTCGGCCATACAAGCCACACTTCAACCTTCTTCCAACTTCCCAATGACGCGACCTCGGGTAAAGTCATCTAGATATCGTCTATTGGATTGCCTGTTGGCCATATCACACGGTAGCAGCAACTTGACGTTGTTCAAACTGATATACACCGTGCAATAGCTTTCACCGAATTTTTGAGCGTACACCTCCAGTGTGCTTTATACACTTCCGACACTCCACCACCCCCTTCCACCCCCCAACGTCATGCTGCAGATGTGCGCATGCCCTAACGTACCGGACCCTATTCTATTTCCTGAGTGATCTTTCGGTCCGCTCTGCCCTTTTGTTCCGCTGTTATGCTAATTTCTGATTTTCGTCCTTAATTTTTGAACCAGTGTAGGTATCGGGTGTTGGATAATGTTAGTCTTGGTCAGCTTTTTCTTTTCAGACCGAATCTGGGGTGTCTAGTCCACTGGATCAATAGTTGGTGACACTGAAAGAATGCAAACATTCTAAGACAGCATTTCCATGACTGTGTATGCAAGTGACCTTAAAATAGAGAAAATTCAGTAGATTACCAAAATTTATCAGTAGACGTATGGGCAATTCTGTAGATTGGCAACGTTGGTAACAATAAATTTCAGAACCACACATTTTTAAAGTAGCCCAACTAAAGGCTCAAATTAACAAACATTGCGTGTACAAGCTGAGATACCTCTTGAGCATAAATCGATTTTTATACATATTTTCCCAGATAATAAAGTGGGAACAAACCAATTAGTAGGGAAAAACTATACCCCAATTGTGTAGAAATTAGTAAAACTATACAAGTAATCGATTTATTGTCGAATGAATACATGAATAAGCGTTTCCAAGCTTTCGCACATCAACCAGAAAGCTGTCTCAAGGAAGATAGAGAGAAAGTACCTTTTCAGTCTATCTTCATCGAAAATGCCATATGGTTGATTTGCGAAACTTGGAAACGCCGATTTACGAATTCCTATTGCAGTAAATCAGATTAGTACTATAATTTTACTAGTTTCTGTTAGCAAACATTTTGGTTTGTATACTGGTAATTAATGAAAGACATTAATTAATTTCCCAAACTTCAAAACAATTTAATGCGCGATATTATGTCCTGAACAAATATTTAATTTTTTTTTTCTAGAAAAATTCAGAAATTAAAGGTTGGTTGGTTGGTTGGTTGGTGGATTTTATTGGCGCAAGGGCCAGGTTTGGCCAAAGAGCGCCAGACAAAGAACTATCAGCCACAGATTTTTAAAAGCGTTGAAAATGACCAAGAGCAGACAAGCTGGGCAAAAGCCGGAAAAGAGAACGATGAAAGCTGTGAAGAAAAGTTAGGCAACCAGGTGTATAAAAAAATGATCAATTCACTATTATAATTATTATTATTTGCTTTTTTTTTTTTTTTTTTTTTTTTTTTTTTTTTATACACAACAACACAAAGGATGAGTCACCAGGAGGGGGACGAACCGTCACTCTCCTCCCCCCACACTCCTCTGCAATGCTGGCCGAGGCCGAGGGCGGGGACGAACCGTCACTCTCCTCCCCCCATGTTCCTCTGCAATGTTGGCGGAGGCTGGGTCCGAACTGTCACTCTCCTCCCCCCATGGTCCTCAGCAATGTTGGTGGAGGCTGGGTCCGAACTGTCACTCTCCTCCCCCTATGTTCCTCCACAATGTTGGTTGAGGGTGGGGACCTCGCTGAGTCCGAGACAGGTGCAATGTTGGTCAGGCGGACCGCGACAGTTGGATGGACACTGCACACCTTCGCGGATTGAGGGCCGGGTCTTCCGCACGTGCAGGCTGTCTGCCGGGAACCGGAAGAGTCGGTCGTCTTCAAAAGAGAAGGCGCAGACTCAGCTGGTCGAATAAGCTGGTCGGTTGGTTGGTTGGTTGTTGGATTATATTGGCGCAAGGGCCAGGTTTGGCCAAAGAGCGCCAGACCAAGAACTATCAGCCACAGATTTTTAAAAAACGTGGAAAATGATTAAGAGCAGACAGGCTTGGTAAAAGTTGAAAAAGAGTATGATGAAAGCTGTGAAGACAAGGTAGTTAATTAGGTTTATATAAAAATTTATTAATTGACTATTATAATTATAATTTTTTTTTTTTTTTTTTTAAACAGAACTACACAAAGGATGAATCACTCTCCTCCCCCCCACACTCCCCTGCAATGCTGGCAGAGGGCGGGGACGAACTGTCACTCTCTTCTCCCCCATGTTCCTCTGCAATGTTGTTTGAGGCTGGGGACGAACTGTCACTCTCCTCCCCCCTATGTTCCTCTATAATGTTGGTTGAGGGTGGGGACCTCGCTGAGGCCGAGACAGTTGGATGGACACTGCACACCTTTGCGGATTGAGGGCCGGGTCGTCCGCACGTGCAGGCTTTCTGCTTTAAACTGGAAGAGAGGGTCGGCTGCAAAAGAGAAGGCCCAGAATCAGGTAGTCGAAAAATCGCGAGCTCGGGGAAAAACACCTGTGTCGCTTGGTCAGTTGTAGATCGCTTGGCAAGCGCTGCGAGAGCTACAGGGCGCGGAACAAAGGGCTGCACGGGTTGTGGCAGAGACTTAACAACTGCGGCAAAACTACGCTGTCGGGTGTTGGGAATACCCAACTTGGCTTTGGCAGCAGGGTACGAGAGGCCTTCCAGGGTCTTGAGGCGCTGGATCGCCATCTCGTCCTTCCATTTCATACAGTTGCGGGAGTAAGCTGCATGGGCCTCACCGCAGTTAACACAGCAGGCCGCAGAAGTGCAACCTTCCCCGTCATGTTCACCGGAGCCACAATTAGCGCAACGAGCGGAACTCTTACAGAATCGTTGTGAATGCCCGTACCTCTGGCACCTGAAACAGCGCAGAGGACTGGGAATGTACGGGCGAACTGCACAGACCAAGTAGCCTGCTTTGATTTCTGTCGGAACTATCGGGGAGTCAAAAGTCAAGATGACATTTTTTGACTTAATCATGGAACCATCACGCCGGAACATCATACGACGTGCAGCAATAACACCTTGATCAGCAAGTTCAGTCACGAATTCGTCTTCACTGCATGGCAAGAGATCAAACTCCGAAATAACACCCCGAGAGGTGTTAAGAAACGGGTGAGGTGTCACTTTCACAGGAATGCCTTGAAGACTAGTGAGGTTCAGAAAAGTGTTACTCTGAGAAACACTGCAAGTTTGGACAAGCAGGTCCCCAGAGCGAAGCTTCCTCACAGACTTCAAGGGGCCAACCGCAGCGTCCAAAGCTTTAGAAATGAAAAAGGGAGATCTGGTGGACAGTCTCTCATTCGGATCGATGGATTCTACAAGCAAGTGAGTAGCATGCGTAGTCACAGCAATTGAGGAGACGACGCTTCGGAGCGACTGGTACAGCTGCCGAAGAAGAGGTTCCACATTCTTGGTCCAGGTCAAGGTCTAAAGACCGTTTAAGGGTATGAGACTTGGTAGGTTGAGAAGACGAAGGAGTGTCGTTGGCAACTATCATTTTGTCAGGTGACTTAAATTTGGAGTTTTTGTTCTTTTTACCCATGGAAAAAAAGGAGGAAGATTCGTCTGCAGACTACTCCACCCACCACCGAGCCCTACAAGGGAGAACTGGAGGTCTGCAAGCCAAGAAAATGACGCTGGATACAGTTCTGGAGCTTATACGTTGCAGATATAGTCCGTTGGCTGTGATCACACGCACTCGGCGGACACTTCGGCCTCCGGGTACCGTCATGCCAACGCCTTTGGCATGATCCCACAGCCCCCGGGCTCACCCTGCCGTGCTATACGACAAAAAAGCCGCTAAAGCCGTGTACACAACTTGGTACAAGACTTCTGACTAGAGGTGGGTTAGTCTCTAGCCTCCCGTTTACAGCGAAGCCGGGGTCGAAGAGGAGTGTTGGTACACAGGAGGCACTTATCCGGTCTCCTGCAACCTCAGCCGCCAGACATCCCATTTCCGCCTCACGGGTCTCCGCACGCGGCAAACATGCAGGTAGGTCTAGCACCCAAACCAGTTAAAAGGAAAAAAAGAAATCCAAAGAAGACAAATCCTGGAAGGGAACCTAAACAGAATCTCAGCAACCTACGAACTGAGCGGTTAATATAAATCAGTTAGTGGTGGAGGGTAACAAAACCACAAGACCGGGGTGTTAGTACATAACGTGGTAGCGATGAGGTAGAGAATACAACACGGGCAACTAGCCAGTGGAGAAAATAAATAAAAACAAAAAAGCGAGACACAAGACCAGCTCGGGATCGTGGGGCCGCGACTCCCCAACAGCTGGATGAACAGCCGTCCCTGCAAACACCAATAGCACCAAAATAAAAATCAAGCGGTGGCATGACATCAGATGTTGACCAGTCACAAGCTCAGCTCGGGCCGTGGGGGCGCCGCTCCCCAAATAACTGGAAAACCAGTTATCCCCGTGCGGGGAGAAATTAAAGGAATGAATATTACAATACTTTTGTTTTTAATGAAATTATCAACATTTATAAAGGAATTTAACTTGCAAACATTAAAGGGGAAACATATGAAAGGACTGGAATTGTTAATGTAGATTCCAAAATGCAATATATTAATACCAAATGTAGCAGATAATAAAGAGAAAAAAATTTGTGTTGCAAAATAAACCTAATCTTGAAAACTCACAGATAAAATTAGGTATTTTCTAAACTACGCATTACCCTATGTTAACTTTAGAAACTATATTCTTTTCTTCACAGTTTGAAATGTTTTTATCGCTCAATATGATATAATGTAGTATGGTTTGATATCTAATTTCAGAAAGTAAATTTCCTTACATATGATATGATCTAGAGTGAAATATATGATAAAATACGTCGAATGTAAGTAAGCAAATGGATTCAGAAACAATAACTTCTGGTATTGTGAAATTCTAATTTAGAGTACAGATTTTAGTTCCTTTTTTTTTTTACAAAAGATCGTAAATTCTTTCTACTGAACAAAACATTTTGACAAAATTGAAAAGAAAAGCAAACCAAAGAAACAAAATGGGTTACTTATAGTTGAATGTACTTTCTTCTGAAGTACTTTATCAAGATTTAGAGAAATGTTATCAAAAACAGCTGCGGATACAAATGTAACTGAAGAGTATCATTGCTGAGTTACAGTACTGTGTTTTCAGAATTTGCGTATCATAACATTTCGCTAAAGCAACTGTATGTTTGAGAAAATAACACAAAATCTTGTAAAATGTACGGTCCAAGGAGCTATCATTCCTCTCCTCACAGAAGTGCAGGGGAAATAATGAATCATTTCAGAACGTTTATAACAGTTGATTAAATCTGTGTGTCCAGAGATGTAAGCAGATTTAATAACTGAATTTTTAAAAGTAATTTTTAGAGAACACTGGTATTCGAATAACTTAAAAACTGTTGTGAAAACTTGTTCTTTACATACAATTTATTTAAAGTAACAAATAAATATCCACTAATGGGTCTAAATACTATTACGTATCTCTTGATCCTTAATCGATACGAAGCATATTATTGGTGTGTCATTCATTTTATTGTGGATTCATTGACGATTCTCAACACATATCGTGATTATTCCAACTACAATTCCATTGGGAGAAAAAACACACATGGTTTTATTCTTTGTGTTATGTATAGTATTGCACTTTGGTTCCAACATCTTAAATGTTAAAATCACTATATACATGTTGATAAAATATTCCATTCCATCGATGTTAATTTGTACTTGTTGCATTAGCAGGTAAATTTGAAGTTTAAAAATATTTCCTCATTAAAATCCAATAAAAGTTTGTAATCACAGCATGCATGAGATCACTACCATTCCACCATCAAACTCCTACTAAACTGTCGTTAAAGCTTTTCCACTCATGTAGAGCCATCATCAGAACCTTCATCCGATACACGATGTTTCAGACCGACAAAGTGCACTAGATGATTGCCTACGAGGTCACCTACGTGTGCGAAAGGACTAAAGGATCACGTGACTTTCATTTGATTCCTGAGATTTGTGCTTTTTTGATACTGTGCTGCCATCTATATTTATTCGCTGTTTCACTCTCTTAGGTTTCCTTCATTACTTTTTGTCCCACCTTCCTTTTTCCATTGCTGCTATTTATATTCTCTTTCTCTTTAATTAATGCTTTCCATGGTTCTGCTATGGTGATTGGTTCATTATCATTAGAGGCTCTCTGTTTATGTTTTTCTGCGGTGAGAACCTCGGAGTACCTCAACTCCCATTTATTCCTAAATCCACTCTTGATTTGAATATCTTGAAATTTTGATTTCGCCTTTTCTTCAATACTGTACTGCACCTTGACTGTAACATTCTCTCCTTTTTCCCAATTTTTAATATGTTGATTTCTTCTTTTTATAAATCTATTTTTGGTTGATCCACAATAATAAATACTTTTTAAGTTGGTTATTCTAACGTTCTAAAGGTATTCTATGTAGACTATCGGTGTACACATGGGCTATCGTTCATGAATTCTGCATAGCGTTTCCACATCCTTTCTTGAAAATTAAATCACTGCTTGTTTCAAAATTTCATCTATAGATCATGCATTTCACCTTATAGACTTCAATGTACTATGGCGTCGTTTAAATGTGGACGCAGCGACGTTGCGTCACTTTCACATAACAAAAGGAAGATTTAATTCTTTCCAATACTTGTGTCAGCCGCCAAACTTTACTTTCAAGATCAGGCTTACAACTTATTGACACCCCTGGTACATCTATCACTGTATCCACTATCTCAAAATTCATCTGACTAGGCGTTTCCTTAAGGAGAGAAT
Organism: Macrothele yani; assembly: GCA_039090855.1. Classification (NCBI taxonomy): domain Eukaryota; kingdom Metazoa; phylum Arthropoda; class Arachnida; order Araneae; family Macrothelidae; genus Macrothele; species Macrothele yani. Next base: position 195,540,250 of record CM077034.1, on the reverse strand, counting down.
TGCATTATTTTGTATCAAACGGCGCAAAACTTGTGTAATCGACATCAAAACCAATTCTCTTGCATGTGTTTGCTTCAAAAAGAGCCATTAATTTTTTTTTTTTTTTTTTTTTTTTTTTTTTTTTTGTATCGTCATGGTTGGTTCACAATGTCCAATTTACATTCATGTCAGGTTTGAGGATATGCCCAGTTTTCTGTTCTAGGGCATAAACATAAGTTACACTACTTTTTTAACAACATGACTGGCTCAAAATTGCCGGTAACAAAAAAAATTTAGTTGAATGTCAAAATTGCAAGGTTCTTCTAGTTTCTCAAAATGCCGACTGTCAACTAACGCGTCCGCAGTTTTGCATGACTTCCTTTCTGAGGTATAAAAGCCAACTGAAATGATCATCAGGAGGACTATCGTATACTTTCCAAACAATAAAAGTCGATATTGGAAATATATTTTATTATTAAGAAATTTCGTGAATATTGAAGTGAGAAAATTCAAAATTTCTCATCATGAAACTGTAAAGTAATAAATATGTTGCAGAGGCTAAAAATTACTTTGTGTATTTTACCTAAAATAATACATTCGCCAATATCGATTTTTAGGACAATGTGTTTTTGTTAAAACTTTGCAACATACCGTTTTACTTTTCCTTTAGCGACATGGATCTTGTGTGCAATGTGAAATCAAACGGAAATCAGGTAACTTCGTTAATCACTCTACGCGATTGCATTTTTAAATTAAGAATACCATATAATGTTTTCAATTGCAATTTTAAATGAAAATAAACTTTTTCACGTCAACAGCATTTATTATCGTATGATTCACAGTTTGCCGTTTATGAGAATAAACTCAGATCCACGCGTACAATATCGTAACAAACAGATTTACTGATGCCCACGGGCTATGTCAAAAGCCTTACTGTAATTTCTGCGTTATTTCCTTAATTGATTCTGCATATCTTCAGTTTTTCCGCTGTCCGTACACTGGAGGAACGCCCAGATAGTAGATTACCATCAAAGGGTGGTGGCCTGTCGTGAAATCGTGTATCCATTCGAAAATCTTCCTGCAGGATAAAGCTCCGTTTTCGTATGCTTCTTTGAATATTCTGTAAGTTTCAGTAGCTGATTTACGAACTTTCTCACGAAAACGGATGTTTCCACACTGCTCTGCCGCGGCTAAAATAAAATGGCACGTGAACGCTTGCAGTTAATGCCCGTTTGCCGCCTGTCGGCACCGGTATAAACTTTTCCTATGTGTTCGCTAAGTTCCCAAGGACTGCTGTTTCTGGTATACACGTAATATTTTTATCCCACTCGGGTTACATCATTTACGTTTTCAGTCCTGGAATTTATTGAACGTACGTTGTATATTATTTCATTAATTAATCTTTTGAAATTTCCTGATCATCCCGCGGTACATTTAATAGGACACCGCGGACAACACTGTTTCGAGGACCCTACTTTCAGAAACATTGTCCTAGAGAAACATATTCGTAAATCACGCAAAATTACAAGATTCTAAACTACTCACACTGTATGAAAACAAGGAATTTCAAATAAATGGAATTATAGTAACAAAAAAATATGAAAGAAAACAGAAAATCAATGGATGTGCGACATTATGAAATTTTAATCCACCCAGGAAATCAAAGGAACGCTCCCTCTTCAAATATCCTTTTGTCATGTAACTACGGTTTAATATCATAAAATGATGTTTCAAATAATTGTATTTCATAATTTGTAAGCTTTTTAATTTTTCTATGAACTTTCTTTTTAAACGTTTACCACACACACACACAATGATTTGTGTAATCTCTGTACTTGAGCTTATTTTTATGGGATCAATAACACAAAAGGTATACATAGTACTAAAAAAACAAAATTTCGAAATGACTCGCAGTAAATTATTGAAAAAAGTTGATCATGTACATTACGACAACTGTGAACAAGGAAATCCATATGCTGCTAATCCATTTACCGAAACCAATTTTGGTGGCCCATTGTAAACCAAAGTTGCATTGCTTCTATAGTAATTTATTAAGGCATAATATTTGATAGCTGTAGCATTGCTGCGGTAACTGAAATGTAAAAGAAATAGCAAAAATATCATATTTGTTATCATAAATTTTAACACCTTTTTTCAGAAAAACTACCCTCCGTTATTTTATTACCCATCGATACATTCCATAAAACAATCGTTTCAAGTCATTGAAGGTTGATCAGTTAAATTGGTATTTTCAGATCGGAAATACTCTTCAGCGGCCAAGCATTGTTTCCTAGTTCAGGGGTTTCCGCGGATATCCAGTGTGTTATGCGTTCCACAACAAAGCGCAACGAGATGAATTTTCACTGCTCGGTTATTTTTGTTAGTGAGGCAGTCTTGCCCTTAATTATGCTAAAATGCACTTTGATTATATTCTAAATCTTTTAACTTTTTGAGCAATATTTGCATCAATGTTTATTGATCCAATCACCCATTGTGAGATTAATGCTGCCGAGAATACCTACAGTATGAGCGTGTTAGAAGCACTTTAAAATCTGAACAATTTAACAAGTATTACTTTAATTATATCCCGTTTGTCCAACTCGTTTTCTAATACTACAATCTTTCTACGGGCTTCTTCAAAAGCATAATTGAAATTGACATCATGTGACAGTTTTCAATCACTTTTAAGAATTAGATATATATAAATTTGTTTTTGAACAATTTACCCCAAACTTAATGTTTTACATCATTATTATGAAAATCATTGTTTGAGATGTCTACACTCGTTAATCGGAACTCTTTTTTTAATCGGTTTTTCTTGGACCTATTGTTGAAGATTACTGCCGCATAGCGTATATATTAGTGTAGTACTCACTTCCTTTTAGAGCTTCCTAATCGTTTTCTATTATAATTTCATCACTCAGTGATGAAATTATAATAGAAAACGATAATAGAAAATTCACAAGTGGAGGAATCCATTTGTGAATCTGATTGCGCACCCCAATCAGGAGACGAGAACTCAAGTTGCGCCGAAGAATCAGTATATTCTCGATCTGCTTAGGTGAACGCTAGAACATCAGCCTAGGCAGCAGGAAGGTGAGGCAACAGGGAAGCATCACACACGGTCGTAGTGGAAGTTCCGATATGCGAGAGACACAGAGCCAGGCAGCCGAGGTGCTGAAGCACCACTAAACACATCTGAGTCGGCACTCCGCCGGAGACACATCAGTAGTGGATGACTGCGCTACTTATCCAGAAGGAGGATGCACGTCTGTACGGTGTCAAAGGGGAGGAAAGGGATCATTGTCCTTGAATGGAAGGTGCGTCTGACGTAGAGAAGGAGAGGACGCGTCTGGCAAAACACTAGAAGAGATGATGGTAGAAGAACCAGTATGGTTTGCACTGGGAGGAGAGCAAGAAGAAAGACCACGGCGTATGTGCACACAGGACGCAGTGGTATGATCCTGTGTAAGACAGTGAGTACTATAGTGAGTGCTGAAAACCTTGAAACAGTACGTACGGGAAAATAAATTTCAGTAGCGCTGTAGGACCATCCGCCAAAGCATTCTCAGTGGGAAAAACGACCAACAACTAAGCGCGAGGTCCCACTGCATGTTCAAATCGAGTTCGGCGTGTAGCGTTAGAAAAGCGACGTACCTTGCCAACGATTTTACAAACATGATTGACAAGGACAGGAAGCGCAGTATCAGACACTTCCTGTGGAACAGTGTAGAACGTGATGTTCACCGGACGCTTGGAAAGAGGTAAGGAATGAGATGATTTGTTCCAATCGAAAGCCCGTGTGAAAGAAAAAATTAGCATCCTGCTTGTGCTTGAACTGCACTGAGATACACCGAGGGTTAGAAGGCCGTGAGGGAAGAGAAGCACAGGCAAAAGGCAAGGCAGTAGTACCCAGTGAGGGCACCGAGACAGAGGCAGAAGCTAAAGAAGGAAGCGCCGCCAAGTCCAGTGAAGGCACCGGAGCAGGAGTACTAGGTAGCTGGAAAGGCATCTTAGCAAACACATATGAGGACGAGAGTATGTCAACTTTCGTGGACGTGGAAGTGTGAGATGACGTGCTTCCGCCACGCCCAGAGATGATAAGGAAAGACCGGAAGCCGTACACAGTACTTTTAGACAGGTGTGCCACGAAACAGGTGGGTGAGGGACGAGGTATTCCACACTAAAATGCATAAACTTTTGGAGCCACCAACACTACTACTGTCAACAACGAGGAATGGGCTGGGCATATAGGACGTAACACCTGTGGACAACCGATATTTTAGACTGGACACCGAGGGACAGGAAGAGACTCAATGGCAGTCCTCATGGGAGACGCGTGGATGAAATTCGAAAGTATGCGAGAGTAAAATGCAAAAGACTGGCATTAAAAATAATGTGCTTTCTTGATAATGTGATGTGAGGTGAATAAAATAGAATAAGAAGTAAATAAACTATACCAATTACTTTACTGTTTGCAATGCTTTATACTTTTATTACGTTTAACACTGAGATTAATTTTAGGGTATCGACACATATGGTTCGTCATTAGGGGCCAGATGGGCCCTAATGACGAACCGCCCCTAAAAAAAATTATTTATATTTCTAGAAATATTTTTTTTTGCGCTGATTCTTATTCTTTCTCTTAACTACGTGGTGATAAACCTTTCCCTTCAAAAAACATTGCATAAGGGTAAAGTTTCCTTCAGAAACGAAAAACTATTCCCTGAGGAAAGAGATCACGTTCACAGTGTGAGGTTATTCGGGCCAGCTGCAACAGGCCCCAGTAACATCACTATGGAAGCGAAGAGGAGACGATTTCCGCCCCGTCTCATTTAGTATGAAGACCTACATACAACACTGTCTTAACCGCGTGTGCAAAAAAAGCTGTGGGGCCAGATCTATCTGGCCTCGCGCTAATTTGATTGGCCGGGAGTGTATACATTTCCTTAACGCCGTGGGTTGACAGAGAAACTTACCCCGACCAAGCTCAAAGGAGGGTTTTAAATGTCGTAGCAAAGTTCAGTTAGTTGTTTTTTCTGTGTGTCTCTCTCGGTGATGTGTTTTTCCTTCGTGTTGTGGCTTTTTTCTTGTCGAGTACAATGAATGCAGTGGATATTTTGTTAAAATCTCCGTTCTTTGATTTAAATCTGGAAGAAAAGTTTCACTTAAAAAGCCTCAGTGCTTATCATCCCAAGAATGTTTAGTTTGAGCTTCACTTTAAAAAAAACCAGTGCTCATCAGCCCAAGCATTTGAGTCGAAAGGCTTTACTTAAAAAAACTCTGTGCTTATCAGCCCAAGAATTTGAGTTTCCAAGAGTATGTTTACAACCGTTTGCAGAACTCATTTCAATTTCAACTAAGATGATTTTCTATGTTAAAAATAAATAAATAAATGAGAAAACATGTAAGTATAATTTGCACATGAGTACATATATGTTTTTAGGTTTCTCAAGTTCTGTAAAACAAGTTAGTAAAATCATGCAATGCATTGATTATGATACGCTTTCCAACATACTAGAAATTTTTACTCAAGTTATTACTCAAGTTATGAGGAAAATGGCTATGGAATAAATCTCACTACTGTGCCCTGACCTTTGATCCCATTTCGATGATATTCAACAGAACTCGTTCAGTATACCTGCAAAATAACATGATAAAGTTTTGTCGCAATCGAAGCAATTTTACTTAAGTTATGATGTATAAGGTCTACGGAATAGATCCCGCTTCTGTGTCCTAACCTTTGACCCCATTTCGCCCAATTTCAACAGGATTCGTCCCCAGACAGGTCCCTACAACATACTAACATTCCATCCAAATCGAAACATTTTTACGTACGTTATAGCGCATATTGGCGATGGAAGTGATTCCGCTCCTATGTCCTGACCTTTGATCCCCATTTCGCCAATTTTCAATAGGTTGCGTCCCGAGATGGTCCCCTACCACATACTAAAATTTAATCGAGATCGAACCTTTTTTACGTTAGTTATTACGCATAATAGCAGTGGAATGGATTCCGCTCCTATGTCTCGACCTTTGACTCCATTTCGTTCACTTTCAATAGGGTTCCTTCCTTGGTGTTCCCCTACCAGATACTAAACTTTCAGCGAAATCGAACGAATGTTACGCCAGTTATCGTGCGGACGAACATACGCACAAAACGCGTGCCGTAATGAGGCAGATAGGAATCGCGCCATCTGCTCGCAAGAGTGTGACGTCATTAAACATTAACAGAATCCACACACAACGCGTGACGTAATGAGACAGATGGCGTGACCGCACGCCAATATCTAATGACGATTACACCAAACGGATTTTCCTAAAGTCGAAAATCAAGCTAAATCGATTTCTAATACCAGAAAACGGTAGGTTCACGACTTTCACCAAAATCATCAGAGCCGTTTTCAAAATAGAATTTACATACTTAGAAGAATTGCTCCTTTAAGGGGAACGTGAATGATTTTGCTTTCTGTACTTCGAATGAAAAAATTTCTGTACACATTTTCTTCCCAATTAATGCGTTCCCAAAGATGAAAATTTGAACATCGATTAAAATATCTTCATTTTATAACTTGCTATACTTAATATTTTCTAAAACATAACCATAGTTATGCAATCCAACATTTGTTTGTCTACTGACGTCTTGAAAATATAGGTCACGCCATCTTTTTTCTGGACAATTAATGCATTCACAGGGATGAAAATTTAAACATAGATAAAAATAGCTTCATTTTATAACTTAGAATATCTAATGTTTTCTAAAACATAACCATAATTATGCAATCTAACGTTTGTTTGTCTACTGACGTCATCAAAGTACAGGTCGCGCCATCCTGTTTCTGGTTTCAACACCACCAAAGGATAAGTTATTGATTTTTAATATAATTATGGTTAGGTTTTAGAAAATATTAAGTATTCTAAGTTATATTATGCAGTTATTTTAATCGATGTTCAAATTTTCATCCGTGGAAATACATTAATTGTGAAGGAAATGTGTACAACAATTTTTCCATTGGAAGTATAGGATGCAAAATTACTTGACGTCCACCTTAATAATATGGGATAAGGGGGATGGAATAGATCACACTCATATACCTTTGACCCCATTTTATCCATTTTCAATAGGGTTCGTCCCCAGGTGGTCACCTACCACATACTGAAATCTCATCAAAATCGAACCATTTTTACGTACGTTATGACGCATAATGGCAATGGAATGCATCCCGCTCTTATGCCTTGAACTTTGACCTCAATTCACCCATTTTGAATAGGGTTCGTCCTTAGGCGGTCCCCTGCCATATAGTAAATCTTCATTGAAATCGAACCATATTTACGCAAGTTGTGACGCATAAGTGCGATGGAATGGATCCCTCTCCTACGTCGTGACCTTTGACCTCATTTGTCCCATTTCCAACAGGGTTTCTCATCAGGTGGTCCCCTATCACATACTAAAATTTCATTGAAATCGAACCATTTTTACGCTAGTTATCGAGCGGAGAGACGGACGGACGGACAAAGCTGGAGCATATACGCTTCTTCAACCTACGGTTGGAAAGCGTAAAAAAAGGTTAAACCTTTTAAATAATGCAAATGGTAGTATGGTACTCATTCTATATTGGATATATTTGGGGTTATTATTTTTTCACTACATTTTTTTATCCTGTGAATCCTGTGATTATTCCTCAATTGAGAAATCTGAAGAAACACAAAGCACAACTAACATGAATTATTGCTCATATTTTTTAAGGTACACAATTTATTTAAGGAGTTTTAACATTTTTCTGTTAATAGTTATGCATTCTAGTCTGAGGAAATTTTTTTTGTGTACAATACAATAGTTGTCACATTCCTACCTTATTTGAGCATTATTGTGAGTCAAGGGGGTAAGCAGAGGCAGATTAGAGGAATCTTGGGGGTGGGGGTGGGGGGTCTGAATAATTGGCCTGATAATGACATTTTGTTTTATTTCTTTGTTTGACTTCGCCTACTGGCCCCACCTGTTTCAGTTGCCCCGAGCCGCCACTGGTGATCGATATATGTTTCCAGGAAATAATTAATGTGAATCTTTCTAAGAATTTGTTGATTAGATTTTTCTTGGAATCACAGAATTGCCCAGTTAATATATGTCCTTTTTAAATATTTTATATTTTAAGAGGATATCCCAAACTTAAGATTTTTGGAAAAAAAATTGTTTAGTGAAATATCGCAAACAAGTTGTGAATGAATGTGTCAATGGCATTCATTAAGGATCGAAATCTCTTTGTAAACTTATTACCGGAAATTTAACCTGAATCAAAGGATCACACCCCAGCAAAAACAGTCTTGCTGGGCCAGCAGTGGGCCATTGCTGGCAGCCAGCACTGCCAGCAATGGCCCAGCACTATGTTGCCGCTGCCGAACCGTCAATAAAATGTCCGGGCGGCCAACAGAAGGGCCAGCAGTTCAGGCAAACAGCTGGCCAACAGTTGGCATGTGCCACAACAGGGCCATCAGTGGTCCATCACAGGCAGTAGCTACCACAAGTGGCTCTTCAGTGGCCCTGCAAGCACGTGCCAGAAACGACGGCTAGCCTAATGTGGTCCGCTAGTGGGCCGTTAGTGGCAGCCAGCAACCACGTGACGTAACTGGTGGCTTGCCGAATCTTGTCCGCCAATTTCCCAGTATTAGCCATAATAATAATAGCAAGGATAACCGCAGTTTCCTAACGCGACAATTTTTTTCTACCCTTACGAAGCTTGTGAATTAACGCACTTCGCAGGGGAAATTTTCTCGACAGACCGGAAAAACGCCGTTTGCATCTGACTAGATTCGATCCTGGGCCGTTTACGTGGAAGCCGCGCTCGCTACCGACCGGACTAATTCACGACGTTCGGGTATGTGCTGGAATCTATCTGTTTGGCATGCAATTTGTAATCGAATGCTTCCCTCTTTCATTTTATAATATTGCGAGGTATTTCTCATAAAAGTCAGTTTCATATAATTGATAACTTAATTTTTTCAACGTAACGATAGTTTTTTCTTTTTTTTTTTTTTTTTTTTTTTTTACGTTAAGGAAACTTCACTTATTTTCAAGGCGTGTACATACTTAGAGTCGCTTTCCAAAGTTTTGTACTGTCCTTGCCGTCTTGAAAATAGATTGTTGAATAAATATATATTTACCCGGGTTCATGTCACATTCTGTTACATTTTTAACGTTGTGTCTTTCCTTTCCGTTGTCCGAAGCTACATTTGTTTTAAAGAGTAAAAGATATTTTATTTTACTTATCGTTATTTTTAGAAGCGAATTCCTCCCAGTCTTGTGTATTCAACCCATGGATGAGTACACCACATAGCGTTGCTTTTTTTTTCTTTCAAATAACTAATAAATTTTGTACGCGTATAATTCTTTTTTTTTCCAACAAACGCTATTTTAATGGTTTTCCAGGATATGTGTTTCAAGCGGTTTCAAATTTTTTCTTGTTATTCATCCACTCCATTCCATGAATTATTCATGGGAATGGAGTGGGTGTAATTCAAGGCTGTAATCTAGTATTTCACGGCTTAATCTGATATCTTCGTCGACGTAAAATTTCATTAGGAAATTAATTCGCCTCTCCGCATATGGATTTTTTTCTTAACATCCACTAAAATAACACGATGGCGATAGCGTCGTCTTCAACTAACTGGTACCATGAGAGACACAGCAAGTGTTGCTTCTGCGCATGCGCAGTCCCGATGCTTCCACCTGCTGTTGGGGGGTTGCATTGGTTGCCAGCAACGGGCCACTAGTGGCACTTGCTTGGAGGCCCACAATACACGGCGATGCTGCAGGGCCATCACTGGCTCGCCAACTGATAGCGCTGCCACCAACGGACCACTACCAGGCCGTGAGCGGCAGATTTCAGCCCACAAGTGCTGGGAAACTGCCAGCTGGTGGCCAGCAGTTTCCCAGCACTTGTGTTTTTGCTGGGACAGAAATTTTCAGGAATTTCAACCTGGTTTTTTATTGATAAAAGATATGTCCATAGCCTTAATTTGTAAACAATACCATTTTTGAACAAAGTTCATAAATATGTGTCTACGTTTAAAAAGCCTTCTAGGTTCAGCAAGGAGAACAAATATTTTGTTGCTGTAGATGTCGACAATTATTTAAAAATCTGCTATCATATAAAAGATTGACAATAACAAAAGTAAAGTCTAACGCAAACTGAAATAACATTTTTCCTAGTCCAACACTATGTGCTAAAAGGAACGTTTTCTGCATTTCATATAGTACTAAATTTGTCGAGAAACTTTTGCAGTAAACTGCGGAAGGTACAGAGCAATTGCTCATGGTTATAAAGCACTGTGGAAAAACATAACGATACCTAAATGTCTTTTAAAAGCAAATGTATGTTATAACACTGACGCACATGCAACAAAATTGATCTGAAAATAAAATAGCTAAACTAAGTAAAAATATTCATTTGTTTCTAAACTCAAATCTTGGATACCTTAATTTTTTCCGTACTTCCTTCGCAATTGACTATATATTACTGCAATACAGAGAGAAGCTGAGTACCAGAATGCCCAGAGCAAGAAATTCGCACTAAAAGACAATGTGAGGAAGACACATCAACATTATCTGGATTACCAAAAAGGACTGAAGACACATGCGTACGAATTGGGTTGGAAGCAACAAATACTTCAAAAATTAAGAGAATGGGATTCTAGCTCCCGACAAAAAAGACATGTTCCGAGTTGAAAACAAATCACTGTTTTGAGATACCTATTTATACAGTTACTTTAAGAAATATTACTGGAAATCTTTAACGTGCAAATTCTTAAACTAAAGTGAGGTTAAATGTTTAACATAAAACATTTTAGATATAATGTTCAACTTAGGAATTCAAGATATCGATTCATGTAGCATAATTGCTTTGTAATTTAGAAACAATTAAAAATAAGTATTTTCATTTGCATTAATGTTCACAATGTGAAAAAAACATTTACGTCTAATTATTCACACACAACCATGACTTTTCTGGAAGGTAAAGTTGTTGTTAACAAAAAAGGAAGTTGATATTGTGCAGCTAAAACAAGATTTTTGTTGGAAAAGCTCTACATCCCTTTATAAAACTTTAAGGGAACAAAGGAAAAGCTCGATATTATCTGTTAATTTGTACGTAGTGTTTTCATGATGCAGAAGCAAGCATTTAACTTTTCAGGCATTTAGGTGGCATAAATGGTTTTTTTTTTGGAACACAAACAATTCGAATTTACAGAGCCTTTTTCATTATACTTTATTACTTCAAATGAGTGGCAATATATATATAACTCATCTAAAAGAAATGTAAATCCAAATTGACCGGGTTTTTATTTTTAGTAATTCTAAAACGTAGACGACTTTGCTTACCAGATCAAAAAACTCTTAATTTACATTTAGATTACCTAAATTTCCACGAAATTTTAATCTATTATTATTGTTGCCACATGGTTTCGGCAACTTAGTTTTAAAAAATAAGACCTTCGTATACAAGTTTCCAAATGCTGAAATTCTCTCTGGAGAACAACACAATCATAAAATGAATTTCTGGTGGAGGTGGTCTGTTGATCCGATGTTTGTGTGTTCCGTAGACGACACTGGATACTGCCACCTTCTGGCAAATAGTTTACGGTATTTGTCAATAGACTTGGGCAATTTTTGGCACTTTGAGCAATTGTTCAACTGTGAATCTGATTGATTGCTACAGAAAAATCTTCTAGCCTTTTTTTCTAAGTGATGTTTGAAAACTACAGGTTCTAAACAGAAAAATTGGCAAGAAATAGCGGTAATCCAGGATGCCCTTTCTTCAGTGCTAATAACTAGTTTTATCAAAACTTTTTGAAATATTCCTATAACAGAATTTTGCATGCTAAAACTTTACGCTGTGTGGTGACTCACCCTCGTTTTCTACTGTATTATTTGCAAGTATATTCGTACAAAAGTGTTCAAATAAATTCTCTTATTTCCGTGCTTTTAGAATGATAATACACTCAACCAAAAATACAATAGATGACGCTACTTAATACCGTGTTGGTCTTCCTCTAGCGCGAATAAAAACCTGAACACACCAAAGTATCGACTGCACCAGATACCGGAATATTTTCGGATATAATACCAGCCATTCGTTTTGCACCGTTGTGTATATGTGTCCGACCAAGCCGTCGATACATAACCCATGGATTTGACAAGGTTTAATCCGGGGTACCTGGGATCAAATACATGGTTCCAAATTCAGGTCAGCCTTTCTCGAGCAATGCCTCGGTAGTTCGGGCGTGGCAGCGCTGCGCATTGTCTTTCTGAAACAGACCGTCGGTCGCAGGATTCGCAAAGTCCATGAAGACATATAGGTGATCTCAATTAGCACATGCTGGTTGCGCGCGGAGGTTAAGGATCTATCCAAACACAGTATGGAATGTAATGTGTCCCACGAGAAAGCTTCTTAAGGCATCGCGAAGCCACCACCGCCTTTGGCAGAGACGACCTGGCATGATGCGCCACGGCATGATGCCATGGACGGCACATACGCACCTTCGCTTCAGCTTGGTACAGTTGAAAACGGGATTCATCTGACAACACAACTGAAGAAATCCAGTTTTTATGTTCCTGGCACCAGACGAGGAGTAATGTCCTGTGACGTGCACTCAGCAATGGCACACGTATAGAGCGTCGGCGCCCATTGCCCCGGATCTGCAGCGTGCAACGTGATGGTTGCTCGCTGGCAGTTCTCGTACTTTCGACACTTTACCTGGATGTGATTTAGCGATCCTGGATATTATTCGTCGTCTGTACGAGTCTGTATATCTTACGTCGACACTGGTCATCAATGGCACGTGGTCGGCTACCGTTCACGCTATAGGCACTGGTACATCCGTCGATGGTATACTGATGGTACACACTTGATTTGGTTGTACTCAGAATACCCAGGTTCGAAATCGCTTATATCACCTCGTTTACCCATTTCGTCGATTACGGTACATGGTTGGGAACGCTTCTGTCCGTCTATTTATCGTCTGTGTTTGGTTTGTGTCTGGTCCGATCTACGCATTGATGCTGACATGTACTCGTACAGCCCATCAACCCTATGTTTGTTGTTTTCCCACTACATGTTTATTCTTCCTGCAAGTTATAAATGTACTTGAAGGTGATATCCTTTGAAGACTGAAAGAATAAAAAAAATTCAGTATTTTGCATGCTATAAAACGACGTGTCTTGCAACTAATGTAGGATAAATGAAAATGTTCCTATGAAGTTTATATCATTACATGTTTTAAACGTACTAGGATTATATACATATTCGCCGACACGTTGAGCGAGCCGTCTTATTCGAGGTCGGCTGCTCTTTCGTCGGCGATATATGCAGATCAGAGTCTGGGATAAGGTATGAGTGGTGTGTTAATCGGATTGCTCTGTATTTGTGTTTTCTCTGGAAAGTGTGACTACTAGTTATTCCCTGAAGACTAATTAGGGATCTATACTTTTCTCATAGGTATATATGTGTCCCTCCGCTAGCGTCAGCCGCCCTTTACTAGTGACAGGCGACTATTTATGTTCCTCGAATTTGCTGAGATTTTTCGTTATACCCGAAAAACATTAACAAAATCGAGCATTTTGTTTGAACCACAAAGCATTCTTAAATTTTATGTGATTTACAGAGAAGATTTGATACCCCTAATTTGAGTAATTGAGGAGATTTTGATGCACAAAAAAATTAATAGTGTTATTTTTCTACATATACATTAAGTGCATTGAAATTGTATCGTAATATCGAAGATATAGAAGCTTTATCATATGTGGGTTGAATTTCTTTCACATTGGACACAGAATCTACATAACTACAATAAATACATAAAGATTAAACTTCAACGTTTCCAGGCTCCGAATTATTGTCATTTTTCAAAATTTATTCAAAACAGCCTAAGCATTCGGCCACGGCATGGAGGAAATCGCCTTCATGAACATTGCTGTGAGGAAACAGAAAAAGTGTTTATGAGTCTTATTTTTATTTTTTCCTTTTCACGTGCATAAATTTCAGTACACACACACACACGAAAAAAAAGTGCGAAAGTCAAAAAGGGAAAAACATTTTGACATCTGTACGGCAACCGAAGTAGCATATTCGGTATATAAATATATTTGCTCGTCTAGTTTCTTTTTACTTCATATCTTTTCCGAAATGTAAGAACTACCCTTCCGCACACATTCAATTCTTCAAACTGGAACTTTCGGTTCATAAAGACAAATTTAAAATCGGGGAAGTGGTGCCACTGAAGACTTGTGGCAACCCAGAGAAAATAAATTAACCTTCGAAATTTGAGATACAAGAGTTCTCTGAACACAGAGAAAATAATTTCACCTTCTGAATTGTTAGATACGTGACTACTCTAAACTTCCAATATAGAGACAAGATAATTTATTAACGGGAAAGTGACGCCTTTGAAGACTTCTCGGAAACCAAGGAAAATAAATTTTACCAACGAGATTGCGAGATAGAAAGCTGTTTCCAACACAGAGAAAACAAATTTACCATGGGGAATGTGAGATAAAAGAATTATCCAAACTTTCAATACAGAGAGACCATAAATGTTTAACGGAAAAGCGACACCACTGAAGACACCGTAATATAGAAACAAATTTACCATCGGCGGATGGGAGGGAACTGTACTTAAGCAGCAACTGTGTAGAGAGAATATAATAGAAATAATATGCATTGCTCTTCGAAGAAGTTATGTAGCAGTAAAAATAGGATAAGGAACCATTGCACAAGACTAACGTGGATTAATCCCGTTATTTCATTCTACTGGAGAAGGTCTGTCTCCGGTCTCTTGCTTTCAGAAATAGTCCGCATTTAGGTTAAAATGTTGCATGTATTGAACATGAAGATTCATTTTTAAATTCAAGTTGCTATGAATGATACGACATGTGTGTGCGCGCGTGTGTGTGTTATTAACTAAAACTTTTCTTTAGAAATAGGGAAATTCTTCTGTTAAACGCAAGATAAATACCAAACCCTTTTCAGTATAATATCGAAAAAGATATTTAATTTTACATACATACAAATAATTCTTATTTGAATTACTGCCTGAAAAACCTGTTAAAAAAAGCCGTTATTGTCTTCCATAGCGTCAGAGCCTTAACGATGAAATAATGCTATGTTATTCAATTTGTAGTATTAAGGAAGCTCCTGTTGATCCACCCAGATGTGCTAGGTGATATACCATTTGTTAATAGGTATTCAAATAATGAATAACAGACATGTAGTTCTTTTCGGTTTATTATTGGTTTTTATTTGCCACGACTTGCTTCTGGTTTACCTTTATAAATACGCGTAACTAAACAAAAAATTTGGAAGAATATCCCCGTTAACACATACACATTTTGTTTAATAGAACTGGTACTGTCCAGTGACAATTATACTTTTCTTTGGTAATATTCCCAGATGGAGAGTTGAACATATTTTGTTTGTTCGAACTTAGGAAACCATAGATAATTTTATATCTTACTTTTTTGTGTTTCTGATTTGTAAATTTAATTCCGTGCTTTTTGAAAAGACCTGAACTTGTTTACATTTTTTTAAAGAATTTTTTAATTTTAAAATGCCAAATAATTTGTTTTCATTTAATCTTTCTTCTCTATTTAATCAAAAGCGCTTTATGAAGCGTCCGGTATCAGAAAAACAAAACTAAAGTGTGCCTAATCTCGGATGTGTGCGTCACAAACGCCACAGTTATATAACAAGTTAATTAGATTTTGGTTTAGAAAAATCACAACACAACGAATTTTACATATTTCCACTTATATGAAAATCAGCAATTCGCGTTTGCTCGTGATTGAATCAGAAACATACGAATTTGTTCCAAAGAATACCTGCTGCTTTCTGCATAAAAATTAAAAGTGCTCTGGATACATATTTTTGTTCCACCTTTCTCTGCTACAGAGGTTGTGTAGCACATCATATACAACCCAGAAGATTTGATCATTGGTATTCTGCCTAAAATTGCGTAAATGTCTTTAAAAGCACTTGTGCTTTTGCTTCTTTTTTTTTTCATTTTTTCTGCCACAGTTCTTGGAAATTGTTATGTACTCAGGAAATCTTACCTTGTTCTGATGTGTACAGACACAATAAGTTACGTGAATGTTTAGAAAGGAACATATATGAAAAGCGGGTAAGAAATTTTCCCATAAGAATCAAAATAAGATTTAAACTTGCAAACGGTGTACTCAGCGGGTAATTCTAAAATGACGAAAGGATCCGTCTAAGAATCGATATCCTAACACAAAATATGCTCTAAAACGGGACAATCCCCGACGGAAACGAAATAATGGGTCCTACATAAAATCGATTCCGTAGACATAAATCGGAAGAATCGCCGACCAAACCGGAAGAATCACCGACCTAAATGAACGAGAGCATCCAACTCAGAATCGATTTCCTAGACACAATTCTATCTCTAAACCAAAGGAATCTGTTTAGCGAGCTGAATAGAAAGAATAGATTATTTTAAAAGAATAGATTTGCCCATCCCTATTTTGTAGTTGTGTTGGCAAATAACAATGCATTGACTAAAACAAAAGCTGAAACGTGCTCTAAAGCGCACATAGCTCGGACAAAATTTAATGTCCCTTTCACTGAATTTCGTAAATTGGAGGAAATATTTTCCAATAAAATGCATTAAAGGTACGAAAAGAACAGTTTTTCATGAATTATTTTTAATTTTAATATTTTTTCTGCATTAAATACTGTAAGATAATGAGTAAATTTATGAAAGCATTTGGATAAGAAGAGACTCAATGATAGTTTTGTGTTTACTATTCAATGGAGTATATAAATTTCTGGAAACAGAATGTTTTCTGGATTGTTTTCATTTTCTTTTAAATATAGAAACTCCGAATATCCAACGTTATAAACACTTTGAATTTATTATCACATAGACATTAACCTTAAATTCAGACACACCACTGTGTGAATATTCGATGACCAGAATTTATGTAATCAAGTGATTATGACTGAGTGATCCGTCACTGAATATATTAAGCGTAACTTCAAGCAAAAAAATCCCTAAAAAAGAGTGTCGCGCTTTATGAAATAGAACATTAAATTAAAGCAAACAATCTGCAATTTGAAAAGCAATTCTTGATATTTATTGTAAAAATGAAATCTGTTGGGATTTGGTTTCAATAGTTATCCTGCCGTGACCAATTTGTTCGCACAGCAACTGAATTAATTTTTCTTCTAAAATATTAATGATGAGTTGAACTGATAAAAGGTACGTAAATCACTTCAATTCCTCCGATTTGTGTTCTAACGTTTACTTACGTTAACATTTTTATATATAATTGTTAAAGTGATATACATATATATATAAATTGTTAAGTTATATACTATGTATGTAAACACGAAGGGAGTAGATATCAATTGTACACAAACAAATTATGCAAAATAATTTATAAACATTAATTTAGTTGCTTCAAAGAGCGGCTATATCCGCTAACCGCTAATTATTTGAGAACATTTTTCCATATTTAAAACTTTTTGTTATCGGTAAAATATTGGTGCATAGAATATCAGACACACTAAGTTTTACTGTTTGTAGCAAACAAAATTCAGATTGTTTTGGAATATAATCGCTCAGGTTCCTCATTGTTAAAACTAGAACTTCGACATAAGTAGAACTATGCGCCAACAATGTTGCCAATATTCCATTTCATTGTCAGTTATTATACAGAAATCCATATTACAATAAATATAAATCCATTACGAAAAGTGTCAAGGAAAAGTAACTAACTTCAATTCATATTATCACAATCCCCCACATACAGAAAACTGCTGGAAGAAAATATCGCCAGGTTTCTTCTACATGTCGTTATTTTGAGTCACCCCCTTCGATACCGCTCAGGCTTTCACTCATCTATTTCCATGGCGTCTAATTCTTTGTGTCTTCTTACCCTTCGGAATGTAATCATAATATATATATATATACTAAAGAGCAAAGCCGAAAACATAAGAAAAGTTTTAGAATTTAAAACGAAAGTTGCAAAATAACCTGAAGATCAAAACGCGCAACGCAGCAGTTATGAAAATTCAGAATTCATATTCTATTAAGAAGAGACTGAAGCAAAAAAAATTTTTGACTCATACCAAGTACAACATAGAAAAGGTTATGTATTGACCGGTGTGAGTAAAAAGAGAAAAAGTAGAACAACTGAATGTAGAAAGTGTCTAGAATACTGAGCCTTGGCTTTATCAAGGACCAGCAAAAACTCTGCATTTTCTCACTTCCACAAAGACCTATTTGGAAATGGGTTTCTGCAAAGTCATAGATGCAAGTAATAAGCCCATCAAAAAAAAAATATATATATATATGTCATGACCTCCGCAGAGTTGTATGACCAAGCTTTAGTTAACAATTTAGCTTGCATCCATAACTTTCCTGGCCCGACCCATGCTCTTCATCTGTTACTATTAAACAGAAAGAAGACGATTATAGAAAACTCAAGTTGTAAGAGTGACATGATGAATCAGAAACAATGTTCAGCAATAACATATTGCCAAGTTCGTCTGAGAGAGAATTTAAACCTGAATAGCAATACAAAAGTATTACAAATTCTTAACATTGCAATAAAAAAAGAAATATTAATGTTTTTAAGGCACAGATTCTTGAAAGAAAACTGGATTATAAAAACCCCCACTCCACAACTTCTGACAACACAAAAACGAGAATAAAATAAAGACAATAATTAACTAAAGAAATGCTTTGTGAGGGTTATATGACATAAACAATTAGTTGCAATATGTACAAAGTATTTAGAAGTGCTTTAAGTGCATAAATAAGTAGTTATTAAGAACTTAACCACATTGAAACACAGCGCAGACTACTAGAATAATGAAACGGCCGGCTGCTTGGCCTTAGTTCCCTAAAGAACGCGCAAAGTTACGAAGAAAAGAAAGAGTTAAAATCCGCAAAAAAGTTAATAGATTTGCTAGTGCCTAAATGCGCAAAGCAAAAAAAGAAAAAGTTCAAGAAGTTCAAACATTGAACTTGGAAAACCTAAAACCAAAGACAATGAAGAGAGCTTACCTCTTATGCTACTTAACTACCTCCACCATTGAGGAAACATGGCCGACCTTTTAACCCAAACTTCCAAACACACCTGCCACTCCCTAGTCGCTGGGGAGCAGTGTGGGTGGGGCTGAAGGCGTCCACACACTGAAAAATTCTACTCGCGGAGATTTTAACTAGAGAAAAAAAAATATATATATATATAATTAAGATTATTGTAATGATTGGTTACAAAACCTTGACAAACAACTTACTGAGTACGACAGACCATCTCTTCTCTGTATTGTTACCAAAGATATCAGTTTATGTGACTGTTACACATGGCACATTAGTTCGTTCTGCGCATTAGTGGCCCTTCGAAGGTCGAAATTCTGGATCAATGAACGGCCATTTTTGGCTAAATCTATCACGAAGGTTCCACGCTTCTTAACAAATAGAAATAATATCTAATATGCCACAAGAAACATTATGTCACAAATTACGATGAAGGCTTCGCAAATAATAGCTAAAATTCACTCCCTAAATAATGTTTCTCTAAGATTGATCCCATCAGAATATTTGCACACTAAGGGCCACCTCCTAATATGTGTGACTGAAAAACTGAAATATTCTCGGGATGGATATAATTGTTTTTCATCTTATAAATTGATAAGTCCTTCACCGTTTCCCAGGGTTTACATATGATATTGGAACAGCCGATATGTAAGGGCTCTTTACATGAGTCCTTGCGATCTGAAGATCAATAATACTCTGGGTAGTTCCGGTGGTTTGTTACCTACAAAACAATATTATCTCTAAGTTTTACTTATCACTCATGCTTTTTTTTTTTTACAGTGAGCTAAAGCAATTCTTTGCAGTCATAATTTTGAAAGTACTGTTGAGAATGGATATATGTAATTAGATAACCTTCATCACATTTTGCCCGTATCCTAACGAAAAATAGCTATATAACATCACTGTTGCTGATTGTGCTGGAACGCAGAAAAATATTGAAAGTTTGGCATATTATTGCAGACTTAATGTGTCAAAGTGCACTTGACGGATTGGTCCTTGCATGGTAATAAGCGCGACTCTATGTTTTGCAATACATACATTAAAACTCCCATTTTTGAGAATTACGTCATGTGAAGAGGTTTGACTTTTATACTGAAGCTTTGTACTTCAAGGAACATGTAAACTGAAACACGTATATATGGGCAAAAGTGACCTGTTTTCTTGTATTGAAAGATTAAGGCGCCTCATCCAACACACTGCAGAGTGTGACTGGCTGAGGAACTCTGAAGTCACTGTATCCCACTCCCCGAAGGCGAGGGGTCAGAGAGATTAATACTCAGTAAACACCATTGAACCCTCTACGCAATTCAACAATTGGTAGCTATTTAAAACACCCAAAAACTATACTTAGTTTTGGGTGGAGCCTATTAAAAAGGTATTGTAATTTTGTTTTGAGACGCAATACGGATATTTACCAAAAAAATGAAATTTTATATAACTAATTTCTGTAATAATAAACAAAAAAACTGTCATTCGACTACTTTGTTTAACATATAAATAGAGTAGCATGAAGTTGATATATTTTGAAGTATAATACAATCAAGTTTCTAGAATGTGGTAAAAAACATATTCTAAAGAAAAAAATGTTACGTTCGTTAGAATAAAGAAATATTTTAATTTATTATCTTAAATTTAAGCTTTTGAAATTTCAAATTTTCAGTAGAATAAATATTGTTGTGGTTGCTACCTATCCCAACGAGCAACACAAATGTTGTTGGTGCGGCAGAGCTATTATTTAAATCCACGATCACATGACGTGTTTGAGCAAAGACTGTATTTTTATGGCAAACACCTAAACATATAGCTGACAAGATCCACCCAGAAAAAAGAAAGATATTTCTATTTCTACATAACACAAAAATAATTAATTAGATAATAAAGTGCGTCACATAAATACACATAAATAACGAATTCTCGAATAAAAAAAATAACAATGAGCTGAAATGTACACCTCATATGTATAGCAACAATACCAAAGGACACGGAGCTGCACAATAGTTTGGAGGAAACATAATAATTCCAACACTAAGTACAGCAAAAAAAAAAAAAAACAGAAATACGCTGTCTCAAATATATAAAGACTTACTACTTATGAGCAACTCCAGTACGATTAGTGGGGCCGTTGTTCTGAATAACACTGGAAACCCGATTGGAGCATGCTGTCCACCAAGTAATGTAAGTGTTATGGATGAAGTGCGTACCAGCTTCGTTCAATTTGCTCTTTCACTGCCGCCACACTTGAGAATTGCCGTCCATTTGCATACGCATCACGAGCTAAATACACCTGAGGTTCTGGTTAGAGTTCAGAATCTATTACGGTCACGTTGTTGGTGTTAAACTTAGCTTTTTGTCGATGCAGACCGATGAATAGAGGCTCTGGCTTGATGGAACACATATTCACTCCCTATTAGAGTTTCGGTAAAGGGTAGAAGGTAGTGGTTGAGCATGTCCTGATAGGTTTCGGAATTTTACATGCCTTTCAGGAAAGCAATATATGTTGTCCCATTGAACGCAAAAGCTCTACAGACAATCACAGATCCCCTTAATTCTGTCTGCTGCAGAAGGTGCGTGGCTGACGTCGTAAATCATAACAATAGCATTTCCAACCGTCAGGACCATACAGGTTGGCATCAGTGCGTTTTACGAGGCACAATGTTGCGACTTCCCTTCATTCGTCGATGAAATGTGTCTTTGAAAACAGTGACACTTATTTTCCGAGAAACGTGACGTGATGATACCCTTTGGGTCGAAACTAAACACATAATGGTACGATCATCTCGTTTGGTTGTTATTCAAGGCCTTGCAGGCAGTTTTCTATCCGTGGCAGCACCGCGCTCCGATAAAGTCTTATGAATGACTGCCCTACTCCACCAGAAACTTGCTTTACAAATTTTGGAAACAGGCAACCTATTTGTTCTCAATCTCCAAATCTTCTGCTCCTCCTCACCAGAAAGTTTACTGTTGCGCGGTATTTCGGCAAGTGAATGACTGCCGGCAGGTTCGCTGTCTTTTGCCGGCTGGACCAAAGTGTGGCACATGCTCGTGAGTGCAACATACTAATTTGTACATATCATTTGCATATGGCTACTTTACATAGCTGTCTTTATATTTATGAGATACCGAAAGTTATCCTATTTCACTTTGTGGTGTTTATTTCACACAATCTGGTATCTCGACGGATCGAAACGTTTTGTTGCAGCGTTATGTCTATATAGGTACCACTTCAGCTTCCTACCTAAATTCGCATTGCGTTGACGGCGCACATTGGAGTGTCTCTATGTTGATGTGACGCACCTTATATAGGCGTAAGAATCCCAAGGCAATAGGAATTATATTGTATTTATATTTGATTACCTTACAGTGCAATATTAAGTACGAAATTCAATCTAAGATGAGCTGCCCTGTATAAAACTTCGCACAAGGACGGTGCACTAATATCACAAAGAAAGGTATTCTACCCTGCGCATAACTACCAAATTCAGCATGCATTGCAATGAAAGGCAGAATTTTACCCAACAGAGCAATAAAAATCAGGTACGTACCGCTGTACGTCTAAATCTCAGTATCTTGTATAGATTCTGTTATTACAGTATTTCCCAACTATGAGTAGGGAATAGATTATTTCGGCATTGCAAAAGGGCTGATATATAAGCGTAGGAAACCTAAGGCGGTATAATAGCAATAATAGTAATGTATATTCGTTTTAGAGATTTGTTACGTAGAGCAAGGCATGGAACTTTAATTTGTCTGCAGTGTAACTAATAGTAACTAAAAGTACAATGACATATATTCGCAGCTCTGTGTACGTTTCATTGCATCATCAGTTATGTTATAATTCATGCATTGGACAGGGCTGTTTATATAGGAAAAAAATCCCAAGACAGTAGTGTATTCTAAGCTTATTTGTAACGTCTTTTAATTCGTTCAATAGAAAATTTATTTTAAATATCAATTGGTGTTCCAAAACTTGATCCTAAAACAAATAGGTATAACGCAGTATATGGTACTTAAAACGAAGTATAAATATCAGCAGTTTTAAGGTATTCTCTCTGTTTTAATATAGTGAGTTAATACGAAGCATAGATAATTGCTTGATCATTAGAGAAACTGTAATTAAATGAACAATTTTCATAAATAAAAAAAATATTTAAGTGATAGCATTTCAGCTCCCAGTACAGCATTATCTCATTAGTAAAAACCGGAGTAAAATAACTTAAAATAATGCTGATATAGCAGCAAGACATTCATATTAGTAAAACTTGCACACTGGAGGATAAAAATTAAAATGTTTATTTATTAAAATATCTACTCAAATAAAACTAAGAAATAAAGAATTAAAATAACAGCCCGTTTGCCTAATTTAAAATAAATCAAATTCCCTCCTGACATCAAAATATTTCAAATTATCTGAAATATCCAATTTAAACCTGAAGCAGGATTTGATACGTAGTTGCCTTCATCAGTTAGCATTTAATCACAGGCAATACATACGGCTCATAACTCCATTTTCTTTTTCCATACTTCCATAACTCCATATGTTTCCGAAATAAGCTTAGTGAAGATACGTAGAGGGACAAATGGTTTATTCGTAATTTCATTATTACCAAAGGTTTTACATTATCGACTATTTTAGTTGTACTGGAGGTGACAACCGTGCGACGAACATTTTACAAACATAATGCAATGTTTTTTCTGTATATATGGGAATACCAGCTTTCTGACACTATGATCTTTCACTCTTCGTAGAGTTGTCAATCTAAGTGGGTCTGGTTAATTTTTAATCGCAAATACTATTTATTTCTAATTTTCTGTCATGACGGGTGGAACAGCTGTAGGTAGAGTACAAGTTATCCAGTTGTTCGCGAGCGCATTCAGTGTGTCTCTATAAACTTTCTTATTTGAGGAGATAAAAATTAACATTTTAAAGAAATTACCCCCGGGTTCAAATATGTAGCGCCTTTCATGAGAATGAACAGCTCCAAATGAAATACTGCATTCTTGTGGGCCCATTACTTTGCAGACATTCAACGGCTGAATCGTATTAGACTTTACCTCATATTAATAAATCACGTAACTGAACAGAGAAAAGACACTACCTTCACGATCTGGAACCAGCAAGCAGAGTTTAATATGCTGAATTAGAGAAAAACTTATTAGGGCAGCATTAAAAACAGTTATTACTACGAGAAATAGAAGTGACGTCCCGATATTTGGCATGGTTAACGGTAATAAAAGCACATTCTCACTATAAAATAAAATGTGATTTCCCTGCAACCTTAGAATTATTTGTTACAGACGCGGAATATATCTGAAAGACATCAATTTGGACGGTAATTAATCCGTAAGGCTGTAAATTATACAAGACATGTTTGTAATCAATTTTGTTCTCAAGTGACATTTTTATCAGCAAAATGACAAACGACTTTCACCACAATACCTGAAAAAGCACAAAAAAAGGTCAGAATATTAAGGTAAAGAACACGGAGGAAATGAAAATGGCATAATATATAAAAATTTCTTGCTTGAACATCAAGCAAAAAACTTTCAAAATTAAAAAATTGTGTAATTTTGACCATAAAAAATGTAGAATTTTTTATTCAGTGAATCGTGGAAAACATTTTTGTCTGAGGTTTACTCTTCCGTGAAGCATGTGTTACAGCTTACAATATTTTTGCTGTTTAGTGAAACGTAATACAGCTTTTAGTATTATACTCATAAAATATTTTTTTTATAATTGTCGTAAATAAACTTATTATTTTCTGAATATATCTACACCCATTATTTTCTCAGAGAAAAATCTCACAACAAACCTAAAGACAAACGGTGGAGCTGTAGATTTATACTGGGTACTTTCGGAGGACCGTCAGTTAAAATCTAGCCAAGTATAGTTACATGAAAGAAGAATATAAGATTAGAGATGACTTTCTTTTTTCGCCCTATAGAAATAATGCTAACTGTAACTTGGTGATCACGGCACAAACTGTGACTGCTTCTTCAAAGTAACCGTGGTTGGAATCACAGTTTAGAAACTATTCTTTCACTTCTGTCCCAGGAACGTAACAGCAGAATCATGTAACGTTACAACGTGAGTGTGTGTGTGCTGTCATACATATAATTGGGCATACAAATGTGTGTGTCTCTCCCGTATATATACTTTTGGCTGAGGCCGACTACATAATTATGTTGTTAGTATTCAGATTCAGAAGAAGATACGGACACAGCAAACATAACGTTGTATGACAGAAACTTCGGTCTTTATATGTACCCCCAGAATATCAGATATGCAAAGTGGTTAATACCGGATGACTTTTTGCAGGTAATAGAGATGGAGCGATTGGGGAAAATTATGGGCAAATAAATAACTAAACTTAAGTAACACACTTTGTAAGCAAAGGAAGATTTTATTTGGAGCAACTCATTACGTCCCAAAGGACGGGATTTCCGAGAAGGTTCATTTAATAGCTTGCATATTATATAGATGCATTGCCACATTGGAACAAGACCAAATTGGCAGTTAATAAATAACATTTGAACTGTGAACCGCGCCTCAATGCCGAGTTGTGAAAAAATAATGTAAATCGTATTCCATAAGACGTACAGCTGTGTGAACGACAAAATAAAGAACAATATTAAAAAAAAGTTTTAGATTTTTTATTTAGTCATCCAGCAAACAGTTATATGCTTAGTTTACATATTTCCGGTATAATTCTTGGAAAAATGTTAAAACTTAATTCAGTTTCGGAAGGCATCCTCCTTCCCCCTTCTGTAAAAAACCCGAGAAGATATTAAATTTAAATACAACAACGTACTGGAAATCCAAGAAGTTTTAGTTTAATCCGTCCATAGTGTTTTTAGTGAATCTATCGGTAGTTTTAGTTTCATCGCCGGATGATTCCAAATAATATTCTTTTTTTTTTTCTTAACGATGAGACATTTCGATAACTTGTGACGAAACGCACTCGCCCAAGAACGAAGTCACAGCGAAATCACAAATTGAGCTGACAAACGAGTAGCAACTCTGCGAAAATATCACGAAAAGCTAGTAGCAGAAATACCAATCACAACAGCAGATAGTGAGTAACAGGAGCAGAATTCACTCGGTAACAGTTAACACGGCGCCGTGACACATCACGAAGAGCATGCTGAGTAGCAGTGACGGAGTGGGGAGCAAAAAACGTGTATGCTCTTTGCTGTTACAATCACTGTTACAGGTTTTCAGTAGCAGGCGCTACCTGTGATTTTTCGATAACAGTGATCAAATCACAGGTAGTGAAATATCGCTCATCTCTATATATGATTAGGTTTTTATTTGGTCGTAGAAAGGAAAGATTTTCTAAAGAAAAACATAAAGACACTCAAATAAATTAAACAAGCACGTCATAGTGTGTATGACACTTTCAGAATAAGGAAAGTATTTCATCTTCCAAAGACGCAAATGAAGTAACCACGAAACAGATTTGGGTCGGATTTGAAAACAATTTTATTAAGCAAATTATTTAAGTTAAATATTAGGCAGGATTGCAGTGCGCAACAATTCCACAGAGTGATCAAATTAAGCTAATTTCGACTATTATGTAGCATAAATTATATAAATATAAGATAAGTATTTGTGGATCACTGATAGCATAGAAAGCGAACGTTATCAAGCATCAATCTAGAGCATACAATACTTAAAAATGTATACAGACCGGCCACTGGGTTTGAAACGTGTATTCAATTCGGGGTTGCACTTGCTTTAGCATGAAATAAAATACGTGTGCGGCTTGGCATTGATACCACATTCTGTTGTGCATTTACAACGCCTACAACATACCTGACTTTCACAGAGAATCCGTTAAATTGCTCAAATTTGACGCAAGGGTATATTTGATTCAGAATCTGTTTTTGCACCATGTAATAACCGTTCTCAATGGGGTTCAGATCAGGCATTGTGGTTTTTAGGGAAGAGAGTGGAAGTTACTCTCATTCTCGCTGGGCCAGTGCTGAACACATTTTGCACGATTCATTGTCATTCTTGAAAGAGCTGTCACCTGCAAGATGAGAACTCAATACTGGAAACTGGAATTGATCGGCAAAAATGATCAGTAAATCCTTGGAGGACACCCGACCGTCCAGGAATATCAGGAAACTCGGTCCGTACGAAGAGAACATGACAACACCATGACACCACCTCTAGAAATTTGAGTTGTTTTCACACGGCAAGTCTACTTATTGTTTCATGAAGCACCTGCTGTTTCTCTTCCTCCGTCAACAAGTAAAAATGAATATTGCTTTTCATTGGATCACATGATTTCTTTCCAGACTTCCAATATCCAATCACGGTGTTCCTGACACAACTGCAGACGAAATTTCCGAATCTTTGCAAAAATCAGTGTTTTCTCCATAGGCATACGACTGTCCGTTCCGATACTCTGGAAATCCCTGCATATAATTCGCATAGTTATGGGCTGTCAAAAGCAGCCATTGACGGCTTCGGCAAATTGTTGAACGCAATAAGTTTTGTTTCTATGTGAAAGATTTCTAAGACGACGGTGATCATGTTCCTAAGAGGTAATTCTTGCGTCACACTTACGTCTCTTAGTAAAGTGATGTAGTTTATTTTTCTACTGGTTATGTAAAGACCCGCGTATATCACCTTTTGGAAAACTAGCCATCTCTGCTGTCTTCAAGATCGTCGCACCAGCCAGACGGGACCTGACAGTGCGCAATTTACCGATCTCAGAAACATATATATTTTTTTTCCTTTTAAGATCAACACTACTGACGATTACTGACTTGGAGCAGTCTTTAAACAGTCACCTAGATCACAGGATTAGGAACATGTATGTATTTTGCGCATACGCTGCATCAATGACCCTTACGTACATCCGCATTTAGGTTTCTAAGCCAATCGCAGGTGTGTGGATGCAGGTGCCTTGCGCGTCCAATAAACAAAATTTCGCATTTGTAGCCTTTAGTAAGTTAATCTTTTCAGATATTGTGAAAATTAAGATTGTGATGAACGTAGTTTAAATCCAGCCGGTCTTTTTAATCATTTTGCGATGACACTAATAGATTATCTGATGCTTTCTTACAGTATCGCTATGGAAAATAAGTTATTTAAGAAAAATATGGTGAATGAGTATATCTGAGGTAATATCTTTGGAGAGTTTTTATAATATGATGACAATCAGTTGAACATGTTGTAAATATACATAACGTGCCCCTGTAAGACTGTACCCACATTATAAGACTCAGATCAGAAAATTAAAGCTAAATCAACATAATTTAAATTTTGTAATTGCTCCGATTTCTGCTTATCTCAGTGTACTCGTAAATTTAATACTCCATATCAGAACACATCTCTCTCAATATTTTACTTTTGTAGAATGAATACAATTCCACAGTATATTCTGTACAGGTTACTCTATTAGGTGTACATGAAACATAGCTTTAGAAAATAAACTAAATCAAATATTTTCTTGCAGATCTGGCAATACGCACTCACTTTACCTGAGACAAAATTTTTTCAACGTGATTAAAGGCAGTGTTTTGTTGAAGGGTCTGGTCACTATCTCTGTATCATCAACATGTGTGCCATGTGCCTTTTTATTTTTTTCATGCATCTATCATTCTAGCTTATATCATGGCGTTTTAAAAATTAACGATTTGCAGTAACGATGCTGTGAACTAGTATCTCTCTAGCCATTGTTCAACGAACACCTTTTCGCAGAACCAGTAAAAAGAATGCAAAGTAGCGAAAAAAATCGTGTGTCTTTAGATTGATGTGCATCATCGTGCCCAAACCATAAGTCTATGTCACAAACGGACTGTTGGCCACATTACAATATATGGATATAGTGCCCATTTGTAAAAGAAGACCATTCGGCTGGACTCGAGTTGCTTCGAGACACTTTCACCAGATTAAGTTGAGATTCTGTATGGCAGCGTGCTCTTTTCCTCTGTTGGTTTTCATTTTTAGCGCAGCTGTAGGGTTTCTGACTTTCGTGTGCTCTTGTAATATTTTACCTCGCGGTACATACTTTTATTGTTCGAAAAATATATTTTTCGTACAATATTTCATGTAAACAATATGCCGAAATTTAGGAAAACATCAAAATGCATCTTTGAAGAATCACATCTGACTCGCACACAAAGAAAATGAATCCCTTAGTAATAGTAAAATTCAGGGTTCTGAGGGATATGAAAAATGTCTTGAAATGCGGTGCAGAAGTACGAATATCAAAAACAAATCCAACTGGTCATGTGTGCGTGGAATCCATATATAGTCCAAGTGGTATGTTTTATTCTTTCAAGTAGTATCCTTTAATATAAACTGCAAAAATAATATGTTCGTATTCTACAATAACACAACTTTTAAATTATACTAGTATCTGTGAATTACCGTAAGTTCATGATGCAATTTTGAAATCAACTAGGCCTAATGAAAGGCGAACCATTTATTAATAGGGAAAATATAACAAAATCAAAATGAAAGTCAAGGTTTATCCTATATAAATCTTTTTTTAAATATATTACTGTAAATTTCTTTAATTTTTACTTTCTGTATTATTCTTCATTTCATGTGGGTATATGATTCCATAAGTACAAAAATCGTATACAATGAAAAGTACCGTATCAGTAAAATATGAGTGAAGCAGATGTTCAAAATCGAAGTATGCTGTAGAAATTTTAAGGTGTTAAATTCATCATATATTACAAGAAGTTCAAACCTGTAAACAAAGGTTATAAACAAGTGGTAAAAATTTGATATAACTGAGTAGATACAAATGTTAGAGGGTAGAATGCCCGTGAACCTTCCTTTGTGTTTTTATTTATTTATTAGTAACTTAGTTTCATTTATTTGAAACTTCTTATTGTTAAGAGCATCTAGTAATTCATATTACTAAAATTATGCTTTATTTTCATCTCTGTTTGTTTCTCATTTAAAACGAGTTTTTTTCTATTGATTCATTCATCACACTTTTACATCTGAGTTCTGTTACAGAATTCTTCCTCAGTTACTGACGAATATTACGTTAAATTTCGATTTGACTGTAAGCAGAATTTCAAGATCACATACTGTAGAAATACACACTATATAGAATATCACTCTTACAATATTTTTCAGGAAAAAACGATCGATAATATTCTAACAGAACTTCTCTTCATGTGTCATAAGTTTTAAACTTTCTGATGAATATAAATGGAATAAAATGCTATCAATTTCATATAAATCGTCCATGTGTTTATGTCTTTGTGTTCTTTTAAATAGACAAACTTTATTTCCATCGAAGTAAAATTTTGTATATATGAAATTCCTTTTTCACTCCAGTTGTAAGTCGTTTTTTATCGTTTAAAGCACGTTTTAACTATCTGAGAAGACAGAACAGTTAATGTACATAATGAAGCTTTAATTTGACAAAACAGTGGCAAAAACATACAGAGAATCATATTGTTAACAAAAAAATTCTGATTAAATTTCACACTATATTTACAACCAACGCTCATTTTTTAGACAAACCAGGAAAGTAACATACAAAGTAACAGACGGTGATGTGCAAGTATCTTACGTTATGAGATATCATAAACAGATATCTGGCTAGGTCTATTCCAATTAAGAAACTGACACACCAGGTAATTAAGAAAGTGAGCTCCGAAGTGGGTTAAACAACGTAAAAAAGGGGTTAAGAGCTCCTTCCCCAAAGAATAGAGGGAAAACCCTATTCTGACCTCATGTGCAACCAATTCACACTATTATTTTCAAAAAAGTTATAAAAGAGTTTTAATCTAAGAATTATATAAGTATCTAAAACTAGATGTTAAAAATCAAAAGTCATAATTTAAAAAAAGCTTTAAAAATAGGAACATATTTAAAATCTAAATTAAACACCTTTAAGACCTAATTACATATAAAGTCATATAGGTACATATACGTCATGGTAAACCACAGTTTACAACATAACGTTTTGCTTGTTATTTTCCCTTACTCTAAAATTTTGAAACCTGAAACACCCTGCAAAAAGCAGATCATATTGAAATCGCATTTTACTTACCTAATATGACAATGACTTGGTTTACAACAACAGAAAGTATTTGTAAGTATTCTTTAAATTACAATAAAATTTATTATATATTTCGACCAATTTTAAAATACACATAATTTTGATCAAGAGCACGGTTCCTAATCGATTTATGGTTGGTTCGTATCTTATAAAAGGAAATTACTGTACCAGAAGTCAAAGACAGAGAGTTATTCTTAAGCCTTTTCTTTGAACATGTTTTTCGAAATTACTAACGCTTGAAAAACATATGAAAGCATTTACTATTTAGAAAATTTTGAAAGTTATGCGAAACTTAAAACAAGAAGTGTTTTTCCCTTTAATACACATTTTTTTACAAAGAGGCTCCATAATATCGACTAGAAATACTGATGTTTTTATTTCATATCAAGATGCATGTAGCGGATTAGGTCAAGCAGAATATCATGTGGGAAATCCTAATATAATTTGAAATTCCTTGTACTTAGGAGTTATTATGGTTTGATATCTAACTTCGGTTGAAACTTCTACCGCTTGTACAAGAATGATATAATTTTCCAAACAAATTTGTTTATTTCAACGTACTAAACTTCTATCTCAATGTGGAAAACTTTCATTCGTTGTGTTAGCTTTGTGGGTAATAATTTCATGCAGTTAAATCTCAGAATTTCGAAACTCCTAATTGGTAAATAATGTAGAAGACGTTTACTTGAGAGCTGAGTACCCCTTATAGGAAAAGAAAAGTCTGGAAGAAAAATCGTAGTTTTCAAAACTTAATTGTTAGACTTCGTGGCTAAAACCTAAAACTTCCATTTAGTAAGCGCTCATATTTCATAAGTTATCGAGAACGAGTTTCGTCCAGATACTGAGACAGCTGATGAACAGTCTAGAAACAATATTAATGATAAAAAAGATTAGTTATTTGTTGTATACCAGTTTTCCTACTTATGACTCCACCTTTCAAGGTATCTCACTTTCTTTTCAACCCAGTTTACGGAGACATATATATTTTCTGAAAAGCTGAGAAGATAGATTTAAAAATATTGAATATTATTTCTATGTAAGATACAGTAGAATGTGAAGCAATATGGGTAAGAAAGAGTACATCAGCAATTTGTATGCAATATATTACTTAATGCACATGATGCGATATGCAATAGACGTGTCTTTACATCAACAAAACGTGCATTTTTGAAGGTGGTAACTAATTTTGAGGAAGATGCTCACGGCAGTTGCACACCTGTATACTTTTCGTTATTGGGAACTGGATTCTAAGACAGGTACAAAACATTTGAAGTCCAACGACGTTGCATAATGTTTGAAATCCCAGGGGCTAACTTGAAGAAACAAAAACAATGGGCGATCATCACTAGTGCGACGGCTGTAACTTCAACTAATTACAGAACATGGATGTAGTATATACTACCTTAATTTCCGAAACCCAGAGAAGAGCAAAATGTAATTGTTTTTCACCTTTAAGCATTTCAAAAGTTTATATTATTATCTTACCAGTAATTTATTTCATGAAGAAAATTCTGAAACATAATTTATTCTATGCTAGAACACATACCAAAGATAAAAAACATTATGACCAGCTCATCTTTATACAAATCGAAGTAATTACAGGTAAACGACGGCGCATGTGAATGTTACGAAACTGTATGAATAACACCGGATACAGAACTTTGTTAATCAATGCTATTCTTGTTCTTAAAATGAGAATTTGGGGGACTCAGTTTAATTTGCAAACGCCGAATCGTAATGTCTAGACGACTAGCTCAAAATATGTATTTTCAGCACGATAAGTCTTTTGGGAAGCTCATGGTTAGCATTTTAATCGTGAGCTGCCTAAAGGTGGAAAAAGTATAGGTTTACAAGGCATATTAAATATTTCTATTGTTAGTAGCCTCAGAAAAATATCTGCGCAGGTAAAAGCCACGCATCGTCGGCAATTTGTATGCCGACACTGACAATAGCTCAGCGACGCTAAAGGTGAACCAAGGCTATCCTTATGGTACGAGCCAAATAAAATCAAACTGTGGAGCAACTCGCCGGTAATATGAAATATCGTGACAGGCGTAATGTGTCACAAACGACAGTACATCGAATTCTGCTGAAAATGCGGGCTGACAGGCCTTTTTGCGTGTCCATGATAACCTTAGTTCACTATCGAGAGTCCCTACAAGGGCACGAGAAAATCAAAGCTAGATTTTGAATAGCTGGGAGAACTTCGATTGATCCGATAAATCTCATTATCTGTTGCACCATGTAAACTGACGATGTACAGCAGCGCCGTTTACCTAGAGAAGTATTGCCAACCAGACGCACCATGCAGGGAAAAGCAGCCTTTGTAGAAAGTCGAATGCTTTGAGCGATGTTCTGTTTGGATATTCTGGAGCTAGTTGTTCGTGTGCAGAAAAAAATAACACATATCACATACTTAAATATAATTTACCAGTTACCTTTCATGGCGACGACATTCCTCCTCAGTAGTGTCTTTTTGCAGTAGAATAATGCACCATGATACACTACTTGGGATCTTTGATAATGGTTCAAGATACATGAGGAAGACTTTCACGCACTGTCCTGCTCTTCAAATTCCCCACAGCACCCAGTCGAGCATCTCTGGATTTTGTTAGAATAGAAAATTCGATATTTGGAGGAACAACAACGAACCTTACAAAAGTTAAAAGATCTGCTGGTAACATGCTGGTATCAGATACAACATGACGGTTTTGGAAAACTTATAGCTTCTATACCTTGCAATGTAAAAGCTGTTTCGGCAGCATTTGGAGGACCAACGTCATACTAGGCAGGTGGTGATAAAGATCTATTGTTCTGTGCAAGATTGATCGATCGAAAGAGACACCTTTTTCCCAACGCACTTTGATACCATTATAATACATGAGCAAATTGTAGTTTGTTTTTCTAAATCATCCGGCTGAAAATTTCTAAAAAAAAAAAAAAAGATATGCTATGTAATTTTATGTGAAATGGTGAAAACGCACTGTATTGCATGACATTTTGAAGATTTTTACCATTAACTTTAACTGCAATTACGGAGATGTTAATACGCGTTACGGCAAAAGCACCCATTACAGTTGCTCGCGGAAACGATCTTCACCTCGTACCACGTTGGCCATTTCATGAACGGCAAACAACGGTACATTTTTTTTTTATTGGAGGTTTAACGACCACCGTGAGCAACTCAATGGGCTATAAGCAGTCGCCCGTCCCTAATTTAGGGTCACTGGTTCCAGGGAAGGGAGAGAGAGCCAGTGCCGTAAGACAAACACAACATCCATGCCTCACCGGGATTCGAACCCGGACCCCTTACGGACGAATGATCAGAGGCCATCGCTTAGACCACTGCGCCACCGGGGCGGCGTACAGTTTAAGCAATACAACAATAAGATTTTCTCTGGAAGAATTTTTAATTTACCATTATTGACAGTAGAGAGTTGCAACTCAGATCATAAGTTAATTAGAAAATAAATATGTAATAAAAAAAAATACGGTTTTTCGTTTCGGCAGATTTTCAAAATCACAAAATGGCTGTCGCAAGACGACTCGCATCGCTTCAGAGGAGCCTCTGGCGACATTTGCGGCGGTACTTGGGAGTTGGTTCGCCGCAGCACGTGTTTACATTTCCGTACTGGCAAATAAAGTTTACGATAAAATTTTTCAAAATGAGTTGTAAAGCTGAAATGTCTTCGCTGGTTTACATCAAATTACATACTTTAAAATATGTATTGAATATGCTTATTTTTCGAAATTTTTCAAACTTTTGAGCTAAATAATGTTGGACTCTGAACTACACATTTAAAAGAAAATGCTTAGTGTGTTAGATTTCTGAGAAACTGTTGATGCCTCAGTCAACATTTGATAATGCGATGCCTAGAAACGAGCACTTTGGGATGCCAAGAGAGTATTCGAAGCTAATAGAATTTTACAGAAGATATCCGCAAAGGACTGTTCATCCACAACGCAAATCAACATTTTTTAATAACACGCAGACCTTAGGTGAGAATACTACTTTGAATTACCGTTTTATAGCTGTGAGCACGACGTTGAGGTATATGAATTATCAAATTCAAAAAGACATGTACAGGCCACTAAAAGTGAAAGAACAACGAACTTGAGCTATGTCAATGAAAACAAGTGCTTCTATATGGCATACTACCGAGGGCACCCTACGATTCTGAGTGTGTTTCTTGGATGTTGCAGATTCCAGGAGAAAACTATCCTCCAGACTATATTATCCGAAAAAGAGTTTTAGTGAAGGCAATAGATTGTATGCATGTTTTTCGCTGTTTGTTGTTAAATGATGAGCACTAATTATATACCATGGACAAATATGCTCTATTAACAATGTGGCATGACTTTAGAAAGTCCATTACCTCTGTCAGAAGTACAATGCACCATCTCCCACTGATTTGATTTTGCGTAGATTGGTTTGAGACTTGGCGTTGAAATATTGGATTGGGCACACCAGAATTCTGAGCTAAATCCCAAGAAAAGGTAGGGGAAGAACAGGATAGGCGTGTCCGTGAAAAGAGATTTCCGCCATTGAACATACCTGAGCAGGATGTTGCTTTAAAACAGGAATGCAATTGCATATAGGGAGACATTTACAAAAACTTACGGAGAGTATTCATGGTAAACCAGATGACAACAAAAACGCCAAATGATTCATAACAATTTATATCTTCTGCAAAAAAATTTGTTCGTAGTGTTACTGATATTATGATATTAATGTTATGGCAGTGTTCAGCATCAGGCAAAATAAGTTCTTTTATTCTGTATTATTGTTTAAAATCTGTTCGTTAAAAAAAATTTTGGCATGAATATTTTTGTTGAACAAAACACTTATGAGCTGTATTTAAAGATTCCTTCAACGTTTCTTATTATATGCAAAAGACGTGAGGTTTCAAAAATATGTGAACTGACGTCTACCGCGTTAGTTAGGCTTAGCGAGAAACAAATATACACACACATCATAGTTTTTTTTTTTTCTTTAAACTTGGAAAAATTAAGCGTTATAGAAATTGTTTTGTAAATATCAGAAATATCAGTGCTATAATTCTCTTCGGGATAAACGCAACATAATATGCCGATATTCAAGTAAGTAAAATACCTTATTTTTCGGAATATTCGACACACCAGTATAAAATGATGCGCACTTATTTTTATAGATAAGTTTAACAAAAACAAATCATTTCTGAAAAATATTTTATTTGCAAAAACTATATTTGTACCTTAAAATTAGCTTATGAATCACAAAATCCTTGCTATATGCGACATTACAAATGCCCAGTAGAGCTGATGAGAGCAACGAAGAGAAAGGCTACAAGCCAAAGGCGTACATGTGTCATGTGTCATTGTGGGAAATCCTGCACTGGATTTGCCCACAATGACACATTTTCGTACAGCCAAAGGTTATTGTTACCGGTTCGGATGGTCATCTTGAACGCATGCCCGACGTGTTCACGTTTACTGGCATTCTTTGTCATGTAACCAATACCTGGGAACGGAGATTTGCTTTATTTTTAATTTAAAAGTATACCAAAACCATTTGAAGTAAATACTATCGTCAAAGAAGCTAACTAGTTAAACTCCGCACATTGTTAAAGAATATCAAGGAACATTTGTAAAACGCAAGAAAAAATACGCTCCCTCAGGTACTTTTTGCGTAGAATTTGCACATTTCACGAACGGGTTGTTCTAAACATTACTTCAAAATTAGAACTTCACAGGTTTGCGAGACAGTGAGTGAACAAGATTTTTGCTTTGGGATTTCTCAACGAAGATCTTTAGTAATCCGATAATTTAGCAGCAGCAGCAATAACGAGCCTGACAATAATGAATTTGGACACTCAGTTTGCTTGTACAATTCTTCCTCAGATACGATTCTATCCTTTCTTTTTCTACCATATTGCTTTTTGAAATATGAGAGTCATATGCTCGTTTTATATCACCATGTACAATAAATGCAAAAGCGTTTTATTTGTAATGCAATTTGAAAATTTTTTTCAGTTTTTTATTAAAATAAATTACATATACACTACAAACATTTTTGAGTTTAAGATTATACTTTTTTAATTTCTTATCTCTTAAATCATTTACTGGACTTTTAAAATGGTGGTCATGATTATATTACGCCCAAAATCTTTAACTGTCTGTCAGTATTGTGTTTGCATAAGGAGTAGAAGAAACATAGATTTGTTATTTGATCCACAATAACAGCCAATGAAGGTAGTTCAAAAACCCTCTTACCAGCATCAAGACCGAAATTTTCGTTACATCAGCTGAACACTTAGAATGACTAACATTAGTTTACGAATCTGGAATAAAAACGGTGTGTATTTGTTTCAGAGTGCATTTCCAAATTAGGAAATATATTCTGCCTGAAGTTGCCAGATCCCTCACTTATACAGTGTTCAAGAATACAGTAAGTGTATAACTACTGTGTAACATTTAATTTTGTTTTAAAATTGTTATATAGTTTTAATAAATGCTTTTTATTCCATTAAGGAGAGTTTCTGTTTTTCACTTTTAAATAATGAAATGTCACCAGATCTACTGTTGAATACGTTGTTAATTTTGTAAGATTGTGAACTATTAGCTACTGATAAATTAGATAACACTCGGCAAATCTAGTCAAAGAAAATAGCATTCAGTGTTACATATTTTAAGTCTTATTTTAAATCAATTCAATTCAAAGATTCTTAGCTTAGGTTGAGAGATCCGAACCCACAGCGCTATGCGCTTTTTGGCAGGTGAAAGAGAAACTAAGAGAGTTAGGAGTAGATTGCCCTGATAGAATAGCACGAAAGAAAAGTATGGAAATAATAGAGCAGAGGGAGTAAACGGTTACCCGTTAAGTAGTGAAGTTGTAAGCTGCCCTACATACTTACCTGCAACAACAAGCCATTCCGAGCGATATTTCTCTCCGCAGAAAAAAGCCCGGTACACCGCTGCCACAGATGGGTACAGGGGGAAAGGAAGAAAAAGACACGGGAAAAAGGGACCCTGAAACAAAAAAAAACATCACACACAGAATAAGTTTCCCAGAGGAACTTCGACGTTCAACACCGGATAAAACAAAACTGGTCGTTTGCTCCGTGTTCCTCTCGGAGTCGGCTATTTATCCCGTCACTCCCCAGCCAATGAGAGAAGAGATTTTTCCCCATTGGTTTAAAATTTTTTTCTCAGGTTTGCTTTTGTTGATTCTTGCCTGACATGGTGAGTGTAACCATGGCTGATATGGTGTGAACACAAGATTACACAGATCGAGGTTTAAGTTACTCAATTTGAGTAAACAACAGAAAAATAAAAATTTAAAAACAGCTACAATCAGGGTTATTATTTTTTTTATTCCCTATTTAAGGAGCCGGTAGTATAAGGGCCAATCAATTATTTCCCTTGCTGCTTATCTGCTTGTTGCACATTTGTGTGCAATAGCAGAAAAAATTATGTCCTGTTTTTTTTTTGTTTTTTTTTTTTGGAGTCAGAACTAAGGCGTGAGAAAAAACATTTTAATGTAAAAGACAAGACAAACAACACCTTGTTTGTTAGGGGAGAGATATTCAGTACAAAAAAGATAAATCTTTTATGCAACACTTTGCTCGGCCCTTAAAAGGGCCGGTTTTTTTTTGTTTTTCCACCCCCAAAACTCCTGATATTCAATTCTTGCTTTCTTTCCATGTGTGAAGAATACCTTCAATCTAGTCTCACTTATTCCTAATTTTTTTTGAAGTATAACTGTGAACTGGATTCTTTTCAGAAATTTTATTTAAAATAGCCTTCGATCATTTAAATTGGTCAGTATCATTGACAACATAATTAAGGGCCTCCGTGACAAGAGGATTGGGATGTTTCTTGGCTTTCTCGTAATACCTTTGCGCTAGATCATACATAGTATAATGTATAGGGTTGATATTTAGCATACTACGGATAGCATCATTGGATGTTTTACCATCGAGTCCTGCCATCGTACGAAGAGTTTCATTTTGAAACGAGGTAAAAATTTTTTGCTGCTTTCTGCAGTTACCCCAGATAGGACAGCCACAGGTAATCACCGGGTTGAAGCATGCTTTCCATTGCAAGGTTTTATTTTTTTTTTTTTTTGCTAAGCCTTTTGTTTTTAATTATGGGTTGGAGACTTCCTCTTAATTTAAGAGTTTTAGCCAGGGTTTCCTTAATATGCTTGTTCCAGCTCATATCATGATCCATAATATTTAAAGGCGTAGTTTATTAAATATCAATAAAATAAATTAAGCAGAATAATAAGATAATTTAGTTGAATTTTGGTGTGGAACACCTGGAAGATGAAATAGAAGGCATCTCCAATTACCCTAGCTATAGAAGTTGGAGCTTTCATTATAAGAATTTTATCACGTTATATTAAAGGCCCTGCTCAAGTGTAGGGTTGAATAAAACTTTTATGCACATGATCGCATTGATGTTTTTCCTTTCAAAACAGATTAGTATAGATTAAATCCCACCTTCCACAGTGTTCGGATTTAACTCTTTTTTTATCTATACAGCTAAACGGGGATTGTTTTCAGCAGTGTCATTTTAGTTGAACAAACTGGAATGTTGACATTTTTTGATTTATGCAGTGCTAATATTGCACAACACGCATTCTCTTAATTTATCCGAGACATATTTTGCATAGATAAAACACAATTTTTATATCCTGGGAGTTCTTCACTTTACAGCGGAATTTGCCGAAAACACGTGCAACTCAGCCATAAAATAAAGTAGCTGGGCATTGTACAAACATTATTCTTAAGAAAATATAAATTCATTTATCGGAAATAAATAATAATTAAAGTTCAAATCAATTGAAGTGTATAGTTAACGTGTGCCTCCATTAATTACAAATGTAGATGTAACGAAGTATTATATTTCAAGATGTGTTTTGATACTACCGCATTAGATTCTAACTATAAAAGGCATTATTTTTTAAACGAATGAAAACCTTTCAAAAAGTGGGTTTCATTCACTAATGAATATAATGTTTTTTACATAATTTTATCACGCATAACATAATGCCTAAGAAAATTTGAGAAACATCTGCCATTTGACTGCCTACATTCATCTTGGTGCGAAGGGATTTTAAGTCATTAGTAGTTAAACGGAAATTCATGGAGTAAGTTACACAGTAGTTCTTAGTTTCTTCAGAAATTTAACGTCTTTTATTACAGTAAAGCTTTTTATAGGTGGACTAGCTTTAAAGTCGTATGAATAAAAACAACATTGTCAGATAAATAGCGAAATAGAGCACGGAATATTCGACTTTCATTCCCTTTTAGCAGCGTATGTTCAACTTCCAGAGGCTTTCAAAGTGAATCAACTGTCTTTATTCATTCCTTTGCATTCACCACCATTCCTGATCCTAACGCATGAGCCTGTATGCAGTTGTCGCACGGCAGGGACGCTTTGAACAGCGTCTGCAGTTAAGGAGCGAATAACTCTCTCTATCCTAATCCCGCAATCTTAACTATAAGAGATTAGAAGTTTGCCATGCAGAATGCTGAACAGAGGGTCATTGAAATGGCAACCATAAGAACGCAGATTTACCTGAAATTTATGTATACACGGTGACATATAATAAGTGTCACAACATTTGAGGAGCAGTAGGTGCCGTCGTTGTGATGCGAAAACCGT
This sequence comes from Macrothele yani, assembly GCA_039090855.1. Taxonomy (NCBI): domain Eukaryota; kingdom Metazoa; phylum Arthropoda; class Arachnida; order Araneae; family Macrothelidae; genus Macrothele; species Macrothele yani. Next base: position 195,499,460 of record CM077034.1, on the reverse strand, counting down.
TGCCAGGTTTTTGAAAAGTATCTTTATTACAGAGAAAAAAATACAGAAAGTTTTATGACTTCATATCCGCTGTAAAATAAAACTACAAAGCTTGCAGAAACATCTAAAGAGCTGCCGGAGCGACGGATTGGTAGCAGAGGGTACACTATCTGGCCTCAGCACACCACTGATTTTCACTGCTTGATGCTTTCCTTTAGGGCTGTACTAAAAGCAACGCGTACGAAGAAGAGCAAGTAGACACTGAATAAGAACTCTTAGTACGAGGACAACTGGCATTTGGCACCATACGAAAAATTAACGTAATTTACGAGAAGGTCCAGCAATCCCTGATGCGACGAATCTATGCTTGCATCGCAGATGGCGGTCGCCATTCTTTTTCAAATTTTTTTGTTATGTTTAAACGCAACAAGAATAATTTACACACTGACATCATACAAATAATACCTCAGATGACATACGCACTAAGTCATATATTCGACTTATTCATCCGAGGACGGTGACCATGAAGAGCAATATAAATTACATAGGCCCACACTTCTTCAACTCATTAGCGACGGAACTCACTTTTTTTAATAATTTTAACCTAAAAAAATACCCTTCATAATGAATTCCAGCTCCTTAAATTAAAGATTGCAATGGAAGGGAACTATGATTAATACTATGACTTGTATATCGCAATGTAAACTTGATTTTTCAATGGTATTATCTGTATTGTTTATTATCTTCTAATATAATATTACCTATTTTTTTATTCTGTTACTATGAAACACTGCTTTGTTTGTAACTACAACTACTGACCTCAGTGTAAAACAACTAGCTAGGAAGCATGGGACCCTGCCAGGCCTGGATGGCCTTTTTCTTTTGCTTCCTTGCTGTGCATTGTTTCAATTTATGTTTTTGTAACACTGGTTTTTAGCTCAGCAAAATTAATGAATTGAATTGAATTGAATTTCCTGCGAGTGAAATTTCTCTAAAAGCTATACATCAATAGGATGGACTGTAAATTGATTAATAAGTTCTCTATCAATTAAAGAAAAATTACAATCTGACCTAACTTAAATTCAACTGTCTGGTTTGCACACTAAAAATTTAAATGAAAGTCTGACCAAATTACTTTTTGTTACTTTGTTTGTTTAGTGGCTTAAAATGTAGTGAGCAAATTATTGGGATAAAAGCAGTCGTCGTTCCTAATTTGGAGCCACTTGCAGAGTTGACAAAAGAGAGGCAGTCCGTGAGGTACAGAGAAACGCAGTACCATAAATATGGATTTGCAGAAATTACAGAACAGAAGAAAAAACGGCCTGTGGGTAAAGATAACACGTTAACGTTTTAGGAAACACAATTTGGCGTCGCCTCGAAGTGAATTTCAGGTAATGCATACTAAGTAAAAACTGCTCTTCAATTACAAAGCACTTACTTAACATTTTAATCACTGTTCAAATAACATTTCAAAATGGGTTTTATCTGTTCTGCAAAACCTTAGGTATTTAAAACGATTATTTAGTACATTCAATTTTACGGATTCAAGTTCCGGTAAGGCTACAAGAAAAGAAATTCTGCGAGATGTACGTCAATGGAAATTCCATGTTAAACTCAATAGAACGATGACTACGGAGAACAGAACATTATAACTGGCGAAAAAATTACATGTGTCCGGTCACCATCTTTCACCAGATAGAGAATGAGAAATTGAACTTCACGCAACCAGGCATATAGAACGTGTATATAATCTTTACGTTCCGAGAAAAATATCTGTACACACTTGCAAACTGTAAGGTATATCAAAATAAAAGAACTATTGACAGTTGAAGTAGTTGAAGTACAGGAATTGCTTATCTATATTTCGTTTAATTAAAACAAGTATGTAAAATCATGCAATGCATTGATTATAATACGCTTTCCAACATACCAGAAATCATTACTCAAGTTATGAGAATAATGGCTGCGGAATAAATCTCTGTCCTGTTCCCTGACTTGTGATCCCATTTCGATGATATTTAACAGAACCGGTTCGGTATACATCCGAAATACCACGATTACGTTTTGTCGCAATCGAAGCATTTTTACGTAAGTTATGATGCATAAGGGCTATGGAATAGATCCCGCTACTGTGTGCTAACCTTTAACCCCATTTCGCCCACTTTCAATACAATTCGTCCCCAGGCAAGCCCTGCAACATACTAACATTTTATCCAAATCGAAGCATTTTTACCTAAGTTATGACCCATAATGGCGATGGAAGTAATTCCGCTTCTATGTCCTGACCTTTGACGCTATTTCGCCCATTTTCAATAGGGTTTGTCGCCTGGTGGTGCCTACTACATACCAAAAGTTCATCGAAATCGAACCGTTTTTTACGTTAGTTATGACGTATGAATGCAGTGGAATGGATCCCGCTTTTATGTACTGACCTTTGACCCCATTTCGTTCACTTTAAACAAGATTCCTTCCCAGGTTATCCCCTACCAGATACTAAACTTTCATCGAAATCGAACGATTGTTACGCGAGTTATCGTGCGGACGGACATACGCACACAACGCGTGACGTAATGAGGCAGATGGGTATCGCAACCACCCTCGCAAGAGTGTGACGTCATAAAACTTTAATAGAATCCACACACAACGCGTGACGTAATGAAACAGATGGCGTGACCGCCCGCCAACATTCTCAAACGCGAGATTCTGACGTCATAAGATTTCTAAGCATTGGTAACAATAATGGAACAACGCCATGACTATGAAAACGTTATAATTCGGGGTCGCTATTTAACCCACTATACGAATTCTTCAAAAGTCGAGATCAAGCTAAATCGATTTCTAGTACCAGAAAATGGTAGGTTAACGACTTTCATCAAAATTCTTAGAGCCGTTTTCAAAATAAAATGTGCATAAATACATACAAGAATTTTTTTAACAGATGGCGTGACCGCGCGCCAACATTCTCAAACGCAAGATTCTGACGTCATAAGATTTCTAAGCATTTTTAACAATTAACGGAACAACGCCATGACACTGAAAACGTTATAATTCGGGGTCGTTATTTAACCCACTAAACGAATTCTTCAAAAGTCGAGATCAAGCTAAATTGATTTCTAGTACCAGAAAACGGTAGGTTAACGACTTTCATCAAAATTCTTAGAGCCGTTTTAAAAAAAATGTACATACATACATACAAGATTTTTTTATTGGAGGTATAACGACCACCGTGAGCAAATCAATGGGCTATAAGCAGCCGCCTGTCCCTAATTTAGGGTCACTGGTTCCAGGGAAGGGAGAGAACCAGTGCCGTAAAACAAACACAACATCCATGCCTCACCGGGATTCGAACCCGGGCCCCTTTCGGACGAATGATCAGAGGCCATTGCTTAGACCATTGCGCCACCGGGGCGGCCATACAAGAATTGCTACTTTAAGGTGGACGTCAAGTAATTTTGCTTCCTATACTTCCAATGGAAAAACTTCTGTACACATTTTGTTAATAATTAATGCGTTACCAAGGATGAAAATTTGAACATCAATTAAAATAGCTTCATTTCATAACTTGGAATACTTAATATTTTCTAAACCATAAACGTAATTATGCAATCCAACATTAATTTGTCCACTGACGTCGTAGCGCCATCTTTTCTCTCGTTTCAACACCACCAAGGAAAAGTTATTGATTTTTAATATAATTATGGTTATGTTGTAGAAAATATTATGTTTTCCAAGTTATAATATGAAGTTATTTTAATTGATGTTCAAATTCTCATCCTTGGGAACACATTAATTATGAAGGAAATGTATACAAAAGTTTTTCCATTGGAAGTATAGGAAGCAAAATTACTTCACGTCCACCTTAATAATATGGGATAAGGGCGATGGAATGGATCGCAATCCTTTGTCCTGACCTTTGACCACATTTCGTCCATTTTCAATAGGGTTCGACCCTAGGTGTTCCCCTACTACATACTTGGCTATTTCACTAGGCTAATTCTTCTACGTTTCTAAAATTAGCATAGAGCTTTACAATTTTTCTACTCCGAACACAGAGGAAAACACAAATTCTGTAATGCTGTATCATACTCCAATGGTTAGGATTGTTACCAATGACACGAAAACTAAGGATAATAACTGACACGTATGATTAATAACGTGATAAATTTTTGATACATGAGAGACTACGAAGGCTTACCTACTGGCAAAAGAAGAAGACCATTGACGAACAAAATGTGACGTTCTGTTTCGTAGTATGTTATCCATTTGTCGTATGGAATAAGTGCCGTTTCTCTATGATATTTTGGCGCAGTACATGAATATCGCGCGATGACAACTTCACAAAGTGCACGAAAACTTCCCCGTAAGAAAACTGATCACATTATTTATCATACGTGTCAGTTATTATCCTTCGGTATAGCCCGCTAACGGGAAGACACAACTGTCGCCATATGCTAAGATCCGAATAGTAAAGAAATTTGAATAACCCCGTTGCTTAGTTAAAGTTTTGTGAAATGGGAACGATTCAATGAAATTGTAATTGCCTTTCCCGAGAAACAAATTACCTACGTCATGTCTTAATCATTTCCATATTGAAAAATCAATGATTGGACAATCAGAAAAATAAATATTTCAAACTTAATTGGTAAACCGCGTTTAAAAAATTAACACCACACGCTGTGGAAGAATGGGTGAAATTTGTATGCAGTTCTCATAAACAACTAAACGGAACTTTAAAATCTGCCTCAACAGCTGTGGTGTCGGTATCTACCTGGAAAGGAACACCGACGTAAGTAATTCAAATGTCTGTTACATTTGAATCGAAGTTCAAATTATTAAATAAATATATATAACTTTTCTAATTAAATACTACAAATAACTTGAAATTCATTTGAAATACATGAATATGAGGAAAACATTTTGTATTTACTGGCTGCATTGCCTGAAACATAAAAAAAACTGAATATCTTCATACAGCATTGAATCAATAAAACGTAATATCCAGCATGTTTGAATGCTTTTGCATATTATCGAATGAATTCGAACGTTAAGACTTAAATGACTGTATTTCCTCTGAATAAAATTTTCATATAAATTTACCTAATAAACTAGTGTAACGATTAAACGTAATAAATTTTAGTTTTGTTTCGTGAATAAGGACTTTTCAAAAGGTGGGATCTTAAAAATGTGCAAAACGCTATCAACAAAGTAAACACAGATATTTAAGCGGTTTTTTTTACTAATAGGATATACTGTATGTCGAGTGTTATATGCGATTAGAGATATTAAATTAAGATTTTTATACTGCAACCGATTTCCCTCTGACTTTCTAAGAATGAAATTCCAAAGGAATCATACGTTGTTGTGTTACTCTAAATTGAAGAATCTGTCGAGTTTGTCCAAGTCAAATACTTTTCTGAAAAGGTTAGTAAAGCTTTTACTTAAGGCGAAAAATATAACCCCTTTAAAGTTCCTTCACTGGTGGTTACTGCTTTATACAAAGTCATTTCTCTAACATATTACAGACGAGGAATATTGCAGAATAAAAAAAGACGCATATCATCGCCAAATTTAACTGTTAATTACTGCAATTTGTGGTAAATAAATTTTTATTATACTGTGTTCTATTCATAAATTGCAAACAATTTTAATAGCACTTAAGAGGGCTGCGTATTTTCCCATGTTTTGATTTCATAACGTTTGTTTGGAAATATTTGTAAGCACATTGTGTCACACTTTCTGAGGCATTTTCTGTAGAAAACTGATAACCCTGGTCAACACGATTTTGTCGCATGGAACAATGAAGATGTTTCTAACATAAATGTTTACACTTAATTCAAATATGCAATCTAAGTTTTTTTATCACTCACAGGTTTTCTGTGGTGAAGCTTTTCATTGACAAATATATTGAAAGATTTCACTTATTTGTCACAATTGGATACGTAGTTTTTCACAGATATATATTTTTAATATACACATGTACCCGGTTTGCAAAAAAATGTTATGATGTATATTTTTGCTGTAACATACGTGACCAAGATAAGAACGTGGCCCCTCATATCTGCTGTTCGACCTGTGTGAATTGTCTGACAGAATGGGTAATTTGTAACCGGCATATGTGCTTTTCAGTTCTCATAGTTTGTAGGAAACCCGAAAACATTCACCAGACTGGGATTTTTGAGTAACACACATTTAAAGAATAAGAAATGAAGCCAAACACACAGCGAAATATCCATATTTGCCATCTGCTATCAGGCCAGTTCCTCACAGTGAAGATTTACCAATACCACATATACGTAAATGTAATAGATGAAAACTCGTAAAACTTCCCAACGGGCATAGTTTAGCACGAGGAGTAACATGACTCTAATTTGAAGCAAGTATCTCTTCTTTGGACCCACATCTGTGGACTCAAGGTAATTTAAACAACCTTGTCCGGGATTTGAAATTTTCCAAAACACAGACCGAACGTTTGGTGTCTAGGATGAAAGGCTGATATCAACACTATATGGGCAAATGTGGACTGTGAACATTATCCTCAATACGTGGAGGAACACTGGACATTGTCGGATTCCATCTAGTCTTAGAAAACCCAGAAAACTGCAACCCAGGGATAAGAGGATGCTGCAGAGTGAAATCCGGAAAACGATGTTTCGACTAATTCACGCTATAGCACATGGGTTTCAGATTGTCACAAAAGTTAAGGTCTCCACCAAGACACGTCTAAGAGAGTCCCATACACTCGTATAGCAATGCCGAGCAGCCGCCCGTAAACCTCTCGTCACAAAGACTAATACATTTACGCGGCTACGATGATGTCCACAGCACAAAAATTAGTTGATGGAGCAATAGCGCCAGGTGTTATAGAATGACGAATCCCACTTCATATTATTCTGATTGAGAGGACGTGTCTGGGTTTGGTGGTTACCCGGAGAACGTCTGCATCCGAAATATACAGTGCCGACTAGGAAGTACGTATTGGTGGAATTATGGTTTGGGCTGTTTCAGCTATTACGGTGTGGGTCCACTGGTTGGTATTCATGGCAATATTAAAGCTGTGCTGTGTATAGACATCCAGGATAACTCAATACTCCCAAAGTCGTGGTAGTTCTGCGGACATCACGATTGTTTTTGCCAAAACGAAATGCCACTTGTTATGTTTCAAGGGTTACAATGGAGTGGTATTTAATAAAGAGATGTCATGCTTACATTATTACTTGTTTCTTATTTTTATTTTTATCAGTTCATGGAAAAAAACGTTGTGAGAAAGAAGGACCTGCAATTTTCACACTCTTTGTAGCAAACGTTCTGGTATCGTATGTGACGTAATACAAAGGTGAGGCACGTGTCAAGACGACAAATTTGCAACGATACATTTCGTTGGTGTAGCTTAGTCGATTCTAACAACTCCCTCCTGAGCGAGGATCCCCGTCTCCGACAAATTCATGTTTTCACAGATGATTCTTCTTTTTTCTGAACTGCGATGTTTCTCGCAAGCTGTGAGCGCGTTGTGTTTGTTCTCTGATACTCTAAATTTATTTCTAATTGTTATATTTGGGAACTCCATTTTTTTCCATTTCTCGGCAGTGTACCTATATTAAATATATTTTCTTACGTGCCTCGTAATCTTTATCCTTTTATTGGATAAGCTTGTTCTAGATGAGCCATCTTTATTTGTATACAGTGATTTCCAAATTATCAAATCCGTCCTTTGGAACACAACGCTATAAATGTACCGAGCGCAAGTGAAGAGATATCATATTTTCATATGACACTAATTCAACAACAATATTCTTAATGTAATGCTCCCTTCAAAGAGGTAAGTGTGCGTGCACTTGTATTACCTCTGCTGCATTCTCGAATTCCTCTAGTAAGATCATCTAATCAGCGGACTAATCTCATGCCTAGAATTGAGCAGAAATTTGAAGATGCGTTAAGAGGATAAATTTCTGACAGTTGAGAAAAAGTTTACATTCTAATTTATATTATTTTTTGAAATGTTTTAGCTCTGTGCATTGCGTATCTCCAATTTCGTATTTCGATTCATTCCATATGAAAAAGAACCAATGGCTCCGCTTATTTTTTCGCGGCATATGTGGTGTCATTCCTTCCGAACAGATCTTCAAGAGTGATTTTTCACTTTTGACACATACACCAGCAAAATACGTTCAACTGCATTCTTGTGAGGGGACTCACTGAAGCACAAAATGTTTTAGATGTGATATTTAAGTAACATATCTTTTAGATTACAGACTGAAAGTAAAGTAATCTATATAGGAAGCTCTGATCTAACAAACAAAGAAACAAACTTACAGAAGTGCAATATCATGTTATTTCCCTTCGATATTTCACAATTTTGAACATTTCCGCCCCTAACTTGTGCACTTTTATAATGTAAATATAAAAACTATAAGCCAAGATCCTGTTGGAAAACAATTTACAGGTTTCAAAACACAGTATAAGTTTTGGTGTTTCATTAATTTAATACTAAGCTTATTATCTGACTAGGAAGTAAAAGTTGATTTGTTCTCCTTTTCTAACCATACATACTTTATGCCGGCATGTTGTTTCAACAAGCAATTCGCACTTCTTTTGAAAAGCAAGCCACCAAATTTGATAAGAGTAACATTTTGAACACAGAGGTATTTAGTTTAAATAGTTTTATTAAAACTTTGCTTACATCAAATTCAAGTGAGAGTATGACGTCCTCGTTCCTTGCGTTAATGTTTTCAATAATATCGTGAAGATTTACAGGACTTTAACGCTTCGTAGAAAATGTAGGAAAAGGTAAATCCTACTGCTCATCTCTCATGCATAATCACCTGAATGTCATAAATATCCAAACTAAAAAGAGATTAATTGCATACCCAGTGTTAAAAAATCTTACTGAAATATAAGATCGTGGCCGATAAAAATTATTTCTTACATTTCATTTTCTTATGTGTGCCAGTGACTAAAATTTTAGCGACTTGCTTTTCATCATTTATTTTTGAAATTAATTTAAATTTATGACTTTCGTACACAAGGCTGTAGCCATTTGCTTAAAAGCTGTTACTCAAGCGAAGAGGGTTTTTCATCTACAATTCCCTATTGGCCAGGTATCAGACAATATATTTGTTATATTAGATTTCCAGCAAAATATTTGTCACAAATAAAGCCAAAAAAATCATAAAACATGTGTTTGGACCGCATTAATGCGAAAGTTTCAAATTCCTAACATCTGTTTGAAATTTAACAAGATTAATAGTAGAACAGGTGTTATGTTTAGATTAATTTATTCACATGTCATGAAACTTCTTTTAATATTCCATTGGTACATTCTGCGGATACCTTAAAACCTAAATATGTTCCTATTTTTATGAAAGAAAAGAAAGACATTAAAGGGAAAAGAAGACGTTATATGTCATTCTTATTAAAACGCTGTGGAAACCTAGGTTATGCAACTTCATAAATTGAGAGAGGTTCTTACAAACTAAATATTTTGAGTCATTAGGACAAAGGGATACTCAGACTTCTTTTAATATCAAAGTTCTTGGTGGTGTGTTACCTCTATCAACTCAATTCATTTCCTGTAAGTAGACATGAAAAACTACCTGTACAAGACTGCTAATCTAACCGTATTCTTAAGAACTTAGGATTTTCCAGGTAGTTCTTATGACATATTCGTTTAGTATTTCTCTGGATGTAATGTGAACCAATTCCTCAAATGCGTAATTAAATTTTGTGTAGTTGCGTTTCATCCAGAAAAACAAATGGAATGCCTGAGCAATTTTACAACTGAAAAATTTCTTGATAAACATGAAATAATTTTGGTACTTGTTTCTTTGTAGCAATAAATTATATTGCGTGTCCCCGGCATGCGTTTCGAAAATTATCGAGAGATATGACAGGAACCAAGGAGTTTTGTAGGCTCTACGAAACGTCAAACAGCGCTCAAAAGTTCAATGGAAAATATGAACCCGTTTATTGGTGTAAACATGACATGGATGTTAAGTTAGATAATATTCGAAAACTTGAAAATTTCGTCATCCTGGAGCGGAAATGGAATCCGCGTCTCCCGGATAGCTACCGAGAAGGCTAATATTCAATGACTATCAATGGAATTTCGTATTGAAGTTTGGAGAAAAAGTAACTTAAAACCAGAGATAAAAACTTTAGTTTTAATACCACGCAAAACGGAATATATTTTTATCTGGACTAGAACTTAAAGTGTTCATTTACATCTGTTAAACGATATTGAATACTGCATGAACTAGAAACTTCTTACACTACTAGCGTAGTCATTTGTAAGGACCGAACGCCAATATAAATACAGTGAAAACTCTTCGAACGACCAACCCGCCATGCGTTTCGAAAATTATCGAGAGATAGGACTATCTCTCGAAAATTATCGAGAGATCCCCCTAGCGACCGAATTTCTTATGCACGGAATTTTAGACCGTAGACGTAATGTTAAAATGCCCCCTATGAACGACCAAGCCAAATTCCACGAGCGACCGGTATTCCCTCCTTCCCACCCTAAAAAAAATATTCGACCCGCTTGGACGTTAGGCAAAAACTGGAGGGAAGACAGCTGTCTGACCTTTACGTGTACACGTGTGATCGCTGATTGCTCATTCGAGGGCGGGGATTCGAACTTTGCTTTGTCGTCTCGGGCCAGTCGTGAATTTAGTGTTCACTCACGAATTCACGTCGATAATTTTCGCTTCTTGTACTGTCTAAATTACAAGTATTTTTTATCTCTTGAACAGCGTGTTGCAGTCATAAAATTGCATGTAACTGGACAATCTGAAAGGAAGTCAGCAGAATCATTTAACTGCGGTAAGATTCAAATAAACAAGATTATCAAGGACAAAGTGACAAATTTAAAAGAATGGGAGGACTTCAATTTTCGAGGTCAAGCGTATACGCCTTGCAAAGTTTTATGATATCAACGAAGCTATGTTGGAGTGGTTCAAAATCGCCAGGGCAAAGAACGCTCCCATCAGTGTACCTATGATTAAGCAAAATGCCATAGAGATAGCAGATGCTCTCGGGACTGAAGGCTTTTTCACTAGAGTGTATGTTTGAACAAATTTCGGATCCGACGTATCATCGTTTTTCGTGCATTGAGTGGTTAAGCGGCAGACGTAGATCAGCATTGTCCCAGGACTGGGTTACGAGAGTCCCATTACATTTGACCGGTTGTGAATACAAGGACATTTTCAATATGGATGAAACCGGACTTGTTTACCGTGCTCTGCAGCCGATGAAAAAATTTGAAGTATCATAAGGAAGCAAAATTGAAAAACAACGCTTAACGCTTGCATTTTGTGTTAGTGCTGCAGGCGAGAAAGAGAAACCGTTGGTGATCTGGAGTACCAAAGACCAAAATGTTTTAAGGGAAAAAACATTGTAAATATGGGTGTGATTTGTAAATAAAATTCAGAGGCGTGGTTGACTCTCTCTATATTTGAAGAGCGGTTCATAAATTTTGAACAAAAGATGCGAAATCAAGAAAGAGGTGTCTCGCTTGTGTTAGATAACGCCACATGGCATGGACGTGAAGCAAGTCTCAGAAATGTAAAATTACTCTTTTTACCACCAAACAGTACGGCCAATTAACAGCATTTGTATCATGGTATGATTAAATGGTTCAAACATTAATAACGGCGTTTTGTATTGCTATCGATCCTCGCTGGAATGGATGAAAGCGCAATTGCTTCGGAAATGACCAAGAAAATCGCAGTTGCAGACGATGCAGAGCGGATAAAATCTGCCTGGAGGGATGTTAGCCCAGATCTTATCAAAAAGTGTTTTGATAGTTGTGAAATGAGATATTCAAAACTTGAAAACCAATCTAAGCAAGAACGTTTCCCGAAGAAAAGGCGACACCACTTGTTGCTACATTTACTGTAAAATCTAACTAAGAGAAACGTCGGTTTCTCTCCGATGAACGATACTCCATTTTCTATCACATGTTTTGCACGCCAAAACAGACAATCTGCACTCCATTCAAAATACCAAATCTTCTTGGAAGTTTTAACCAAAATGCTATTCATTTCAATATAAATATTTCATAAAACATACGGTAATTCTGATGTTATTTGGTTAGTGACATATGTATAACAGCAAAAACATGCACTTCAGAAGCAAGTAATGGTGATATCAGAAAGAAACTGTGTGGCGTAGAAGTAATGCTCAAGTGTTTTCATTTGCAGTTCTTATATGTGCTACAACATAGTAATAACGAGGTTTTTTAATTTCAAGAAAGGTTGTGCACTGTATAAAAACCGAGTATACAAATTATTATGTACACTCCGACAAAACATTTACCAAGCAGAAATACCGCGACTAGCCGCATATAACATGTTTCATCGTCCAAAATGGACGTAAGGCAGTTTGAATGTGGTGAAATAGTAGTGCCAGTAAAAGCCATATATTTATCAACCATATGTGCTGAACTAATGACATTTCCACGTCAAACCATTGCATATGTTATAGCACGTCGAGGTGAAAAACAGCAGATTTCCAATGAACGGGCGAAATGCGTCCGTAAATGTGCAATCGACTCTACACTGGAGTGGAAGTTGCTGAACACATACTAATTTTCTGACGAAACAAGATTACAACGTTATCAGGCCGATGGGAGGATGCCAGTGTGGTGTGAACCTCTTCACGTTGGGAATGTACAGGCAGATGAAGACATTGTAACCAATTGGTGGCAACTAAATGATGGGCTTGTTTTTAGGCACCAATAATTCTAGTAGCAATTTTTATTGCAGACAGGCCCAAAGTATGTGAAAACCCTCGCCGAACATTGGCACCTCTTAGTAACGAGTTTTTTGATGCTCAGTGACGTCATCTTTGGAAGGTACAACTCAAGGCACACGCTTTCTGGGTCGGGACAAAGGGCTTCCAGCATAATTTAACAGAATATAACATACTCAAATGTCCAACTCGAATATTTGACCTCAAACTCATTGACAATTTGTGGATAGAATTAGGAAGATCTGTCCGAGCTCTTTAAACACCACAGGCAGATGTAAATGCTTTACGTCAAGCAATTCTCGCTTAATGGATCTCCATATTTTCTACGTGTTTACGCTTCAGTGAGCAATTGCAAAGGCGTTTGCTGCCAAACTCACAGAAAATGAAGTTTGTGCATCTAGAGGAAAGCGTGCTACAACCGCGAAACTTAGCAAATTGCTAGAGTGCGTGCTGGTATGCAAATGATCCACGTTTGGTGCGAGTGTATGACCGGACACGCTCTGGCTGCGCTGTAAGCACAAACCGGTAGCATTATAAACCGCCGTGTAATCGATGCCCATGACACCGAAGTGCACCGGTCGTCGAGAAAAAACATGTAAATAGAACAATGTTAAGGTAATAATAAAAAGTAATATTTAAACTTCAAGAAACTGTGCTAGAATCTTTCAGCAAATAATGTGAAAAATTATAATAGTTACTTAAACGAAATTCTAAAAAATACTACGTATCTTCCTGTAAGACCTGATTAACAACGCTCCTGTGGAGCTATCTGATCGATTAAAATATAGAATTATAATTTGAAAGTTGGCGGGACCAAATTTCATTAGTCCAATAAATGCCGTTGTCTTGTAGGTAAACTTCTGTCAACACCTGAACGATATGTTAACTTCATAAAAAGTTTTCGAAGTGTAATGTTTCATGACGATAATTTCATCGATTACTTAAAGCGATATTGAAAAATTCCGAAGGACGTGCACTACACTCGTTCCCCGAATAACTTAATTAACAATTTCATTGAAAACGTTACATAAGGGAGCATTAGATTGCTTAGTTGGATCGAAATATTGCGTTTTCGAGAGAAGCCAACTATAATTTTGATTTGAACTCAGAAAATGCACTTCATTTTTTTGACATTGGGAAGAGCAATCACGGATCGTTATATTAACAATATCAGAAGGTAGAGATAATTTGAACTTTCCATGTCCCCTAATATCCAAGCAGGATATTTTAAACTGCTGATAAGAGAATCGAATTCGTATACATTTATTTGTATTAAACATACATCACAAACAGTAGGTTTCATACAATAATATATATCCTCAATACAGACATTTGACGTGAACTAGAATCATCAAACAGATGTCATCGCTCTTTTCACGTTTATTAGTGAGTCATGGAAACATTCTCATTAGCCGCCACCGGGAATCGAATCCAGGGTCTTACAGTTACGTGTGCTGTAGGCAATCTGAAAACATATCGTTCGTTGCTGTCATGGATAAAAGGAGAGATTTATCAGATATGCAAAAAAGGATGATTACACAGGCCTGCAACCAAAAAAGTGTTTAGAAACCACCAGCTGATTCTGATAGATTTTTGGATGCTGATTTCAGGAAAAATAGGCAAGAAATTCCATCACGTACCATTTTTACACAAATTGAAAATTTTAATTTTGGTAGCCACCCATCCATTGTGTTATAATCTACTAAGGAAGGGGATGAGCATTTAGTGTCTTAAGTCGTCATTACTCGCGAAAACTGGAACTTTTCAGGGCAGTCTCTGGTGCGAAAAAGAAAAACAATTTTCAAGTAATAATATGTCCAAGAAAAAAGTTTTGTTTGGACAGATTTTACTTCAAAATGGCTCTTATTCGTCGAGAGCCTACGTTAAAAATCACCATGATTCACCAGTTGTTATCATGAGGAGAATTCCAGGAACATCAAGTGTGACCGGAAATGAGTTAGTTGATGACTCACTCCCTTTCGTTCCTCTCCTCTATTCCACGGTTCCCGCTCTCTGCTCAGTTGTACTTTGATTTTTGAGTGAAACGGTTGTGTGCTGAGCAGTGCAATTTTTCTCAAGGTGTTATATCTCTAGAGGCTAAAATTTTTTCCCGCAGCGGATGAGTATACTCATTTTTATAGTTTTAATTTTTAAAGTTTTAACCTATAAAATGTGCTAAATGGCAGCAAGGGCTTGTCTTAATTCACCTGATTCCTTTTGTTATATTTGTGAGGAATTTGTAGTGAAGAAATATAACAGATTTTGTGAAGAAAGTATATTATGCATATTTCGGTGTAAAACTTTTTGACCAGAATAAGTCATGGGCCCCACATAAAGTGTGTTACCCTTGTGTAGAAGAATTGCGAAAGTGGTCAAAAGGCACGAAAAAGTCTTTCCGTTTTGGAATCCCTATGATCTGGAGGCAACCTAAAAATCATAGTGATGACTGCTACTCCTGTTCATGTAACGTGCAGGGGTACAATTTAATTAATAGGAGAGAAATATTTTATCCAAACCTCCCGTTGGCAATACGCCCTGTTCCTCATAGCTCAGAAATACCTGTACCTAAACCTACTGAGAAACTAGAAGACATTCCTGAAGACTCTGAAGACGAACGTCAGGCTTATGACGAGGACTTTCACGGTGTTTCAGATAGCAGCGAGCCCTAACCTTTTTCCTAGCTGGAATTGAATGCTTTATTTAGAGACTTGGGCCTTTCTAAAGAATCTTCAGAACTCTTAGGCTCTAGGCTAAAGAAAAGAGGAAAAGAACCTCTTTCTCATGATTCAGAAAGAGAGAAACAGATTTCCTTCCATACTTTTCTCAAGATAGTGGCTTGGTTTACTGTAGCAATGTCCCTGGATTGATGGAGATGTTTAATATACAGTATGACGTGAACGAGTGGAGGCTCTTTATTGACTCGTTAAAAAGAAGCATCAAAGCAGTGCTTCTGCATAATGGCAGCAAGTATGATTCAGTGCCATTAGGGCATTCTGTGTACCTGAAAGAATGTTACGAGAATTTAGCCTTGATTCTCACCAAATTGAAATATAAAGATATTGGATGGACGTTATGCGGTGATCTAAAAGTGCTTTCCATGCTTCTTGGACAGCAAACAGGATACACCAAGTACCCTTGCATCTTGTGTGAATGGGACAGTCAGGATAAGGGCAATCACTGGATCAAAAAGGAGTGGCCGCATAGGAAAGCATTAAAACCTGGAAACAAAAATGTAGTAAAGGAAAGTTTGGTTGATCCCAATAAAGTCCTCTTACCTCCACTTCACATCAAGCTTGGCTTGATGAAACAATTCGTTAAGACTCTGTCAAAAGAAAGAGAGTGCTTTAAATACCTTGGCAACAAGTTTCCAGGACTGTCGGAAGCAGAACTAAAGGAAGGTGTTTTCGTAGGTCCAGATATTCGGAAACTTTTTACAGATGAAGTGTTTGAAAGTAAAATGGTTTTGAGTGAAAAAGGGGCCTGGGGAGCTTTCAAGGAAGTCGTCAAAAATTCCTCGGGAACTTTAATGACCCCGACTTTAAATGCATCGTGGAAAACATGTTAACGAAATTCACAGACTTGGGTTGTTCGATGAGTTTGAAAGTGCATTTTTTAAAATCGCATTTGGACTACTTTCCCGAAAATATTGGTGTTGTTAGTGAAGAACAGGGAGAAAGATTTCACCAAGATATCAAGGAGATGGAGAGTAGATACCAAGGACGGTGGAACGTCAATATCACGGCGGACTACTGCTGGATGCTGCACAGAGAAGAACCGCATACTGCCTACAAAAGACAAAGTGCCAAAAGGAGCTTTCAGGGGAAAAGGAAAATACAGTATAAGGACCTATGAATACCAGGATGTATTAACAATGGTAACTGCTCTTATTAATATAATTTAGCAAATCATTTCCAATAGTTTGATAAATAATAAATTTGCAAATAAAACACTTAAAAAGATTTTGAAAAGCCCATTTGTGAAAAATTCTTACGTGATTGAGAAAAATGGATGCCATATTTGAAATCAGCGCACCAAACAATATAAAAATTAGTCATTACATTGCAAAGACTTTTTCATGATCCAAATTTTGCAGGCCTGTGTTATTATTCATTCAAAGACACGAGGCTTCATGTTTCTCTAGCACACGGAAACATGGAAGAAAAACAAAAGACGTTCACTAATTGAAAAACTGGTGCCGATCCTGGCAACTCCAGCGAGACGTTATCATTATATCAGCGAGACGTTATATTTCCAAAGTTTCGTGGATGGCAGTAGATTTTAGGTTTCAGTAGGAAGCTGACTTATTTACGTCATACAGCATAGTACTACCTGACTTGAACTTGATTTCACTGGATTGGGCACTGGTTATTTTGCTGTTCTTTATATCCTTTTTATGTTCGTTGACTCTACCTCAAAGGAGCGTTTGTTCATTTCAATGTAGTATCGCTTGGAGCCGTCAAGATATTGTAGAGGGATAGCGTAAACACCTGCTCTATTGGATATTGCGGTCTGTTGGAGCTTCCCTTAAGCATAGCATATAAAGATATCGGATATTTGGTTCCGACGAGAGGTTCATCTTCTTGAGCGTGTTCTTGATCAAGTAGGAAACGTTTGGTATGTAAGGTATTGAGCCCAGGTAGCGTGGCAACGGAATAGAAAGATTAATTTTAGTGGTTCTGGTTTTTCCGACAGAGCTGTACATCAGGCTCAGGCGTATCCTGCCTCAGTGGCCAATTTGATAACGCTTTTTAGTTCGCATTGACTGGAATGAAAATTGGAGGAAACTGCAGTCTCTTATTATTCGACAACGGAAGAAAGTTGTATTGTAATCAGCGGGGCAGAATGAGCTGTGGAGGGATGCATGTGTATTGTGGGTACATATTAGACTTGTGTATACGAAGCCAATTTTTAAGCAGTTTGCTCGGTAAAATATCCAGATAAGACAAAGCACCAATTTTTTCGATCTCCATTCCGATATTTAACGTAGGGTGAGTATTATTGATTTTATCTAGGAAAAGCGGCATAGTCTTTACGTGAGGCCATATGAAAAATACATTGTCTGTATATCTTAGCCAGGTTCTACGCCTTGGGGTGATGTTGGTGACTATGTATTGCGCAATTTGGCGAAGTATTGCTGTCGCCAGGACGGCAGAGAGTGAGAGAGAGAGAGATAGAAAGAGGGGGGGACCCAACAGTGCGACATTTATCTGTTTGTTGATTTGTTCTTGGAAACTGTATTTGGTGGACTTTGAGACCAAGTCCATTATCTTGAAGATGTCAAGACAAAAAACATGCGAATAAAGCGATGAATTAGATATCGCCTACTTTAACGTTCTCATGGCTTCCGGTACTGCGTTTTATGGATATCCTTTTAGTGATTAATTATTATGTACATATTGCTAAAACTTATATCGGATATACCTTTCGCAATTCATCGACTCGAATCCAGGAACATAAATACACTCTAAGAATTAAATCATGTGCTACAGACCTTGCCCGTCTATTGAAAGAAGATTCATTTACACCGATATGGAAAGCCGCTTTTATTATTTTACGAACTCATACTAAAAGACTTACTTCGTTTTCAGAAAGTATGTTTATCATAGCATTTGGAGACCAATGTTGTATCACCGAAACTACTACTGTTGTACCTTCTGCTTGAAGATTTTTGGCAAATAACCCACTTATTATTTAGCATGAGATATTCCTATATGTTTTTCATGCTTATTTACTGTATCTTGCGCAGAATTTTGCGCACATGTCTCCTGGTTATGACTATATCTACACCCGCAATCACCCGGCCCAAATCAGTCCACAGCCTGATGATGCATGTGCGACACATGTTAAAGATCTTGCGTTTCTATCATGTATATATTTTTGGATTTATTAAGCACTTTGAGATCTGAATCGTATATTTTTATCGTGCTGCGACAGATGTTTGATTTTTTTACTATTCAGCACAAAAATTTTAAATACTTTTGTATACCTTTCTGCTAAAATTACAGTGGACAATTTATCCCAATTATTTTGTGTTGATTCTGCTTCAGTCAGTGCGATACAGACTTTTTCGAAGTTACGCCTTAGCCTTTTTATTAAAAGCACTCATATAATTTTTTTTTAATTGTAGAGATTTGAATGGCACTCCTAAACACTTGTCACTTTGACGCTTAGCTACCTCACGACAAAATTAACGTGTGTTGATAAATGCTGCAAAAAAGCGCCTTCATGTGCATTCGAGTAAAACGTGGTTTGCTTGATTATGTGAATAGTCATTCTTACGTTGCCTATGGATTTTTTACGCGCACTGCTCACCCTTTGATTTTGGACGGTCTACTGGTCCTTCATACTGCTTATACTGGCCGGAGTTCGGCACCTTTCGTGAACGACATATTCATATGATACGAATATTGGTTTCGAATGTTGTGGATAACCAAGGACAGCTGCCATCTACCTCCTCTTCAGGTATGAGCATTCAACCTAACTATATTAATTTGAGCAGTATCCAGTTAAACACGGTTCAGACCCGTGGATTTCAGCGCTGAGCGAAGTTCAGTTACCCCGATAGACCTGTAAATCCAGTTTGTATTTCCGCTGAGGCTTAAGGCCATACTAATAACCTTCCTGAAATTGAGCGTGACTATTCACGTTCAAAGTTGTTCATCTGCTGGAAGAACAGAAGCAATTAGGTTTACTTCGGATGAACCCTGAACTTGTGATTTGTTTAGCTGACAAATCTTCTCAGATTGTTCTTTTAGACCTACCTGATTATGAAGAAAACTGCATGCAGAAATTTCACTCATCCCTCATATAGTTATTAATTTTGATCCCGCTCATTCTATCATAACCTCGTTGAGTAAGCTCCATAATAGTGGTAATTTGCCGTTTTGTATTTCTAGATTCATAAGCCCACCAAACGGTCCTGGAGTTGAACATTTATTTGGTAAATTTAAAACTCATAAGCCAGGTTTTCTTAACCGCCCCCTCTTTTTTAGCCATAGCAGTCCAGCAAGACCTTTAGAAAAAGCTCTGGCATCGTAAGTACCAATTCGTACCACCAGTTCCCTTTATTCTTTGTCTTGTTTGTCTCATTCTACTTCCAGAATTCGTCCTTTACCGCGCCCCAAACTACCCCTTTCTTATTCTGGTTTCCCTTAACGTAGCGTCACTCTTTCGTAATGTTAAAGTTGATAAAATTAACGATGTCATTAGAACCGAACTTATTGATAGGTGTCAGGCATCCCAAGTTCAAATTCAAGCGGTGATTGATGCTTTAATTCTTATTTCTAAACGTACTTACTTTCAATTCAAAGACGTCGTCTGCCGACAGGAGTGTGGAGTAACTTCGGGCTTCCCTTTGTCCAGTATACTGGCGGAACTCGCCATGCAGCACCTGAAATCTCACTCTTTCTTCATTTTTTCCACCTCCCCAGCTTTAAATCTGTCACGTAGATGATATTTTCATGCTGTGGCCACATTCCATTGACCTTTTTAATATATTTAAAGATAACCTATCTCCGACTTTCCACTCCATTCAATTCACTAACGACCTTGAAAGTGATTCTTCTCTGCCGTTTCTTGATTTTTTGGCTACCCGTAACACTTTGACTGATTCCTTATCGTCGCAGTTTATCGTAAACCTTCTTTCACTCAATTTCTTATTCCTTTTGACTCATGTCAACCCCACAAACATAATCTTGCAACCTTTCGTCGTTTGGTAGCACGAGCCTATACCCATTCGTCTACAATGGCTTCTCGCGATTTAGAACTTTCTAGAATTTTTAGCTTTGCGAATCACTTTAAAAAGATGACTTCAAAAAATGCTTGTAGCAGTAGAAACAGCATTAGACAATAACTCGCAAAATACGCAGGTGCGGGCCAGTGATAATCCCCACACCATCCATGAATAGCCATTGCATCCATTAGAAAGTCTTCGTAATATTGAGCCATTCTGTAATTAAAGAATCAATGTATGTTTTACATGGATCACGGTATGTTCTGCATGAATTTCATACACATCACCTGTTGGAATCGTGAGTTAATTAAAAAAAATACGTGTTCAGTCCCGAGTGAATCCCCATGTATAGAAACACGAAAATTTACAGAATACAAGGAACAGTATCTTAAAGAAACGCAAAGCTTTTGCGATTCTTAACTTCTTATAGTTCCAAAATGAATAGATGAATAGTACGCATTTAAAACAAAACATGTGCTACATTTAAAGTCCAAATTTACATCACAAGGCCAAAAACAGAAGATTTGGAGTAAAGAATATCATGAGGGAATAAGTAATAGTAAATCTCGTGAAACATGCTGAAGATTTCGAATCTCATATATTAAATTCTATAAGAGTAGCTAATCAACGGTGTGTTAAAAAGTAGTAATGTATTGGTATAAGACAATGGGTCGCCGAGAGATTCTTTCTACAAATGAGAAATACAGCTGACTTTTCTGAAGTTTGCTTCTAAGTGGACAATCTGGAGTGTATCCATCCTCCTTCTCGCTGCTACAGTTTATTGATTTGTTAGAGGGTTTACCGGTCTGTTGTAATTTGAAACTTATTTTGCAGGATAGACCTTATCAAACAAAGAAAACAAGAACCGAAGGTTCAAAACAAGTGCGGCACGCACTGCACCCTTTTCAAATAACTCCTTCTGGTTACTGGTTTTCCTAAGAGGTTAAGTCGCCTATACCCATGCTCCTGAGAGCCCTAATAGACGGTAAAGGTGTGACGCCGTAGGTCCAGCCATCTTTGAAATTAGGAATGAACAGTTGTTCAGATACGACAGATCAGAATGCAGAAGAATGAAGGAATTAGAGTTAAAGGATAATATAAATACTTTCCCACAAGGGGTGAACATTTATATAACTTTATAGAATCTGGCAGTATGGGTTACATATTTTTCATTTTTGATTTACCTTAATTTCTATTTCTTATTTTTACATTTAAAATTTCTTTTCAACTTCTTTTTATTTTCTTATTTTTTCATATTCTTATTCTTATCATTACTCTTATTCTTATCAGCTCCAAGTAATTTAACCAAAATACTCCTAATTGTTATTAGAATTAGTATTAGTGCCACATAGATTTCAATTGACATTTGTCACGTATAACTGCACTTTCAAATAAAAAGCATTAGATTCATACGTGAAAGGAATATCGATTAGTGTAAAATGGGTTCGCATAGGTTATATTGAAAATAAAGGGTGTATAAATTTACACTTTCTATGTTACGTTAACTTAGGATAAACATTCAAAATTCTGATTTCAGTAATACAGAGCAAAACTGGGGTCAATGTCTATTCCAATTGAAATTCTATTTCTATTGCGCAACCCACAGTGTGACTCATTCACCAAATTCCATTGAGTGACCCTCAGTGTGAGTCGTCCACCAAGTGAAGTTCCATTGTGTGACCCACAGAATGTCTTCCTCCAGGTTAAGTTCCAATGCGTGTCCCACAGTGTGAATCATTTTTCCAAATGATATTACATTGCTTGAACCACTGTGTGAGTCGTTCAGGTAAAGTTCTATTGCGTGACCCACAATGTGAGTAGACCTTACCAATATTTAAATCACACTGACATAAGTTATTTTTAGGAATTAAAACTGAAAAGTACTTTGGATGGCGCACTAACTTTCGAATAATGTATGAGTGTGAATTATTATTACGCGACAGTAAAGTATAACTACCATTCCACAATTATTAAATCGAAATTAAAATATTCTGATAGAAAATTTTTTACCCTCCACTTGTAGCATTTTTTGTGCTGTGACTAATCATCATCAAAATTAAGTAAAGTGTCACAATTTTCAGAATTATTATATAGAGACCCACACCACAGTTGCCTATTTTGTAGTTTAAAGGCACACTGAATCTTAGTTAATTAAAGATCTGCATGAAGTCTATAACTTCTAACTTTTATATCCTGAATTATGGCGTTATTAAAAACACGCAATATTGATCATAAACAAGTCAGGATGACTTGTTTAACTATGATGTTCAAATGGCATTATAAAGAGCACAATGCGAAGGATTCAGAGGTACACGAACCGTAGACAGCGCCGAGAAGAATAGTCAGGAAACAGTAGGGAAAAAGAAAAGTCAAACAACTTTTAAAGTGAGAGAAAAATGGATGCTAGGCGGAGTGGTACAAGCTCCTCACTAACCACAAACGTTCTTGGCAACACATTGAGTACTGTGTCAAGCATGTACAAAATGCGTGCTGCAGAAACAAAACAAAGTAAAGTCAGCTGTTTTGTTGTCGAAAAGAGCTGATCGATGGTTTTTTTGACAAAAGCGAAAGTGGACGATTTCTCGGGAAAATGGACAAGCTCGAATTGAGTAACAGCAAAATGCACGAGCGATATGAGAATGCGTTTGACATTGTTCTACATAAACTCTAATTCTTTGTTCTGCTATTGATCCTTTTGTGTGGTTTATTCCAAAAGGGAAGAGTGATATAATGTCCATTCGTTCACGAAATGTAAAGGAAATCCCTTAAGGCTGCCTTCATCGACTTCATTTTTTTTCTTGCTTAATTAACTGCCATATCTCATGCTATTTGAAAGATTTTCACAACTCAAAATAGTGGCATTAATCTACAGTTTTAACTTTATCAACGGACGCAAGACAAAGGTAGTATTGTGTATAAGATCGAGATGGATCGAAACACGGAATGCACGATCTCAAAAATGGCAGTAAAACCTATCTATCTCGCTGGGAGAAATACTCATGCTTTTCATATTATTCCATGTATGTCAGCTATCGCATTTCGTGTACTTGTTGCTTATTTGTGCTATTAAACCACGTGAAGCATATTTTAGAGTAAGGAAAGCTTCCGAACTTTTTTTTTTTTTTTTTGACAAAACTTTGGAAACGAGACGGATTTTCCGACATTAAAAGTTCATGACTCATGAATCATATGAAAGATTTTCATCATTTTGCAGGAAGAGTGACCACTTCTGCTGGAAACGTTCCTTGAATCACGGTACTCTTTTTTACCTTATATGAAATGTAGTTATTTTTCTGATGGTCAAAAGTACAAGAAGCCATCTAACCTGGTGATGAAAATAGTAGGAGAGGGAATTTTTGTTTCAAAGCCGTAACCGCCTTTTAAGGCTTTCAACGGCCTTATGTGTTCTCAAAAAGACCGTGATTGGCCGTGTATGAAGAGAATGTAACTGTCATTCCTGTATTGTTAGACAGTGAAAACTGAGTTTATAAGGGGCATAGGAGGGGGTCGCGTGCTGGAACGATGCAAGTCGTACTCGGAGTTTTGGAATGACATTTTCTGATCATTAAAGGAATGAATATGTGGTGCAGATTTATCATGCGAAACCAATTATGTCAGTCAGGTTGATGATTCTGAGGTTGGTTCTATGTAACGAAAGACTGAGTAATGAGTAGTTAGCTAAGACAGCTTATTCGTCTCAAATGCAGGCAGTAAAAGTGGGAAAAGGTAAATTGATCTAAAAGGTGGATATGCAAGGGTGCCTACATGAGATATGTTATATTTTACCTTCATTAAGAACGTCAGATTCATCTGCGATTCCAAAAGAATAACCATTACAGAATTAGGTCAATTTTATGTAAAACAAACTTTACACCACTCGAAAGGTACACTGGCGTGCAAATATTAAGGACGAGACGGATTTTCGAACGTAACATCGTGCAGAAGTGCTCCACATCGACTCAAATCATACCATAAGGTCCCCAAGATGTAACAATATGGGACAAGTGAGCAAAACCGTCCAAACAAGGAATCCAAAGGATACAAAGGCACTTTATTGAAAAGGTAGCTTCGAGCACAACTGTGCAGAAGACAGAAACGTCCATGTGACAGGCGGCTGCCAAGAAAATCCAGACTTTAGTAGGGAATATGATCACCCCTGACTGCGTTGCAGGATTTAAAACGTCTGTCCATGTTGAGGACGAGGTTGTCAAGGAATTGTTGAGGCATCGCGGCACATTCTTCTGGTAGCGCCAATCACAGCTACAGAATTGTTGCTGGCGGCTGGCTGCCAAGCGCCTCTCGAGAAGGTCCCACACGTGTTCAATTGGATTTAGGTCCGGGGACCTTGCGGGCCAATCAATGCGTTGAATATCTTAATTTCCAACAGCTCGGCGACAGCCACTGCACGATGAGGTGTAGCTTTGTCGTCCATAAAGAGGAACTCAGAACCCAAAGCACCTCTAAACAGATGCACGTGAGGCAGGAGAAGCTCGGTACAATAGCGCACACCAGTGACTGATCCTCCTTGGAAAATGTGAAGGTCAGTACGGCTGCCAAGCATGATACCGCCCCGAACGAGTATTCCGCTACCTCCAAACCGGTCCCTTTCGATGATGTGAGGTGTGATTGCGTGTTCTCTGCTCTCTCCAGATGATTATACGTTCAGGATCGCTCGGCAGACTAAATCGGCACTCATCCGTAAAGAGAACTTAACCCCATTGCTGATGTGTCCAGTTCTTGCGTTCCTGGCACTACGTCATCCTACCGTACCGGAACTTAGTCTATCTCCTGAGTGGTCTTTCGTTCCGTTCTGCCTGCTTGTTCCGTTGTTATGCTTATGTCGCCTTACGTTTTGCACACCAGAGTAGTTTCTGATCTGCTACTGCAAATCCTAAAATAAACTCTCTTCCGCTGTTTGAGCCTTCGACATTTAACCTGGATGAGATTTGCGCTACATTTGCCAAGTTATCTGTCTGTACGTCCTCGGATATTCTACCTCAAAGACGGTCATCAATGGCACGTGATCGGCCACCGTTTGCTTTCTGAGCGCTGCTACATCCGTCGATTGTATACTAGTGGCATACCCACGATACGATTTATCTAGGGAAGACTTGGGTTCTTTCCACTTGACCCATAGGTCTTGCACCCAAAATGCTCCCATGATCAAAGTCGTTCATATCATCACGTTTATCCATGTTCGTCGATTGTGATAAGGTTTTGAGAAATTTCTCTTTCCACCTATTTATTCGCTTACTTCCGTTTAGGTCTGTCTCACTCTGCGCGGGGATGGTCACGTCAACTGCATATGCATTTTACCTCTGCCTCTAATAATTTGTCTACTGAGTGTGTCACGCGAGATTCTGGATTTGGACGAGCACTCGCTTTTTTTCACGAAGATGAACTACCGTTCTGTATACAGGGAAATAAGCCAGCATGTCGTGCAACTTCTTTAGTGATCGCACAGTATCCTGAAAATGTGAATCCATTTTTTGGTGTAAATATGGCATGAATGGTAAATATACAAATACTTAAAAAGGAATCAAACACACGTCTTCCGGATAGCACCCTAGTATGTTATCCATTACACCACCCAGAACGAATTACCAATTTTCAAGTTCCGGATAAACTTGAATATAACCATCACAGGAGTCGCGAATCGAAACAACCGGAATTCATGCTTAGTGAATCTGGGGTTTAGGAATTCTGCCCCGTGATCTCCCGGAGGAGCAGACGAATATAACAATATCTATTACACCAAACGTGCACCTTTCCCAATAGGCGAATGCATCTCTAATGGTTTTTGCTTCATGAATACGGGATGCAATAAGTTTACCAAAGGCTCGAAATATTGAAACAGCGTACGCATCGATGTGTTTTAAGCGTCTTGAATGAGTCTTCATCTGCCACTGTAAACACCAGCGCCACTGAGGTTCTGGTCATTTCCATAACTAAAAATAAACTTTATTTCTTTATCTTATGATTTGAACGTAAAGTATAGTATTTATACGTCTATATAGAATAAAGGTCAGAGTCAAATATTGTAGTATCGATATTAATAGAAAACGATGACCGCTTCGATATTAATTACAAAACTGAAATTTAGAGAAATCTTAATAGAGTTCTTAAAAAAGCGTCTGAGTCACATCAGACAAAATAAAAAATATTTAGTTTTAATTCGACTTCCATGTATATCTTTTTCTGTGGTCCGTTTTTTTTTATTGGAGGTTTGACGACCACCGTGAGCAACTCAATGGGCTATAAGCAGTCGCCCGTCCCTAATTTAGGGTCACTGGTTCCAGGGAAGGGAGAGAGCCAGTGCCGTAAGCTAATTTAGGGTCACTGGTTCCAGGGAAGGGAGAGAGCCAGTGCCGTAAGACAAACACAACATCCATGCCTGACCGGGATTCGAACCCGGACACCTTACGGACGAATGATCAGAGGCCAGCGCCTTAGACCACTGCGCCACCGCGGCAAGGTCCGGTTTCGAAAACACAAATAATTAAATATAAACAGAATTGTATTAATAGCATTTCCCTTTTACACCATATATATATAAAACCGCAGGTTGTATAAAATTAGCTTCTCCCGATATAGAAGATGTAAATACTAAATTTTGTAGTTCTGTTTCATTACAAGCATAACTTTGTTAAAACACCGCACAGTACCAAAATCTTTCTCCACTTCTCTAAAGCAATGATAACCGACGAAAATCCCTCCGGCTATAAAATGGACAGACACCTACGTCGCGCACTTTCGACGGCTTTCAAGGGCAAACGTGGAGGCGTGAGATAGAGTATCCCATCGCCGCAATGACAAAAGTTGTATTCTTGAGACAGCATGGATGGGTAAACATCACGGGTAGTCTGTGCACCAGTGACACAGTGCTCCATTCCTGCGCTCAACTTCCTGCGTATATTGAAAACATATTAGGCAGAAGGAATATTTCATCCGTTCTTTAATATTCATAGACGGAGTGATAACTTCTCTTCTTACGCGTAGTTAATATTTTTTTTTCGTAGGAATGTTGCTGTTTTGTTTGATTTCGTAAAAACATATGCTTAATTTTATTCTAGCGTAAGAGTTCATAAAAATTTGTAGCTTGGGGAACATCCAGAATAAAATGTAAAGGCTATTCCTAAGTGGAAAATAAGTTACATCATGAAGTAAGCAATAATTCTATCAAATGTTATACACGCTGTGCAGAAAGCTCTTGAAAGGGAATTCGCTTCTGCAAACATTGAGAGGTATAAAATACCGAAATCGCATCTAAAAAATGCATATTTCGCTTGTTTTAGAAACGATGATCCTGTCCTGACTGCAATCTGTACCAATTACAATAAACATGGGTACGATTCCGCCAACTTTTTCCGACTGGACGTTTTTATGATGTAAATCAGCAGACAATGTGCCGGCACCGCATTTTTTTCATAGTAATGAAATAAACATTTTCCAGTTCAATGTATAAAAATATTTTATTTAAACGTTTGTGGGGATAGCAAGTTTCGAAACGTAAAAAAAAGGGTAAGTACAAGAACAATATGATGAACTATTTTCGATATTTCTGATTTTCTGACTAAAACAGCGTTATTGTTTTATTGCTGATTTTGTACCTCAATTATGCAAACATGTTGTCTAACGTTACAAATCCACAACTCTTCGCCCAAGGCTGTGTATTAATGATGTGACTTAAAATAGAAATACCTGGAAGTCCCTTTTGAACCCAGATCTGTTGGTATAATCTGTCATAGAAATCCGTGCGTCAAGAAAATACCGTGCGAATAACGCAATCTAGGCGAATAGCTACGGGGAGGGCAGACATGCAAATGCTTAAAATTTCATGCGATTCCGCATGCCCGCGCTTTTAAAACTGGCGCTGCAAACGCAATCCTAGGCGCTCATAGGGCGCCGCGCAGGGGAGTCAACCGGGACGATGTGCACTGTAACAGTTAGGTGCGCTACCTGAGCCATAAATATGCCGAGGAGTCGCCATAGATGTGCGTACGAGCCACTGATGGAGTTTGTATGAAGCCGTATTGTCGGAATAGGAGAGGCAGAGCGGCCGGCGTGCAGAATCGGCCGCCATTCGTTCCGACATAACAGTATGGTACAATCGTGTTGGGAGCAATGGGCACGGGATCACACCCAGACACGGAGGACTGGCTCTGGATGACCCAGACTCACCGCCAAAAGAGAGGACTGTGAGATCGTGAAAGCGGCACGCACAGATGCATTCACGTCCTTGTCCAATATCCTGATACATGCGACGGCTGTAGCAGGGACTGCTGTGTCCACCAGAACCATTTCCAGTCGCCTGGCAGAGGCTAATCTGCACTCTCGACGGCCCGTACGTTTCTGTCATTAACACATGATCAACTTTGGCGTCGATTGCAGCGTTGTAAGCTGAGAGCAATGTGAAATGCTACGGACTGACGGCGTATAGTGTTCAGCGAAGAATCCTTTTTCTGTTTGGGAATGGATGCCCACATTGGCAGAGTGTGGACCGCAGGTGGGCGCTATAATACCAACCTCAGTGTGCAACGGCACACATCCGGAACTGCCAACGTGGTGGTCTGGGGAGCAATCGCGTAGGACCAGTTGAACTTCCCTCGCAGTGATCAGATGAGCGTTGACAGTCCAGCACTACGTACAGGAGGTCCTGCGGACCCATGTGCTGAAGTTCCTCGCAGACCGGCCCGGAGCCGTTTTCCAGCAAGATAAAGCCCGTTTGCACACAGCTTGTGTTTCCCAGGACTATCTGCGTCATTCTTCGACGCTTTCGTGGCCAGCCAGATCGCCTGGTGTCTCCCAGATCGAGCACGTGTGGAACCAGATGGGACACCAGCTCCGTCCATGTTCCAGTGTTCGTGATTTAGAGCGTCAGTTGCAAGAATTGTAGGCCAATTAGCCCCAGGATAAGATACAGCGTCTCTTTGACTCCATGCCGGACTGTATCACGGCATGTATCTCAGCACGAAGCGGTCTGACTCGGTACTAATGCTAACCCGAATGTGTACGGTTTGTCGGCGGGAAATCGTCCTGCTGTGATACTGTAATCACTTCTGTCCTTGTTATGTACCATCTCAATACTAAAATCTTATTTCAAAATCACGCCTCCTTCTTGATGCTCGGATTTTTATGACAATGAGTGTATTTCAGAATATTTGCTTAGTAAAACATCCAGGTAAGGAAAGTTGTTGTCTCCATGTATATCGTAGGATAAATATCATTAACTTTATGTAGGACAAGTAAGAGCGTCTCTTTTCCGTTAGGCCATATGAAAAATACATCGTTCTCATATCGTAGCCAGGTGGTAGGGTTTGGGGTGATATTTGTATATATATGCCACTCATTGTGTATCCTCACTTTTAAGCAGCTTTCGCGAAGACGGCTCAAAGCCAGTATATAAATTTCCATAGCTGTCAGGATATAATAGATAAAGGGGATATACGTATGAAGTAACAACACTTAAAATATCAAAACTACACTATTAATCCCAATTACTTGTATAATAGAAATCAAAAGCTTAGAATATTACAATCAACGAGATAGACATTATGATGTCTGCTGTGTACCTTCACTGAAAATACAATCTCGTTGATGTGCGAAATGTTGAAAACTTTGACTTCTATTTTACGCCAAAAAATTCGGCTGACCAGTATTCAAGCTTTCAATTCCACCAGGAATAGCCATTGGATCTAAAAATACATCTAAAATGTCTCACCTTGTGATTATATCTCAAAATTTATAAAATGCATGTGTATTCATTTTGATTAAATAGCTGCATTCTGATCAAATTCATTCATGCGATAAAATATGAGCAAAGAACAAGATATACTATTATTCCCATTGAAAAAAGTGGGATAATTTGAAAATGCGAACTCAGTGAGAAATACAGCGACAGTGAGTACGTTTCATTTTAGATGCCTCCGGTCAATTCAAAATTTCAGAAAACTAACAGGAAAAAGATGACAAACACTAAGTCACATTGTAGTATATTCAACGTGATTTTAATAAATGCCCTTCATGCTGGAAATTAACGGTGATTACTATCTTCGGATTGAATAGCGACGTGTATCGAAACATCTTATCATTAAATAAAACAAGGCATTAAAAGTTAAACCCTCATCAGATCACACCACAAGTCATGATCATTCTGCAAATCCTCTGATCAGAAGAAAAATGTACAATATATTTATTTTTAAAATTTAGCGAAACTTTAAATTTCACATTTTTTGTAAAGAAAACAACGGCCCTTTATTTTGATTATTACATGATTTCACAAACGTGGTGTGCTAAACTTCTTCACATGTTTTACTTTTATTTGAGTTTAGGCAGTGTAAATTTAAACGCATTTTATACTATACATCTTTATGTTTTTCATTGCTTTGTACATTATTTTTTAATCCACTGATTTCTGGATCAAAAGAATTAGAAAGAATGCAAGTATGTAGTCCAGATACAGAACTAAGTAATTAATAAAACACAGCCTCTTGTCCTTCAGTCTGCGTTATGAAAGAAATGCTTTTGATTCACCTGTTCGAATTTAATTTGATTTTCAGTAATAAATAAAGAAAATTAGATACATTACTTGCAAATTTTAAAAGTTTTAGTGGGATTTGCTTCACTGGATCTGCATACCTTGAAGAAGGGATATGTATGACTTCACTCGACATGCACGTACATTAAAACAACGTATTAATACAACGATAAAGTTTCACTCTCAACGGTACCTACGTTTTCTGTCATTAATACCTGATCGTCGTTGACGCAGATTGCCGTGGTATCAGCAGCGAGCAATGTGGAACGCTACATACTGGCGACGTATAGTGTTCAGCAACCAATCGGTTTTCCTTATGGGAACGAAAAACCACCGTGTCAGAGTTTGGAGGATCGCAGGGGAGCGCTACAATTGCAGCATCACTGTACAGCAGCACATTTCCGAAACTTCCGCTGTGATTGTGTGGCGAGCCATCGAGTATGACGGCCGGACTTACCTCGCAGTAATCAGAGGGACGTTCACAACCCAGCGCTACGTACAGCAGATCCTGCGAACCCATGTGCTGCAGTTCTTCGCTGACCGACCCCGAGCCATTTTCCAACAAGATAACGCTTTTCTGCACACTACTCTGGTTTCCCAGGACTATCTACGTCATGCTTCAACGCTCCACTGGCCTGCCAGATCGCCTGTTATCTCCCCACATCGAGCACGTGTGGAACCAGATGGGACGCCGGGTTCCTTCATCTTCCAGTGTTCTTGATTTAGGGCGTCAGTTGCACGAAGTGTGGTCCGATCAGTTCCAGGATAACATACGGCTTCTCTTTGACTCTGTGCCGACGGTATAGCCGCATGTATCTGAGAACGAGGAGGTCTGACGCGATGCTAATACTGACCGGGATGTGCACGTTACGTCCGCCATATAACCACTAAAAATAAAGATCTCAGTATGTCTGTCAACGAGAAATTCAGCGGTATCTATCTCTGATTGTTTACTTTGGCAGGAATATTTGTAAAGGATATACAATAAATTTCTTTTAAAGAAGTCACTTAAATTTTTTGTGAAACCGACGAATGCAAGTTACGGAATT
Organism: Macrothele yani; assembly: GCA_039090855.1. Taxonomy (NCBI): domain Eukaryota; kingdom Metazoa; phylum Arthropoda; class Arachnida; order Araneae; family Macrothelidae; genus Macrothele; species Macrothele yani. The sequence goes on along the minus strand of CM077034.1, from coordinate 195,467,416 downwards.
TTCCACCAGCAATATTTAGGCTTTGTAAATTTGATAATAATATTCTGATTTTCCTGTTGTAGATAATTTCTACTTGGGCAGAGTTAATTTTCTTTACGATACACTTTTAATTTTTATATTACATATCTGTAAATAATTCCATATTTACAATATACAGTTTAAAGATTTTAGTTTTTGACTGCTGATTCATTCAGGAGAATTTATTTTCATTTTTTTTTGTATGTTGATTGTGCTGGTTTGCTGTCTCATATATCATATACTATTTTTCATATTGTCGCTGTAATGTTTTAGCCACATTATGAAATTTTTATAAGTATGTATATAGACTCATTGCCATAAAAATCCGTGCACAAGAAAGGAAGCGTAGGACTGAAACGGGATTTTAGTTGTAAGACGGTACGCACCAAGGACAGAAATGATAACAATATCAGAACAGTAGGACGACTTCCCGCGGATATACGGTACACAGATCGGTCAGCGTTAGTACCACGCGTCGGACAGCCTCGTGCTCGGATACATGCGGTGATACGGTCCGTCCTGGAGTCAAAGAGATGCCGTATGTTTCCCTGGGACTCAGTGGCCCACGCTTCTTGCAACTGACGCTCTAAATCACGAACACTGAAACATGGAGAAAGGTGGCCTTCCATCAGGTCCATCACGTGTTCGATGGGCAAAAGATCAGGCTATCTGGCAGGCCACGAAAGCGTCGAAAAATTAGATAGATAGTCCTGGAAAACACATACCTTGTGCTGACGGGCGTTTTCTTTCTGGAAAATGTCTATGGGCCAACCAGCCATGAAGAAAGCACATGAAGCCGCAAGATCGCCTGTACCCATCGCTGGGCTGTGAACAGCTGTCGGATCACTGCAAGGGATGTCCGACTGGCATACGCGATGGCTCCCCAGACCATCAGGCCTACAGTTCGGGACGTGTGCGGCTGTATAGTGAGTGACGTAGGACACAAGTGAGCTCACTGCACATTGAGCTCACCTGCGGTCCTCCCCACTCAGGACATAGTGGTCATCCATCCCCATACAGAAGCGGGAATGCTCGCTGCACATTTTACGTAGCCAGTTTTTGGCATTCCACATTGCTGGCTACAGACACCACTGCAATCGACGCCTATGATTGTCAGGTCCCATACAGCACAAAACGTTTCAGATATGTGATCAAAATGTTACAATCTTTCATTTTCGTTACACTTTCACAGATATCTTGCAATTACGTTTCAGCAACATCTATTTTGGAACATAACTCTTTGTACATTACGGTTACGTTAAAAATATCATTCACCGATACTACTCTTTTGTAGTTTGCATTGTACATAATTGCTACCTTGATGTTACATTCCGGCGATATTTACGATTTTTGGTTTGACGACGGCGGGGATACGCATGCGCATTTATTTTTGCCATTTCACCGAAGCACTATCGTAGTCGTATTTCCACGTGCTACTGGGATATTCTTTGGCGATACTGTCGTTCTCGTGTTAGCTAGTTAGTTGATTTAATACTTCATTCTTTTTGTGGTTCAAGATCATCTGAAAGTAAGTAAGTAATAGTTTTGATTATTATAGTTTTTAAATTCTAAAAAGCATTTTATAAAATCTAAGTAGATGGCTGTGTTGTTGTATTAGTATGCTATACCAGCATGTTTTTTTTTACGTATAGCTCAGATATTTCATATCGGTAGGTATTTAGAGAAATGACGAATTTGATTTTCTTTTCTTTCTGTTCGCTGAAATATAAGTAGTCTATTCCACATGTATCGTTAAGATTCTACACCCTCATTCGGGACCGATTTTTATTTCATTTGTTATCAATATATAAGTGCCGCCACTGTTCCCAAAGGACTGTGGACTGCGTTGAACTTGTGAGATGTAAACAACTCGTAATACGACTATTGTTGCTTTTGAAACAGCTTTCCAGTGTAATATTTTTAATGTGATTTTACAAAGTTTATTGAAACTGTATTGTTCAATTAGTAAATACGTAACAGTAATACACTGGTGTGCAAAAATTAAGGACGAAGAGGAAAAATTAGCATAACAGCGGAACGAGCAGGCAGAACGGACCTAAAGACCACTCAGGAGATAGACTAAGGTCCGGTACGGTAGGGCATAAGCGCAATTATGCAGCATCGCGTAGGGGGGGGTGTCGGAAGGGTATAAGGCACACGGGCGGTGTACGGTCAGCAATTCGGTAAAGATCTATTGCACGGTGTAAATCGGTTTGAACGACGTCGAGTTGTTGCCACCGTATGCTATGGCCAACAGGCAATCCAGTAGACGACATCTGGATGACTTTACCCGAGGTCGCGTCATTGGGAAGTTAGAAGAAGGTCGAAGTGTGACTAGTGTGGCCGAGGAGTTAGGGAATCGCTCACAGCATCGTTTCACGAGCTTGGAGAGCATTTCAAACGGCAGGAACAGCTGTCCAAAAGTTTAACCAGTGTACGTCCACGAACAACCGCGGCGGCGGACGACCGGTATATTGTCCTACAGGCGAAGAAGAGACAGACGGTAGACAGCGGGAGAAATCACAAGGCACATGCAACAGACAACTGAACGTCCGTTATCGCGTTTTACCGTGGGCAGGAGGCTCCACAAAGGTAGTCTATTTGCACGAACGACCAGTACGGTGTGTGCCTTTAACGCCTGCTCATCGGAGACAGCGGTTTCCTGTAGTGCCAGGAACGCAAGAACTGGACACATCAGCAATGGGGTTGAGTTCTCTTTACGGATGAGAGCCGATTTAGTCTGCCGAGCGATTCTGAACGTATAATCATCTGGAGAGAGCTAGGAACACGCAATCACACCTCACATCATCGAAAGGGGCCGGTTTGGAGGTAGCGGAGTTCTCGTTTGGGGCGGTATCATGCTTGGCAGCCGTATTGACCTCCACATCTTCCAAGGAGGATTAGTCACTGGTGTCCGCTATTGTACCGAGGTTCTCCTGCACCACGTGCGTCTGTTTAGAGGGTGCTGTGGGTCCTGAGTTCCTCTTCATAGCCGACAACGCTACACCTCATCGTACAGTGAATGTCGCAGAGCTGTTAGAGAGTGAAGATATTCAACGCATGGATTGGCCCGGAAAGTCCCTGGACCTAAATCCAATCGATTCTGCAACGCAGTCAGGGGTGAATCATATCCCCTACTAAAGACTAGATTTTTCTTGGCAGCCGCCTGTCACATGGACGTTTCTGTCTTCTGTCCAGGTTGTGTTCGAAGCTACCTTTTCAAATAAAATGCCGTTGTATCCTTTGGATTCCCTTGTTTGGACGGTTTTGCTCACTTTTCCCATATTCTTACATCTTGGAGATCTCATGGTATGGTTTGAGTCAATGTGGAGGACTTCTGCACGGCGTTACATTCGAATATCCGTCTTTTCCTTAATTTTTGCACGCCAGTGTATGATTGATGTCACAAATAACTTTCAAATCGTAACAGTAATGTAACGAAGTTACAAATATCTTTGAAATACGCAACAGTAACATGAAGTTGGTAGGTTGAAGTTACAAAAACCTTTTAATGCAGCGTATCGGTTATAAGAAAACAGAAAAGATGAAAGATTTGTTGCTTAGTGATGAATTCAAAGAACAAACGTATTGTCTTTCCAAACAGATATGACGTTCGGATATTTGTTTAATTTTGTGGAAGAACTCACTTTAAAATGATTCCAAAGTTCAATGACACATTGTGACAACCAATCATCGATTTTTTCTAGTAAACAGTGGTGGCACGTCACGTAAATCAAATAATATGGTATGAAAGATAAGTTTCTTTAATGAGAAACTCAGAGATATGACATTTTATCTTCAGTATGTGACTGCAGATAAAAACAGACTTTCTTACTAAGCCTTTAAGTAAATCAAAGCTCAACAATTATCCTAAGACTCTTAAATTTAGTATAAGTTATTTGAACTATTAGAACTTTTGCAAGTGACTACAGTTTGAGAATTAGTAAGCAATCTGTTTTACATTTTTGTATTTCTCAATCTTTTACATACTACTCTGATTAATAGATGGCGCGAGGTGCATTTCGCATTGCAGAGACTCTGTGTATGACGTACGAGTGTCACTTCGAGTTTCGCCTCCGTGGAGAGAGGCTGTCATGGGTTTCGTAGCTAAGAGCTCACCGTGTCTACAAGTTATTTTTTATGTAATATTTTTTTGTGTTTTAAGCTGCTCATGTGATATGTCATTTAAGGTGAAGTAGTGCTTTTTGGATATAACGCAGCAAACAAAATCAAAACAGGAAATCAAAACTAATACAATTTAATCAACCGAACCATCCTTCCAACCTACCACTGCCAATCAACAGATTCTTCCTATCATTTTAAGGTTGAATTGCTGCAGAACTTGTTTTTATTTGTGCATCTGAAATAGGTTATATTAAATTTGTCTTTTTTTTTCGTAACCAAATCATAAAAGTTTTTTAGGAAACAAAGTAAAAGTAAAGATATCGGTGGTAAAATGGCATATTTTTTTCTTATACATAAAGTCACTAACTTTTTAAAAGGGTATACCCAATTGTTCTCAAAAAAAAAAAAAAAAAAGAAAAAAAAAGCGAAAAGTTTCGCCGCATCATATCAACTGCCGTACAGATATCATAATTTTCAAAAGAAGGCGTCCATGGCATGTGCTTTTGGAAATACAAAGGGTCGGCAGACATTAGCAAATTGGGAAGCACTGTTCTAATCAATATCATAAAAAAATCAGTTTGTGCGTTAAAATTTATAGAAATTAAACGAAAAATAATTTTTACTATCCTAATGTGGCAAGTGAATTCCTGATTGCCTAAAATTTTATCTATTTTAATTTAAAAACCTTTATTATCAAAATGTGTGAAGTCAAAAAAACAAAACATAAAAGAAATTTGTTGGATGAACGTCAAAATGCCAAAGGAAATTACTGCACCTTAAGAGAAAGCAAAGAATAAGGAGAAACACGTAATGCTGAAGACAACAAAATGTGACTGGTATTGATTACTCCTAACTTTGAAAATACAACAAAGACCAATGTGATTGAAAATCCTGAAATTTTGGATATTATTGCATTTGATCGTTTAAGATTTCGTCAAAATGTTTAGGAATTTTAATGACTAATGTAACATAACTGTTCTAATAGAGATAAATATATTAATGTGCGAAATAATGATATACAATGTGTTTTTTACCATAACACTCAGTTATCTATACCAGTATTTAATTTTAAAAATAAAAGATAGCAAATACAGATTTAAAGGTTTGTTGGAGTAGAATTCCTAACTAAGTTTTCCATGTGAATGAGGGACCACCCTCTTAAATACAGGGAGAATCAAACATTTGTTGCAAATGTAAAATGCGGTTAAAAGACCTATGGGTCGGAGAGACATGCAGTTTGCAGTTAAATATTCACCTAGGTAACGGATATCATATATCATCAAGAAAAGAATAGTTCAAAATCTAAGCAATAGAGGGAGCTGCAGCAGAGAATGCCATATAAGTGACGTTCCACATTACTCCCACAAAGCAACGTGGTGGTGTGACAAAAACCATTGCGGAGAAATGCAGTCACATGTTCCATGTGCGAAATTACTAAAGCTTCGTGCTGTGATTCATATTGCAAAACTACACGGTTTAATTAAGCTAATAATTTGCATATAACGTGAAATCTGTTGTGCACGTTTAGTGCCTATTTACTATTGAGCAGGCATGGTGCACACGAATAGCCTTCTAGATCTCCAAATCTCACACCCACTGATTTTTGATTTTGGGGCCACTAAAACTCCCGTGACTATAGTGGTAATCTCCAGACCTTAACATTGCTGAAAGACACAATACGGCAGGAGGTATCAGTCATTCCCATTGATATATTGTTCAGTGCTGTATCAGGCGTAATACCAAAACTGCACGCATAACTAGAATTTGGTGGTGGACGTATTAAGCACTTGCATCTGTATATCATGCTGAAAGAAAGTAAGTTTCAGTAATTTAACGTAGTATAACTAATTTCACAATTCTCACCTATCGTTGATTCTGTGTAGCAGCGAACTCTATTGTCAGAATTTTGAACTATTTTTTTCTTGATGCCATACAAAGTCCCGTACCTCAATGAATATTAATCTGCAAACCGCATGTCACTCTGACCCATAGATCATTTTTAATCGCATTTTACTTTAGCACCAAACTTTTGAATTACCTTGTATATACCAGAGTAGTCAGTGTTATTCTATTATTCCTCTGGTCTGTGCCTTTTGAATCTTGATCATACGTTTTTCAGCTGGAAATAGGTAAAAATAAGAATGAAGAAATATGAAACTGCAGTGTTGCTTTACATAGATTCCTAAACTAAAGGGATTTCATATTCAGCAAATTTAGGTATCAGGTGTGCTCCTCTGATTATGGGATTTCTTTCCCGTTTTTAAAGATCTTTGCATACGGTATCTATATTTAATAAACTAGCCTGGATTTGAGACTAAGTGTAAACACTAAATAATTTTATATTTCAATAAATGAAAGTCCTTTACGAACGTGGATTCCGAATCCCTGAATGAACTAAAAAAATCGAAGAATGAATTCCTTGATGAACAACAATGTCCCTCACTCCCCGCAAGGAATGGTTTCCATAGCTTAGCTTCCATAAAAATCTATTTTTTCGGAAGGAATGACTTACATTTAAGTCTATTGGATATATATGACATATTCTCTGTCGTCTTTTATCATGAAAACTGTGCACACCAGTAGTTAAGGGCACACGATTAGCTATGCAGTTCTCACCATGTTAGAAACAATTTTAGGAAACCCTAATAAAAATTGTTTAGATTTCGTTAAGAAATTTTAAAGCATGCCAGCTGAAGCTCAAAAGGCTGAAGGAATGGTATTTTCCTCTATAGAGTACAATATTTGCCAGAAAAAAAAACCGAAGCACCCTGAAGGTATCACCCAATCAAGATGAAAATTGGTAGATGCAGTGTTCATGTATAGGAAAGGAAATTCTTACTGTTCCAGAGCAGTTGGGCTTTTTATACGGATACAATAACTACAGGAGCGAAAAAAGTCACTACGTTACTACCTCTGGCACGGATGAACGTGGTTATTTGGTGTGTCACAGTTCACTGATACTTCCTTAACGTACATCATGCAAGATGGAGACAAAATTGCCGGCCAGTTTGCCGACATTCCTGGCTGGGCGTAGGTGTCGTCCCATCATGTCTAAGAAATATTCGCTCGGTAAGAGTCTGGTGATCCAGTTTGACATGGAAGTGTGTCGTCGACATTAAGGAGGTAGGCCTGGATGAGACGTGCTGTGTGTCGTCAATCGTTATCATGTTCAGAAATTGCTCGGTGTTGCGGTGACACGAATGACAACACAACAGGTCGCATAATGCCGGTAGTGTGTGCCACCTTAACATTTGAGCTGTTAAGGTGGCACACACTACCGATGAGTGTCCGCGTATCGTAGCAAATGGCTCACCTCACAGCCACTCCCCGGAGTGCGAACCATGTAACGATCCACGGTAATGGCAGCAACCATGCACTGACCGGCTCGAATTAAGACGCGTGTGAGCTGGTCATCGAACCCAAGTAAAATCAGTGGCTCATCGTTGAAGGTAATATGATCCCATCTTGATCTGGCCTGAAACTATCACATCTTCATCTGGCTTGACACAACTGCGCCCGCATAGATTGCTGTTAAGTAGTAGGTGGCGGAGTGGCCTTCTGGAATGTAGGGGCCGTTCCACAAGTCCTCTCGCAACGTCCGAATGGTGATTTCCTTACATGCAGTCGAAGCAATATGGCCACAGGTTGTTGAGAGCGACGAATTTGGCTCTGTTAGTGCGGTTCTCACAACCGCTCTAACCTGGTTCTGCGTCCGCATGCCCCTGGAATATGTACTCCTCGCGCTGGGAAATACTCGCCGCTGTTACGGCTACTCGAGCAACCTGCCTGTTCTCAGCTTAATCCTACGTCCTCTCCTAAAACTGGGTCAACTGCTCCTAGTGTGCATGGAGGAATCCTCGCAGACCGTGGTAGTAAATACAATCGCAATCCGTTGTCACAATTGTCTCCCGCGGGGATGCGAGCGTTGCTCTCTGTATCCCCTCATTGAAGAGTGGGTTTCTTGCGCTGTGGCGGGTCATCAATGTTACGTATTGCTACTAATAGTCATTTTTTTTTTATTTTCCCTTTTAGGTCTTGAGCGACTTAAGCATGCCGATTTTCGAAATTCAAAATCGAATGACTATCATGAGGTACTACCTTTTGTTTTTTTCTTTTTTGCGCGAAAGTGTACGCGTATGTATATGTATCTCATTTTGCACGATACTGTTCTTCTTTCAAGATATCCGAGTGCATAATTATGGTATATAAATTAACACTGTTCAACAAATTTCAACCTTTTTGTTTTTCACAAAAACGAAGTTAGTCGTTCTTTATAGATTTTTGTTAGCTCAACACAAAAATCACTGCGTTAAAATATGGCTCTACCAGCCCAAATTTCCAGAGTAAATCCGGACCATTTGAGTTTCACGTATATATCAGTAGGATGTTATAATAGCGACACTCATAAGTCAGCCTCGGCAAACGTTAAATTGTGGTCCAGGTGAGTTCATTCACGAGTCTTCGCCTCGTGAATCACGTGATCATAGCGAACATGCTGTTGAAACCGGATCGCTTCCGGTTTTTTCTCCGCGGGAGCGTATGTATTAAACTGCGTGTTTCTGTTAGAGTGTTGGATTAGTGAATTAATTTGAATAAGTGAATTTCATTTCATTCACGTATTACTGCGTTTCTGTTCGAAGCGTTATCTTTCACTACAGTGATAATGCCCCACAAATGCATTAACAACCCAGAAACCGTTTGTTTTATTTGTGTGGAGACGTTTTTAGATTTGTGGTTACAGGAAGCTACCATTGACTCCAGCAGAGTAAAAAGGATATTTCATGTATTTTGGGTGCATCGCTAGCAGGGAGACCAAGATAAATATTGGGCCCCACATGAGCGTTGTACGGACATGGTCATCAGTTCTGAAAATGCTTGGATGCATTAGGAAGGAAGTCTCAATGCGTTTTCTTTGCAGTGCCCTGCCATTTGGGGTAAACTAACAAACCACTTAGCACAGATTGCCATTTCTAATATGATTCCTCCTTTGAAAAACGAATAAATACGAAGAGGAAGATAAATATTGAATACACTTGCCGATTCCTTATCCTCAGTTAACGTTCAGGCAAGTAGTGACTGATCAAGTGATTATGATGAACTTCTAGAGAATCCAGTTGATATTCAAGGACATCCATCCACCAGTTATGCGGATCCTATATGTATGTGCCACCATCTTCCTTCAGTAAAACCAATACACAGAATCAGACAATGTTAACTTAGGGATCTTATTAGGGTTTTGGAGCTGCCAAAGTGTAAAGCTGAACAGTTAGCATCACGATTGCAACAATGGAACTTTTCTTTGCCGATACAGCAAGAGTATCTTTTTTTCGTGTTCGTCAGAAACAACTGGCAGGCTCATTTAGCAGTGCTGATGAAGTACATATAACATTCTACAAAATAAACAAATACCGTTGAAGGTGTGATGCAGGAACTAAACATTTTGTACAAACAAGACGAGTGGAGACTCTTTATAGATACATTCAAAACAAGCCTTAAGGCTGTACTACTACATAATGATAAACAGTAAAAAAGGCATTATATCTCTGTTGCACATTCTTAACCTTTAGCTGAAGAAAGATATAGCATGTTAAAACGTGTGTTTCAAGCATCATCAGCTACAATAAACATGATAGAGGCTGATATGTGCAGATTTCAAAGTCATTGCGATTTGCTTGGCTTGCAAGGAGGGTACACAAAGTACTGCTACTATATCTGCGAGTGGAATACCCGCGCAAAGAGATCTACCCATTACAAACAGAATGAAATTGGCCTCGACAAATAGCTATGTGGTCTGGTACACAAAAAATGTTGCATACGAACCTCTGGTGAGAAAGGCTAGCAAACTTGTTTGGCAACCATTGCACGGAAAATTGGATCTCATAAAAGCATTTTTTGAAGGCTGGGAATACCGGGAATGAATCTTCATTTCAATACGTGTGTGCCAAAAAGTTCCCAGACTAAGTGCTGAGAAGACATCAATAAAATTGATGAACATCCGTGTTACAAGTAAAATCCCAAAATCATGCTGTCTTAACACGTTTAATATTAAAAATTATGAACCTCTGCACTATAGGAGGACATAAATACATACAGTTAAAAACGTTAAAAAACACACTGGAACTTTCGTGACCGCCATCGGTAACTTCTTCAGTGTATGACACACCCAGTTCCTAAGCAGCAACGGTCTGCATATATATGTAAAACATGATGTGTCAGGTCATACCAGGTGCGCACACAAAAGACATAAAAAGATCAGGTGGTCAGGAGTCGGTAATAATTATTACAATATTTAAAAACCACAGTAAGTGTTATGTATAAGGTATTTCCAAGCATCAGGAATACAGTTAAGAATATCATCGTTGCAGCAACTTCTCCGGTGAGTAAGAATCTGAAGGGCTTAGGTAAATAGTAATAAATTCTTATTCTTAGGTATAGTCAGAATAGTAACTCTCAGACCATATTGGTTCGAAAAGTTTGTTTTTTTTAAGAAGCAGACGTGACACTAGCTTGTAGAGCCATGACCGATTTTTAATACTGTATTTGTAAGTTCCTGCAGTCTGACCATTAGATTACGAGATGTGGAACCTATGTAGGAAGTGTATTCCCTTCATCGGGGACATACAGAGAGGACAAGAGAGGGATTCTGTAAGAATTCAACATCATTATCTAATAAATCCGGTCTCTCACGATCGCTACGAACCAACGGAAAATATTTAAGCAATAAGACAACCCAAAAGTCAATTACCAAAAGGTCTGCAGATATTTTTAAGTAGATGTGAAAAGTGGTGGCAAAAACGGCATACAATCCACAAATTTTATGGTTCTAACTTCCCTGGTTAGTGTTGTAGAGTCAGAACGTTTGCTTGATTTTTTAATAAGTTTATTAACAATGTAATTATTAGAGTACCCAAAGGAATTAGCCAACTCGTGGATTTTCAGGGATTTCCTCGTTCATAAGTTTGCTTAATAGAGACAGCGAGAACAGGCTCTGTGTACCATAAAACGCAAAGGAAGCAAGTAGCTAAAGCCTTTTGGCACTGCGGATGATTAGAAATGGCAGGGATCATTAAAACCTGAGAAGTAGAATTCCGAAAAACTGAAGTGTCGTAACCAAATTTGTGGTAGTGTTCACGGTTAAGCAGGATGCCTAAAAACGGCAAAATAAATTCCAATCCAGTTTCAACTGAAAATTAATAAATAAACTATTAACCAAATCTTATTAACCAAAATCCTGATATAGTCCGACATTGACCCCTCGCCAAAAAATCAAAATATCATCAACATATCTAATATAAAAGAGTGCTTTAATAGGGAAGGTGTTTAGCACCTCGTTTTCCAATTGCTTGTAGGATAATTTCCCCCCCCCTCCTTGGCACCGCATGACCCTGCTTTGTTTGGAAAGCTAAAATTACACACAAACCTAACCACCCAATTCGTCCTCCTGGTCTCAGCTTTTTGCTTCCCCACTCGCCGCTGTCTTGAATGTACTCTTTGTCAAATAAATTATTGGAATCATCTCACTGCCAAACTGACGTTACCTCTCTATCTCCAGTTCCACCCCCCGGTTTTATCTTCTATTCACTTTATTCAACCTATTCTAGTTCCATTTATGATATGGTCTCAAATTTAGCTTGATGTCATATCATTGCTTCCTCAATACCATTCCTGTTCCTCCCACTGTTCATAATCTGATTTTTTCCAAACTGTTGGTTTCCAATACTTTTTCTGCCCTTCTTAAATAATTCATGCTCTACAACGTGTTTATAATACGACGTATTTTCGTTTTAATGATGTTATTTATAAGCATTTGGAAGCGGCCCCCGATAGGTTCTCCCACTATAGACCCTCCTTGCAGAAATTATCCTACAGCAATTGGAAAACGATTAGATGCTAAACTGCCTTCCCTATTAAACTACTCCCTTTACATTCGATACGTTGATGATATTTTAATTTTTTGGCAAAGGTCAATGTCGGACTTACAGGATTTGGTTAATAGTTGCTCTATTAATTTTCAGTTGAAACTGAATTGGATTTTACTTTGCCGTTTTTAGACATCCTGCTCATCCGTTGATCCTAACAATACCTACACAAATTTGGTTACGACTCCTGATTTTCCAAATCTACCTCTCCAGGTTCTAATGATCCTTGCCACTTTCTAATCATCCGCATTTGCCAAAAACTTGCCTTTCTTGCGTTTCATGGTACACAGAGTCCGTTCTCACTGTTCTATTAAGCAAACTTATGAACAGGAAATCGATCCTGAATATCTACGAGTAGGCAAATCTCCTTTGGGTACTCTAATTACATTGTTAATAGACTCTATTAAAACATCCCAACGTTTTAACTCTATAACAATAACCAGAGAAGTTAGAACCAGAAAATTTTGCGGATTGCTTATCCCGTTTTTTGCCACCACTTTCACATCTACTTAAAAATATCTGCAGACCTTTTTTGGTATTGACTCTGGGTTGTCTTCTTCAGTAAATTATTTTCGTTGGGTCGTAGTGATCGTGACAGACCTGATTTACAGTAGATATTTATGGAATTTACAGAATTCCTCTCCTGTCCCCTCTGACTCCGATGAAAGGGAATACTTCCTACATAGGTTCCACATCTCGTAATCTAAAGGTCAGACTGCAGGAACGCAAATATGAGTATTACAATCGGTAATGGCTGTACAGCTTTATGTCACGTTTGCTTCTAAACAAACTTTTCGAACCAATATTGTCTGCGGTTACTATTATGACTATACCTAAGAATAAGGGTTTATTACTATTTACAGGAGCCCTTCAGATTTCTCGGCTCACGGGAAATATTGCTGCAACGATGATGTTCCTAACTATATTCCTGATATCACTTGGAAATACCTTATACATGATTTACTGTGATTTAAATATTGTAGTAATTATTACTGACTCCCCTGACCCCCTGTTCTTTTTATGTCTCTTTTGCGCACGTGTCTGACCTGAAACATCATGTTGTACATATATGCTGACCGTTGCTGCTTAGAACTGGTAGTGACACCTGAGGAAGTGGACCGATGGCAGTCACGAAAGTACTAGTGTGTTTTTTAACGTTTTTTAATTCTACCCTATTTATGTCCTCCTTATAGTGTGCAGAGGTTCATAATTTTTAATATGAAACGTGTTTAGACAGCATGATTTTGGTTTTGGTTTTAACTGAGAAGATCAAATAGGTAGATAATCATTGGACCACAAATACGCCAGCTCTTGTGACACCAACAGTTTGTGTGTATTCTCCTTAGTCCTGATGAGCAACATGCTTGGCAATTTTTTCGGAATGTTGCAACACTGTTCTTGGGAAATAATAGTGCTGAAAAATTCCATGGATCTTGTGGAAGAACTATCACGTGCTTATGAAAAACTTGGCTGCAACATGTCACTTAAGATGCACTTCCTACATTCACGTATCGATATTTTCCCTGAGAACTGTGATGCTTTCCGTAAGATTTGACATGGGGAGCGAGATTCCACCAGGATGTTTCTGCAATGGAACAACGATACAAAGGGAGAAGTGGAATGCTGCAATGTTAGCAGATGTTTGTTGGATGCCACAGAGAAATGCACCGGGTGTTCCCCAGCCAAGCGGCAGGCAAAGCAACAACGCCTATGCGTAAAGTAGGTGAATTCGTTAATTTTTTGTCCCAAAGTATTTGGACATCTCATTGAAATATATGTAATATATACGAAATATAAATGGTCAAATTAATCAGGGAACCATAGCTAAGAAAGGATTTTTACTGTTATTTCTTCCCTGTTCAAACCCAAAAAAAATCTATAAAAGAAAAAACCACTTCCCATTCTTGTAATAAATCCATTGTTGAACAGCGTTATTGTTTCAGTTTAATATTTGTAAAATAAGATTTATGCATATATCCACTCAAGTCATTTTTTGGAAGTCCACTTCATCAAAGAATAGAAAAGTAAGCCTGTGAAAGGCCGTAATTGAAACCGAAATGAAATACTCCCTGTCACTGCGCATGAAAACATGTAACAATTGTTCAAATCATCAAATTTAAGCTGTGTTAAAACTAAATAAGTATTATTCCAATATATGGAATTTAGTATAAATAAAAATCTAAGAATATTGGAAATCCGTATGATTTCAGAAAACAATTACACTATAAGCACACAGTGATCAAAAAATTAATAAGAAACGTTTTTAACGGTTTTACTGTCTAAAATAGCATTAATTATTTGTTACCATTTACTTAAATGGTTATTAATGTTTTCAAATTCCGAGATTTAGAATAGTAATTGTATTTACTATTCTAAATCTCGGAATTTTCGATTTGGAACTAAAGTTCATTATTACGAAAGTTAAAATTTTACAGGCTTCACTTTTTAATCCCATCATTAACAACAAACGAGGGCTGACCAGATCTGCCTCCACTTCTGCATCTTCTTCAAGAATCTGCTCATTTCAGCGGATTTCCTTTCAAAAACAAATTGCTTGGTGTAAACGAAAACCTATTTTGTCTCGTGGGTTTGGTACTTTTTGTTACCATTTAACTGCATGTTTAATTCAAACGCATAAACTAAAAAAAAAAACACCTGCAACCAGATGTTTAACTTCTCAGCATCCATGTAGAAAACTCATTTCTTCCGTAATTGAAGTTGGGTACGTATGCGTAATTCTTTGAAATATTGCGTAAGCACCACTTGAAGAAACACAGCTCCTCCAGAATAGATATCGCTGCGTTCCCGTTCTTAATTGTGAAGAAACGGTAGATTTTCGGACTTTCCCTTCCGAAAAAACTTTATATGGTAAAACTCGATAATAGAAAAAGCGGCAGACTGCTTAAAGAAAGGCTATGTATGACTTTATGTCACACGTCATTTGACCAGCTATATTGTGATGTGTACGTATTACAGTGATTTGTAATCGAATATCTCCAGTACTTCAAAATCGGTTTTACTCGGCACTCTGAAAATGCATTTGAATTGTTTCCTGTGTCGTGAAGCACACTCAAATACCCATTCTTATCTCACATAAACGAAATCTGTATCCACTATTAAATTGAACTCCTATCTTTCCGATCAACGGTCATTACTTATGAATACCAGGAATGACATTATTTAAAAATATCCATATCTTCTAAAAAGTTATATGACTTTTTTTATTGCGGACTTGTGCTAATCATGAATGATCTCAGAGCAGCTGCATGAAAAGTACATTGTCTTACTTTTCAATTACATAGTCCTATTCATTCTCATGTAAGTGCTGATTCATCTAATACATATAATTTCCTGAGTTTCCCCTGATATTTTATATTATGTTTCGTCTGAAATTAATTCTATTAAACCTATTTCTTCTATTACTTGCTCCTTTCCCCTTTCTTCATTCATTAACACACTCCCTACTTCACAATTAATCTTGGCACGAAAACTTGATTTTTTACAATGTTTCTAAGGATTTTAAAAAACTGGCACTGAATTACAAAGATAAGTATTTCTACTTTCTTCACCATCATATAACAAGAACATTTTTTTCAGAAATTTTCCACGTTTTCCTTGTAGTTAGTACCAAAGTATCAAATCTTAAATCTTGTTTCCTTGTTTATGAGCATATGATCTATTTCGTACAAGAAACAAATCATGTTACTGTACATGTAAATCTAAAATCGCTTTCAGATGCAATTTAAAGCTTGCTTCTTAAATAGAGAATAACTGTTTTGAAATCTATTATTAACAACAAACTGAGGTAAGCGTCATATCTGTGCAGCTATTCCAATTAAGTGAAGTTAGCAAGCGAAAGAATAGTCTTCTGAGTCGCATCTGATTCCGCCAGACACAAAGTATCATCCATGCCTTTTATCAAATTTCTGCAACATGTAGTTTACTGTTGCACTAAATTTCTTCGAATTTCCTCTTCGTTGAAATTGCAAGCTACTGTGTTGAAGGTGTGCCTTCTGTCATACAAAGTTTATTGATTCCAGTTCAAGAAGCCTTTTCCTGCAAAATCGTCAGATGTCTCCACTTCTCTTTATTAGGTCCAAGTTTTTCCTTCTACTGTTTCACTGGCGTTGATTGTTGTATATTTCTAAGCATTAAAGCAGGTTGGAAGACTTTTTTAACATTGGATGATTGAAGAAAGCCATTAATTACCCTGTTTTCCATTTTTCTGTTCGGCATCAAAGCCTGCACGCTTCATTATAAACAGAAAGAAAAAAGCTATCACGTGATAATTACAAAGATACATGGTGCATACGATACAGAAATACTAACAGCATTTTCCTTCTATACAAAATATACGTTGGTGAAATGACTTCACTACGTTTACAACAAATTCTGCGTTGGTAAAGTTGATAATTATTCACTGCGCGTTACGAAACTCAATGACCCTCTGTGCATAGATTGATAGGAATTATACTTTCGATTTTCAAACTTCTGACTGTGTTTTTTAAGACAGTTCAAAATATACGAAGCTTACCATATATGTCACATTGTAGGACTTTATTTTTACTTTTTACCCATTTGTGGAGTTTCTGAAAGTAAATTTGTCAAGCCGGGAATATAATTAGAAATCTACTGTACATGACAATTTTAACACATATACAACAAGTCAGCTACTGCTCTGGAAAGAAAGTCCTTTATGTTAAATGGTAATGAATCATACAGCTATTACCAGCAAATATCTTGCCTTCCCTCTGATTTTGCAATATGACCCGGAAGTATTCCATCAGGTAACGTGTGGAA
The DNA here is from genome assembly GCA_039090855.1 of Macrothele yani. Taxonomy (NCBI): domain Eukaryota; kingdom Metazoa; phylum Arthropoda; class Arachnida; order Araneae; family Macrothelidae; genus Macrothele; species Macrothele yani. The sequence continues at coordinate 195,450,554 of CM077034.1, read as the reverse complement.
GCTGTCGTTCGCATTAGAAAGAAAAAAAGAAGAATGAGACAAAAACCGGTGATGAAGGTGATAGAGGGAGAGAGAAAGAGAGAGAGAGGAAGATGAGAGAGAGAAAGAGAAAGAGAGGGGGAGAGAGAAAGAGAGGGGGAGAGATAGAAAGAGAGGGAGACAGGGAGAGAGAGCACTATAAAGGTACTGGAGTGGTAATTACCTAACTACCTAGCTAAACATTCCCACAGCTTTAAGTGACATAAGCTTTTTCTAACGTATAAGCCACCCTCCGAGCAAGCATGTCTGCTCCCCGTGCCGCCTCCTCCATCATTTGTAACTCTCTACTACAGTTTCCTATGGGGCTTACTTCCCAAAATGCCTCATTGAAAAAAAGAAGGGTTACAGAGGCCTTGCATGATACGCTGGCAAATTCCCTTGCGTGTTCATGGTTAAGAGGGTTACTTCCCATCCAGTACCTTTATGG